>OY783192.1:19503851-20253814 GCA_963678675.1 Xiphydria camelus | reverse complement strand
AGAGTTCAAGGTAAAATGTCTTCATGGATTTCTGTAGACGACCAAAATATAAGAGAAATCCGATGGTCTGTACATTCGAAAGCGGTATATGTTTTATTTCTCCAAAATACTAAGGCAAAGTGAAAAATATAAGGGCTCTCTAGTCTATAAATCCCTTTCAAAATATCATGAGAATAAATCAAAAGTAACGTGGTTATAATTAATTGGCTCGTATGGGTATAAAATGTGAGACTTTAGTTTTGTGGTAATAAAAAGCTTTTCTGCTACATGTACGTATCTTTCTCAAGATTAAATTCCAAAAAGTAGTCAAATCCCCCCACAAAAACAGATCCTCTGTAAAAAAAAAAGGCGGCGTTCATTCAGTGCCAACAAAAATTGATACGTAAAATTCTTTCCAAAAAAGATTTGAAATCAATTAAGATCGCCATGTTCAAGATTTATGTATTAAAAGTAAAAGGCATCATTTGAAAGGAAAATTATTGTAAATCAAGTTACTAAAAAATTCGACTAAAAAAATTTATAAAAAATGTTAATAAAAAAGAACTTGCCGCGTTTTTTCCTTCCAAATAAAAAATCCAGACAGAATTATACTCGATGTTTATGCACTTATGATTTTAAATAAATTCATACACTTATATGATACCACCAGTACACCGAATGTCATACGGGAAACCGATCAGGCGGGGGCCTTCTGAATTTCTCTGAATTTGACTTCGGCAGTGCAATTTATGAATCACTCTAGCACCGTCCAAGCACTACCAATTATTCGGCATAGTGGAGAAAATATGAAAACTTAAACGCGGCAAGTTCTTTTTTATTAAAATTTTTTTATAAATTTTTTTTGTCGAATTTTTTAGTAACTTGATTTACAATAATTTTCCTTTCAAATGATGCCTTTTACTTTTAATACATAAATCTTGAACATGGCGATCTTAATTGATTTCAAATCTTTTTTGGAGATTTATAATTACAACAGATGCTTCAGGGTATGCAATATAGGCGGAATTTTATCGCAAGGACCGATAGGAAAAGATCGACCCATCGCGTACACCTCTAGAGTATTAACAGATTGTGAAAAAAGATACGATACTTACGAGAAAGAAGCTCTTGCAATAATTTATAGCGTCACACATTTTCGACCATACTTATACGGAAGAAAATTCACATTAGTCACGGACCATAAACCATTAGTTTGATTTCAAAAATCTAAAGACCCTTGTTCTCGTGTTTCAAATTGGAGAGTTAAACTTGCTGAATATGAATTTGATGTAGTACATAAAGTAGGAAAAACAAACGTTAACGCAGATGCTTTATCCAGAGAAATCCAATTTTAACTGTAAATCAGAAAAAACCATTTAATGAAGAAAATTCAGAAAGAACAAATAGAGATTGTATACCCTTCACAGAAGAAGAATTATTAGAATCTCCATCGGAAACATTTGTAGTAGAAGCTCAAATCCATACCAATCCTATTGATTTTAAACATGTCAATATAGTTCAAAAAGATTCAAATCCTCGAAGAAGTAAAAGAATTCAAAATCAAGTTAAAGCAAAAAAATCAAATATTACTGAATCATCTAATATACAAACAGATTCCATTACCATAAAACCCAGAAGGAATAAAAGAATAAAAGAAAATATTCCAGAATATGAACCCGACAGTATACAAAAAATGACTGACGACGACTTAGACCTTATACAACCCGTAGACGAGGGGACGGTAATATAATTTCTGATAACGAATCAATCACTGATAGCTTAGAATCATTAATTTCAAATTACAATGATACAAAAGAATTACATCAAGTTGAAAAAGAAAATCAGTTAAACTCAAATTTTGCTGAAACCAAAGATCAAATTTGGGGATGAGGAAAGATAATTATGCATACTTTATAACAAGCAACGGTGATCCACGAGACGAAGGCTCGAGATCATTCGCAGAAAAGAATCAATTACCTAAATTTAAAAATCTTCAAGTTGGATATGCTAATTCAATACAGAAAGGACACTGTTTTCATATTGCTTTACCAATAGAAGGAATTGAAAAACAATCACTAACAACTACTTTCAATAATATTAACAGTATAATTCAAAGTTTACGTGAAAAAGCTGACCAATTAAAACTACGGTCACTAAGTATTGCAAAAACAAAAGAAATCCTTAAAATTCCATGGATAGATATTAAAACACAACTCAATATTGCTTTTCAAGGATCACAAACAAGAATAATAATTTGTCATGGAATAATTAAGCATCCACCTATTAAGGGGGTATTACTGTCTAGACGCTTCAAAAATTCGATTTTTTTTTCTTGCATTTTCTTATAATTTGGGAGTTTGAGAATGTGTCTCAAAAATACTAATTTGAAATTCGTAGAACTCCTATAATTACAGAGGCTTAAAGGCTGCGGTGCGTTGGGATGCAGCAGGTAGTCATCAACTTTAAACGCGTTTTTCTCGAAACGACATTTTTCAAGTCGGGCGCACGTTTTTCTCAAAAACTATTGGACCGATTGACTTCTGGTTTTGCACATATTTCGAGGGAACCTTCACCTATGGTCTGAACTAGAATAATACCGACAGCTTGAATATTTTAGCCCTGCTCTCATGTTTTAGTTGACAATTTTTCGGGAAAATTAAACTTTAATCTTCAAACAGCTGCGATAGCGATAAAAAATTTCGTACCTACTTAGTTCTAGTTCAGACGATAACTGCATTCATATAGATTAAAAAAAATTTGTTCTTCTCTCTCAGACGATTAGGACCGCCACAATATGGTCGCCCGATTGGACGAGCGTCTCACGCCACGATTTGCATAACAGCGCATAACTTGTACAGATTCCAATAAAATGTTTTATTAAAATTTGTATTGTTAGTTGAAACATGTCTTATTATGCGTCAAAAACCCCGGCACTCTGTAGGTTTGATAGTTTTCGCAAAATTAATTCCTAAAAATTACATTAAAAACAAGCGTCTAGACAGTAATACCCCCTTAAAGACAGGAAAAATATTATAGAAAAAAACCACGCCTCAGCAATAGGAGGTCATAAAGGTGTCACAAAAACATACAAAAGAATTAGACAAAAATATTATTGGGAAAACCTTAAAGTAGATGTTCAAAACTTCATTCAACAATGTTTAAGTTGTCAATTAAAAAAGTTAAGAAGAGTCAAAACAAAAAATCCCATGATTATTACGGATACACCCGGTCGAGCTTTTGACAAAATTTCTATGGATGTAGTTGGCCCTATGCCAAAATAAAAAAATTATAATGAATACATTCTAACAATTCAAGATAATTTAACAAAATATTGCATTGCCATACCATTACCAAACGCAACAGCGCCTATAATAGCAGATGCTCTTGTAAAACGTTTTATATGTGTGTTTGGTGCTCCAAAAGCAGTCCTAACCGATCAAAAGGTACAAATTTCTTAAGTGGATTGTTAAAAAGATTAGCAAAACGATTTCGAATTAAACAATTTAAAACCACTGCATTCCATCCTCAATCAAACGGATCACTCGAAAGATCACACCACGTTCTAGTAGAATACCTTAAACATTTTGTCAATAACGACACAGAATGGGATGATTGGCTGGAACTCGCGACTTTTGCTTACAACACAAGCATACATGAAGGCACTGATCATACGCCGTTCGAACTAGTTTTTGGACAATTAGCAAGATTGCTATCTAATGATCCTATTTGCGACAACGAACAAATAAAGACCTATGACGGATATTTAATTGACTTAGTAACAAGATTACATGATGTCCAAGAAGTAGCTAAAGAAAAACTTATAAGTTCAAAATTCAAGTCAAAGAAATATTACGATAGAAAAATCAATCCTCAAACTTTCAAAGTAGGCGATTATGTATTCCTATTAAAAGGAATTAAATCAGGAAAATTTGGTGAGCAATATACAGGACCACATGAAGTCTTAGAAATTATAAATAAAACAAATGTAAAAATTAGAATTAAGAAAAATGCAAAAATAGTCCACATCAATAGAGATTGCGAATATCACACATAAAACCAGACCAAAATTAACAATAAGAACAAGGATATATAAACCCCATCTTCATTTCAGGTTGACCAACAACAAACACATTCAACAACAATGATTCTTCAACTGTTAATTCACATATACCTAATAACAGGAAGCAACGCTATTATAGGGTATGACTGCGGAACAAGCAAATCAAATGTAGCTACACATTCAATGTTAAAAATCGAAAAATGCGACATACCTACAACGGAACCTAATATAACGAAAACACAAATTCAATTGTATCAAATCAAGGAATTTTTAAACACTAAAATTATACAATGTAAAGTTGAAATCTTTCGCACTATACACCACTGCGGCATACACTCCCACACTGGTCTAATCCAGGGTGGACAACTAAGTTATGTAGATATTGTAACACGTAACGACTGTGAGGCCATGCATAACACCGGAATGACAACGAAAACGAGCACACTAATAACAAACTTTAAAGTAAATAGCACAACAGTAAGAAGCATTACATTTGCCGGAACGATGGATTCAGATAGGAGTTGCAGCGGAGGATCTTATTCCGACATTATAGGAACCTGGGATAATGTTGTAGTCGACGGATACATCAAAATTACACTAGTTGAATACGAAGCAAACATAAAATTAAACACGAAGGAAATAATATTGAACTCAGGAATAAAATGCTCCTTAACAGCAACGACATGCGTCGACTACGAAGGAGGATATACTTTCTGGAATAATTATCCAACAGATGACTGTACATTCGACCGATATCAAATGTTATACCACGGGATAGCAGATAAGATTAAACCTAACGAACTAAACGAAAAAACTACATTTTCCGTTTTCTATGGCGAAGTCACGTTCATATACTCAATAATAAGTACATTCAAAATATGCGGATCAACCTACTATAGAACAGAACATCCAAAGCTAATCACCTACGAGACACAACACGGAGATAACCCAACGAAACCAAATAAAATCACAACACAAGATCTAGATATGTTTTCCTACATCAACTCAAAATTCATTTACGTAGAAAGACACACCAGAAATCAACTAACTCAAATTTACCACGACATGTTGCTAAAGCAATGTAATCTAGAAAGGAAAATATTAACAAAAACGCATTATCAATAGCACTACAATCCCCGGACGAATTCGCTCTCAGAACAATGAAAAGCACGGGTTACATGTCACTAATAGCAGGCGAAGTAATACATATAATAAAATTCATACCGGTCGAAGTAACAATAAGAGATACAAAGGAATGTTATAATCAATTACCAGTTTGGTATATGAATGACACGTATTTCATAGCCCCAAGGACACACATACTAATGAGAGTAGGCACACAGAAAACATGCAATAAATTAGCACCCCACCAATGTATCTCATAAACAACAATTGGTACAGAACATCACCACATTTAGATGAAATACAAGCACAACAAGTACTAGGACCAGAAACCAAACCCACCTGGAAGTATAAAAATCCAGCCTCGCGCTAGCCACAAGCGGAATATATACGACAGCGGAACTGCAGAAACTAAGAGATCACATTATGTTCCCGGCGGAAAAACCAGCAATTATTAACAATATTGCAAGGAGAATGACCGGCAGAGACATTGCAGAATACGAAATGTCAATATCAAACTTTCTATTGTAGATGAAAACACCATTCATAAAATAGCCGAAAATACGTGGAACAAAATGTGGTCTACCTTTTTAACATTCGGTACAGCGAGCGCAGGATTCCTAGGAATAATATTTATACTCAGAATAATTAAATTAATTGCGGACACCATCGTACATGGATATGCGCTACATACGATATACGGATGGTCCATCCACCTACTCGGCGCCATATGAGACTCGGTAACCTACCTATTATTGCATTTGGGAAAAACCAAACAACAGCACAAGGAAACACATGCAGAGCACGAATTAACAACACTTCAACACCAATCAAACGAACAACCCTCAACCCAACCCGAAACTAATCCGTCAACACTTTACCCTCCTCTCGCCCCACCTTTACTAAACACTTCTCAACAAAGAATAAATACATATCCCATATAGCCACAAACTCCCTCAATCTCTCAATCACTAATCCTCTCCACCGATAGACGAAAAACCCCAAAACTACATTGATACATAACAACAGGATGGAGTACCCCTGGGAACCTACACCTAGACAACTTGACCAACTAGCCCAGGAGGGATACATCACGTGGATATGGTCCCCAGAGGAGAGCATCTACCATATCAGGGAACTCATCACCCAGGCGTATCCTGAGGACGAGCCCTAGGACGAGCCTGGGGCCATAAAGGAATCCATCAAACAAACAATAATGGCAATACATCGCCAAGCGCTCAGGCAGTACGAGCGCAATCGAGCCAGAATACAGGAGGAAGAGGCGTGGAGAAACCACTTGGAACCGCCTCCGATGGATCGCACGTATTTAGATGAACTCGACGTGTCCATCTATACTCCTGATGAGTGGGAAAACATCAACTGGCCGGAAAAACTAGCGGATTTGAGGGAATGGGACCCGCCCATCCGGGAGGACCCCCCGCCGACCCAACCACGATTCCTGGATGATTGGGACAGCGGGAATGAAGAGGAGGACTGGGAGTTCCGCGACGTCTGGGCTTAAACATCCCAACCACACGAAACCCAACCATTCCCAAACACTCAACAACATACAACATATATACTCCACTGCACCCTTCTAACACTTACACACAGCACACCGCAGCGAAAACAACTTCATTCAATAAACCCCTAGGTATAACCACAATTATAAATATTACATACAATTATTATATACCTTTTTTTCTTCTCTTTCCTTCTTTTCAAATGTACTATATGTATTTAAGTACTAATTTAGATACTACTTAGTTTACTTTTAACATAACAACCATTTACTTTGTAATCATTCATACAATCATTCGTAAACATACACTACTATAACTTAGTATTTCGTTAATTCTTTTAAATTTCCAAGATATACATAGTTTTAAGGATACAATCCACGAACACGGCTACAATAATAATGTACACTCTAGCTAACTAAAATTTTTCCAAAAGAGGCATATAAACCCCAAACTTCACGTTAGGCTCACCTGACGTTCAGACTTAAGGGGGGAGGTGTAACGTCCTAACGTAGCCGTTTTCATGGAATAAAACGCAGCGGCGAATAAAGCGATAGAATAAGAGGAATCAAATAGCGACGAGCAAGGCCGCTGCGAAGACCGGAACGCCGACTCCGCACCGAGCCAAAACTACACCGCGAGTAACACGAACCCTCGCGCAAGGTGAAGGCGCGAAAACCTCCACGTGCCACCCGCGTAGCATTAAAGGAAATGCACCAGCGAACAACAAGATGCCAAGTGGCCACCGACCAGCCGCTGATAGGAAGAAACCTTCATGATTCAACGCATTCCTTCTCCTTCCCCTTTTCAACATCAGGAAGGATCCCCACCCAGAACGAAGTCTAACGGCTTATATAAGGAGAATCCTGGACACCGGGAGAAGCTGTCTTTTGTTTTCTTTTGAAGATTAACATTCAGTCAAACTTATAGAGAATTACGCGTGTTCGTTCGAGATCTAAAGAAATAAAGAAGTTCTGTTCGAGATCTAAAGAAAGTGATTGTGGTTTGTTGAAACCTCAACCTCTATCCCTGTCGTGCTACCTTCCCAAGAAAGTGAGTGACCAAGGGGAGACCGCACCCCACTCGATCCACCCCTCGAAGGAAGGGTCGTACGGCCGGCAGAGAAAGAGAGAGAGAAAGAGAGAGATCGAAAGTCAGAGCTTCAAAGAAAGGTAAGTGGCAACAGAATATTCTTTTGTGATATAAAATTTCTTGATTGTATCGATGATCCCTATTGTTTTCCCCGAATTGATAGTTAGTGGTAAATTTAGTTGTCCATGACGTGACAATACCATAATACCGTATACCGCACGTCCCGTAAGAAACGCAACAAGCGACATTTTTCTTCGGCAGTATTTGCCGACGGTGTTTGAGTCTTTTATAGGTATGTGCACCGTTGGCAAATACTGCCGACAGTAAAAATGTCGCTTGTTGCGTTTCTTACGGGATACCGTACCGTATATATATAATCGTCAATTTATAAATCATGAATAATGGTAATTACCACAATTCACAAATCCACGACTTCGAGGTTAGACGCTTCGATCTCCCGAATTGATACCAACTCTACCGACTCACTACCGACTCGACTTCTACCTACCGGTAAAAGTTGCTCGAATACCGACCAAGCACGGCCGAAAGAAAATTTCAAGGTCCCTGTAACTGCGTGCGGTTCTGTGCGGGACATACGGTAATGCAGTACCCGGCTTATCCAGGTACGAGAAAAACAATTAACCGTTCAAGGTAGCCTGGCAGGTCCTCGCGGTCGACATTCTTGATCCGTGAGTGCGGCGCTCGGGAAAGCGTAAAGTTAGCAACGGTACCTTCGGACACGAACTCCGACAGCCCCAGCGTCATCGGCTGTTCCACCACTCTCCTCTAATTAGCTAATCAGGGTGGATAGCGTCGCCCACGCTATCCCCTCCGTTGATCGAAAAGTTGCTACGTTCCGAACTATGTAAGACGAAGCCAGGAGGCTTCCGTCGTCTTCTCTTGCCTTCTCTTAATTGTATCAGTCATTAACGCATCTCTTGTATCACTTGAATATATCCATATCAGTCTTATAGTGAGTGCAGTGTTCAGTTTATTCGTTACCCGTTTCCGCACCTTTGAAGCAGAGTGTTTTAGCGCTCCACGGCCACGACCCGCCATTTACAGACGACCTGGACCGGCTCGGTATGCAACAGCAGTGAATTAATCCACAAGATTGAAGCTGCCAGTAAGTATTATTATTACAGAATTTTACTGTAAATATTAAATGCTGTACTGTGCGGTGTTATTAGAGTATTTTTAGAGTATTTTGAGGTTACGAAATATTGCCATGACATATATACATATATATTATACAATTGATTTAATGAGTAAATATTCCTTATTTTCACAGAAATGGGTAAAAGCAGAATATCAGCGAGAATATAGAAAATGGAAACGTGAAGAACAGTTGAGAGATGGGCGAGTGGAATCACGAAAGGCTGCTCGAACTAGTACCGAGCGATCACAAGATTGGAGAACACGTATGGCTAATTCTGCACTGGATTCTGTGCCATCCACAAGTCGATCAACTCAGGTTCCACAAATCGTAAGCCACGCTACGTTAAGACCTCCAGAGTATTAGGGTTTAATATAGGACCGTCGACATCGACGGCCATTATCGGGAATTCCGTAGAAAATCCAAGTGAAGAAATTAATAATGATTACGTAGATTATTCTAAACACACTAAAGCCCACGCTGAGTTCAATAAGAAGTTCCTCGATACTAACTTCGGCGCAGTGTGCAGCGTATGTGATCGACTATGGTATGACACAAACATAAGAGCACCACCGCTATGTTCAAAGGATATCCTTGCAGTCGATTTTCCTGAAATAAACTTCGAAACAGCCCTCGTTTGTAGTACTTGCGACACCTCCCTTCGTAAAAAGAAAAAACACAAAACGAGTCTGCTAGTACTCGAGACACTGATGTGTTAACATCTAGTGAGCGAGATTTGATAGCTAAAATAAATCGGCTAATGATAGCTAAAAGAAATAAATAAGTGAGTCGGAGTAGAGCCGATCGACGAGGATTTACTCCAACTCACTTACTGTACATGGCGAACACCACTTCCATACAACATTGTTCTGCCAGATATTTACACATGAATTACAAGTTAGAATGACTAATAGGGTTGATGACTAGAAAAAAATGTTCGTATCTTTAAATTCAATTTGTAATCCGTATACATATTCAATATCACGTGAAAAAGAAAATGTCCGAAAAAATAATTATTCGCTGAGTTATAAGCGCATTTCTCTCTGCTCAATTGTGACGTCATCGAAGAGCCGTGAAAGACGCACTTATGCCAATGAACGAGTGCGAGAGAGATAGGTTTACTGAACGATGACGTATGCTACGTTTCTAAATGTCGTTTTACGGCTGGGATAAAGCCGAAAATGAAAAATGAAAAAATACGGGGTTGATAATTTTTTCCAAATTTTTCGAATCATTAATAAAAAAAAATCAGTCATCTTCCCTATTGATGTGTAAATATCTGGCAGAACAATGTTTTTCTGTATAGTGCCTTAAATACACCGTGCGAGTAGTAATCATGTAAGTATTTCTTCTTCTTTTTTATTTCAAATTTTATTCCGTAATATACGAGTATAGGTATATTATTTATTTATTGATTCAATAATTTTCTACAGGTCCCAAAAAGGTGTACATAATCGAAAGCGTTTGACGGAGGAAGAATTGAGAGAATATTTGGAGGGAGTGACTTCAGAAGAAGAAATGGATTACAATAGATTATGTAGTTATATTATGTTTTATTAGAAATACTTACCCCAAAAAATAAATACGTTCACTTATGTCAACTAAACTTAATTTATTTTTAATATATTGACCATATTTGACACATGTATTTTATTGGTGTATAAAATACACCGCGCGAGTAGTTAATAGAAATCAAGCCGAGCGAGTAACTAAGAGTTAAGAAAGCTTTAGTTAGTACGATCAACGTTTATTCATTCAATTCAAACAGGACATAGGACAATGGAGAAACATATGTGGGTGAAAAACGATATAAACATTAATTTAAAATTTAATATGAATAATTTGAAGTACTTAACACTCGGATGCACGACGTGTTCTGTCAGTCCATGCAAAAGCATGGATTGCGTGGACTGGCAGACCACCGTCGTGCATCCTAGAGTTAATGAATAATATAACTAATTCATTAATACTATAATTAGATAATAAAAGATTGGTATCTATTTCTCATGGCTTTCATTCAAGAAATCGACGATTTTTTGTACTGTTTTCCCTTGAATTACAGTCATTACTTTACCTTTGACTTTATCTTCGAAAAAATCAACAACACCTTTAGCTCCTAAGGTTGAATAAATATTCTCAAGGTCGTGAACACTGATAGCAGCAGCGGCTAATTTTTTACGGGTTGCCACCCCTAATACTTTCTCGAGAGATTTTAATTGAGTTAAATTGACTTGATTTTGCTCTCGAAGATTATATTCCTTTACCTTCTCATCATAAATTTCAATACTTTTAACCAAAGTTGCGCCTGTAATTTCCAATGCATGCAATATATTTGACAAAAGCATGCAATCAACAATGGCATTATGAGCCCCAGCAACAACAACATTTAAGGATTTCGCTAACCCACTTAAAGTACATTCCCCCTTACCCTTTCTACCTGTAACTGTTCTAATGAGAGGCAACGTATCCAGAAACCCATATACTACATTAGAAAACTTGCCCTGAAGATTATATTTTTTTATTGAGTCGTGTAATCGGGGACCATCGAAAATCAAATTGTGAGCAACTAATACACGTTTTTCCCCTTTAATTCCTTCAATCCAATTCAAGAATTGTTCCAAGGCAACTGTCAATGAGACTGTTGGTAAGACATTGCCATGCAATAAGAGAGTTTCACTAGAATTCATCAGACCAGTCACTGCTGTAGCACTTGCTGAAATTTGTTGTACCGTTTGTCTGAAGGCAAGCGCAACAGGGGCACTGTGACCTGAAATTTGACTTCGGCAGTGATAGTTAGAGTTGGAATCAACAGAGTGCACTGCATAAAAGTGAAAAGTGTCAAACGTCTGATTTCCCGATAGCTGTCAATTCGGGAAATCACAGCTTTTCGTGTAACCCTAAAATCGTGAGTATTTGAATAATGTTGAGTAATTTTATAGTAGTGGTAAGAAATAATCATTCGGGTTTCTTCGGTGAAATTCCCGAATCTTTCTGAAGGAACAGGGCTATTATGATTGCTAATTGCTTGTCTTCCGCGCATACCGAACCTGAAAAACGGGAATGTCAACCGTCAACGAGGAAAGAAGAAATCATCCAAGTCATAGGGACTTCTCGTCGGATTCTTCGGGTAATGCTCAGCAGCAGCAAGAAGAGCCGGAAGTATTGCATCAAGCGTTATCCCAATTACAGTACGTAACACGATCAAAGCGTTTTAGTCTTGTTTCGAGATGATTTAGAGCATTTGAATGAGTAAAAATTAATTTTATTCCGTGCCAAAGTCGGCTAATCAATAAATTAAATTCACGCAGACAATAGCACCTTAGAGGGTGGTTTCTTAAATTGGGAAAGTTTAGGCGACGGTTTGGAGTACGCTAGCCCGATACAGTACAAAGTGGAGTTGGAAAAGGAGCACGCGGAAAGTGAAGACGAGAACGAAAACCCGACATGTGTGGGAAGATGGGAGTAGGTCCGGAGCTAAGAAAACAAATCAACGAAGAGGAAATTGGATGATCGAATGATGGAAATTTACCTACACGCAACACATGAGGTTGGTTTCGAGAGGATAAAGGCTGTTATCTGATGGCATTAAACGCCTCGATTGCTGATACTTTTTTAAAACATTTAATACGTAAATATCAGAACGTGATCAAGAGAATACGTGATCACAAATTCCCTACAGCCTGCGCCGATAGCGCAGAAGACCGACAATCACGTAATTAGATTTGGTAAAGCTAAGGCCAGTTGATACGATGTTAAGAGCTCACAAGGCATGCACACCTAACAGCGAACAAGCGAAGAAAGCGATTTCTAAAAATACTCTAATATCAGGTATGTAATTCTCAATTCCTTCGTTTTGCTAACACACTGTCTGCAATAATTAGAAGACGTGAAGGATAATTTAAAACTGACTATTTTATATGATACAGTGACGAAATTACATCTCTGGAATTTGAATTGGCATTACTATTTCATCGATTAATGAAGTTAAAATCCTGACAAGCACTCCAGCTGCCGCTATTTCCGAGGAAGCATTAAATATTTTGATACTTGACATTACTGTCCCGTCGATTGATCAAGACAACTTCCGATGATAAGGTCGACAGTGTTAATAATGAGTTTAATCGTATCTTTAATGATGCAATAATTGTAAAAGCATTTAATTCTATCATTATTTTATCAAAGATATTTCATTAATACTCATCGCGGCATTCATTAAATAGAGTTTGCGAATAAAAGAAAAGGGTCAGCATTACAAGAGTTTCATGAATAGTATTAATTATGCGTCTCGCTCGAACTTCCAACGTCCCACCCGATTATTGCTGCTGTGTGTACGTAAATTTCCGCGTCTGATGTCCATCGACTAATTTTCCTCAGGATAGGATAGGAGTTACATCCGAACATTTGCTTGGTGTTGTAACGTTAAAGTAATGGGTTCATTTTAACGATTTACTGTCAGTTGTTAGCTACTCCAGTATGGAGTATTACCAGGAGATGCCACGTGGAGGCCAATTGACACATTACATGAATTTCGTACGACCTCTTCATGAATTTGTAAGGTTTTACGAATTCCATGTAGCTTCATCTCCCACCCGACCGTTCTCGCTGTGACTCGAAAAGCCAAAAGTTCTTGTTGTGGCTTCAAGGACAGTCGGCCATTGTTGCCGTGGAAACCGTATGATTACATTAAGTGTTCCATATGACCACCTTCTATTTCTTGTCGGCACTGCATTCGCACACGTTCCACAAGGTTCCGCTGTATGTTGCGAAGCATATCTGCAGGTAGCGCAGCGCACTCTTCTCTGATACGTGCTTTAAGATGTTCGATGTTTTGAATCGGCCGCCGCTCGTTGAACACCTTCATCTTTAAATAACTCCACAGGAAGAAGTCGAGGGGAGTTAGATCTGGAGATCTAGGTGGCCACTCCCTGGGTGCTCTCAAGCCGATCCAACGTGCGCCGAAAACGTCATTCAACAGCTGCGTCACCATTCGGCTTGAATACGCTGGTGCACCGTCATGCTGGAATATGACTGGTTGATCTTCAGCGACTTCAAGGAGAGCCGGCAAAATTTGATTTTCCAGCATATCGAAATATGTCTGGGAATTTAAATTTCCATCGATGAAGATGGGCCCGATGATCCGCTCTCCATATATCCCCGCCCAAACATTTACTTTATCTTTCTTCTGGTGGTTCTGCTCACGGACGACGTGCGGGTTCCTGGCGCACCAGTATTGGTAGAAATGGGAGCACATGCTCCCATTTACAAAAAAACGTAAATTCGTCCGTGAAGCAGATGGTTTTCATATAATCCGGATTCTGCTCGAGCTGCTCCACCATTGCTCGGCAAAATGTCAATCTTCGTTCGCGATCATTGTGGCGAGACAGTGATTGATGCACCTGCGCCTTATAGTTTTTGATCTTGTTTAAACGGAGCACTCTATGCACACTGTCTTTGCGAATTCCTGTACGTCTCGAAATTCCCCTTATCGACTGTTGGATATCCTCTTCTACGATCCGGAGGACAGTTCTCTCGACCTCGGGATCAACCCTCGGACGATTTGGATTCGTCAAATTCGCCGTTGACCCTGTTCTTCGGAACTTTTGCACGAGTCGCGACACCATTGATGTGTTCAATCGGCACTCCGGGTCCCTCTCGCGAAAGATGTTTACTACTTCGCGGGTACTGTATTGAGCTGCCAGCGTGACTATTTCTGCCTTCTCGGCTTCGGTATATCGTCGCATTTTGGTTGAATCGATGACGCGTTATATCCAGCTCTCGGTATCGGTAATGCAATGCTCGATATAACAATAGGATTTTCGAATGTTTTCGGCTCCACTTTCGAAAATCTGAGCAGTAGATGAGCGAACTCAAGTGGCTATGACACAGTCAGGGCCGATTGAGCACATCAATGGTGTCGCGAACAACGATCGCGAACAACGATCGCGAACGAAGATTGACATTTTGCCGATTTGAACTGTCCTCCGGATCGTAGAAGAGGATATGCAACAGTCGATAAGGGGAATTTCGAGACGTACAGGAATTCGCAAAGACAGTGTGCTAGAGTGCCCGTTTAAACAAGATCCGAAATTAAGGCGCAGGTGCATCAAGCACTGCCTCGCCACAACGATCGCGAACGAAGATTGACATTTTGCTGATCAATGATGGAGCAGCTCGAGAGGAATCCTGATTATACGAAGACCATCTGCTTCACGAACGAATGTACGTTTTTTGTAAATGGGAGCATGTGCTCCCATTTCTACGGATACTGGTGCGCCAGGAACCCGCACGTCGTCCGTGAGCAGAACCATCAGAATAAGGAGAAAGTCAATGTTTGGGCGGGGATATGGAGAGCGTATCATCGGGCCCATCTTCATCGATGGAAATTTAAATTCCCAGACCTATTTCGATATGCTGGAAAATCAAATTTTGCCGGCCCTTCTAGAAGTCGCTGAAGATCAACCAGTCATATTCCAGCATGACGGTGTACCAGCGCATTCAAGCAGAATGGTGACTCAGCTATTGAAAGACGTTTTCGGCGCACGTTGGATCGGCTTGAGAGCACCCAGGGAATGATCACCTAGATCTCCGGATCTGACTCCCCTCGACTTCTTCTTGTAGGGTTACTTGAAGATGAAGGTTTTCGACGAGCGGCGGCCGATTCAAAATATCGAACACCTTAAAGCACGCATCAGAGAAGAGTGCGCTGCGATACCTGCAGATATGTTGGCAACACACAGCGGAACCTTCTGCGACGTGTGCGAATGCATTGCCGACAAGAAATAGAAGGTGGTCATATGGAACACTTAATGTAATCATACGGTTTCCACGGCAACAATGGCCGACTCCCCTTGAAGCCGCAACAAGAACTTTCGGCTTTCCGAGTCACAGCGAGAACGGTAGGGTGGGAGATGAAGTTACATGGAATTCGTAAAACCTTACAAATTCATGAAGAGGTCGTACGAAATTCATGTAACGTGTCAATTGGCCTCCACGTGGCATCTCCTGGTAATACTCCATACTGGAGTAGCTAACTGTTAAATCTTAGGTGTTATATGTGAATATTTATTGGCATATACTTTGCGGCTGGGCCGGAGCTCCAGTGTGCTGGCCGGGGGTCAGCACGCAACTAACTCTGACGGAGAGCCCTTTCTCCCAATATCTAGGTGTTACCCAATACTTGCGTGGTTGAATACACCACAACTTCTCCCCCTTTTTTATTTAAAAAGTCTCGGGGATCGCCGCAGAGGTACAATTAGTTGATCAATGTGCCGCTTGTGCGGTTTTCCAGAATCCGCTTGAACGACATAAGTGGAAGGCGTAGTTTGCTTTACAATTTTACCTTCAACTCGTTTTTCGTCTCTTACGCCGTGCGCATCCATATAAACCTTATCTCCTATGCTTACATTTACTTTTCGATTTCCCGGTCGTGAGACGATTTGTCGTCTTTGTTGTTTTTCAACGTACGCAGATACATTCGGTTTTAAACAATCGAACCGGGTTCTCGGGTTCCGGTTGTACATTATATTTGCAGGACTTCTACCCGTCGTACAGTGCGGGTAGTTTCTATAATCGAAAACGAATTTACTAACTGCGTTTTCCACTTTCTCTCCCCCTTTTACAATTTTCGCTACCTTATGCTTGAATGTTTGTATAAAATTTTCCGCAGCCCCATTCGTTGCTGGGTGATACGGAGGCGAAAAGGTATGCTCTATATTATTTACCTTGAGAAACTTGCAAAATTCTGCGCTTCTAAACTGCGGACCTCCGTCTGTCACGCAGTGAATAGGTAATCCAAATCTTGTGAATAGAATTTTAAATTCTTTTATGAGCCTTTGCGCATCCGTATTTTTTTTGCAGTTTATTATTTCTGGCCATTTGCTGTGTGCATCTATTATAATTAAATACATGTCACCTTCAAATTTCGCATAATCACAGTGTATGCGGCCCCATACTTTACTTGGAAATGGCCACGTCGTTAGTGGTGTTTTATTCGGAACTTTTCTGTCTATTAAACACGTTTTACATGTATTTGCGATTTCTTCTATCGCTGAGTCTATACCCGGCCAATACACATATGAGCGCGCGAACATTTTCATTTTTACAATTCCGAAATGCGTTGCATGAAGTTCGTTCAATATTGCGAATCGCATTTTTTCTGGAATGCATGCGCGCACTCCCCAGAAGAGGCACTCTTTCTCTACACTTAGTTCGAATCTAATTTTAAAGAAAATTTTTTTTTCTTCGGTGAGATCGTTGTAATTCGGCCAGTCGCCTGTTACATGACGTATCACGTCGCTAAGAACTTTATCTTTCTTGCTTTCTGCCGCAAGCATTTTACTATTAAAGGCAATCGATTGATTTTCGAAGAAATAAACCTGTGACGGAGTTTTACTGTACAAGTTTGAAATATCCGTATCGTCCTCTACTGGTAGTCGCGACAATGCATCGGCGTTCGCATTTCTCTCGGATTTCACATGTTCTATTTTGTAACGGTATCCAGAGAGATAATACGCATATCGTTGCAATCTGTTGTCTGCCGTTTGCGGTATTCCTTTTCTAGGTCCTAATATTAATTCTAATGGTTTATTATCTGTACGTAACGTAATTTCCTTACCGAATACAAATTGATAGAATCGTTTAAATCCGAAGACTATTGCCATTGCTTCTTTATCAATAATTGCACGTTTTAATTCGGTCTTGGGTATTTTCTTTGACGCATACGCGATTGGCCTTTCTGAACCATCTTTATATCGGTGGGACAGAATCGCGGATAATCCGTAATCCGATGCATCACACGCGAGTAATATTTCCTCATTTGGATCGTAATGAGCTAAAAAACTTGGATTTATTAGTTCATTTTTTACCCATTTAAATGCGGTTTCGCATTCATCATCCCACTCTTCTTTCTCTTTATTTAGTAAGTCGTAAAGTGGCTTTAGCTTTACTGATCTGTTTTTCAAGAATCTGGCATAAAAATTTACAAGCCCTAATAACGATGCAAGTTCCTTTTCGTTTGTCGGTCGCGGTGCGTTTACCATTGCGTTGATTTTTGATTTTGATTTGTGCAGACCGTCTTTGTCTATTACGAACCCTAATACATCAATACGCGATTTCATAAAGTTACATTTCTTTAAGTTTAGCCGTAAGTTGCAATCTTGCAATCTTTTACACACTATTTTTAAATTTCCCAAATGCTCTTCCTCAGTCTTTCCTGATACGTATATATTGTCTAGATATGCAATAACTCCGTCAATCCCACTCAAACACTCGTCCATTTTACGCTGTATGTCTGCCGGTGCTGGTGAGATTCCTTCGGGTATTTTTGTGTATCTATACAAGCCCTTATGTGTAATTATCGTTAACAATTCCGCGCTTTCATCGTCAACCGGAAATTGCATATACGCATGTTTGAGATCCAATTCGGAAAAAAATTTACCTCCTTGTAGTTTTGCGAAAATTTCGTCTATAGTGTGCAACGGGTATTTATCTATAAGCAGGTGCGGGTTTAACGTCAGTTTAAAATCTCCGCAAATTCGTATTTCATTGTTGCCTTTCAATACTGGCACGATAGGCGTTGCCCACTTTGATACATCCACCCGTTTTAAGTGTCCTAATTCAACTAACCTGTCTATTTCTTTTTCGAGCATTAGTCGTAATGCATATGCAGCATGTCTGCATTTTAACGCTATTGGCTTCGTATTTTCTTTCATGTGGATTTTAGTTGTACTCTTATTATATAATCCAGGTGAGTCGCTAAACAACGTAGGGAAGTGTCGAGCTAGATAATCACACAAGGTCTCTTCGATTTTATTTACTGTATTTGAATCGAATTTCGGTATAGTTAAAGGCCATGCTCTGAACTGTGTAAGCCATTCTCGACCCATTAGCGCTGGTCCTGTTCCCGGCAAAACAAAGCATTTCAATATTCTCGTCGTATTATTGAACGTGACCTCTAAATCAGTTAGTTCGCCTCTTGGTACTAATGCGTGTCCTCCATACGCTCTTAAGTCTTTTTCTGTTTCTGTGATTTTATTTTTACTGAAATATTTATTGTACGTTTTTTCAGAAATTACAGTTGCAAATGTACCTGTGTCAATCTCGAATTTAATATTTTTTCCGTTTATTTTTAATTCTACGTACATGGGTACTATCCCTGTGCTATTATTGCTTGTGTGATTAACTATTTCTTCTCTAGCTACGTTGTTATCTTTACGCGAGTCTGTTACATTTATTTGATTGATAGAAAAAAAATTCTTTTCGTGATCTCGCGTTTCATCGCTATCTTCGTCCGTGATTTCGTCGCTTTCTCCGTTTGCTGTTAATCTTTTTATTTCGGTTGACTTTTGCGCTACATTTTTACCGCTTTTACACGCTCTCGCTAAATGCCCTTTTTTATTGCAGTTATTGCATACATAATTTCGAAAACGACATTCGCTACTCGGGTGATTTACCTTCCCGCAGCGATAACAGCCCGGTTTGGATGATCCCGTGGAATGTTGACTCGGCTGCTGCTGTGTGTTGTTGTAGTCGCTGGCCGCCTTCCCTTGTATACCTCTTTCTCGCTGGCCTCTGCGTTGCCATGTCCTCTGCTCGTCACCTTGTATAACGTATACCTCGTTTCTTACACTTTTATTCTCCAGGGTATTATTCGATTTTGTAGCGTTTTTCACTGCTGCTTCTCGCGCTATCGCTATTTCTTGCGCTTTTTTCAATGTTAATTCCTTTTCTTCAAATAACTTTATTCTGATGTCTTTATCACTGATCCCGCACACTAATTGGTCTCGAATGGCATTGTCTAATTCTGTAAAATTGCAATGAATTGACAATTTTTTTAGTCTCGCTATAAAGTCAGTAATTGACTCGTGCGATTCTTGTTTTGCTGTGTGAAAAGTACATCGCTCCATGGCTTCCGATGGCTTCGGTTTTAGGTGTTCTGATAATACCTTCGTCAAGTCCTCGTACCTGCTGTCCTTGATTTTTGCTGGTGTGATTAGCTGCTTGAGAAGCGCATGTGGCTCTGAGGTTAATTTTGTCACTAGCGTGGCCACTTTCACTTTGTTGTCTGTTATGTTCTTGGCAATAAACAAACACTCCAGCTTTTCCTCGAAAAGTTCCCAGTCGTTGTTTGGTTGAAATTCGAATTTCTGATTGGCCATACTGTCTTCTCCGTCTAACTCAGTTTCTACTTCTGAATTTTCCGGCGTCGTGTAAGCTTCTTTTTTAATTGTATCTCTCAATTGTTTTCTCAAAATATCGTAGGTGTCTGTTTGTTCGATAGATTCTCCTCTTTTCTCTAACTCTGCGATAATTTCTTGTTTATTTAGTTTTTGAATCCACGCCGTTCCTTTCGGCTTTTCCTCCATTAGAGTTTTCTGTGTAAATATATAACGCCCCGGAGCTTGGCTCTACGCACGTGTTTTCGGGACACTATTTATCGCACTCGCGTACATAGGTTCTGTAATCCTCGTCGCCAGTTGTTAAATCTTAGGTGTTACATGTGAATATTTATTGGCATATACTTTGCGGCTGGGCCGGAGCTCCAGTGTGCTGGCCGGGGGTCAGCACGCAACTAACTCTGACGGAGAGCCCTTTCTCCCAATATCTAGGTGTTACCCAATACTTGCGTGGTTGAATACACCACACTAACAATTGACAGTAAATCGTTAAAATGAACCCATTACTTTAACGTTACAACACCAAGCAAATGTTCGGATGTAACTCCTATCCTATCCTGAGGAAAATTAGTCGATGGACATCAGACGCGGAAATCTACGTACACACAGCAGCAATAATCGGGTGGAACGTTGGAAGTTCGAGCGAGACGCATAATTAATACGATTCATGAAACTCTTGTAATGCTGACCCTTTTCTTTTATTCGCAAACTCTATTTAATGCATGCCGCGATGAGTATTAATGAAATATCTTTGATAAAATAATGGTAGAATTAAATGCTTTTACAATTATTGCATCATTAAAGATACGATTAAACTCATTATTAACACTGTCGACCTTATCATCGGAAGTTGTCTTGATCAATCGACGGGACAGTAATGTCAAGTATCAAAATATTTAATGCTTCCTCGGAAATAGCGGCAGCTGGAGTGCTCTTGTCAGGATTTTAACTTCGTTAATCGATGAAATAGTAATTCAAATTCAAATTCCAGAGATGTAATTTCGTCACTGTATCATATAAAATAGTCAGTTTTAAATTATCCTTCATGTCTTCTAATTATTGCAGACAGTGTCTTAACAAAACGAAGGAGTTGAGAATTACATACCTGATATTAGAGTATTTTTAGAAATCGCTTTCTTCACTTGTTCGCTGTTAGGTGTGCATGCCTTGTGAGCTCTTAACATCGTATCAACTGGCCTTAGATTTACCAAATCTAATTACGTGATTGTCGATCTCCTGCGCTATCGGCGCAGGCTGTAGGGAATTTGTGATCACGTATTCTCTTGGTCGCGTTCTGGTATTTACGTATTAAATATCTAAAAAAAATATCAGCAATCGAGGCGTTTAATGCCATCAGATAACAGCCTTTATCCTCTCGAAACCAACCTCATGTGTTGCGTGTAGGTAAATTTCCTTCATTCGATCATCCAATTTCCTCTTCGTTGATTTGTTTTCTTAGCTCCGGACCTACTCCCATCTTCCCACACATGTCGGGTTTTCGTTCTCGTCTTCACTTTCCGCGTGCTCCTTTTCCAACTCCACTTTGTACTGTTCGGGCTAGCGTACTCCAAACCGTCGCCTAAACTTTCCCAATTTAAGAAACCACCCTCTAAGGTGCTATTGTCTGCGTGAATTTAATTTATTGATTTGCCGACTTTGGCACGAAATAAAATTAATTTTTACTCATTCAAATGCTCTAAATCATCTCGAAACAAGACTAAAACGCTTTGATCGTGTTACGTACTGTAATTGGGATAACGCCTGATGCAATACTTCCGGTTCTTCTTGCTGCTGCTGAGCATTACCCGAAGAATCCGACGAGAAGTCCCTATGACTTGGATGATTTCTTCTTTCCTCGTTGACGGTTGACATTCCCGTTTTTCAGGTTCGGTAAGCGCGGAAGACAAGCAATTGGCAATCATAATAGCCCTGTTCCTTCAGAAAGATTCGGGAATTTCACCGAAGAAACCCGAATGATTATTTCTTACCACTACTATAAAATTACTCAACATTATTCGAATTCTCACGATTTTAGGGTTACACGAAAATCTGTGATCTCCCGAATTGACAGCTATCGGGAAATCAGACGTTTGACACTTTTCACTTTTATGCAGCGCACTCTGTTGAATCCAACTCTAACTATCACTGCCGAAGTCATATTTCAGGTCACAGTGCCCCTGTTGCGCTTGCCGTCAGACATACGGTATAGGTTTTATATAAATATTAAAATTCTCACCACCGCATTTGGCTGCAATCTGTAAAATATCACAGTCTCGTCGTAGTCCTGATATTTCTAAATCAAAGAAGATAAAGGAATGAAGCCCATCGTCAATTTCAATCTCCTCATTTTCGTCTCCACCAGGTACTGCAGACTGGGTCAATAATCCACAATTGCTATCATAGGTCATACCTTCATTACCTTCTCGAAGATGTCGCAAAGCACTGCGAATTTGTTTATTACAAATACGACGTTTCTTAAACTCTCGTGAGCTTGTAATTGCTCTTCGTCGTAGGAGTGACTTGTTTGTTCTAGCTACATGTCTCAGGTGATATTTTCCTGGCGAGAGCTTGATCTTCTCGGCTATCTCCTGTGGGTATACATTTCTCCAGGGTTCTTTTGTCCAACAGAATATACCATTCTATAATCTGCGGAGGCAGTCATGCTATAACAACGAGACTTGGGTGCTTTGCTGGCCATGGTGGCATTCAAGCTTTCGTTTCGATTGCTTGAGGCCCCAAGACAAAATTTTTCAGCATTGTCTGCGAGTTTATACAAGACTGTTTTCAAGTCTGTAAATAACTCGATGTCACTGAAGCCATCAGGTACTGTGTTATGTTGATAATTCTCCTTATCTTTGAGATAGCCACACCATGTACCACATATGCTGTGGTCATTGAATGCATGGTGTGGAACACTCCGTATGGTTGCTGCCATTGATTGACTGTCTCCTCGATTTTGAGCAAGGGCATACCTGAAACATCTATTAAAATAGGTCATTCTCTCTGTGTTTAACTCCTTGTGATTTTTCTGCATGTGATACAGCTGTATCTTGACTCCCCCAGCAGCGTGATTCGAGTCCGATGATTTTATCAGCTCATGATCACTAGCTTTACGACAAGTTGCTACGGTAGAGCTGTCATCATCCCCAATAAGCACTCCAACTTGAACATTGTAGGACTTCAAAATCTCACTTTCAACGACAAGTTTCGCTCCCACGTGAGGCTCCATCGCCTTTGCGGACCCATAAAAATTACGGCGACAGTCATGGTCGAGACAATTACCATTAAAATTGCATTTTTTGCACTTGCGGTTGCATGTGGAGTAATCCAACACCTGTCCACTCAAGTGTCCCATAATGGCTCCATAACCATTCAGACTGTCGTAGCTCCGACCTGCTCCTCGAGTACTCCATCCCATGTCATAAGACACCAGAATACGAACGACGTCATTGAAAGTCATATGTCCACTTTGAGTTTCGTCTGTTGATTTACCACAATTCTCTTCTGAGCTCGAGGCACCTCCCGGAATGATGAATCTTGTTCGAAAAACTTCTGGCCTATAAAAGTAAATACGAAAACCAGAAAAATCAATACAATGAAACTCATGATTCAACTTTTTATTTAATATCTCTTGTACCAAGAAGGTTACACAAAAAGTAAATTTCACTTTACAGAAGAACGGAAGAGAACAAAAAAAATAATTTTCAAAATAAATGGGAAATATTCGTCAGAAAAGTATCAGAACATAATAATGAGTTTATTCAATTTGGTTACTAAAATGAAAAAAAATAGTTGCACAAATACTTTGTACATACTAAAAAAAAAAATAAATAATTCGATTCAAAAAAGAGGATGACACGTAAATTAAAAATGTTGTAAATATAAAAAATAGAATCGAGGTATTATAAGCAATGATAAAAAAATATGTTGTTAATTTGTAAATACTTTTAAAAAATCAGTTTGACTCCAAAAAGGAGAAACACAATTATAACATTCTTGAGATAATGCTTCTGTTGCCTGTAGAGTGTTTAAAATTAATTTAATTTAACTTTCAATAGGTAATAATCAATTTCAATAGGTTATTACGTCTCCGAAGAGGGTTCGGAGAGGAACCGAAACGTCAGACGTGTATTGATTCTTGTTGTTGTTTGACCTGATAATAATCTTTGAAAGTTACTATTAGTTGAAGTATTACTTTTTGAAAGTTAAATTAAATTAATTTGAAACATAATTATTCATTTTCTTTTGAATTGGGGTGATTGGAGAAATGGCCGCGAAATTGTAAAAAATGAAAGTAGAATTGAAATTACAAGGATTTCTCAATAACTTCGGCTCTTTCCAATGTCAACTACCTTTCCAACTCAGTCGCACTTTGACAACTCTCTTTGGCCACTTTTTCCGCTGCTAATCCAACTTCGTCCTCATATCGTTTAACCGTATGTGAACAAAATTATAACATGGCACATTCAGCATAGCAAAAATTTTATCCAGGTGTGTCCAACCCAATCCGGCATGAAGGGCCCCTGCAAAATATAATAAATTCAGGTGAATAATTCTAATAAATAATACCAAAACTACGAATATTTTTATTACTATAGGATATAATAATAGTTGCTATTTGTAAATAATACAGAGAACAAGTATTTAAGTATTTACCTAATACACTCTTGGAATTGACGTCAAAACGTTCACTACGTCGATCAGAACCAGCACAGTGACTTTTACTTCTTCTCACTTCATTCAGCAATAAACATCTATGACAGCGAATCTTGAATATGGAGGCTAATCCTCGACGTATCTCCTCATGAATAAATTGAAAAAATAATGCTTCTCTTTGCGCATATGACACCACATTTCTTCACCTAAGAGTCGGAGTTCCATGATACGTCGGCCATCCAGAAACTTCTCTTGTGTATCGTGTCCTCCGTTTCCTTCATTGGGGTGATTTCTTGCCTCTTGTTCATCTCCAATTGGATGTTCTATTGACTGTTCCCCTGGTGAATCGTCCTCAGACTCTTTTGCGTGTGATGTTTTCTTTCGTTTTCTGTCATTGCCAGACTGCTCAGAATTTTCCTCCGATCTTTCCTGTAACTTTTGTTTTAAGGGGTATGGCCACGGTAGAATTTTCAAAAAATCGATTTTTCTTTTTTTTGCTTAAACGGTGCTTTATCGTCATAAAAATAAGATAATATTCGATTCATAGCGAAAATAATTTTTTTTCACCAACTTTGAGTGCATAGCGTGAGCCTACATGCGACGCAGTCGTAGAGTAACAGAGCGCGCAGCGCAACGCGCCCAGATTTTCGGAGCTATGTTATTAGAGATGACTAACAATGTAGTGGTAAATTTAGAATATATACATATAGAGGACATTAGTTGCATACCTGTAGAGCAACATTTAATCAGTCAGCAAAATCTAAGCCAGTGTAACTGTTGAAAGGACGCCGTTCAGTTGCTTCTCGGCTTTTCGAATGGTACATATCTAGTAGGTATTGTGCGAATTACAGAATGTTGTTTGTAAACAACTCAAATGAGCAACGATCAAAAAGTTTATCGATTACAGAAAGGATCAAAAAGGAATACTTGGAGTTTAAATAAAAGTAATATTTCAAAGCGTAGGCCATTAAATCGATATGCAGCGGATCAAGATAAAGAAGGCGTGAGCGCGTCGGCCAAAAAACTGCGAAAACCAACAAGTTCCCGTGATGTTGAAGTTAACGGTGAATTCGGTTATAGATTTATAAATTGTATAACTGTTATGAACGTAATTGCTCAATAATAACGAGAGTTTCAATTCTATTGTGTGGAGTTTGGCACCCAAGAGGACTTCAAACGGCAAGTTGGTTTTGGATATAGCTTCCAATATTGCAGTCTGTACGTTCAACGATGGCCTTAGCAGCGTCATGAACATGATGAACATTTTGGGCATGACTATAGGGCCCCAAAGCTACAACTTTTGTTTAGAGGTCGATGCACTGCGCGTCGACTACGCAGAGCTGTCACTATCGGTTGCGGCGAAGAACGCGCGTTTGGAGATGCAAGATCTTCAAGAAAAGCGAAAGAGGAGGAGAATCTTGTCTTGGAAGGTCAACTTTATGGAGCTGGTATCGCAGACTAATGGTAACAAATGTTGTTATTTGCATTTTTATGGTTTAATTACAAGAAAGTTACATGTAAAACTTTAAACGCGTTTATCTCAAAACAGCTTTTTTCGAATTGGCGAGACAAATAATTTCGACAATTTTTATCCGACTGTCTTCAAATTTTATAATCACCTTTCTAATTGCATTTCGCACAAAAGTACGTAGGGAATTTTTGATTAATTAAAAACTTTCCATTTTATGAGCCGTTTCATACGAAATTTTTCACTGAAAATTCACCACTTAAATTCATATGCTTGCCATTTTCCGAAAAATCAATATTTTTAAAAACCCCTACGTACTTTTGTAGATATACTTATGAACATTTTAAGGGAAAAAATTGTTTTTGGATCTAGGTCAAAAATTGCGGACACCATTTGTCTCACCGCGGAGCACCTCAAAAAAAAAGCACCAGCGGAAAATGTGAATAGCCGCCATATTGAATTTAAAAAATATATATTTGTTTTTAATACTGTAATACTTGGTATTAATAGATATGAAATTACTTTTGTACATAAATCACTCTTTTATACAAAAAAAAAGGTAACATATGCACCTTATTTTGTAACCGCTACCGTGGCCATACCCCTTAAGATAAGAACGCACGGAGAGCTATACTATAATATATATTATATCTCATATATTACAAAAATATTGCTCAACGTTATAATGATTGAGACAAAATATACTGAATTATAATATATAGCTATATCCGAACGATATATTTTTACATAGCCTATTGGCGATTTAAACTGCCGATGGTGGCACCACGGTAGTTATGAAAATGGCCATTTTGCAAACAACCATTGCACAGCTGTAGTCTGTTACCGGTGTTTGCGTTCTTTTCAACATTTTGGTTATATTACGATGTGTGTGTGTGTTACTATTATTAGAATATGCCGTTTTTAAAATAAAAAACTATATTTAATTGCGGGAAGTGTGACGCAGATTCGAGGAACTTCTATGAAGGTGAAGAAGTGCTCTAAGCAAAGCACGTGATTTTGTGCGGAACTGTGGCTGCAAAAAAATATGAATGTGGAAAATTTATGCTCTAGTGCTGCAAACATCAGCTTTGTCTTCTCCGCCACACACAGTTACTGGTTCCATAACCAAAGATGCAAACCACACGTCATGCAAAAGCCACGTTTGTTTACATCTGGAACCCAAATAGACTAGCTCCAGATTCTGCCACCAGATGTCATGCTCGATAGTTGGAATCGCCAATAGCGTTGGCTTGAGCGATATTTCACTAGGAAGCTATATTATAGTACAGGGCCCGTATCACGTAAGTCGCGTGAGTTGTCTCACTGTAGAAGTAATGAGTGAAAGTACGAAATCACTAGCACTTCCGGTGACTAGTTATCTCACATTTTTACAGCGTTGTGACATTACGTCACGTTTTCGTCTGCATGAAGCAACGACCGCCATATTTTCCGCTAAAGAACGCGGGCTGTTCAAAGGACTCTCAAATTCAAAACTCGTGTATGTATTAGAAACTCTCGCTATTAGCATATCGTCGCTGCCGTGGAAAAATCTCCTATGTGCACATTTTTATGAAAGTAGGGTTTTTTAGCAATCTGACGGCGAATTAGTGTATTCACCTTGTGGAAGAATATCTTATGTCATATACCGGGTCTTAAGCCCCCTGTACACGTTGGGCCAATGCATTGGACCAATGAGTTGGGACAGCGTTTACACGTTGGCGTTGCTCATTCTGCATTGGCCATTTGACGTGGATGGACGTGGACACTATCGCAGTCGCGGCCATTTACTTGAACAGCACTTTCTATTTTGTATAGGTTTTCTCGTCTGACAATTATTTTATGTGTTTCGAAAAGTCTCTGAAACAATATGTTAAAACGTCAGAGGTAAAAAAAATTTTTTTAAGAAAAAAATGACAAGTCATGTAATATATTAAAACGTCAGACGGAGGTAACATAAAAAAATGTTCGAAACAAAAGTTACAAATTTGAGGGCGTCTGATACCCCTTTATTAGTGACCTAGCTGACGATTTACATAGGTACATCATTGAGACCTTCAAACAAGTAACATACAAATTTTCAGCCCGAGGTACGAATATTTTTTGAGCAAAATTTTTTCTTTTTTTGAGTCATCTGGCGTGTCTTTTGCAGGGGTTCTGAGCAAAATCCTTGTAAATGGCACTTCCTAATGGTCCATCCAATCACCTCAAAAAATTCTAGTCGAAGGTATTATTGTAATACCTCCATGACCGCCATCTTTTAGTATATAACGGCACTTACGAGAGGCCAAAGTGTGAACGCTGTTGGCGGACTGCGCCAAGATCCTTTGATATGTGGACGAAAAACCGACAACACTCTCGGCTGGCCGGCCAACGCTGGCCGCCAACGACAAATTTACGCCAAGTGGCCCTGTACACGTAGGCCCAACGCATTGGCCCAACGCATTGGCCCAACGTGTACAGGGGCCTTTAGGCTATGTTGTGGCCATAGGACGATATGGTACGTAGCGATTTGTAGACTCTAGGTTGTACGCTATTGGTCGGACACGCAAGGACTCCGAACGATTGGCTCTGCTATCGTCGGCAGACGGCAATCGTCGCGAGAGAAGTTCCCTAGGGCGTAGGCAAATAGCAGACGAGAAAGTATGGCGGTTGACACGTACGTTTGTTTACAAAGTGGAATTTTTCGGAGCAATTGTATTTTTGGAAATAAAACGTGGTTTTCAAAGTTAATAAAATATTTCCATTCGCGAAACGATTTCCTTCGCGTTTATTTCGATCCTCGGACGCGCTTATTAATAAAAAGTAAAAATACAGTTAAATCGGAGTAATGAAGGAAGGATGATAAATCTTAGGATGAATGTAAAATAATTAACGAGTTATAGAGACAAGTGAACCGACGTGGAAGATTACAGTGACCAGGCAGTTCTCAGGATTTTTGAGTAGAGTAAGTGTAACGATAAATCAAGAGGAATAACAAAAGTGAATTGTTTTGAAGTCATTCAAATTCTTTATAATTTACAAAGGCAATGATATTACAAAAATTATTCGTAGAATTAGAGAAAGTGATGAATTTGTCATAGAAATCACTTCGCCTATGGACGAAGCAGGACGACGCTAAACGAATGAATGACGGACTGGTGTTACAGCTTTTCGTGTCCTCCGGGGGAGTTGATGCTCGTTGTTGCGATCTAAGCATTTCACGACCGTTTGGATTATTGCTCGGCTGAGCAAGGAAATCATTTAGAACGTCTCCTGTAAAGATGAAGCAACGATGAGTTTTCCACAAAATGTTATCAAAAGGATTTGCTTACATTCGTGGTATCGCTTTCCATAATTTTATTAACCTTTCACGGCCTTCCTGGTGTTACAGCTTTTCGTGTCCTCCGGGGGAGTTGATGCTCGTTGTTGACTGACATAGAGTGAAACGAGGGAGAATTTCAGGCCGGAGCAATCTGACACTACTGCGGGAGGCACCAACCCAGGCTCTTACGAAGCACTCGATCAGGTTGCTGATCGCAGGCACATTTGCGAAACATAAAGTCATTCACCATGGTCCTGGTTATCGATACTTGCTGAAATATTCAATATCGTTGGTTAGCGGATGGTAATGTGAGTCGTACTGGTAAATAAATACCTGCACTCTACATTCTTTTTCTGTATGAATAATATCTTACGTTTCATTTATTTCTAACTCATAAGCGGCACACCAATCGTCCTTCGCCTTTGGCACATTTCTCCGTGGAGGCTGATGCACATCGTCGAACTCTTCCGTCATCCATTCGTTTAGCGTCGTCTTGCTTCATCCATAGTCAAAGTGATTTCCATGAAGAATTCATCACTTTCTCTAATTTTACGAATAATTTTTGTAATATTATTGCCTTTGTAAAGTATAAAGAAATCGAATGACTTCAAAACAATTCATTTTTGTTATTCCTCTCCACTTATCTTTACACTTACCCTACTCAAAAATCCTGAGAACTGGCTAGCCATTGTAATCTTCCACGTCGGTTCACTTGTCTCTACAACTCGTTAATTATTTTACATTTATCCTACGATTTATCACCCTTCCTTCATTACTCCGATTTAACTGTATTTTTACTTTTTATTAATAAGCGCGTCCGAGGATCGAAATAAACGCGAAGGAAATCGTTTCGCGAATGGAAATCTTTTATTAACTTTGAAAACCACGTTTTATTTCCAAAAAATACAATTGCTTCGAAAAATTCCACTTTGTAAACAAACGTTCGTGTCAACCGCCATACTTTCTCGTCTGCTAGGTGCCTACGCCCTAGGGAACTTCTCTCGCGACGATTGCCGTCTGCCGACGATAGCAGAACCAATCGTTCGGCGTCCTTGCGTCTCCGACCAATAGGCGGCGAGCGAATATTGTTTAGCAGCGCCTCTCCGCGGCGAACCGAAACATTTATTACGGGAACTGACCAGAGTCACTTAGGTCGGGTGTCCACCGGGTTGGGCCGATCGCTGAGCACTTGAGTATATCTATATATACCCAATCTGTATATCTATATATACCCAATCTGTATATACCGCATGTCCTATGGTCAACCGCGCAGGTGAGCTGCGACCTGAATTCTTGACTTCGGCAGTATTTATGGTACAGTTAGAGTGGGCTTCAGACGAGTGCGCTGCATAAGAACGAAAAGTGTCGACTGCTCTTCTAATAGCTGTCAATTCGGGAGATCGAAACGTTTCGTGTAACCTCAAAATCGTAAAGTTTTGAATTAGTAGTGAATAATTTGTAGAAAAGTGATGAGAAATGATCATAAATAATCTTCCGAATTGTGTGACACCTTAGGTATCGCTCACGCCACTTCGTAAAACTACTTCCTAGACATGCGCGGTGCTAGCGCGGAAATAATTTCTGAAACAAATAGGCACACACACACACACATGAGGCGTGTAATTCGGTTGGACATCGAAAAAAACCCGAATGATTGTTAACTCTCACTTCTGAACATTACTTACCATTTATTCAAAGATTCACGATTTCGAGCTTAGACTTCGATCTCCCGAATTGATAGCCATCGGGAGATCAGACGTTTCACACTTTTCGTAAGAACGCAGCGTAAGAGCGAAAAGCGTCGTCTGATTTCCCGATGGCTGTCACAATTCGGAAGATTATTTATGATTATTTCTCATCACTTCTACAAATTAATTCACTACTGATTCAAAACTTTACGATTTTGAGGTTTCACGAAACGCTTCGATCTCCCGAATTGACAGCTATTAGAAGAGCAGTCGACACTTTTCGTTCTTATGCAGCGTACTCGTCTGAAGCCCACTCTAATTGTACCATAAATACTGCCGAAGTCAAGAATTCAGGTCGCAGCTCACCTGCGCGGTTGGCCATAGGACATGCGGTATATATATATATATATACCCAAGTGCCCAGGGATCGGCCCAATTGTGGTCGGCCCGATCCGGTGGACACCCGGCCTTGTAGTTAAGTGGCCGTAGGACCTGATGTGTCACAATGTCAACTTACTGGCAATGTATACTATAATTTATTTCGGCTTTCAGGCTGTAAAATTTATGCATCATAATGATGCTTCGTATAAAAATGGCCTAAAATTAGTCTTTTCTAAACATGTTTTAAATGTGAGTGAGCGCAAATGTGGTATAACCCAAATTTCTGTGATAGAAGGCCGTGTGATTTGCCAGATATCAGTAACTCTTAATCCATATTCAGTTACTTTAGAAGTAAGTAGTCAATAGTGTTCCCCTCGCGACTTTGTCCGCGTGAATCACGAAATAATCTCATTCTTTATTTTACTCCCTTAAGGGAGTTGGTATATAGATAGTAGATATATAAAAAAACGTGCGTATTCAAATGCAACGTTGTATTAAAATTCCAAAGCAATCGGTGAAAAACTTTCGGAAATTTAAGATAATTTTTATTCATTTACCCTCTTAAGGAGTAGGTATATAAAAAAACGCGCGTATTCGAATGCAACGTTATGTCCAAATTTCAAAGCAATCGGTAAAGAACTTTCGGAGATCTTACGACGCGGTCTCAACGTGTCGACATTGACGTGACACATGCACAATACGGTAGTGCTCTCGCCTAGTTTATGACCCTGTGAGACCGCGACATTAGACCTTGAAGAAACGAATATAACATTTTTATTTAAACGTGTATATGGAAGATAGAAGAAGATAGATAGCGGTGTTTATTGGAATGGGTATTGCGGAAAGCGGTTCATTACGACTCGTCCAGTAATTAATCCTTCCGGGAAAGGTGCATGGCTGCGGGCTCATTGACAGCCTAAATTCGCCAAAACCTACCGCTTCGCCAATGTGACCGATTTACAAAATGTATCAAGTTACTTGAGTTTGTGTTAATATGTGTTCCGTCGCAAGGGAACTTCTATGTAATTTCTTACCGCTCACTATCATCGCAACCTAAGTAACGCGCCAATCTAGATCTAATCTCTACATCGATCGCGAACAGTGGCTTTCCTGGATAAACCAGGTATCAAAATTCCCCAATTGTCCATCGACTGCATCCGACATTCCTCCCCTTAAAGGTCGGGACATACATTACCGGGCCGTGCCAGTGCCGGAGCACGGCCGAGTATCGTCCGTCGCCCGGCGGACGATCTGGCCAATAGAATCAAATGCTTTTGTTCTCACTTTACCGGGCCGTGACCGGGCGTCGCCAACGGACCGTCAACGGGCCGGGCCTGTTAGTTTAGTTTTACTTTTCACGGTGACGGTCCGGCCGCGCTTCTCGTGTTTCCGTAATTTACGTGTTTTAGCGCCTAGCAACCTAGCAGTTTCCAAGACAACTAACGACTGACGGATATGTGTGGTTCCTAGATACACGCGCAGTGCAAGGCTTCTGATCATTTCTTCCTCTTCGGCCGTGTTCGACCCTGGCACGGCCCGGTTATGTATGTCTGACCCTTTAACGTGCCGTGCCAGGGCCGAATGACGGCCGTGTCCCGGCCCTGGCACGGCCCGGTAATGTGTGTCCCGACCTTAATCCGGCTCGGATCGCTTTTGTGACGGTACCTATTGAAGCGGGCACTGCGAGAGACGGCTTGCTACGAATCCCTCTAAAATTACCTTCGGAGAAAAGTTCGGAACTGCGACATTTACGACCTAGGTATGTTTATCGAAATATTCGTTTCGCCTACGACGCGATTAATTCTAGTCGGCGAATTATTTGTGGTCGATGCTACCAAGAAGCATGAATCGACCCTCCTAATTCCGTCGCTCGTTGCGATGGAACAGGATTGACAGCTTGCACGTCGCAGTCAACTCATTCCCGTGGAAACTGTATAAAGTCGCTGATGGTGGCGCTAGTAGCAAATTCGCTTGCCGCCTATAGCGTACAATCTAGAGTCTACAAATCGCTACGTACCATATCGTCCTATGGCCACAACATAGCCTAAGACGCGGTATTTGTTCCTTTATTTATAGTTTTTTTTATAGTTTTTAAAATATAAAACCTTCTGTGTACACTGAGTTGGAAAATTTCAACGGTAAAATGTTTTTTTGCTCTCCTGTAAAATTTACATTTCAGCACATAGAAGTTTTTGACGATATCTCTTTCTTCCTGCGTATACTCTTGTAAAACGAAGGTCACTCGAGGGATGAGATGGGGTATGTTAAGGCCAAGCAGGGGCTGGAATGCGCTCGCAGTTCCGTACCTTTTGCGGAAGGCTAATTGCCGGACGATTCCTGGTGAGTCACGCGTCATAGAAATCACTCTGCTAATCACCGTCAACCGTCGGCTACTTAATCCGCTTTACGGAGAAATAGTGTCGCGTTAGGTACATAACTCAAGGAAGCGTCATCCCTCACGTTTACATCACTTTTCTAGCCAATCCGGGCACACCGCATAGATCACCATCATTCTCATTCAGCCAATTAGAGCGTACCGCATCGCTCACGCTATCCCCACTATGTATTAGTTGTAAGATACAACCGTTATATATATAAACCGCAACCGAATGCACATTATTCAGTATAGGTAGTATTATTCTGTGTAGTTCTATTCTGTGTTAACCAGTGATCAGTGCCTCTTCATTCATCAGTGTGTCTCTACAGTCTAAATACATTCATCAGTGTGTCTCTACAGTCTAAATTCTGAATCCTGCCGGTAACCTCTGCATGAATTTCTATCTTGTTTCTTTTGAATTTTACCGTGATTCGCACCACTCCCACGATTGAAGATAAAACCGGGTCGTAACAGCGTCTTACGGAACATTCTGTCCAAAATGAATGTGACTGAGAGACAAAAAAGTTTACTTCTGCAATACATGATAAATCATCCTGATTTTGGAAAAGGTCGGCTGAGATACTCTTCTGGGAATAAGAAGAAATTGGTAAATATATATTAATTGTATGGAAATAAGAAGGCTTGTCCAAGGAGTAGGTTGAATTTTAGCCTATTTCCAACAGAAACGTCTTCATACTTTTGACAGTTTTTTACTAAACAGTTTCGTGAAAATCCATCTTTGATTATAATAACTTCCATTATATATTATTTTTTTGTGAAGGATGATATGTGGGAAACAGTAACAGATATGCTTAATGCATCGGCAACTGGACCCGCCAAGCAGCCAAAGGAATGGGCAAAAGTAATTATGAACCATTAACTTTTATTTCCTATAATATATCCGTAGTTATATCAATTATCTTTACAAAAAGACTAAGTCTAGAAATAAGGAATTATGTGCATCTTGACACGTTCCGAAGTATGAATAAATATTTATTTGGTAGACATGGCGTGATTGGAAATCCAATACCCTGAAGAAAGTTGCTTCATTTAAAAGTTATGGGACAGGAACCGGTGGAGGACCTCCGAAGCAATTACATATATCAAAGCTTGAGGATGAACTTTTGGATTTTTTAGGACCTGACGCAAGTGGGTTAGAAAATATACGCCAAGGTGGCTTCGAACATTTTACTGTAAGTAAATTTCTTATCCACTCGAGAGAACTATTGTTCTGTGGTTTTTCATGCTATTTTTATTTTGACCAAATCAGAAATCTGAAGACATAATGTCAATCACTTCATCCCCAAATCAAACCACTTCGAATGCGACGAAAAAACGGAAGCTGTGTTCGAGATGAACACTGTTATTGTAAGTTAAACTTTATAGCTGTAAACGTAGGAGTTCGAATCATTCACTAATTTGTTTAACTTCGAAATAGGTAGAAGAAGATGTTACACCATCAACAGCATAAGTGCAGAAGACTCCGTTGATGAAGATGATTATGCAGTCTACGAATGGGCGGCAACTGCTAATGCGGCCGACAATGACTGTGAAGTGGAGCGATTACCATCAGGACAAAACACTTCACAAGCAATTGAAGCTAAAGCTAAAAGTGCAGGTTAATTGGACTACACCACCGTACAATGGAAGTTTAGAATATTAATATGCCTATAATTCAGTTAGATTATAATTATTGTTTCAGGAAGATGTTACCGGAAAAAAGATCCGATTAACTTATTAGAGGAGAACGTAAAAATGAAGGAAAGAAAATTAGAGGGACAAGCAAAACGGGATGATTGCTTGATAAAGCTGAAAGAAGAGGAGTTAGGAATCCAGAGAGAGAACTTTGAGTTGAAGAAAAAGAAGATGAAAATCATGGAGGAAGCATACAAAAAATGTAATGATACTTTAAGTTCGATATATAAACGAAAATCTTATTAATCTTCAAGAGGAAGTAAGAAGCTTAGGAGCTACTTATATAACTTAAGTTAGTGTAAAATATTTTTTGTTTTGTTTTTTGATTAATATTGTTGTTCAATAACATGGCAATTTAACGAAATTTTGGATACTGGGTGTGTTGATAATGAGAAACTAAAATATTAACTTAGTTAATATTTAACGCCCTCTAATATTAAACAAAAAACTAAGTTAATATTTTAGTTTCTCGTCATCAACACACCAAGTATCCCAAATTTCGTTAAATTGCCATTTTATTGAACAATATTAATCAAAAAACCAAATTAAATATTTTTTTGGACACCCTGTATCTTAAAAACCAAGGCATTGTGGATCCATGTTCATATGAACTGTTTATCTTAAAATTAGTCAAAGAATCACAAGATAAATACCTTATATACAGGGTGGACCAGGTTAAACGTCATTTTTTTTTATATGTGATAGAACAACAAAAAAAAGTAGACTTCCATAAGAAAATTTTTTTCAAAAATGTTTCGTAACAAAGATACAGGGTGTCAAAGTTTCGAAAAAAAAATGGTTTTCTCATCATAACTTCTAAACTACTTGATCGATTTCCATGAAATTTCGCACACAGGCTAATGTAGAACAACTCTAAGCAATAATTAAATAATTTTTAAAAATTCTCCAGTGGCGTAGATACTAGGGGCCGGTACCCCCCTTTCCCCCTCCCAATCTTCGGCGCCACTGGATATTTTGCAAAGAAAATTTAATTATTGGATTCCCCGTTTAATTTAGAGAAGAAAATAACCCTTACAAATTTTTGATTTATGGCTTCGTTTTTGAGATATTTATTTTAATTTAGAGGGTTGCGAGCAGGCCAAAGCTAGATTGAACTCCATTAATTGTGATATGTGATAGAGCAACAAAACAAAATAGATTTTCATGAGAAAATCTTTTTCAAAAATGTTTTCTAACAAAGATATAGGGTGTCAAAGTTTCGAAAAAAAATGGTTTTAGTATCATAACTTCTAAGCCACTGGATCGATTTCCATGAAATTTCGCAGGGGGAAAGGGAGGTACCAGCCCCCAGTATCTACGCCACTGGAGAATTTTTTAAAATTATTTAATTATTACTTAGAGCTGTACGACATTAGCCTGTGTGCGAAATTTCATGGAAATCGATCAAGTAGTTTAGAAGTTATGATGAGAAAACCATTTTTTTCGAAACTTTGACACCCTATATCTTTGTTAAGAAACATTTTTGAAAAAAATGTTCTCATGAGAATCTATTTTTTTTTGTTGCTCTATCACATATCACAATTAATGGAGTTCAACCTAGCTTTGGCCTGCTCGCAACCCTATAAATTAAAATAAATATCTCAAAAACGAAGCCATAAATCAAAAATTTGCAAGGGTTATTTTCTTCTCTAAATTAAACGGGGAATCCAATAATTGAATTTTCTTTGCAAAATATCCAGTGGCGCCGAATATTGGGAGGGGGAAAGGGTGGTATCGGCCCCTAGTATCTACGCCACTGGAGAATTTTTAAAAATTATTTAATTATTTCTTAGAGCTGTTCTACAGTAGCCTGTGTGCAAAATTTCATGGAAATCGATCAAGTAGTTTAGAAGTTATGATGAGAAAACCATTTTTTTTCGAAACTTTGACACCCTGTATCTTTGTTAGGAAACATTTTTGAAAAAAATTTTCTTATGAGTCTACTTTTTTTTGTTGTTCTATCACATATAAAAAATGACGTTTAACCTGGTCCACCCTGTATATATATATATATATATATATATATATATATATATATATATATATATATATACAGGGTGTAACAAAATAAGTGTAAAACATTTCAGCGGGTGATTCCTCATCGAAAAAGGGATAGGGTCTTTCATATAAAGAAACTTCATTTGAGCATCCCTTGTTAAGATACAGCCCCTTAAAGGGGGTACATAAAAGTTTTACAATTTTTTTCACAAACACTAAAAAAGTTACAAAATTGAAATTAACGTGACATTTTCTACTATCAAAAAGACACTTAGCCAGTAATTTATTTGGTTTACCCCATGGTTGTAAGGGGTGGAAAACGCAACGCAAAGGATGCTCAAATGAAGTTTCTTTATATGAAAGACCCTATCCCTTTTTCGATGAGGAATCACCCCCTGAAATGTTTTACACTTATTTTGTTACACCCTGTATATACAACGTCATCTTATATTATTTTAAGTTAGCGATAAATATTCAATGTAAAATAAATATATTATGTAAAAACTTATTTTCAATAAATTCATTATGCAATATTGGTCAATCAAAAATGTTCAATTTCTTAAGCTAGGAATCCACTACACTCGACTCGACTCGACTCGACACGACACGACTCGACACGACACGACTCGACACGACACGGTGACAAAAATTTGCGTGGTGTGTCTACTGGAATCGACGCGACACGACTCGATGCTACTCGACACGACGGTAGTGCTTCGTCCTTTTAAATTTTAACGTACAAGGATACATCGTGTATGGCTCTATAATTTTTCCAATTATTGCTTCTCTGTAACATCTATACAGATTGAAATTTACTATATACCTATTTATGTTTACTTGGTCTATTCAAGGCTTTTGAGATTTCTTCTCAAGCTTCGTTGCGTATATTTTGGTCTCTATATTTCAAATTATGTATATTTCACAGCATCTCATATGCTCTAACTTTATTAATGAGATCTTCCTCCATCCCTCTGCGAAATTAATGTAAAATCTTCGAACTGCTCTTCTCGACTTTCCAAGCAAGACTGCCGCAATTCAACTGTTCGCTCATCGGTCCATATCTCGATGTGCACGCAAACCGTGTCCACTAGGCTCGACTCGACTCGACTCGACGCGACTCGACGCGACAAATTTCTGGCCTTAACAATACAATCTAACACTGAGTGTCTTAGCATTCATAACCCATGTAGCAATACATATGTATATCTGAAAGTAAAGTGCTCGATGGGAAAAATATAAGATTCATTGAAAATACAATATACAATTGAAAGTCGTAGCATATTCCTTAATTCGCAAAATAAGTTCTTATAATTCGATAACGAACCTCGATACCGCGTTCAATGTCATTATGTATTATTTCGGGATGTTCGAGATCTATTTCATCGAGGTATGGCTCAACTTGTGGCATTCTCCATGCAATAGCAATATTGTGTAGGACACAGCAAGCATTGACGATATGAGCTGCAAACGAAATAATGTAGGTAATGCTTTAAAATGACGTCATCATTAATACATTGTAGAGTAAAAAACCGCACATACAGTCAGGAGCGAAATTATTGGTCCCCACCGCCTAAATGTACATAATATACAAGTCATTAATAAAATCTAAGTATAAAAAAGGAAATATGTCATAATTATAAATATAAACTCTTAATCTTGTGCTTAAAAATTAATACAATAAACGTAAAATTATTTAGGGACAACCAGGAGAAGCATACAAATCCAAAAATCTTACTCCCACCGTCAAACACGGTAGTAGTGCAATTCTCATCTGAGGAGCAATAGCGGGTGCTGGTGTGGGGGAATTACATTTTATAGAAGGCATAATGGACCGCTTTGTGTATTTGGACATTCTGAAAAAAAATTAATATCCAAAAACTAGGACTTCGCGATCGCTATATTTGTCAACACGACAATGATCCTAAGCATACGGCTCGTGTTGTAAAAGAATGGATCTCCGATAACGTCCCGCGCGTGTTGCCAATTGCTGCTCACAGGGGAAGTTAGGAAACCCGAAAATTCAGAAAATTCCGCCATTCCGTGTGCAAGTAGAGTAGTTTAAGCGTAATACAAAAGTACATTTCATTGGTGCAGAATTCCAGTTTTAAGGGGTTAAATCATCCCCTGAAAAAAATGCAGATTTTTCTTCTTCACGGAATAACTCCCGAGCGGTGAAAGATAAGGGAAAAAAGTTGAAATAAAAGTTTTATGGTTTTTTCCGATCTATAAAACTGGGGCCAAAAAATTCTGGAAAAAAATTTTTTTTAAGTTACCCCCACCACCGACCCATAAAATTGGATTTTTGGATTTCTTAAGTCTATGTAAAAATACCTCTTAATAACCTCTTTCCATACATCCGCAGTCTATTATTTATCCTTTTTTTTTTTTATTTAGAAAATCTCGAACTTTAAGGCCGTTTTGACTTAAACAGTGAAACGGTCTTATGAAACGATATCTACATTTTTATTTACATACATTTCACATACAGTTTTTAATTATTTTAGCAAAACACGTACTTACCATTACATGAAGAATGAAACTTATTGAGGTGAATCAATGACATGTATTTTTCAAACTACACAAATAAGATATCGTATGAACCTCAATGATAACGTTGAATGACGCAGGATCTATGTTGACAATGACGCCGATAACGTTTTGCATAATAGGAATGTGTTTGACTCGTGACTATAAGGACCGCTGTACACATCCGACTTTTAAACGCTGCGGCGCACAGAGGAGTATTTGTACCAGAAATGTGGTCAAAATTATTGGGTTGATGCATAATTTCCCGCCGTTTGTTTTCTTTTTTAAATTGAGCGTTAAAAATAAAATGTTTTTCCATAATGTTTTGTGTTAATCGAAAGAAAATTTTTTGCTCCATAAAATAGTGTAAGTATTTGATTTTTTGGTTGGAGTTAATTTTTGTTAATTTTCAGATCATTTAAATGGAGTGCCAAGTCGACAAAAATGAGTATTTTCGACACCATCTTCTTTTTGCGTTTAATCGAGATGCCAAAGCACAAATCTCGCGAGCCGCTTCCGTGGCTTTGGCACCTCGATTAAACGCAAAAAGAAGATGGTGTCGAAAATGCTCATTTTTGTCGACTTGGCACTCTATTTAAATGATCTGAAAATTTACAAAAATTAACTCCAACAAAAAAATCAAATACACTATCTTGTAGAGCAAAAAATTTTCTTTCGATTAACACAAAACATTATGCCAAAACATTTTATATTTAACGCGCAATTTAAAAACGAAAATAAACGGCAGGAACTTATGCATCAACCCAATATTTTATGTAATTTATCATATGGCATTCTTAGGCAATTTCATGTACTTTTCGAACGTTTATTTTAGTAAAGTAAGGAAAAGAACGCAGTTTTTTAAATAAAAAGTCAAAATTGTTAAGCCATTGTTTGTTGTTTTTCAGAAAATGCTCTTGCTTGTAAGTCGCAGCCACCCACTTTTACTTAGTCAAACTTGAAATGACTTAAAATATTCAAACTAAAATAAATATCAATATTCAAACTAAAATAAATATCAATATTCAAACTAAAATAAATATCATTAGCTTTAAACCCGTTGTTAATAATATGGCGGAGAAAGGCGGAACTTTTTCTGTTAATTATCATTTTAGGGAAACTCTAACCATTAATTTAGTGAAGGACTAATAAGTTGCCATTCTCCGGAACACATACAAAAATACTTATGTTTACAAATTTTACAGGCAATTTGTAAACATAAGTATTTTTGTATGTGTTCCGGGGACTTCCGAATTATTAGTCCTTCACTAAATTAATGGTTAGAGTTTCCCTAAAATGATAATAACAGAAAAAGTTCCGCTTTTCTCCGCCATATTATTAACAACGGGTTTAAAGTTAATGATATTTATTTTAGTTTTAATATTATTTATTTCAGTTTGAATATTTTCTCTCTTCTTTTAAGGATCTTCCGAAAGTTTCATGAAAATGACCAAAAAGTCATTATATAATATAATGCAAGAATATCCAAGTAAGAATTTGGATGAAAAGATTTTATTTGTTGAGAAAAATGTTGGAGACGACCAAATTTCCAGACTGCGAATTTGGCAGGTTAAAACATGCTTTGTCATTTCAAGTCTGACTTTAAGCAAAAGTGGGTGGATGCGAGTTACAAGCAAGAGCGTTTTTTGAAAAACAACGAACAATGGCTTAACAATTTTGACTTTTTATTTTAAAAACTGTGTTCTTTTCCTTACTTTACTAAAATAAACGTTCGAAAAGTACATGAAATTGCCTAAGAATGGATTCCGATATGATAAATTACATAAAATAATTTTGGCCACGTTTCTGGTACAAATACTCCTCTGTGCGGCGCCGGAATTGCGGTCGGCGATACCATAGACAGAATATGTGGCGCTGTACACATACCTTCCCAGATAGCAAAATGTAGTCACAATGCACGCGCACTGTGAGTGCACGCGTGCGCTTCAAGTCGCACGCGTGCGACGCATCTGGCCTTTTATACCATAATGGCTCCTCTACACGTTGGCCAATGCGCTCGCCAATGCGTTGGCCAGCGTGCTCGCCAATGCACTGGCAAGGACATTGGAAACTCCTCTACACGCTGGCCAATGCGCTCGCCAATACGTCCGCCAATACGCTGGCCAGCGCGCTGGCCAACGCACTGGCAAGGACATGGAATTCAGTTTATTTCGACACAGGCCAATATGAACAACTGCACTGCAACAATTTGAAGCCGCAAAATTGGCAAATAAATAATATATTTGTCACTTTAATTGTTGACAAACCCTTGATCCTTATCGTACAAATATAAATAATTTTATTACTAAATTCTTTTAACAGACCTATAAAGTAGTCCTATAGCTTTTGCGGAGTTTACATAGATCGCATACATCTAACACATCGGTGTTAAATTGAGTATAATTTTGCGTTCTAAAACACTGACTTGATCCTGCTACTACTGAAAATTGAATTACGTACAGTCTCTCAGAAGTATTAAAATCAGTGCCATTTTAATATGGACATGAACACTTCTTTTAAATCGAACATACTGCTAGTGCAATGAAAATTAGCAGTGTCTTCAAAATGTCAAAATGAATATACAAATTTCGCCTCGGGTGCGACAGCTATTCACATACTAGGCCAATGCGGCCAACGTGTGGACGCGACACCAACGTCCGCCAGCTCCAAAGCCAACGCCTTTGATCTGTCTTCAAAAACCGACACCACGACGGATCGGTCGCCAACGCTTGGCCCAGCTCCGCCAACGCTGGTGCCATGCCGCCAATATCACCAATAGCCCCGTCTACACGCTGGCCAATGTGCATTGGCCAGCGTGCTTGCCAATGCATTGGCCAACGTGTAGAGGGGCCTTTTACAGATGTGCGCGCATATACATCACATTTGTAGCGCACGCGTGCTACTTGAACGCATGCGCGGAAATGTCGCGGGAAATTCAACACCGTTAGAAAATTAATATGGATTCTACGTAAATGTTTACAATAAATGACACAATTTTTATGAGTAAATCCGTTATTTATTTATTATTATAATATAATACATAGTTATACATGACAAATAGTTATACATGACATAGTTATACATGACAATACATTTTGAGAAGTACATTTTGAGAGTTACGTTGTTATCAGTCTGTTAAGTAAGAGCGCGTACGGCGTTATTCATAAAAAACTTATTCGACAGTGTTTTTTCCACATACATACGTTTGACATGTTCCAAGGCAATACGCAATTATATTAATAATGAGTCCAATCACCACCGTCGATAATCGCTTGGCATCTCCGAGGCATACTATCCATCAAGTTTTCGATGGTGATAATTGGACTCATTATCAACTGTAATTGCGCAATGCGTTGGAATATGTAAAACGTATGTATGTGGAAAAAACATTGTTGAATACATTTTTTATGAATAACGCCGTACGCCCTCTTACTTAACCCTTACTTGCCATGCTTCTATAGAATCACGTACTTGCCACACTGGGGTTGATTTACACCCCAGCGAGAAAAATTGTTATAACAAACAAATTATTGCATATTTGGACTTGAAAATTGTATCAGCTCTTCTTAAGAGCGTGCTATAAAAGGCAGTGGAACTTGTATAGCCAGAACTTAAAATTAAGTATGCGAAAAAAATCAAATATTAAAGTTACACGGTCTTTTAAAGTACGCTTTTAAGATGAGCTGGTAAAATTTTCAAGTACAAATATGCTATAATTTATTTATTCTAACAATTCTTCTCGCTGAGGTGTAAATCAACCCCAGTGTGGCAAGTACGAATTTTACCATGGGGTGGTTTCGAACCCCAGTGTGGCAAGTAAGGGTTAACAGACCTATCTGCTGGAAAATCAAATTTTGCCGGCCCTTCTAGAAGTCGCTGAAGATCAACCAGTCATATTCCAGCATGACGGTGTACCAGCGCGTTCAAGCAGAATGGTGACTCAGCTATTGAATGACGTTTTCGGCGCACGTTGGATCGGCTTGAGAGCACCCAGGGAGTGGTCACCTAGATCTCCGGATCTGATTCCCCTCGACTTCTTCTTGTGGGGTTACTTGAAGATGAAGGTTTTCGACAAGCGGCGGCCGATTCAAAATATCGAACACCTTAAAGCACGCATCAGAGAAGAGTACGCTGCGATACCTGCAGATATGTTGGCAATACACAGCGGAACCTTCTGCTACGTGTGCGAATGCAGTGCCGACAAGAAAATAGAAAGAGGTCATATGGAACACTTGAGATAATCATACGGTTTCCACGGCAACAATGGCCAACTGCCCTTGAAGCCGCAACAAGAACATTCGGCTTTCCGAGTCACAGTGAGAACGGTAGGGTGGGAGATGAAGTTACATGGAATTCGTAAAACCTTACAAATTCATGAAGAGGTCGTACGAAATTCATGTAACGTGTCAATTGGCCTCCACGTGGCATCTCCTGGTAATACTCCATACTGGAGTAGCTAACAACTGACAGTAAATCGTTAAAATGAACCCATTACTTTAACGTTACAACACCAAGCAAAAATGTTCGGATGTAACTCCTATCCTATCCTGAGGAAAATTAGTCGATGGACATCAGACGCGGAAATTTACGTACACACAGCAGCAATAATCGGGTGAGACGTTGGAAGTTCGAGCGAGACGCATAATTAATACTATTCATGAAACTCTTGTAATGCTGACCCTTTTCTTTTATTCGCAAACTCTATTTAATGAATGCCGCGATGAGTATTAATGAAATATCTTTGATAAAATAATGATAGAATTAAATGCTTTTACAATTATTGCATCATTAAAGATACGATTAAACTCATTATTAACACTGTCGACCTTATCATCGGAAGTTGTCTTGATCAATCGACGGGACAGTAATGTCAAGTATCAAAATATTTAATGCTTCCTCGGAAATAGCGGCAGCTGGAGTGCTTGTCAGGATTTTAACTTCGTTAATCGATGAAATAGTAATGCCAATTCAAATTCCAGAGATGTAATTTCGTCACTGTATCATGTAAAATAGTCAGTTTTAAATTATCCTTCACGTCTTCTAATTATTGCAGACAGTGTGTTAGCAAAACGAAGGAATTGAGAATTACATACCTGATATTAGAGTATTTTTAGAAATCGCTTTCTTCGCTCTTGTTCGCTGTTAGGTGTGCATGCCTTGTGAGCTCTTAACATCGTATCAACTGGCCTTAGCTTTACCAAATCTAATTACGTGATTGTCGGTCTTCTGCGCTATCGGCGCAGGCTGTAGGGAATTTGTGATCACGTATTCTCTTGATCACGTTCTGATATTTACGTATTAAATGTCTAAAAAAAATATCAGCAATCGAGGCGTTTAATGCCATCAGATAACAGCCTTTATCCTCTCGAAACCAACCTCATGTGTTGCGTGTGGGTAAATTTCCTTCATTCGATCATCCAATTTCCTCTTCGTTGATTTGTCTTCTTAGCTCCGGACCTACTCCCATCTTCCCATGTCGGGTTTTCGTTCTCGTCTTCACTTTCCGCGTGCTCCTTTTCCAACTCCACTTTGTACTGTATCGGGCTAGCGTACTCCAAACCGTCGCCTAAACTTTCCCAATTTAAGAAACCATCCTCTAAGGTGCTATTGTCTGCGTGAATTTAATTTATTGATTAGCCGACTTTGGCACGGAATAAAATTAATTTTTACTCATTCAAATGCTCTAAATCATCTCGAAACAAGACTAAAACGCTTTGATCGTGTTACGTGCTGTAATTGGGATAACGCCTGATGCAATACTTCCAGCTCTTCTTGCTGCTGCTGAGCTTTACCCGAAGAATCCGACGAGAAGTCCCTATGACTTGGATGATTTCTTCTTTCCTCGTTGACGGTTGACATTCCCGTTTTTCAGGTTCGGTAAGCGCGGAAGACAAGCAATTGGCAATCATAATAGCCCTGTTCCTTCAGAAAGATTCGGGAATTTCACCAAAGAAACCCGAGTGATTATTTCTTACCACTACTATAAAATTACTCAACATTATTCAAATACTCACGATTTTAGGGTTACACGAAAAGCTGTGATCTCCCGAATTGACAGCTATCGGGAAATCAGACGTTTGATACTTTTCACTTTTATGCAGCGCACTCTGTTGAATCCAACTCTAACTATCACTGCCGAAGTCAAATTTCGGGTCACAGTGCCCCTGTTGCGCTTGCCGTCAGACAGGTATTTTTGTTCCCCTGAATGCGAGTTTCCCTCTTGAGCCGTCCCACGTTAGCTGCGATGCAACAAACTCATCCGTCAGCAGCTGCTTCATTGTACAGCTCAGGAACTCCCTGGCAGACGATCCTCCCAGGCTTACAAAATGCCTGAACTGCGATAAAAAAAAATGCGTTTTTTTTCGAAACCTCAATTTTTTATCTATATTTTGTAATCAAAACATTTTAGGTATGAAATTGTTTGATGTAAATATTTACATGTTTAACTTTTAGTCGAATAATTTGAAATCTTAATAACCAAAAACCATAAAACAGTGAACGTAAGTGCATACAATGAGGATTTCAAATCTATTCTAATGACACACAATATTCCATGAATGGAGGAACGTTTGAGGAAAGTTACGACAATCGTTTCAGTAACACTTCAGAAATTTATCAAAGCGGACATATAGAACTTTCAAAAAAAAGTCTGTAATTCGAAAATGTAGGTAAAGTATCGGCACTGTAGGTATGTAAGCTTGTTTTGATTGGGCCGGACTCACGATTTGAGGTTAGAATCGGATATGCGAGAAAATCAATGTTAGTTGTTATGTTTAAACAAATGAAAATCAGTTTGCCAATAAATCTATAAAGCGTTTACCTGTTTTTGTGTCAGTTGGATATTTGGAAAAACACCACGATGCACTTTATTAGTTATTGCGTTGCACTGTTGCGATTCACTCACATTCACTGGATTCAATGAAACGAGCACTCCAACGCGCAGCTGCCTCGCGCACATTTACAGAAAGCACTTAAGCGCATGCGTGAGACTGCACGTCATGCATCCTACGTGCGACGCACCATTGCTATCTTGGTGCTATCTAGATAGGTTGGGTTAGGCCAAGCGAACGTTGGGACGCAGTTCAGTGAGGGGACGCAGGGTGACCGTTGCCTCTATACCTATATCTATTCTATATATAAGTATTGGGACCGTGCAACATCCGTACAGTGACACCTGGTGGCAGTAGTCGGCGAAAAATCGGCACTTTTATACAGTACCAAATACGATAAGAATATAGAAATCCTCGGCAAAACCAATTAGTGAACAACAATATGAATGTTTTTCATCAGGTGTATTTTATAGCAATTATTTATATGTATAGAATTGCAATAAACAGTAAGTATAACATTTAGGGCCGGTTTCACCTTCAGATACGTTGACTGCCATATAATGTACTTTAACTCGGCAGCGGTGGTGGCTGGTAGTGAACGAGTTACATTTACCCAGCAGATACCTTGGATACAATTTTACCGTGTTATGCAATAACGGATTAAGCGTTATGGCATAGCATGTCGCTTAATCCACTTTTGCATAACGCGGTCCAACAATTGCTTCAACAGAAATTATTTTTCAAGTAAATTTATCAGAAGGTGAATAAAGCGGTCCACTTTCAAAATTGAAGTTATGAAAATGTTAAAACCAAGCAGGAGCTGTGAATGCGCTCGCAATCCCGTACTTTTCTCGGAAGGCTAATTGCCGGACGGCTCCTAATGAATTGTTAAAGATGGCATGATTTTAAAAATTGTTGAATTTAAGTGTCCTATCAGCTGCGAAGAAAAGCAAATAGTAGATGGAGATGTATGCAATGTTAGCTATCTAGAATTTAGAGATGGATCCATTTGTTTGAAAGAAAGTCACATATATTATACACAGTGCCAAATCCAATTATATATTAGTGGACTAAGTGTCTGCGATTTATTTCTCTGGTCGCCATTAGGAAGCTATTGCGTACCTGTTCATCGTGATGAAACATTTATAGAAAGAGTTGTTCTACAATGTGAAAGTTTTTATTTCACACACTATTTACCAGAAGTTTATAAGATATTAGAAAGAAAAAAGGGATCAAAGTAGTAATTTCATTGCTAATCCGAAACGTTAGTTTACTGGTGCTGATATTTTCTTAGACTTTGTTCTCATTTCTTTGGCTAATTGATGACGAGGACGGCGACGACGAAGACGACGACAATGGCGAGTAGTAATTGCATTGCTAATCCGAAACGTAAGTTTACTGGTGTTGATATTTTCTTAGACTTTTTTCTCATTTTTTGGCTAATTGACGACGATGACGGCGACGACGAGGATGAGGACAACGAGGACGGCGACGACGAAGATGAAGACAACGAGGACGGCGACGAGGAGGACGACAACGACGAAGACGAGGACGGCGACATATTGAATGGAGAAGACAGCAACGACGTCATGCTGCTGCAAAAGCTTGGGGGAGCGCCGCGACAGCGGTACTAGGGCGATAGCCCCTTAGTATACAATAAAAAATGCAATATTATCAGGTGTATTTTATAGCAATTATTTATATGTATAGAATTACAATAAGCAAATAGGAGAATGCGGAACAGCGCAGAAGGTTACTTTAGATGTGGCAGTTGGAAATGATTCAGCGGTGGATGAAGGTAAAGATAGAGGAATTCATTTTCACGGATCAGTTACAAACGATGAACAACTCATAGACCGTACTGGTGTATCATTTGATCATTTTCATTTCCTAATTTTTTGTTCACTTTTGGAAATGCAACAATGCCTGATTGTTTCAAGGCCCAATATGCCGATACTCGAGTGATCATTGACTGCTCTGAGTTCAGAATTGACGTTCCTTCTGCTGTTGATGATCGTGTGTATTGTTACTCACATTATAAAAAATAAGGGCGGTAGAAACAGTGACTCACAGATAACAATTGAGACCGGTCTCATAGACTTGTTACAGGACGGCGATATAGTTTTGGCGGATAAAGAATTTCCAGAAATAAAAACCACACTCGACAGCGCAGGGAAAAAGGTAATTCTAGTTATGCCACCTTTTTTGGAAAAGAACTTTCACTTTTCCAAAGAGAAAACTGAACAAACTTATTCTACTGCAAAAGTTAGAATACACGTCGAAAGAATCATGCAGCGTTTAAGAACTCATCAGATCTTGAATAAAATTCCTGAACATATGTTTTACTACATTGATGCAAATATTGGCGGTTGTAGATTAACAAGTACACAGCACATATGTATAATACTGTCAACATGATCGAATAAATGTTCCGGTATTTTATTTAAAATATGGTAAGTCCTCAAACGTTGCATTATCCTTTCCACGTGAATTCTAACTCTAGCCACAGTATAAGTGTCCCTAGTTTCTTCTCTTGAAAATTCTTTTTTTTTTTCTAAAAATGGTGGCATAATCACGATCACTTTTTTACCTTGACTGTCAATAATATTTTTAATTTCCGGGAATCCTTTATCTGCTAGTACTGTATCTCCTTCTTCTAAATAATCAATGAAACCAGATTCGATTGTTATTTGAGAATCACTTTTTCGGCCACCGGCTGCAGGAGACTTAAAACAGATAAAACCACCAGGAGTAATACCAATCAACACTTTAATAGTAAACCCCTTTTTATAGTGAAAATAACAAAAAACTCGATCATCCAATGCAGAAGGAATATCTATTTTGAACTCGGTACAGTCAATGATGACTCGAGTATCACTGTACTGTGGCTTGAAGGAATCAGGCATTGTTGCTCGAACACATGATTTGTCTGGCCAAAATACTAAAGTTGCAGTCGCTTGAGTTAGACTTTCCAAAGTTGAATAAAAGATCCTGGAAACTGTTGTTCTATGAATAGAAAATATTGCGCTAATTGCTGCGAATGTTAAAGCAGTTTTCATTTTGAAAAGAAAAATAAACAGCCTAATATTTTTTGGAATTTGTATTTTTTCTGACACAGTCAGTTTCTCCATCAAAAAGTTGAAAGTATCAAATGACACACCAGCAAGATCTGTCAGTTGTTCATCGTTTTCAACTGATCCTTGGAAATTAATTCCATCATCAAATTCATTGTATACAGAATCAGATCCAACTCCCGTATCGACATAATCTTTTTGCAGTGTGCCACACCTTTTATTTTTGAACTTCTTCGAACAATTTCTTTCTATTGTACCAGTTGGCATATTGATTTCAGTTTGAGTTTCAGCTTCACAGGTGTTACGTCCAAAGCTAAATCTATTGCAACATAACAGTTTTTCAAATTTATCGCACGGCACAAAAATATCTGCTTGACACTCTTGATCACGTTTACCACACATATCATTTTCTTCTCCTTTTGAAGTGGAATCCATTGGAACCTCGGCATTTACATCACTTTCGGAGTTCATACTGCTTGCAGTCACCACTGACAATCCTGACGGTATCCTACGCTTTAGGAAACGCTGGTGTCTGAAATTATTTGTCAATTGTTACATTTAACTGTATTAGTTTTAGTTTAATAATAAGAATAGAATAATTACCTTTTTAGAGCTGCAGTTTCATTCAAGGTTTGTCCAGGATTAGTTGAAATAAACTTCGTTGGTACATAATTGGGACTCAGTTCTTCGTCTCTCTTTTTATCCCCGATAAAATGAGAACTGCGCAGATTGTTTCTGTTGGTTTGGGGTTCCAACTGCATTCATATCCACTAAAAAGTAAAGAATTAACTTACTCTTTATTTTAATAAAACTTAATAATCATTTTAAATGATTTATCGTGTATATATTTTTCGAATGAACAATTGAGGTTATGATACTTACTTCTGCTTTCTTACGATGGCAATCCACTTTTCCCTTTGAATCAACTTATGCTGAGCTCTTGGGAAATAATAGAATTTATACTTGCTGTTTCTTGAAGTATTTCCACAACTAACAACACAGCATTTGCGCACACCCATGTTTAAACAATTACACTTGATATTCTATGGAGAGACGTGCCTACTAACTTCTAGACTTCACCACTAGTTACGCACGATCGTTTGCCGTATCCCCTCCAACCAGTTGCACGGTCCCAATAGAGGCAACGGTCACCCTACGTCCCCTTACTGTACTGCGACCCAACGTTCGCTTGGCATTACAGAAAGCACTTAGGTCTCATCGCGTGCGCTCAAAACTCACGCGTGACTTCATTTTGAATGCGTAGTAGAGCGCACGCGTGAGATCGCACGTCGTGCATCCTACGTGCGACGCACCATTGCTATCTGGGTTCGGTGACGTGCCACAATCTATCCATGGTATCGCCGCCGCAATTCCGGTGCTGCAGCGGCACCGCACGTTTAAGAGGCCGACATACCAGGCCCACTAGTTTCTCCTGCGGGGCAGCGGTGAGACGAGGTAATGTTAAAACGCTAGAAGGGGGTGGAGCTACGCGAGGTTAACGATGTTGCCGAATGCATGCAGTGTGGACACGGTCCGGTCTTACGCTGGCCTCAGTGGCGAGAGCATAGCTGGCTCCCGTTTAGACCGGGATACCGCGTCACGCGCGCGTCCAAGTGTCTCCGGGATTGGCGTACGTCATGTCACCAATGCTTCGATAGCGCAACGGTTAAGTTTCCGGGCTGGGAGTCTCGATGTCGCGGGTTCAATTCTTGTTGGGATTTTTTTTTATTAACTTTTTTCATTCGATTACAACCTTTCCTTGTTATAGAAAGTGGTTTACATTATTGAATAAAATAAGAGTTTCAATTTTTTTTCATAGTTTTACGTTATTTTCTTCCTCGTTGAGGTGAATCAATATTATTTGAAAGAACAGTTGGAAGCATCGTTGCATTTTTTGATTTGTAAACATCTATGCTATGGCTCTGCGGTACGACCTTCCTGGGAAATTGAGCGTCAGACGTAAGTCATGTAGATGTGACTGCGTCAGTGTGTGTGTGGCGCTACTGCGCATACTATTCGCGCAAGCTGGATTATCTCAACGGGAAAACATTTTAGAGAAAAATGTTTAATACAAAACTTTAAGGATTTTCCCTTGGCTACCCAGTGGTCGTATTGGATTTGACCTTGACCGTGACCTTTAAGGTAATATCAAATGCCTTCCTAAACCGTTCATCCGATTGCGATGAAACTTTGGGGAATGATTGGACGCATGCCCGCGAAGGTTTCTGAGTTAGTAAATCTTATACAGGGTGTTCAAAAAGTACCGGTACGGATGATTATTAGGCCTTCCTAAACCGTTCATCCGATTGCAATGAAAAGTTGAGAAATGGTTGGACGCATGCCCGCGAAGGTTTCTGAGTTAGTAAATCTTATACAGGGTGTTCAAAAAGTACCGGTACTGATGATTATTATGCCTTCCTAAACCGTTCATCCTATTGCGATGAAACTTTGGGGAATGGTTGGACGCATGCCCGCGAAGGTTTCTGAGTTAGTAAATCTTATAAAAGGTGTTCAAAAAGTACCGGTACTGATGATTATTATGCCTTCCTAAACCGTTCATCCGATTGCGATGAAAAGTTGAGAAATGGTTGGACGCATGCCCGCGAAGGTTCCTGAGTTAGTAAATCTTATACAGGGTGTTCAAAAAGTACCGGTACGGATGATTATTATGCCTTCCTAAACCGTTCATCCGATTGCGATGAAAATTTGGGGAACAGTTGGACGCATATCCGCGAAGGTTTCTGAGTTAGTAAATCTTATACAGGGTGTTCAAAAAGTCGAACTATACTTGACCTAAATTTGACCTCCGCTGACAATAAAGGTAGCATGAAAAAAATGGTCAAGGACACATTTGAACGTGAAAAAAAATTAATTTGACCTTGATATAACCTTGAAGGTCATGGTCAAGGTCAAATCCAATATGACCATTGCGTAGCCCGGGAAAAATACTAAAAGTTTTGTATTAAAAATGTATTTAAACAATGGTGGACGGACAAAATCAATCCACAATCTACCCGTGTGAAGTCGGGACGGGCTGCTAGTAAGTTATAAATCTAATATAATAATAATAAATATTTTATTATAGAAAAAATTTAACTTCTTTATGTCGAACTATGACGTCATATTCCCCAATTAAACTCGGACCGCAGATAATTGTAAGATGTTTCCACATCCTCCGTGAGTACAACGGCACTTACACCTTTTTTTTTATTCTTACATTTCGTCGTGGGAATTTTTGGCTGCCGAAGATTTTGTATATGATTTTGGATAATAATTGTCGAAAAAACATTTGAAGCACACCGTATTTTGACACCATGAACATTTGACGAATGGAACTTTGCCACACGCACATTTACACTTTAAAAGCGTTATGGGAAAGCAAATTTTATTGACATTTTCGAAAAACGGCCTGGTTGACAATAATATTGGTTCACCTCAACGAGGAAGAAAATAACGTAAAACTATTAAAAAATTGAAACTTATTTTATTCGATAATGTAAACCACTCTTTCTGAATGAAAAAAGTTAATAAAAAAAAAACCCAACAAGAATTGAACCCGCGACATCGAGACTCCCAGCCCGGCAACTTAACCATTGCGCTATCGAAGCATTGGTGATATGACGCACGCCAATCCCGGAGACACTGGGAACGCGCGCGCGACGCGATTTTCAAAAATTTTTTTCTTCGAAACAAAGGCCAAAGAAAAAGCCGAAACACGTGTCTAATATTTTTCGATATACTTTCACCAAAAAAATTCTCAAGACAAAATCGATTTGACATCTGCCGGGGTCCCCTTGTGAGATACGCCCTTACGTGATAAGACCTACGATATTCTGCTATTCGTGGCGGAGACAAATCCAAGAATCAAAGGCCATACAAATCTGTCCAGCCGTTCGTTAGTTATAAATAGTGTAACTAACCCGACTTTCTTTTATATATATAGACATCAAAATGAACGCGGGAGAATACGCTCTACCAGCAAACAAACTGGCAATGCCGCTCAAGCCTCTAAGAGTACGTACATTTCGCTAACATGTGGCAGCACATTACTGCGGTTAAAATTCACGATGCAATCGTTTACGCGAGCTATGATATTATCGTTTCTATTACGTATTCTGAAAAAAGTTTTCTATGAATTTTGTTCAGAAAGATTCACTTTATGTTCCTATTGTAACAGATATCGTTTTTTATGTTTGTACGGTCTTCAACTTAGGTGCTGAAAGTGACAATATTGTAGGTGCCATGCAGATGTTTTTACACAAAAATATTTAATTTGGTTATTATAGAAACCTTTAATGATATTTGGTCTGAAAGTGTGATAAGTTTCGTATGGATATTGTTTCCCGTTGCGAAATGAGCATAGCCCTACTGCGACAAATTTTGCATGCGTTTCGAGAAGGTATGTCGGCCTGTTAAAAATCGGATGTGTGCACCGGGCCTTATCACTGCATGCTGGTGAGATATCCCTTCATCATTCGTTAAAAATCTTATGTAAATACGTTTTATGATTATTATATTTATAATATACATACATATAGCTTATCCGCAGTTACATTAATCAAATTATGACATATAAATAAACGAATTCAATTAATTCATTCAATGAATCCTGATAAACAAAATATTTATATCTATTGTACATATTTTATTAATGGATTCTACATTAAAACAGTTGTAATGGTAGAAAACGGCAAATACACTAAAATTACGGATTATAATTTGTACAGTAGTGATATTGTTCATAGAAATGTTCAAAACAGAAATACTCGGCACACCATGCACAGCGTATGAAAGCAACTTCTCCACAAATATTACATCTGGGTATGTGCTTTACACTCCTAAAGTAACAAAAATCTACAGGGTTTTGAAATTCACCGGGATGCGTTTCTAGATATCCGCTTTTAAACCAAGCACATCGGAAAAGATTTTTAAATCTAGGCGATGAAAGCTGGTTGTGTGTTAATGATTGCAATTTAATTATTTCATTGCGCGAGTGCAAACAAATATCTTTCTCTTGAAGAAGTACATTATCAGAAAATGTTCGAACGAAATTCTTCCAAATCCGGAATCCAAATACATCTAAAGGTTGAATAATGTCAGTCGTTTTTTTCGGAATCATTGAAAACTGTACTTCTTTGTCTTGTGGGATCAACGTCTCTAGCTGACTCGAACAATGTCCCGTCCATGAGTCGAGTAGTAGCATGCTTTTATGGCCAGTATTCGGTAAATACACCTGGATGAACCAAGTTTTAAAATGTTCAGACGTAAGTTTACCTGATTTTGAACCTTGAATGTAAATGTTAGCTGGACGAAATAGATTCTTCCACCCTTGGGCCAAATGTTCCTGTAGACTCCTTCAAAACTATGTACAGTGGTGAAACAAGACGTCTACTTGCCGAAATGATAGACATTATAGTATAGCTATGTGTCGTAGATGATACCGATTGGACCGTTGCTTCTACCGTTTTTACTCCTAATTTTGCCAATGTTCGCCCTGAATGTACTTCGAGATTGAAGCCACTCTCGTCTGCGTTATATATTTCTTCAAATCCAATAGTTGGTATATTTAATTTTACGTTTGATACAAACGTCTTCGCAATATTTTGCAGGTTGTCAATATCTTGGAACGTAGATTGCGTCCTGAAAATGTTGTTATTTTACGAGACACGATTCTATGCACTCTTTTAAATTTGCAAATCCACCATTTACTTGCCTTGAATTCGGAAAGGTCCACCAAGTCCTTCGCCTCAGAGCCCATAACACAGGCCTGCGATGAAAAAAATACAAGGGAAGTGACAACTGAACTTTATGTCTTTTTTGGTGTTGATTGAGAAAAAAATAATAAAAAAGTTCTATCACGTCGTTTTTTTGAAAAATTCAAGTTTACTTGGATTTTTATTAACATATCGCGCAGACGAACCAGCGACTCGAGACAATATCGGACACGAACAACAGTTTACAAATAATAAAATTTCACGAATTTATGTATTTTTGTATTGAATACACCAGAAATTGTTAAATTTTACACTCTGTAATTAATTTTTGTGTGGTATTTAGTAAAACAATCCCCAAGTGCACGACTATTCCAAGCGAATGCAAAGTTGAGACTAACTACGTTGAATAAAAATGCAGGCCGAGCCTCGTTTACGAAATACCTTATCGCACTAGGAAATAAACATGCCTATCGAGTTCGAAAGCGCCAGGGCACAGTATAGGTACGGGCACACTTCGAGTGGATACGTCGTACCGCCCGAGCGATAAATCTTATCGCGCATCGGAAATAAACATATCGTGTTTATGTGTGAAAATATGGTGCAGTGCTACTCGAGTGGACTTCTCAAACAATCCGGGCGAGAATGTTTAATGTTTTCTCGCACCTAGAGTCGAAACATATCGAGTTCGGCGTCGCTGATTGTGAGTGACGGATCGAACCGCCGGGCGCGGAAGCTAGACACTACCCGGGCGCGGAAGCTAGACACTACCCGGGCGCGGAAGCTAGACACTACCCGGGCGCCTCTAAGGCGCCCCTCCACCGCAAAGGGTTTAAAAAGAAATTAAAATAGTATGTTGGTGATTTTTCTCTAGAAACTACACCATAAGTTGATGTATTTAAGTTTAAACCCAAGGGAACGTTCAGTTTTCCTCTCGACCAGAGGCGGCTCCTGCGATCTGGTCGAACAGTGGTTTTCATCCATTTAAACCTATACAAAATAATCGATTGCTGAAAAATTAATTTGCCTCACCAAGAATCGATTATTTTACATATACTTCAATAGATAAAAACCACTGTTGCCAGATAGTACGCAAAATTGTTCGGGATAATTAATTTTCAAATAGGATTCTAGCAAAAATAGCGATATCGATTTTACAAAAAATCCTGACGTGATGAAAAAAAATGGAGATCATTTTAGAAATCAGCACACGAAATAACATAAAAATCAGCGAAAACTTCTCTTGTATTTTTCAAAAACTTTAATTTCGCAGGCCTGTGTAATCTTAAATCCATATCGTGAATAATAATAGATCTTCTGTCACAATCTTTTTCAAATCTTTGCAGAACGTATTCCGTAATAAATGCAATTTTATCTGCATTCATTCCACCTTTTTGTACACTTTCTTCTCATCTATATAGCTGTGGCAAAGATTTAACTTTGTGAAATTTTGTCTGCACACTAGTGAGTGATCGTCGGGCTTTTTTCCCGCTTGTCCAAAATTCAACAGCTTTTCTCTTATAACTTAAGTCGACTTTTCCACCTTCGTCATCAACAATGTATTCTGCAGGTTCAAAATTATCTTCCTCTTCTGCTGAAACTGTAGGGTACTCCACAACCTGTGCTCCATGGGGTTCAGATGGATTAGCAAAATCCAATACGTAATCGTATTCAATTAATGGTACGAGATCTACGTTTCTAAAAGTGTTTATAATGTCATGAATTTGAATATGAACTTAAATTTAATCTGATGTTATAGGGGTCTGTGCCAATTCCGTAATTTGAAACGTAGTCGTTAACATGTTTATTACGTTTGAAACGCTAATCGACGCCATTTTATAATGAAAAGCCTTTGGAGCAATGATTAATAACTGTTTCCAATAGAATGGTAACTAATTGCAGTCGTAAATGTAACTGGAAATAAGCTACATCTTTCAGCCATATTTATATTATACTAATAAGAAAACATGTTTGCATAAGGTTTTTTTACGAACGGAAGAGGGATACCTTATCAACATGTAACGATAATAGTCACGAGCCAAACATGTTTGCAATACGCAAACCGGGATGTTTGCTAAAACGTTATTGGTGTCGGAATCGTTGGATATCCAACGTTTGAGAGAGATGTGCATGTTTTCTCTGGTGCAATTGTTCCATGACGACTGCACGACTGAGCGCTAGACCTGTAACCATATGAAATACAAGGATATGAAAAAATAATAAAACTCTGATCCACATACCTTTTGATATTATTTTCATTACATTAAGTATTACACTCACCCTTCCCGTGTCGAAAACCACTACAGAACACTACAGAATATTTCCAACCACTACTGAAAACCTGAGTACAGGCACAATAGTGGTGAGCAGTGGTTCAATGATGGTCAGTAGTGGTTCAATGGTGGTGAGCAGTGATCCAAAAGTGATATTTAGGGCCGGTTTTACCAACACGGTATAAACGCGGTATAGCGCTATACTGAGCATAACCAGTACGCAAGCGTTTTACAAGTATGGTATAAGTCTGGAATAGCATAAACTTTGGAATAAATGCAGACATAACTTATCCGGCAGTTTCATCGTGGGATAAGCTATCTATCCTCTATATAACCTAACTTTTTGTTTGTGTCTATATTCTTCCGTGACATAGTCATAACCTGATCGTTGTGGTAAATTATTATTAATTTTGAAATGGAGTTATTCGATAAACCAGTTTTTGAATCATCATTTGATGTATCTAGATATTGACGTATTACCAAGAATGAGAAATCCGAAGAAAATACGTGCCCGGTAAGTAAATAAAAGATACCTATACCTATTAATTTATAATCAATATCTAATACAAAACTATTCCAGAGTTGACTATTTCGAAGAATACTTACAATGATGTAGAATTCTTCACTCGATTTCGTTTTTGAAAAACAAAACCGGCCAGAGATTATTGGGACAAATACGACATCGCATTGCACCGAGGTCGCAAAGAAAAACAGCAATTCAGCCAGCAACGAAATTATTGCCAACTTTAAGATTTCTTGCTTTGGGATCAATGCTAATTACTGTAAGTAATCGTTTTGATCGTAATGTTAAAACTTTTAATTAGTTATTATTATATGCCGCCACCTCTGCCACCTCCGACGACTCCTCACATCGCAAGGAGAGCTAGTTTACAAGACTACAAGTTCGTCGATCGGCATAAACCGCCACTGATCTCCCAGAAATTAATGGGCGATATACTGAAAGACATCGACAAAGTCAAATTGAAACTCGTCGCAAGGTATGATTAAACAATTTTATCGCGGTAAACTTTTAATTCGCCAGGAACAAAGAGGAGTTTCGCATTGTCAGAATGTCGTGGCTGCGAAGGATTGATTTTGTTCACAGTGGGCTTTGAAACGTGTTTTTCAGATAGCCGGGTGAGAGACCTTTGCAAGCCAAACGCGAAAATAGCCCTTGCAGCGACCTTCAAGAGATCTTACAGAAACGATATATCACAATGCAATCGCCGGACAGTAGAAATTCCACCACGACGTTGACGCTCGATGATTCGTTCTAGATTAAGAACTCGATGATGCTCAATTTGTCTGGGTCACAGCATTAGCGTCGGACGGTGCTCCGAGGAACGGCTATTGTAGCCTTGCTTTCCACGCGTCAGATTGAATCATGATTATAATTTTATCTGAGTCAGAGCTCTGGAGAATCAAAATTAATAGATTTCTCTTCCTTTTGATGTGAAACATCTTATGCCGCGCTTCGGGGGTGAGACCGGCTGCTCGTGAAACGTCGCTGGAATGGCTAAATACGCTAAGGCCAGGCGAACGTTGAACATTGCCTCTATATCTATATCTATTCTATATATAGATATAGAGGCAACGGTCACCCTGCCTCTCCTCACTGAACTGCGTCCCAACGTTCGCCTGGCCTAACTCGGGACGCATCGGCTCTCTCCGCCACGACTCGATAGTCCCCTTTCACCGAGCCCTAGCTTAACCACTTACTACTACACGCTCACTGTATCGGTGTACGAAGCAGTATTTACCCTCATTAATGAAAGCATGAGGATTGATTGATCATTGGTTAGCACGTTTAAAAATAACATTTAAATACCGTTTGTATAGGAAAATTGTTAGATGTGAAACATCGAAATTCTTCTTTGTAGAAAGTATGCGATAGGAAGGATGGACCACGCATCCGTTGGAAGAATACGTGCGCCAGTGCGCATTTGTATTTATGACTGTGATACCATTAAACGGTACGAACCGTTGTGTCGAATTCCGTTTATCGCGAGACGGAACAGCGACTGATGGCAGAGTTAAGAGAGAGTAAACTAAATGCGCTTTTTGAATTAGACACAACGGTTTGTACCGTTTAATAGTATCACAATTATAAATACAAATGCGCACTGGCGAACGTGTTCTTTCGTTTTCAGCTAGATTTACTCAAGTGGACACAGCATTGAGAACAATCTAGCGAGAGTTAGTCTAGAATCTCGGTTGAGAAAAATAAATCTAGCTAGATTGCAGTGGATACACGATAAAAATTTACTGCCAGAGAAATTTCAGTCTATTTGACCGGCTAAATAGATAGTAACTCAGTCTAGCGAGAGTGATAGGCGCCGGGTCGCAAGCGAAGGGCCTCGACCGCGTGCTCAGATTTCAGGAGCCTCGCGGGAGGCAACAGAAACCCTCTGCCTTTTATGCTCTCCTCGGACAAAGTGCAGACCCGCAATAAATTCGACTATTGCGCGGTGCACGTGTACTTCTTCGGGGATAGCACCAACCGAACGGCGCTGAATCTGCGTACTCTCCCGGCGCCAATTTTCATGCTCCAGCTCGGTGGTTTCGAAGAATTTCCTTCTCCCACCATGCATAGAAAAGTCATATCGATATAGGTCAAAAGTTCATAAATAATGAGATAATAGTAATTGAAACTTCTTCGCTGGCAAGTAAGTTTAGCCTCATATGGTACGTATGTGTGTACAATCTATAGTACATCACGATTGTAAATAGATATTTGATAAGTCAAAGAAACATATGAGGCTAAACTTATTCACCAGGAAAGGAAATTTAATCGCCATTATCTTATTATCTATGAACTTTAGGCCCACATCGATGTAAGATACTTTGTTGTAGATAAAAATACGTGTGTGTATAATAACATATAATATAAAACAGTTTTTATAGAAAAATTGTTAGATGTGAAACATCGAAATTCTTCTTTGTAGAAAGTATGCGATAGGAAAGATCGACCACGCGTCCGTCGAAAGAACACGTGCGCCAGTGCGCATTTGTATTTATGACTGTGATACTATTAAACAGTACCGATGGTAGAGTTAAGAGAGAGTAAACTAAATGCGCTTTTTGAATTAGACACAATGGTTCGTACCGTTTAATAGTATCACAGTCATAAATACAAATGCGCACTGGCGCACGTGTTCTTTCGACGGACGCGTAGTCCATCCTTCCTATCGCATTCTTTCTACAAAGAAGAATTTCGATGTTTCACATCTAACAATTTTTCTATAAAAACTGTTTTATATTATATGTTATTATACATGTCGTGCCGTAACGAGGCGGTCGCGACTTTCGTATAAATCGACCGCTTCCCTTATGACGAAATCGCGTCGCTGAGTTGTGAGAACGATACTCTTGTAACGAATTCGTATCGCGGAGCTGTGAGAGCGAGACTCTTAGGTCACAAGTCTATAATCGAATCGCAGGGAAGGTACTCGTCGACGAAGTAACTGAACGTACTTATAAAATGAATAGTAACGTTTATTCAAAACTCGAGGTAACGTGGATACAATCGTGGCTCACAGGAGACTAGCTCCAGGCGTTCGCCGGTCCTTTCTTAAGGACTCGGCGCGGACCAGGTGGGGGAACCAGGACCAAAGGGGCTGGGTCGTCGGCATCTTTGAGGTAAATCGCTTTGTGAGGTGCGACACCTCCCCTGTTAGATTGAGCTTGGTCCTCCAAGTTCGCTGAATGATATTGGACCACTGTATGACTGGTCAATTCTCCTCTTTCCTGTGTAGTATATGTTCCTCCAGTACCAAAGTTGCAACAATTGTAGGTGATTGTTTGGCAGCCGGTGACGTAGCGCTTCATTATGCTTGATGTCGCCTTCCAGATACATGATAGTATTCCAAATCGACTTAGTATATACAGTACAGTTAATGTAATACAAGCGTAGCCTACGTAGGTAAGTGATTTATATAATTGTTCTTTCCAGGTGAGTACGCGGTGGTGTGTTAGCATATCATTAATCTGAGCGTCTATGTTTTCGGCTGTTGTTGCGAGTTTCTGTAGTATTTTAGGTGAGAGGTGTGGTGACGTCAAATTGAGTGCCTTTATTTCGCTTATTTGTATGTTAGAGAGATTTCTGAAATTTGAATTATCCAACGATATTGTTTGGAGCGTGGTTTCTTTCGCTTCAGCGGAAGGATGAAGCGTAATTGTTTCAGTTGAGCCATGACATCCCGCGGGAATAGTTACTCTATTTGTTTTTTCTAGTAGGATCGATTGATATTTTTGATCTCTCGAACATACAGAGAAAAGGTTATCCGGTTGTGGTGCAACCGCTATCCAGACATTGTTTTGTTCCGTAGGGAGCCAATAGGTCGTGGTTAAATGTAATTTGCTAATGGTACAGTTGCTTATTCTTTTTCGTCTGATTATTTGATGTGTGCAGGCGTCCTGAGTCTGTGTAGAGTAATCGGGTTTATTTCTCCTAATTATAGCTATGCCCTCTACTCTTTTGTAACTATGATATTCATCTTTTTCTATCGGAAAGTATCTTAGATTATTGTAAGTGGCTATGTATTCTTCCTTAAACATTACTACGCCGTACATTCCTTCCATTGGAAAGGGTATAGGTGATACTTTACTAATATTATATCGATTTTCCTCTACTAAGAGTACATGTAATACGAAAACTAGTTTACTTTGTACATAAAATATCTGAATGTTACTGATATCTACCAGTGTGGTAAAATACTTTTCATTTAGCGGTACCGGTATCTTACTAGCATCAGAGTGTGATCGTAAGGTATCGAAGATTTGGATGGGAGGTAGCGCTTGGGGGTGGAGTATACCGTGCCTTCCGTCCATGATTATCGAAATCAGTTCAATTAATTCCAAGTTATAATCACTGATGACCTGATCGAGTTCGCTCAGCATTTCGTCGTACCTTAAGTTATATTCTATTGCTTTTGTTTTGTCTGTAATGGATTGGGAAAATTGGTTGAGTTCTTTTGCTTGTTTTTCAAATTTCTCTATTGATTCTAGTCCTTGGGAAATTTCGGTCTTGATAATAAGTGTTTGATTTTTAACTAATTGCGCGACTCTACTATTTTCTTGGTATATGGCATCTATTTCTTTGTTGTAATATTCGGCGTCGTCGGCGTCTAATGTTCCAAAGAGTGTTTTGAACGCAGTCCCCATTATGTCAAATAGTCCTCGTTTAATTCGGTCGTCAGTATGTCCTATCAAATCATTAAGTGATCGTAGGTTTTTATTAGCGCGTTTGAAGCGAATTTCCATGTGATTAAGGCGATATAGAGAATTGCATGATTTGGTTACAGTCATGCATAAGCTACGCATGTGGTGAATTTGGTTTCGTAGATACATGTGTTTGTCGATTACGTCAGTAATGTTAAGACTCGAAACTATTTTCCAAATGTTGTGATAGATGTATGCCTCGCCTAAATTTTCTACTAGTACGGCCTGATCCTGCGGGATAGGTTCAACGGTAATGTTGTCTGTTGTGGTGTGATGGATGGCTGTCAGTAAAAGCAGTGTAAGTATGACGTTGTCCATTATCTGAAAGCACAAGCGTTAGTGATATGGTTTAATCTTTGTTAAGTGTGTGGTGAAGGTTCTGTCGTTGTATGATAGGGTGACTGTAGCGTTGGTATGAAGCTTGGTTATTTGCGCGGGCCCCTTCCATCGTGCTTCCAGGGTTTTCGCTGCGGAGTTTTCAAAGCGGACTCGATCTCCTTCTTTGAAAACATACTCGTTCCGGATTCGTGCATCTGTACGTTCCTTGTTATTTTGTTGGGATTTCTTCAATCGTGTTATGGCTTCCTTTATTACGGAGTTGTGTTTATTTTTTAGATTCTCGAGTATTTCGCTCGCGGTAATTCTGGTCTTCGGGAGTGACGTAGGGAAGTGTGGTTTCGCGCCGAATTGGAACTCGTACGGTGTCATGCCGATGGATCTATGCTCGGTGGTATTATATGCGATCGCCACTTGCTTCAGTATCGTATCCCAATCTTCGGTGTGGGCGCGAATCATATCCTTAATGAAGGAATGTGTTCTTTCATTGGAGCCATTGGATTGTGGGTGGTATGGAGTTGTTGAGGTACTTCGGATATTGAAGAGTTTTGCGTAAGCTTCCATTTGTTTGTTTATGAATTCTTTACCGTTGTCTGTGAGAATTATTTCCGGTGGTCCGAAAATTGATATGTATTCGTCGTGAAGCTTGCGGACTATTATATCGGCGTTCTTTCCTTTTACCGGTGTCAGTATTAGAAATTTGGTCAAGAAATCCTGAATAACAAGTATGTATTTGTTTCCTCTCCGGGTAGGTTCGAACGGTCCGATGAGATCCATTGAGATCTTGCTGCGGGGTTGCTTTGGAAGTTCAGGAAGAATGCCAGGCACTTGGTTATGCGTGCCTGTTTTCATATTTTGGCACGGTTCGCACTCGCGGATTATTTGTTCAGCTTGTTGTTCCAGATTCGGGAAATTGGTGATTTGTTTGGCCTTATTAATGGTTTTCTTCATTCCAAGGTGGTTTCCTCCAGGTGTATGGGCTTCTTTCAGGAATTGTCGTTGTTCCTCTTCGGTGATGGGTAGTTCATAATGAGAAAACTTAAGGAATAGTTTTCTATTCGTAGGGGCTTTCTTTGACCAGATGAAAGTAGCCATGTTCACTAGTTCGAAGAGCATGAGGGTGTGATTCTCCCAGTGTTTGTGGAGAAAATCTAGGGTGTAATCGTCCTGAGCGTTATTAGTCAGCTTTTTTTCAAGAAATGCGAACCAAGCCTGTGGAGGGTGTAACGTGCTGAAGTAGAACTCCTTTACTCTTTGCTCAGTGAGAGGGGAGTTTGTCGGAAAGCATTTATTGAATTTTTTTGTTTGTAATCTAGTAGTGTGTTTTGCGTTTGGGGGCCATTGGTTTTCGGTTTGTTGCTGGTATTCATCGTAGGTGACTGGGATACCGCTAAGAATGTCATCCAGTTCTTCTTCGGGTAGTATGGGGACGTCAGGAGTATCGAGGAGTAGTTCTAGGTTTGCTTCATCATTTTCATTATTAACTTCATCCGTTCTTTGTTCGTATGCCTCATGATCTGTGTCCGGTACGTCACTCGGGAATTGCTGGTATTGCCGGGAGGTACCTTCCAAAGAATCCTCTTCTAATACTGTTACGAAGGGTATGCGTGATAGTGCATCTGCGTTGGTGTTGGACTTCCCCTTTTTGTAGATAATTTCGTACTCATACTCCTCTAGTTTAAGTCGCCACCGCATTAGCCGAGAGCTTGGTTCTTTCACGTTCATTAACCAAACTAAAGGTTTATGGTCAGTTACGATTTTAAATCTGCGTCCGTAGAGGTAGTGTCGAAAATGCTTTACCGAGTTTACAATAGCCAGCAATTCTTTCTCGGTCGTGGAATAGTTCTTCTCTGCTTTGTTCATTGTTCGCGAGTAATAGGCAATCGGTCTGTCCCTTCCGATGGGTCCCTGAGATAGGATGCCTCCTATTGCGTAGTTACTCGCGTCCGTAGTGAGGATAAATTCCTGAGTGAAGTCGGGGAATGCGAGTACGGGAGATTTAGTGAGGGCTCTCCGCAAAGTGTCGAAGGCATTGTTTTCCACTTCGGTCCATTTCCAAGGGGTGGATTCCTTTAGTAGGGAGGTTAGAGGATTGGCAATTCTCGAGAAGTCCTTTATAAATTTCCGATAATATCCGACAAGGCCTAAGAACTGTTTTATGTTTTTCGGGTTTTTGGGGACAGGGAAATTTACTACTGCTTCTATCTTGGCGGGGTTAGGTTTTATGCCCTCGCGCGAAATGAGGTTCCCCAGATAAGCGAGTTCTGGTCGTAAAAACTCGCATTTATCGGGTTGAAGCTTTAGTCCTGTCGTTCGGAGTCGTTCAAAAAGGGTCTTGAGTTTTTCGTTGTGTTCCTTAAAGGTTTTTCCGAATACGATCACATCGTCCAGGTATACGAAGCAGGTCGTACCTATTAGGCCGGTCAGTGCGCTATTCATCATTCGTTGGAAGGTGGCGGGAGCGTTCCTTAGGCCAAAAGGCATGCGCTTGTACTCGTAATGCCCCTCGTTAGTGCTGAAAGCTGTTTTATGGGCATGCTCGGGTTTCATGGGGATCTGGTGAAAGCCGGACGCTAAGTCAAATGCAGAGAAGTATTGCGCGTTGCCTAGCTGGTCCAATATGTCTTCGATGTTTGGGAGCGGGTATGCGTCTTGGGTCGTTTTCTCGTTTAGTTTCCTAAAATCGATAACTATCCGCCACTTTTTCTTCCCGCTTGCGTCTGTCTTTTTGGGTACCACCCATAAAGGGGAATTGTAAGGTGACACGCTGTGAGCAATTATACCCTTTTCAAGCATTTCACTGATTTGCTTGGTGATTTCCTCTTTATGTGCCGGGGGGTAGCGATATTGTTTGACGTGAATGGGCGTAGCGTCCGTCGTTTCTATTTCGTGTTCCGTTAGTTTGGTTTCAGGTAGTGAATCGCCTGGTAGGGCGAAGATTTCCGGGTATTGTTGCGTTATTTCCCAAATTGTTTCTGCCTCGTGTTTCTCGAGGTGATCGAGTCTAACGTTGGTTCTGAGCAAGCTAGTTCGCGCGGAAATTTTCCTTTGATTTTTGTCGAAGCTTTTTACATCCAATTTCTGTGAAACGGGGAATTTTATTGTCTTTGTAAGAACGTCGGTTGTCTGTCCATTGCAATAGCTAATTCGGGTCTTGTTGTCTTTTACCTTAACCAGAGCGTACGTGTTTTTTGCCAATCTGATGGCTGCTTCGCCATCCGGTGCGCGGATTGGAATTTCGATGTTCCTTAGGGTTCGGGCAGGAACTACGTTAGGTGGTATGACTTCTCGTTCCTTTTTGTTAGGTTGGATCAGGAGCGTTTGTGGCTGTTCCTTGTCTCGAACAATTTTGTAGGTTTTATTGAGAATCTGTACCCTGTTCTCGGGGATGTTAATGACGACGGCGGAGTTTTCGAAGAAGTCCATTCCGAGGATTCCATCTTGCTGAAAGGGGAAATCTTCTCGTACTACGTGGATCTTTATTTCTTTATTCATCCAGTGTAGCTTTGCGACCGATTCTGTGGATTCGGGTTGCTTGGAGACTCCCTGGATGAATGATGCTGAGTTCTTTTTTCTTAGGTATCCTGATTTGAGAAGATTGGCTTTAATTAGGGAGCATTCGGCACCGGAGTCTAGGAGGAATGTTCCGGGCCTGGTCATCTCGTCGAATTGTAGTCTAATCAGTAGTCGCTTTCCAGTTGCTCCTCTTTTTCCGAGTTTTCCGACTCTGTATGTTCGGTGTAATCTTCTTCGTCTGAGGTGCTGGATTCGCTGTCCTCCGGATTCTCTTCCGTCTGGTTCACTCGGTGTGGTGGGTCCTTGCCTCTGAGACTGTCCTTTCGAAAATTTCCGTCCAGCTTTACGCGGCAGTCCCTCTCGATATGTCCGAGTTTTTTGCATCGGCGGCACTCTATTTTGCTTCTCGGGTTCAAAGATGTATCCTTGTATTTCTGGTAGGGTTTCCCTGGATCTTCTTTGGTGAATTTCGATTGGAGCGTCTTAGTTTGTGATTTTTGGAGCTTATCGACTGTTTCCTTGTAGATTTCTGCCGATGTAGCGAGTTCTATTGCTTCCTTAACAGTCGCGGGGCGAGCCATTTTAACTTCTTGATGGATGTCCTTGCACGTTAGCGCTCGGATGTAGGCGGACACGGTAGCCTCCTGCTCCATTTCGAGTGCGAATTGTTTTTTTAAGCGACTCATCTTTGGTTTGGAGTTGACAGCTTGGATGATTTTGCTATGAAGTTTCATAAACCGTGACCCAAGGTGGGCCGCTGTTTCGTTGGGTTTCTGTATCATATTCGCGCGCTGCATTTGGTAGGTTTCTATCGGTATTTCGCGACCGAATAGCGTTCGAAGGATGGATACGAGATTTTCCATATCTTCCGGGCGAAATGATTCCAGCATGACTGCGGCGTCCCCGGTTATTTTACGTTTAATAATCGCGTTCTTGTACCGGTTCCAGTCGCGTGGGTCAATATACGCAACCATTTCTAGTATATCGTCTATAAACGTTTCGATGGACATATTTTTCCCGTCATATTCACGGAGCTCCTCTAAGGCGGTTTTGACCGTGATCGTTTTATGAGGGGTCTCGGGGATTAGCGTCAAGGGTCCATTATTTCCGGTGTTAGGGATATTTACTGCGTCGTCCTCGTCGTCCGTCAGGTAGTCTTCTTCTTCCTGATTTATGGCTTCGGATTTGGGTTGTTCCCCTCTTAGACTTAGTTTACTAAAGGCCCTTCGTATTGTTGATTTAATTACGTGGGGATGCTCTGCTTTTGTCTGGGTGTTACTCATAGTTTGCATTTGTGTCGTTAACTGTTGGACCTATTCTTGAAGGGTGCGACTGTGTCTAAGGAGTTCTTCGTACTCTTCTGGGGGAACGGAATTCGATGATTGCCCTGGCGTACGGGACGGTGATGTCGCGCGGGACATTGTGGTTTCGTAGTATGTTTCGTCCGATGTACGCGACGATAATGAATTTACGGATTGCGAGTCTCCTGTCTCCGCGTTGGATCGTGTGCGAGGTGAATAGTATATCTGGTACTCACCTCGATTTCTTGGCGTTTCCTCCTGGAAGTCCGTGCTGGCAAGCTTTCACTCGTACCGTTTCTGGCTCCGGGAAGTCACTGTTGATTCCTCGGGCGCTAGGAGATACCGGTGGTGATGCTGCCGATTGGGAGTTCTTCACGATGAGGCCGGTCCTTCGGTGACGCCCGATTCCGTTTGAATCGTACCAGGAATGATTCCCGGTATATTGGTCGTCTTCAGGGTGTGCTGATATCAGCTGTTTACCCAACCGCGGTCCTCAGGGCGTGGAAAGTTCGTACACAATCAAGGGCCGTTGATACTACTAGGAGTCCTTGGCCTTACACTTTTATGTACAGTTGATTGCGTCAATGGGGATTGATATCCCACCGCTGCCACCAAAATGTCGTGCCGTAACGAGGCGGTCGCGACTTTCGTATAATTCGACCGCTTCCCTTATGACGAAATCGCGTCGCTGAGTTGTGAGAACGATACTCTTGTAACGAATTCGTATCGCGGAGCTGTGAGAGCGAGACTCTAAGGTCACAAGTCTATAATCGAATCGCAGGGAAGGTACTCGTCGACGAAGTAACTGAACGTACTTATAAAATGAATAGTAACGTTTATTCAAAACTCGAGGTAACGTGGATACAATCGTGGCTCACAGGAGACTAGCTCCAGGCGTTCGCCGGTCCTTTCTTAAGGACTCGGCGCGGACCAGGTGGGGGAACCAGGACCAAAGGGGCTGGGTCGTCGGCATCTTTGAGGTAAATCGCTTTGTGAGGTGCGACATACACACACGTATTTTTGATGTGTAAACATCTATGCTATGGCTCTACGGTGGGACATTCCTGGGAAATCGAGCGTCAGACGTAAGCCGTGTACATGTGACTGCGTCAGTGTGTGTGTGGCGCTACTGCGCATACTATTCGCGCAAGCTGGATTATCTCAACGGGAAAACATTTTAGAGAAAAATGTTTAATACAAAACTAAGGATTTTCCCGTGGCTACCCAGTGGTCGTATTGGATTTGACCTTGACAGTGACCTTTAAGGTAATATCAAATGCCTTCCTAAACCGTTCATCCGATTGCGATGAAAAGTTGGGGAATGGTTGGACGCATGCCCGCGAAGGTTTCTGCGTTAGTAAATCTTATACAGGGTGTTCAAAAAGTACCGGTACTGATGATTATTATGCCTTCCTAAACCGTTCATCCGATTGCGATGAAAAGTTGGGGAATGGTTGGACGCATGCCCGCGAAGGTTTCTGAGTTAGTAAATCTTATACAGGGTGTTCAAAAAGTACCGGTACGGATGATTATTATGCCTTCCTAAACCGTTCATCCGATTGCGACGAAAATTTGGGAAACAGTTGGACGCATATCCGCGAAGGTTTGAATTAGTAAATCTTATACAGGGTGTTCAAAAAGTACCGGTACGGATGATTATTATGACTTCCTAAACCGTTCATCCGATTGCGATGAAACTTTGGGGAATGGTTGGACGCATGCCCGCGAAGGTTTTTGAGTTAGTAAATCTTATAAAAGGTGTTCAAAAAGTACGGGTACGGATGATTATTATGCTTTCCTAAACCGTTCATCCGATAGCGATGAAACTTTGGGGAATGGTTGGACGCATGCCCGCGAAGGTTTCTGAGTTAGTAAATCTTATAAAAGGTGTTCAAAAAGTACCGGTACTGATGATTATTATGCCTTCCTAAACCGTTCATCCGATTGCGATGAAAAGTTGGGAAATGGTTGGACGCATGCCCGCGAAGGTTTCTGAGTTAGTAAATCTTATACAGGGTATTCAAAAAGTACCGGTACGGATGATTATTATGCCTTCCTAAACCGTTCATCCGATTGCTATGAAAATTTGGGGAACAGTTGGACGCATATCCGCGAAGGTTTCTAAGTTAGTAAATCTTATACAGGGTGTTCAAAAAGTCGAACTATACTTGACCTAAATTTGACCTCCGCTGACAATAAAGGTAACATGAAAAAAATGGTCAAGGACACATTCGAACGTGAAAAAAAATTAATTTGACCTTGATATAACCTTGAAGGTCATGGTCAAGGTCAAATCCAATATGACCATTGCGTAGCCCGGGAAAAATACTAAAAGTTTTGTATTAAAAATGTATTTAAACAATGGTGGACGGACAAAATCAATCCACAATCTACCCGTGCGAAGCCGGGACGGGCTGCTAGTAAGTTATAAATCTAATATAATAATAATAAATATTTTATTATAGAAAAAATTTAACTTCTTTATGTCGAACTACGACGTCATATTCCCCAATTAAACTCGGACCGCAGATAATTGTATTTTATAAGTGAGTCTTTCCCTGCTAGGTAATTTCACGCGACACATTTTAGATTATAGTTCTTTTTTAATAGGAGGATAGAAGCTCATAGAAACGTCGGGAAAATGTTGTTCTCCTTTCGCTCTTTTACTAGAAAATGCAAGTTTAAATTTAAAATTTAAGCACGCGGGTCTACAATCGCGAGAATCTCAACGGTATCCAATAATATCAACCAAAGAAGTCATCTACCATTGCATTGTTTTCTATAGTAGGCTCTTACTTCCAAGAGCTTCTTCACGACAATCTTCTAATTAAAATAACTCGTGCTCGCGTTAAATAACAACACCTTCTTAACCTAATATGCCTATTTAACCTAATACGCCTCCTTGATCAAAACATTCCACGGAAACCGATCTGAACTTGCTGACAACGCCAACACACGCGGATGACTACGCATGCGCATTCACGCTTCTCCGGTGATTCTATTGGACGAGGAGCCCACAGGGGTGTTCATGCAAACTCGCAATTTTGCTATGGGTGCTTTGATCGCGGACATATGGTACAGCGGACTGAACACTACAGTGGTCAGTAGTGGTTTCTACAATAGTGGTCAGTAGTGGTATACAGTGGTGAATGGTGGTCAGTAGTGGCATACAGTGGCGAATAGTGGCATGCAGTGGTACGTAGTGGTAAGAAGTGCTAAGTAGTGCACATGTAATGGTTATACTATTTTTTTTATTGAATCATATAAAAAGGGTACAAAATTTAAATTATACGACGGATGTATCACTTCTGCTCCCGAAAACTCTGCAATCACGCGAATTGAAGAAAGGTATAATACCTACCTAGATAAATTTAAATGTTACTTATAGAAGACAATGCAATGGTAGATGACTTCTTTGGTTGATATTATTGGATACCGTTGAGGTTCTCGCGATTGTAGACCCGTGTGCTTAAATTTTAAATTTAAACTTGCATTTTCTAGTAAAAGAGCGAAGGGAGAACAAAATTTTCCCGACGTTTCCATGAGCTTCTAACCTCCTATTAAAAAAGAACTGTAATCTAAAATGTGTCGCGCGAAATTACCTAGCAGGGAAAGACTCACTTATAAAAAAAGAAGAGAGATCTATTACTTGATTCTCCAGAGCTTTGACTCAGATAAAATTATAATCATGATTCAATCTCACGCGTGGAAAGCAAGGCTACAATAGCCGTTCCTCGGAGCACCGTCTGACGCGAATGCTGCGACCCAGAGAAATTAGGTTGGCTGGTGGTCGAGGAAGTAAACTTCGGCGCCACCGAGCCAAACACCCTTTTTGACCGCCTGATTTGAAATATCGATACCTTGCTTTTAAAACCTCGAAGTGCAATTTTTGACAAAAATGCCATTTAAGTATAACTTACTGTGTTAAGGTTTAAAATCTGAAAACAGTAAGCTATAAATGGCATTTTTGTCAAAAATTGCACTTACGAAATTTTCAAAGTAAGGTATCGATGGTATCGATATATCAATATGGCAGCCTACTTCATATTCATAAAGTATAGTAGGCATTGCAGGAGTCAAGAATGAAAATATAACCTTAATTTATGAATCTATATGTAGTGAAGTGAATTCAAATAAAAAATTTAATATAAAATGGTTTTTTCGTGTGCAGTACCGAGTTGTAAAAATAAATCAAGGTTCATGGTTCCTTCTGTAAAAAAATCGAAAGATATTCGTCAAAAGTGGCTCGATTTCTTAAAATGTGCACCTCATCATAGAAAAGGATTATGCGAAGTTCATTTTACTCCTGATCAATTCATAACTTTTAGCGGTGATACAGGTAAAATTGGCTGACAGTACTGTATTCCCCCATTCCGAAGTATGGGAATACCGTACTGTCAGCCAATTTCTGAACATTTCTGAATTAAATATGTATATTTATAGTACATATGGGGATTGTATTTGAATTTTATTTTGTAGTTCATTTTTACAAATTTTTTACCAGTCACATTAGTGCAGCATTAATAATATATTATAACCGTTTAAATTTGCCCGCGGGTGTTTGGCTCGGTGGCGCCATCTGCTTCAGTTTTGCCCAGCCAACCTCATTGAGCATCATCGAGTTCTTAATCTAGAACGAATCATCGAGCGTCAACGTCGCGGTGGAATTTCTACTGTCCGGCGATTGCATTGCGATATATCGTTTCCGTAAGATCTCTTGAAGGTCGTTGCAAGGGCTACTTTCGCGTTTGGCTCGCAAAGGTCTCTCACCCGGCGATCTGAAAAACACGTTTAAAAGCCCACTGTGAACAAAATCAATCCTTCGCAGCCACGACATACTGACAATGCGAAACTCGTCTTTGTTCCTGACGAATTAAAAGTTTACCGCGATAAAATTGTTTAATCATACCTTGCGACGAGTTTCAATTTGACTGTCGATGTCTTTCAGTATATCGCCCATTAATTTCTGGGAGATCAGTGGCGGTTTATGCCGTTCGACGAACTTGTAGTCTTGTAAACTAGCTCTCCTCGCGATGTGAGGAGTCGTCGGAGGTGGCAGAGGTGGCGGCATATAATAATAACTAATTAAAAGTTTTAACATTACGATCAAAACGATTACTTACAGTAATTAGCATTGATCCCAAAGCAAGAAATCTTAAAGTTGGCAATAATTTCGTTGCTGGCTGAATTGCTGCATTTCTTTGCGACCTCGGTGCAATGCGATGTCGTACTTGTCCCAATAATCTCTAACAGGTTTGTTTTTCCAGCCGAATTCAAGTGAAGAATTCTACATCATTGTATTCTTCGAAATAGTCAACTCTGGAATAGTTTTGTATTAGATTTGGTTATAAATTAGTAGGTATAGGTATCCTTTATTTACTTACCGGGCAGGTATTTTCCTAGGATTTCTCATTCTTTGTAAGACGTCAATTTCATCATCAGATGATTCGAAAACTGGCACATCAATCAACTCCATTTCACAACTAATAACAATTATTATGATTCTGTCACGGTTCTGATTCTGTCACGGAAGAATAAAGACGCAAACAAAAAGTTAGATTATACTGAGGATATAGCTAACTTATCCCACGATGAAACTGCCGGATAAGTTATGTCTGCATTTATTCCAAAGTGTATCCTATTCCAGACTTATATCATACTTGTAAAACGCTTGCGTACTGGTTATTCTCAGTATAGCCCCTTACGAAAAAATAACACTCGATTTTCAGTATTTTAATACTCAATTCAGTATTTCTATTACTTATTTTGAGTGATTTAACACTCATTTTTAGTATTAATAATACTGACGCAGTGTTAAAGTTGAGTGATTTTAAGTACATTAATACAGAATATACAGTATTTACTAGTGTTTGAACACAGAAGAAAAATACACAGCCTAGTGATAATGCTGTATTTAAACACTGCATGAGTATTGACAATCAGTATTGAAAATACTTATCAAGTGATGATTTTCAGTGTTTATTACTCGTTAGTATTGTCAGTGTTGAAATATAATTTGATTGTTTTAAATACTGATTGAATACAAACGGTAAAAAAATACTTAACAGCGTTCAAACACTGATTAGGTGATAATTTACGCGAAAACTGCATATTTATTCCTCAATAGAATATAAACATATGTAAATTGAAAATAAAAAAATATACGGGGGTTTTGTTATGAATGATGTATATTTTTAATCTCTTTCCAAATTAGTTACAAGAGGAAAAATGTATACATTTTATCATCTCCTACATGTGTGATTTGAACACATTTGCGTGATAACATATGCGGGTATATTGCTACACATTCATTGGACAATTTCATAATGGAACTAAATGAATTCGAAGTGATGTTTAATGATCTATCTTTACATAATTCAGTACCTGTCGAATGAAGTTGTTCTCCAAGTATGACATACTGTAACTGATTAGATCTGAGTGACATAATTGAAATTAGGTGAGTAATAATTATGTATCTCTTATCTATTAACTCTACGGTACTGTTGTGACGTTTGATCATTCGTTTATAATTTCGTGTGTGATATAAAATATTTTTATAAATGAAGCGCTCGAACGATTGAACACCTGTTATATTTATTTCTTCACCTAAAAGAGCCTCGATTTGAACCTTTTCAATTAATGACATTTTTACGATATTGGGCGATCCGAAAACTCGCAAAAAAGGACCGTCGCTGATACAATAAACTGATCTCATTTTTTTAAACATGAATTTGTCTACGAGCGATTTAGCATGAAGAGAATAATTTGGATTCAAGTAAACATGAAAATACTTTGCTCTTACAATTTGTAATCGAAGATGATTTTTACAAATCTGATGTGGCACTGATTGTGTTCCCGAAAACATTTTTCCTAATATTCCGTTATTGTGTTCATAATTGAAAGTCGAAACTGCCCAAATTGCTCCGAAATTTTTAACACTTTTAGGAATGTGGAGCAATAAATGAAAATTAAATTTCATCAGTTGTGGTATTTCATAAACTTGTTCTATGGTCAAAATAAATGTTCGTAAAGCTTTTTCAGCTAGTTTCAATTCTTCATCAGTAATGTATTCTTGGAAATAGATATTCATACTGAATACTATAAGAAACCAATGATTGATAAACTTCATTGGCATATTTATCACTCAGAAGTACTAATGAGTAATACAGCAGAAACGATTTCCACTTTGAAGCTTTCCATAAATTCCGATCCAGAAGCGGACGTGGCGTTCTCGTAATTTCACTAGGTGGTTGAAATTGAGTAAGTATTGAGTCAATCAAAGCGACTTTATCTCCAATATAAAATGCTTTGTGACTATTAACACTATCTGTCCACTCGTCTATTATAGTTTTAACAACACCTAGCAGTAAAGCGTGCATATAATCGGGTACAAATGATGCTATTATATTGAAAATTGGTAAGAATAACAGTTCAGATAGACCTTTAACACTATTCATTGTAGAACTAGTATTTTTAGCTTCGGTAGCATCATTTATGTGTTGTCGAATAGTTCTAGGCTCCTGAATGTCGCCTCGATAGACTCTTGCATATCCATTCCCTTTTACGATTCTCTCGCATGTATGTAAACAAAACGGACAACCATATTCTCCATTGTATTGTATAATATTCTGAAGGGGCGCTCGGGCTACTGAATCTACTGTTGCAATTAAGGTGTGAACTTTGACGAGTTGAGACCTATCAGCAATGATATACTCGAATCCTTCCTCATGTAATGCCGTCAGCTCATCCACAAATGGCTTCAAAAAGGTGTTCATGTTTGGTTTGCCATCTCCATACTATAAACCACATAATAATGTATGTTCATTCCTGATGTTGAATGGTAACTCATTCAAACAGGCTTGGATTGGCACAAGTTCACCTTTAGAAGATTTAAACCTTTTAACACCATCTGTATTCCACTGTATTGTGAGATCTTTAGAAATGATATCTTGACGCAATAGTTTTTTATAAATTCTTCCATTGACGACATCAGATTGATTTTCGTCTTCTTGATGCAGTTATTCGTGGAGATTCGGCGTTTGCAGAAGTTCTACCAATTGCTCTCTAATTGGTATCTGTATAAAATGATGACCGCCTGCATCCAATTCTTTCTTTGTGTATTCCATACCGCACTGACATTCCACAGGAGAATAGTCGCTGTCGAATTTCAGATAAGATTGGCAATTTTTACTTGGACAATAATAATGGAGTTTTATAGCGGCTGCAGTTTCAAATTTTTTTAGGAACCGATATTTTGTTCCAAGTAATGGTTTCGGGAGGTGAATATCGAGTAGCTCAATAAGACCTTCTATTGCACTGTCTGACAATCCGAAACGAATAGCGTAACTCATAAGCAATAGATCACTTTCGCTCTGAGAAATACGACAACCAGGATAAAGAGGCTCTTGCTGTAAAAAGTAAGTTTTGTGATTGTAAAAATGACATATAATCGGTATCATAAAGCATTATTGTCACAATCGAAAGAAAGAATATTGTTTTTAATTCATTTATATATACCTGAGGACAATAATTATTACGTGGATCTCGCCATTTTTCTTCTTCATCAGCATCGGAGAAATTTTCTTCATTAATAATATTAACTTCATCTAATAGGTTGTCATCACATTCACCAGCCTGAGAAGAATCATCTGATTCAGCACACATGCATTTTTCAGGAATACCTTGATTGCAATCTTGGTCTTCTGCACTCTATAAAAACGATATTAATGATTAAGAAATTATGAAAAAATGTATCTAGTCTACGTCATAATGTTCACATGCAGTTATCAAGTTTTAATACAGGCATCGATCTCTATCCTATCAATATTCGTAATTTATTTACCACAAAAATATTGCCCTCAATTGTTTGACTTCCGATAGAGCTGTTATTGGAAGTGTTATCCAGATCGGCCATCATAGCTAAGTGTCCCGCAACAGATGATGTACAACTTTTGTGTGATGAAATAAAACGATCCTCAAGATCATCAGACGCAGAGCTAGATTCCCTGCTATCATAATATTTATCCCCGTCAACGGCCCATTCCATTTGGTCAATGTCATCACTTGTCTCATATTCACTCACAGTGGTCTAGTAACAAAAATCATATAAAAACGCTGTTTAAATTATTTAATTATCATATTGACATTTCTATAACCTCTTCTGGAGCAAGGTTTAAATCCTCATCTTCGTTCAAACGTTCTTTTAAATGCCTCCATCTTGTCGATGATGGAATAGGAATTCGCGGATCACGTAAATAAGCCTTATATGCTCCTCGTGGCATAATAAATTGACACATAAAAAAACTGAACTGTAAATATTAATTCGGCGATTTGTTATTGTCGCGTTCTTTCTGATAGGGATTAGGTGTGCGTGATTTCTTCCATTCAGGATGATGCGAGAAAAGTAACGATACAAGTATATTTCACAGAGAACAGAAAACGTGTGTAGACTCTTACATGACGGAAACTAAAACTGAAGACTAATAGTAACTAGACGTAACGGTAACTAAAACGATGCAGGACGCTATCGCCTAGGTGGCGTGACGGTGGGAGTCAGGGGTAACAATCTTATATAGGTAAAAGCAAATTACTCCAACACTCCCGCTTTGGTTTTACACTGCTTTGGTCTGTAATTTTTTTTTTTTTTTGGTCTCAGTCCTCGCCTGGTGGAAGGTGCTTGGGTTGAATTCCAAGCGCTTCTCGGTGGTATCTGTGCTGCTGCCGTGGTAGCGGCTTTGTCAGGATGTCCGCGTGCTGTTCCTTTGACGCCACCCACTCCAATGCGAAATCCTTTTCGGCGTGCCTCTCTCTGATATAATGGAATCGGACGTCTATGTGTTTGACCCGCTTATGGAAAACCGGGTTCTTGATCAGGCTTATTGCGCTCTGGTTGTCCATGAAGAGCGTCGTCGGGACGTTCTTTACGTTTAGCAGCTCCTTGATCAAACTCTTTGTCCAGGCTATTTCCTTGGCTGTTTGACATGCAGCCATGTATTCTGCATCCGTGGTTGACAGTGCGACGACCTGTTGCCTTTGTGAGTTCCAGGATATTGTTGCTGATGCCAGCTTGAGAGCGTATCCCGTCGTCGATCGTCATGTCTGCAGATCTCCCGCGTAATCTGCGTCGCTGTATGCGAGTAGTTCTTTTTCCTTGTCGCATTTGAATCGAAGCCCGTGATTTATTGTGCCTTTCAGGTACTTCAATATTCGCTTAACGGCTTTCCAGTGAGTTGTTGTCGGGTTCTCGAGATACCTGCTTGCCTGGTTCACTGCGAATGTTATGTTAGGTCTTGTTACTATCGATAAGTATATCAGACTTCCGACCGCCTCGCGATATGGCGCCGTTGTGACGTCTTCTGGTTCTCCCGCATGACCGAGCGGATATAGTTGCTGGTTTGGATCTGCTGGGATAGCTACAGGGTTGGCCTCTTCTACTCGGAATCTTTCCAGAACTCTTCTCGTATACGCCTCTTGGTGCAGGAAAATTGATCCGTCGGCCTCTCGTTCTATGTGGATTCCTAGAAATAAATCTGCCTCGTTGTGAGTTATTTCGAATTCGCTCTTCAGTTCTGCAAGGAGTTTGTCGATCAGAGCTCTGTCCTTCGCCACGATTAGTCCGTCGTCAATGTATATTGCCAATATTAAATCCTGGTTCTTCTTTTGGCATATAAACACGCATGGATCTGCTTCGGTCCCTTTCAGACTGAATCTTTTCAGGAATTCAGTGAAACGACGGTTCCAGCATCGAGAGGACTGCTTCAACCCGTACAAGCTTCGATTTAGCTTGCAAACTCTTCCGCTTGCATCGTCGTAGCCCTCTGGTTGTTGCATATAGATGACTTCGTCGATGTCGCCGTATAAGAATGCAGTCTTCACGTCGGACTGCTTTATCTGCATAGATTCGGATGCGGCTATAGCGAGAATAGCGCGGATTGAGTCAAATCGGACTACAGGGCTGTGGGTTTCCTGATAGTCGATGCCCTCTCTTTGGCGAAATCCCCGTGCTACTAGTCTCGCTTTATGCCGCTTGACGTTGCCAATTGCATCTCGCTTTAATTTATACGTCCATTTGCAGTCGATGATGTTCGTATCTGTCGGGGTATTCACGAGCTCCCAGACGTTGTTCTGCCTGAGAGACTCGAGCTCCTCATCCATTGCTCTTTTCCACTTCGCTCTGTTTTCGCCTTGTGTTGCCTCGTGGTATGACAGAGGTTCCTGATTCTCCGCTAAAAATATATCGCCGAGGAAATCACGAAATTTTACGGGAGGTCTCAGCGTACTTCTGTCTCGAAGGTCGTGCGCCTCGTTCTCGGGTTGGGCTGCTTCGTTGTTTTCTTCTATATCTCCCGCTGCTTGTTGTAGCTCTTCCTCGTTGTTCGGTTCATCCGGTCTCATTTCCTCTTCGTGTTCTTGTTCTTCTTCCGGTTCCTCTGTGTTCTGTAATGGCTCGAGCTCGTCCTCGGAATCTTCGTGCTCCTCCGGGGGACGTTCGATGCCCAGCCAAATCTCCTCGTCGTTGCGTTCGCTTGGTGCGACCGCCGGTTCGACTCTTCCCGAGAAAACTATGTCTCTGGCCGTCTCAGTTCTGTTTCTGTCTGGAAACCACACTCTGAATCCTTTGGTTTCGTCTCCGTATCCTACTAGATAGCCTTTTTTTGCTTTGGCGTCCAGTGCTCGACGTTTCTCCTTTGGAATATATACGAAGACCTCTTCGCCGAAGGCGTGCATCTCTTTCAAGTCGGGCTTACGCTGAAACCAGAGTTCTGAGGGAGTCATACCTTTGACGCTGCTCGTTCCGGTGCGATTCAGTGTGTCGACGGCCATATTAACGGCTTCTGCCCAGAATTCGGCTTTGAATCCACCAGCGAGCATCATTGTACGTGCCGCTTCCTTCAGCGTGCGATTGTCCCTCTCCGCCGATCCATTCTGCTCTGGTGTGTACGCTACAGTTCTCTGGTGTCGGATGCCGAGGCTGTCCGTTAGTTCCTTCATCTCGTTGTTAATGAATTCCAATTCATTATCTGTGCGGAGGACTCGTACTCCCGCAGGGCATTGTTTCTCGGCCTTCTTTAGGAATTTTTCGATGCGGTTCGTTGTCTCTGCTTTACTCTCGATGAAGTATACTGTTCGGAAGTGCGAGTAGTCGTCTTTTAGTAGGAGATAGTATCTCGATCCGCCTAGTGACTTGGTTGGCATAGGTCCGCAGAGATCAGCGTGTATAATTTCTCCGATGTTCTTCGTTCTTGAGTCGCTCTCCGGGAAAGGGAGTCTGTGCATCTTTCCGAGGGTGCATGCTTCGCAAAATGGATTTTTCTCACCTTTTACTGGTATTTGGAATCTACCGAGAATCTGCCTTACGTGCCTGAAGTTCTGATGTGCCAGTTTTTCGTGCCAGCTCCTCAGTGTGTCTGATGAGGTTAGGAATGCCTGCGGTGGATCGTTTCTCCATCTCGACCTTTTCGGCTCGGCATTATCGAATTGCATTATATACATTTTTCCTTTGCGAACTCCTGTTGCGATGATGCGGCCATTTTTAATTATCTCGCAGGTGGTATTTGTTGACTGCATCTCGAGGCCTTTGTCTAGGGCGGCTCCTAATGAGAACAGATTATATTTTAATTTCGGCACATATAAAACGTCGACTAGATGGTTTTCGTCCCAGCTTTCTCCGTTGAACATGATGACGTTGGTGCTCCCTTTTCCATGGGCTTCGATAGATCCTCCATCGCCGATGCGAACTGGCGCTGGGGACTCGAAAGCTTCATAGGTCACGAACCGGTCCCTTCGATTGGTCATGTGGTCGCTAGCTCCGGAATCTAGGAACCATTCTGCCTCTCGTCCGGCTTGCGATGTTTCTGAGGTTAGGGCCTCGCTCACTAGGCTTTCACCGTGTAGCCTTTTCCCGGAGGCATTACTGGCCCCTTGTAGTCCCCGATGATTGTCGTCTCCCTTCCGCTGAGAGCATTCACGAGCCCAATGTCCGAACACGCCGCACTCGTAGCATCTACCTGGCCTAGATGATTCATTCGACGAACCTCCGCGTCCGCCTCGACCTCCGCGTCCACCTCGGCCGCCGCGCCCTCGTCCGGGCTTCCCATGATAAGCGTTAGTTGATAAAGCATTCGCTGCTTTGTCCTCTTGAGCTGCACTTCTCGATTCCTCTATCATGAGCCTCGCTTTCAGGTTCTCCAGAGTGCGCTCTCCCGCTGGCGCAGATTCCCATGCGCTGATGAAATGTCTGTAGCTCTCCGGCAAGGTCATCAGGATTTTGGTTATGATCATGGAGTCTGATATTTGCTCGCCCATGAGCTTCAATCTGTGTGCGATTTCCTCAAGTTTTGCGATATGCGTTGCGATGTTGTCTGTAGTTTTCTTCGTCGTGCTGTACCAGTTTTGTTGCAGCATGTGCACACTTGCTTCTGACTTCTGCTCGTAGATTGTGGTAAGTTTCAGCCACATTTCCGCTGCCGTCGAGCAGTTGATTATGTGGAGCGTTGGTTGTTCTCCGATGGTCGTGACGATTAATTTCTGCGCTGTCGCGTCGCTCTTGTTCCATTTTTCCAGGCTTTTTGTGTGTTCGGTTCGTGCGGTTGCGTTGATCTCTGCACCGAGTTCTGCTGGTTTTCGTTCCGTCCCTAAGGCAACGTTCAACGCTCCATGCGAATTAAGCAGAACTTTTATCTGAAATTTCCAGATTCCCCAGTTTTCGATGTTTTTGAGTTTAGTCACTCTCGACAACTCGCTTTCCATTATGTCGATTATATATTCCACGATCGCACGAGGGCAGGGAGATAACCTCAAAGGTCGGCTTCTTGAGTTTCGAGATTTTTCACGTTTTTACTTAGCTTCTGACCAAAACTATTTCTCGCATGGTTTCCCTGGGCCCATAACCTGATAGGGATTAGGTGTGCGTGATTTCTTCCATTCAGGATGATGCGAGAAAAGTAACGATACAAGTATATTTCACAGAGAACAGAAAACGTGTGTAGACTCTTACATGACGGAAACTAAAACTGAAGACTAATAGTAACTAGACGTAACGGTAACTAAAACGATGCAGGACGCTATCGCCTAGGTGGCGTGACGGTGGGAGTCAGGGGTAACAATCTTATATAGGTAAAAGCAAATTACTCCAACACTTTCCGTAGAACATAACCTTTTTTACATTTGTCAATAGTATGAACTAATCTCGTAACTTCATTTGAAAATCAAGCTGTATCATTGGCTAACATTAACAGCTAGCGTCAACAAAATGGCGTCCGCAATTTGTCGGAAGAGAAGTTGGCTTTTACGCATGATCCAACTACCCAGGTCTAGTCATTAGACGTCCTAAAATCGTTCAAGTCGCGCCGTATCTACGTCGGCCATTTTGATACGTCACTACTACGTCAGACATGTCACTTGCACTTGTGCTCTGCTTGTTTGCACCTCATGGCATTCTCGTGGTATTTGAATTGTCGCTACAAAATGGCGTACACAGATAGGTCTTTCTATTGGTTCATTTTTCTTAAGATGCGCATGGCTTGACCTGGGTAGTTAGATCATGCTTTTATGCGCAGTAGATGAGTGGCGCGTGTCAGTGGATCATCAGAAACACCTTTCTGATATTTGTACTGTGTTTAATCTAATTATCAGTGCTTTTGATACAATAATTATTGTCCGTAATTATTACATTGTTTGATGTAACTCAGTGATATTTTAAGTGAATATAATGGATGATAATAAGTGTCTTATCGCTCAATTCATCAACGAAAGTGGCAAACCGGTGCAAGTTGGATTTCAATCATGGCTGCCTGAAGATTATAATGACGAGGTCGAAGACATCGTTGGCCAAGAAATTATAATCAGTTGGCCTGAAGATGAGGATGTTGCACCAGCACACAAATTGAAAAAAATAAAAAATATGTCGATGAAAAAATGTGCTGTGAAAATTTTAGCAATTGGCAGTGAGTTATATCAATGTACTAAACGATAGTAACATCATTCTGAGTAACTCTTCATTGACAAATAGATATTGACTTTTTATTTTGCATATAGGCCTCGCTCAATGATGTAAAAAAAAACGTATTGCGTATGTCTTTTTGTTCATTTAGATTGGCTAGAGATGTGCAGACAGGTATCAAACAAAGCTAAGTTTGGAGTACTTAACCCGACCAAGTCAAACCGAAGAGTCGTCTATAAGAAAACGGTTATTTCAGATGATGAGGGCGAACAAGCTTATAGTTCAAAGTCTGAAAAAGATATTGAGAAAATGGACACAAATATATCAGAGAAGGTAAGAGTAGTTCAACATATTTATTGATACTGTGTAAGTCGCACTCATTTCGCAGAAATTGTTGACGTAATCATTTCTGAAATAGTGTCGTGAGAAACCAAGTGACGTAACGATTAAAGAAAGTACGAGAGGAAGGCCAAAAAAAATCGAAAACATCCTGTTACTACTCACTCATCAAAAAAAACATCTGTAGAATAACGGTACTTGAATTAAAAATTGATATTATTAGTATTTCATTACAATTAGGTCATTATAATGAGGACAGTGCTAATGTTAGTATGAAAGGGAAGAAACAAAATTTAATTGTTTAATCAAATGGGGTGTTGCAGATACCTGATTCTGATACTGATGAATCTAACTCTAGCGGAGGTTTCAGTAGTAGTCGAAAAATGTCAAAAGGTCAACTTTCAAGTAAAATTTCATTACTTGAAGAAGAGAATAGACGCTTGAGATGTGACAACGCCAGGTTACGTGCACTGAGAGCTGTCAGTGAAGGTATTCATGTACAATCGACTTAATTTATAAAGGTGTAACAATATGATTAAGTGGTGTAACAATTGGCATATATTATTTTTTATTATATATTTTTTTACAGATTTAAAAATTGTAACTGAAATGAGCGGGAGTATTGTTAAAGACTTCCTGCAGATGAAAAGTGCCCAGAAGGACCAACATAAAAATAAATGGGAGCAACAACCTAGAGAAGACCAAAAATGGCAAAACAGGGTTGACAAAAAACTTACGAAAATGTTATCCTCTCAGTCGACATCGAGGAGTATCGATAATAATATAAAAGTTGATTCTTCAATTGTGAGTACTTTTGACACAGCTGTAAGTGTTGTAATGTTATTTCATAATATTCCAATATTACGAGTTATTCACCAAAAATAAAATATAATCTTTCATTCTTATTACTGTCTTCATAGGCTGAAAAAGTTACTAGACAAATATCGCCAATTTTCAAAGACAACCGGGATAAATCAACGTCAAAATCTCCCGACTTCTCATTTCAATCAGTAAAAGAGTCAATAACACCTTTCAGTGATATGGATGATAAAAATAAGACGCATTCAATAGTATCTCAAACTAAATCAGAAAATATTGAAATAGTTGATGAAGGGAATGTTTTGAACGTCAATCATATTGTCAATGCTGACGAAGCCAAGAACATTAACTGCAGTCTTAACGAAGAGGGAGATGAACAAAAGGGAAAAGATGTAAAAGATCTATTACTTCTGACTAGATCCAAGTTAGAAAAGCGCTCGCAAGTAGAGCAAAAGCCAAACTCAGCTGTACGTAAAAATTTATATTTACTTTTAGTTGTATTTAACGGTGATAAAATTGCTCTGTCAGACAATAACAATTTTTCTCATTCATAGTTGCAGGAAAGTTTAACTAATACTAGTCGTGGCAACGGATCAACATTAACTATGGATTTAACAAATACAATTGACATTGGTGGAGTTGCAATTGCAAAAAGTACTTTGACTAATATTCGTGAAAGAATACTACTTTGTCGAATTATGTCTCTAATGTCATGACTTGTGTTTTCGACCGTGATGAAATGGCGAAGAGCAGCTTGACTGGAAAGCCGTCGAATTTCAACTTAAAAAAAGGAAAAGACGAACAGACTACTTCGGATATCACAAAGACTGCCTTAGATCCATTGAAAAATCAAGGTGTTATAGGTAATATAATCAAATAAATATATACACTTATTTTCAAAATAGCGCTGTTATGTAAAAATATATAGTAATAATCCTCTAATTTAACCCTGAAATACTATCCGAGTTAATATATTAAATAGGAAACGTAATTTCTTTTTAATTTGTCTATCTTATTGTTCATTGATAAAAAGCTGCATGTACAATAGTATGTATATTGTTACAGACTACGTCCAAAAAATGTTCTCACCGACACCAACCATAAAGGAGATTGAGAAATGCATGCGGTCGAAATTAAACAATTGTGCAACTTCAATTAAAAATAAGACGAAGCAACAGTGAAATATTTCCATTAAAACTAAACATAATTTACTATAAAATATCAATGCATAATAACTATTAACATATCGAAGTAAAATAAACTTTGGTAATGCTCAAGATATACAATTTGAGAATTTGATTAATATGCCTATCATTTCAGGTTATAATTACAATAATAATTGATTTCAGTGTTCAATTCTAGAAGTCATTTCAATTCAGTATTTCCATATTGTTGAATTCAATATTAATAAATACTGGATTTCCAGTGTTATCAATACTAATCTACCAGTATTGATCAGTGTTAAATTCGACAGTATTGAAATACTGGATTTCCAGTATTATTAATACTAATCTACCAGTATTGATCAGTATTAAATACGACAGTATTGAAATACTAGATTTCCAGTATTATCAATACTAAATCTTCCAGTATTGACCAGTGTTATCCCAATTTAACACTGGAGAATATGCCAGTATTTTTCACTATTAATTTTCCAGTATTTTTCAGTGTTACTTTTTCGTAAGGGGCGCTATACCGCGTTTATACCGTGTTGGTAAAACCGGCCCTAAATATCACTTTTGGATCACTGCTCACCACCATTGAACCACTACTGACCATCATTGAACCACTGCTCACAACTATTGTGCCACTCCTCAGGTCTTCAGTAGTGGTTGAAAATATTCTGTAGTGTTCTGTAGCGGTTTTCGACACGGGGGTGTTCCATTTTCGTACAAATTGAAAAGAATGCGTTTGTGCAAGCTGTACACAGGGCTTCCCAGGGAAAAAATATTCGTATCTCTGTACAGTCTTTTGTAAAACATACCTATAAAATACTATTTAAAGTGTTGAATGACTAACGAATTAAATTTTCCCTTGTCGAAAACCACTACAGCGGACTGAACACTACAGTGGTCAGTAGTGGTTTCTACAATAGTGGTCAGTAGTGGTATACAGTGGTGAATAGTGGCATGCAGTGGTACGTAGTGGTAAGAAGTGGTAAGTAGTGCACATGTAGTAGTTATACTATTTTTTTTATTGAATCATATAAAAAAGGTACAAAATTTAAATTATACGACGGATGTATCACTTCTGCTCCCGAAACTTTGCAATCACGCGAATTAAAGAAAGGTATAATACCTACCTAGAGATAAATTTAAATGTTACTTATAGATGCAATGGTAGATGGTTACTACAATGCAATGGTAGATGACTTCTTTGGTTGATATTATTAGATACCGTTGAGATTCTCGCGATTGTAGACCCACGTGCGTAAATTTTAAATTTAAACTTGAATTTTCTAGTAAAAAAGCGAAGGGAGAAAACAAAATTTTTCCGACGTTTCTATGAGCTTCTATCCTCCTATTAAAAAAGAACTATAATCTAAAATGTGTCGCGCGAAATTACCTAGCAGGGAAAAACTCATTTATAAAAAAAAGAAGAGAGATCTATTAATTTTGATTCTCCAGAGCTCTGACTCAGATAAAATTATAATCATGATTTAATCTCACGCGTGGAAAGGAAGGCTACAATAGCCGTTCCTCGGAGCACCATCCGATGCGAATGCTGCGACCCAGAGAAACTGAGCATCATCGAGTTCTTAATCTAGAACGAATCATCGAGTGTCAACGTCGCGGTGGAACTTCTACTGTCCGGCGATATTGCATTGTGATATATCGTTTCCGTAAGATCTCTTGAAGGTCGTTGCAAGAGCTATTTTCGCGTATGACTCACAAAGGTCTCTCACCCGGCGATCTCAAAAACACATTTAAAAGCCCACTGTGAACAAAATCAATCCGTCGTAACCACGACATTCTGACAATGTGAAACTCCTCTTTGTTCCTGGCGAATTAAAAGTTTACCGTGATAAAATTGTTTAATCATACCTTGCGACGAGTTTCAATTTGACTTTGTCGATGTCTTTCTGTATATCGCCCATTAATTTCTGGGAGATCAGTGGCGGTTTATGCCGATCGACGAACTTGTAGTCTTGTAAACTAGCTCTCCTCGTAATGTGTGAGGAGTCGTCGGAGGTGGTAGAGGTGGCGGCATATAATAATAACGAATTAAAAGTTTTAACATTACGATCAAAACGATTACCTACAGTAATTAGCATTGATCCCAAAGCAAGAAATCTTAAAGTTGGCAATAAATTCGTTGCTGACTGAATTGCTGCATTTCTTTGCGACCTCGAAGCAATGCGATGTCGTATTTGTCCCAATAATATCTGGCCGGTTTTGTTTTTCCAAACGAAATCGAGTGAAGAATTCTACATCATTGTAAGTATTCTTCGAAATAGTCAACTCTGGAATAGTTTTCTATTAGATATTGTTTATAAATTTAATAGGTATAGGTATCTTTTATTTGCTTACCGTACACGTATTTTCTTCGGATGTCTCATTCTTGGTAATACGTCAATGTCTTCATCAGATGATGATTGAAAAACTGGTATATCAAACAACTCTATTTCAAAATTAATAACAATTTACCTCAACGATCAGGTTATGACTATGTCAAGGAAGAATATAGACACAAACAAAAAGTTAGGTTATACTGAGAATAGCTAGCTTACCCCCCAATGAAACTACCGGATAAGCTGTGCCTGCATTTATTCCAAAGTTTATCCTATTCCAGAATTATACCATACTTGTAAAACGCTTGCGTACTGGTTATTCTCAGTATAGTGCTATACCGCGTTTATACCGTGTTGGTAAAACCGGCCCTAAATATCACTTTTGGATCACTGCTCACCACCATTGAACCACTACTGACCACTATTGACCATTATTGAACCACTGCTCACCACTATTGTGCCACTACTCAGATTTTCAGTAGTGGTTGAAAATATTCTGTAGTGTTCTGTAGTGGATTTCGACACGGGGAAAAATGGACAAAATTATTCGCTATGAGTTTGAAAAAATGTATTTCAATAATAACACAGACTATCAGAAGTGCTGAAAGGAAAGAAATTTCGTCTTCAGAGAATGTTCCGTTATGCAAAACAGGCGGCATAACAACTAGGATATTGCCATTATTTCAGTTTGTCTCGTCGACAAGAACCACATCTCCTGGCTCTAACAAATTTAAAAATCCACTACTAACAGTGATATATGAATCGCTTGCTCTTCCCCCATAGCACTTTGATTTAAGACTTATTAAACCATTTGGTGTTATCCCAATTAGAAATTTAAATGTGTAGGCGCTTTTGTAAGAAGAGTACATGTATACTCGTTGATCTACTTTTGAAGGCTGTTCTGTTTTAACTTCTGTACAATCAATGGGCATGTTCACAACTTTTTGTACAACTGTTTAAAGTGCATGAATCGGAAGATTAGGGTATTAAAATAATGTAGGTAAACAATGGGTCATTAAAAAAATGTTTTTCCATTATTTTTGAGATGTTAAAAAAGGCATTCGTTTTAAAGCGTCGCATTTTCACCGCCATTTTAACTGACCAATCAGAGTCGGGCAACAGATTCTCCACCATTCACAAACCCGGGTTTGGGCCCTTGCCAATGGCTTTAGTGACGTCACTAAGGATTTCGTTTGAATCGAAGTCAAACTTTAAACATTAAAAAAAAGAAATTAGTGCTCAGAAAAAAAACAAACACATCTTATTAATAAGCACAAAAAGTATTAACGAATGAGCAAAAAAAAATCGTGAACATGCCCATTATTACACGCGTATCGGGATAATGTAGCTTAAACGCTTTGGGCATACATTTTTCAATTGAATTTTTCGACGACCAGAAAATTAAATTAGTTGTTTTGTCTGTCAAAATTAGAAGTACATTTGTAAATAACCTGACTGCTGTACTTGAAAAAGTGGACGTTAAAAATAATTCCCAACTTAATTTTCATTAGAAACAGCAAAAGAACATTTTTTTGAGTTAAAATAGTCGACAGTTGTACGAATGAGAATAATTCCAGAAAATAGTGAAATGTTTGTGAATTTGCACTAGTGAGATCTCTCAACTGCTTTTCTTTCCCCAAATAGCACACGGATGTTCAATGGACGTCCAATGGATAATCATGCCGTACAAGACAGATATCCATAGAATGTCCGTAATATGTCCATTGGACATCCACTGGATATCCAATGGATGTACTTTTGCAACCTTCGAGTACATCCATATGATGTTCTTCATAGAACACGAAACGGACGTTCAATGGATGTTGAATGGATATTTCATGGACATATCAACAAAATCTCGTAAATAAATATGCAACAAGTTCAATAAAGAATAAAACATGTTTGTTTATTATATCAATCATCTCGTTAAAAATATAAAGATATAGTAACACAGATATTGCAAGTATTATAATTCTAAAGCCAGAAGGAGTACCCTTGTATGTACTGAAATATATCAAAGATATATTCGTTTTCTATAACTATCTTCTTAAAATGCTGTATCCATTATAGTTACGCAAGAAACGAAATTGTTATTATTTAATATTGGAAGTGAATATACTTGAAATAAAAAGAACAAAAGTCGATGAAGTCTATGAAAGAATCAGCACATACCTTCGCTCGCCTGTAATACTTCGTAGCAATGCTTTTTGGCATGTTAATTTCTATTCTTCATAGCAGCAATTCTGGTAGCAATAATCCACGTAGCAGCAATCCTCGTAGCAGCAATCCTCGTAGGAGCAATCCTCGTAGCAGCAATCCTCGTAGCAACAATCCTCGTAGCAGCAATCTTCGTAGCAGCAATCCTTGTAGCAGCAATCCTCGTAGCAACAATCCTCGTAGCAGCAATACTTGTAGTAGCAGGGTTATCGGGGCTTGCAGCTATCACAAAGTGCTGAACAATTAATCGTAAATCTTAAGTCGTCTTTTGTCCTATAATTAATTCACTAAACAAATATACATATCGCTCATAACCCCAGTGAAAAATGGATCGTTGATCGATGAGAAGCGTGGTTGTATCTATATCAATCGATACCGAAACGATATTGTATTTACGTGGATCGACGATATATATCTCCCAGGGACATTATAATTGATTAAGTCAATTAATTTTTTTAATTTGGGTAACAATAGTCAATATTAAAATGAATGCAAATGTGAAATTTTAGTGCTTGAAAAATACGGAATAAATGTTGAGGTTAGCTTTACAAATTTCACGCTTTACTGGTAAAGCATCATCAATGTTAAGAAAATTTGCAAATAGTTCTGTTTAGTATAAAGCAGTACGTATTGTAAAAAAAAATAGTAATAATATTAGAGGAGAAATGCATTGAAACCTACAAAAAATGCTGTAATATATGTACCTACCTATATTCGGATCACGCACGGCTCACCGTAGCTCACGCGGAAATGACGATGACGTTGAGAAGTATATATATAATAAGTCAAGTCGAGTAATTATGTATATATACATCGCAATTGTAGTACTATATATAACTGTATTATATAATAATTAAATTTTATTTATTTAAAAACATATCAATCTTTTGAAGCATGTTAGTAAAAGAACCTATTCGATTATTTTTTAAATGAAGGAAAATCATGCTCTATCTCCATAAATGGACGTCCATAGAATATCCAAATTAGAATATTCAGTGGATATCCATTACATGTCCATGGACGTACGGACATAAAATGGACACAAAATGGATATCCATTGGATGTCCGGTGCTATTTGGGTCTTGAGACTACTGTAACCGTCATTCACGTCAGGTCCACATTCCTGGTCTTTAACCCTAGAATACTAATATGTCGTAATTTTTGTGACGCTTACATTAAAACTAACGTATAAAGAAAAACATATTATTATTCTACGGTTAAGAACCACACTTGACAACTTCATTGTTATATTAATATTGCACTGAGTCGAAGTTATTTCCATCTAAGAAAGTTTAAAATACAAAATATTCTTTATTTGTTTCCTAAGAGTCAAAACAACACTGTGTTTCAACACTAATTTTTGTATTGATGGGATGGCTTATTCTTTCAACCTCTTCATCTTCATTGTCAGCTTGTATCACCTGCGTAATTTTAGGACTGAAAACAGTTTTAGAAGTGCGGTTGGTCCTTTTCATATGTCTTTCAAAACGAGAAATAGCCTGTGTCACAGAGAATATCGTTGGAATATAGGCTAGGCAAGTATCTCAAATTATTGACGCGCGCGCGACCTCGTGGATAGTCCACGAAACTTTGGGGTGATAAGTGACCAATCAGGATCAAGTATTCCGTTGTCTGTAACCCACCACAACGGAATACTTGATCCTGATTGGTCACTTATCACCCCAGAGTTACGAACTGCGACCACCTCGTGGCGCCACTAGAGATACTTGCCTAGCCTATACGCAGGATGAGACTGGATGGAACTTCGTTGACCTCCGACAAAATGTGCACTACATATTCTTGAATATTTTGTTGGTACCTATAAAGAACCCTCTCACTGAAATACTGCAATGATAATTTTGTTCTCAACGACCAATAAACTAAACTCAATTTTTTCGGTTAAGAGCTTTTATCCACTGCTGTCGCCTTCCCATTTCGTAGGATTTACCCGGGAATGAGTAAAAGTTAATGTTACTGTTTTTGCAAAATCTTTCAGTATTTTTGCAATTAGTAACACAAAAATTTCGCTCCGATTTAGGCATGATTCAGTTTAAAATCACTATTAAACTCTGATATAACCTCATACTGTCACGAATTGTTTATACCAATAATGTGCAGAAAATCTCCACCGATGGCGCCACTAATCAACGTGCATCTTCCCTATTGTAGAAACCACTACTGACCACTGTAGTGTTCAGTCCGCTGTAGTGGTTTTCGACAAGGGTCGAAACACATGCATAAAATACTTTAAAAATTACACTACACGAAGAAATCACCGACTTAAAAAATTTTACTGATACACTTTGTTTATACCAACTATTTTCCAGCAGCGCTCACTAGGGGGCATTGTTCGCCGGTTCGTGCATCTTCCCTATCGCTGGTGAGAAGCGGCTGCGGAGGCTCCACAGCCACCGTTTTATATGAAATTTTTTATTTAAATTCACTTCACTACATACAGATTCATAAATTAAGGTTATATCTTCGTTTTTGACTCTTGCAATGCCTACTATACTTTATAAAGTAAGCATTGACTCCTGCCATATTGATATATTTCAAATCAGGCGGTAAATAAGGGTGTTTGGCTCGGTGGCGCCTAAGTTTACTTCCTCGACCACCAGGCAACCTAATTCCACTTTGTAAAGACGCGTACCCGTCCACCCGCCATACTTTCTCGTCTGCTAGGTTTTTACACTCTAGGGAACTTCTCTCGCGACGATTGACGTCTGCCGGCGATAGATAGAAGGTCTGTTCCAGCCCCCTGCAACTCACACGTATTCCCATTAGATATCTGTGACCACGCTTTGTCGCCAGTCGTACTAATCCGCTACGTGGCGCCCTATCGCTGGCCCTGTGTTGGCTGCTGCTGGCTGCTGGCTGTTGGCTGCGCTGGCTCATATAAAATTCGTTCGAACATTTACTGGACTATTTCTATTACTTCATAAAATTCCTTACCCCTACATATTTATTACAAAATGGAATAATGCTTCATTGCACTCAAGCCCCTCCATTCACACCTCATTCGCCCGCTTTCAGCCGGGCCTGCCGGACCAGCGACACTGCGCCACCACACGGTTGGCGACAACGGTTTGGCCATGCGAAACGCAGAGTTGCAGGGGGCTGATCTGTTCCATCAGCATTCCCGGACAGTCGCGGGATTTCCGGCGCATGCGCACTACGATTTTTCTGCGCGAAAAATTGTAACGCGCATGCGCCGGACGTTCCGCGACTGTCCGGGAGTGCTGATGGAACAGACCTAGAGCCAATTGTTCGTCGTCCTTGCGTCTCCGACCGTCTCCGATCTTACCGATGGGCGGAGCCTAAATCAATGTGGCGGCTTTAAGGTAACATTTTACGTGTGACAGCATAAGGAAAAACTTGTTTGAGTACTGAAAATGATTAGCATTGTTTGATTTTTCCTTTATCGATTTTTTCTTTATTACCGAAAATATTTATGATATAAACAACACGTTTGTCAGGTTTTGGAAAATAATGAAATGCGATATTATCCCTATCGAAACTACTTCCACAACCGGGGACGTAGCAAACAAGTCTACTCTTTGACTTTGTTTGCGATTTGACAACGGGAGACGTCATTCCTCCAACAAAAAATAATTTTTAAGTGCACGCACAATGATGCAGCTGTCAGTTTGCTCCAAGCACTGTTACCTTATAATAGTTACTTTTTCTGCCACCAGAGGTCATACGCCCATCGTTAGATCCCAATAGTGTACCATATGTCCGCGATCAAAGAGCCCATAGCAAAATTGCGAGTTTTGCATGAGCACCTCTGTGGGTCTCCTCGTCCAATAGAATCACCGGAGAAGCGTGAATGCGCATGCGTAGTCATCCGCGAGTGCAGTTCGACTTCGATTTCGAATCTCGCATCTCGAAATCGAAGTCGAACTGCACTCGCGGATGACTACGCATGCGCATTCACGCTTCTCCGGTGATTCTATTGGACGAGGAGACCCACAGAGATGCTCATGCAAAACTCGCAATTTTGCTATGGGCTCTTTGATCGCGGACATATGGTACTGGGACCGCTCATTACCGATGGCGGCGCTCGCGGCGCAGCGGAAACATGGCGGATATTGGCGTACAGCACGCCGCGAAATTCAATTTCATCGACCGGTAGGTAAAAGAGTCAAGCACCGTCGGCAAATACTGCAGATGGTAAATGTCAGGGTCTCACTGTTTGATGCGTTTCACGTGGGACATGCTGTATAGTTGATCCGAATGAATTCGTTTCATTGTTTGTGAAAATAAATGGCTATATCTCGTTCTAAAAATGCTCATTTTTTAAAAACTTTGGAGCAAGTTAACACTTTTCAAGTACACGCCAATATCGGCCATGTTTTTTAGTACACGCTTTGCCGCCAGGTACCGCATTCATTTTGAGCGTCCCCGACAGCCTACTGTCTACAAAACGCTACGTGCCATACCGTCTTATGTCAATTATATACGCGGAGACCCTGTATGTACATACACCCGCGTGCACGGATTCTAATCATGGTGACTTTCTAAAATGTCATTTTTAAACATACTAGCCAATGAACAATTAATTCTCATGCCCTCATTAGCTACGGTGGCGTCTACTCTCGTTAATGAAAGCATGAGAATTAATTGTTCATTGGCTAGTATGTTTAAAAATGACATTTTAGAAAGTCACCATGATTAGAATCCGTGCACGTGGGTGTACATACATATGTACCGTATGTCCGCGATCATTTGAACCATAGGAAAATTGCGAGTTTTGCATGAGCACCCCTTTGGGTCTCCTCGTCCAATAGAATCACCGGAGAAGCGTGAATGCGCATGCGTAGTCATCCGCGAGTGTGGCGTCGTCAACAAGTTCAGATCGGTTATCGAAATAATCGATCTGAACTTGCTGACGACGCTACACTCGCGGATGACTACGCATGCGCATTCACGCTTCTCCGGTGATTCTATTGGACGAGGAGACCCAAAGGAGTGCTCATGCAAAACTCGCAATTTTCCTATGGTTCAATTGATCGCGGACATACGGTACACCCGAGGACTAGGAATCTGTCGCTGGTAACTTTTTGTAAATGTCATTTTTAAACATACTGACCAATGAACAATTAATTCTCATGCCCTCATTAGCTACGGTGGCGTTTACCCTCGTTAATGAAAGCATTAGGATTGATTAATCATTAGTTAATACGTTTAAAAGTAACATTTAAAAAAGTCACCAGCGACAGATTCCGAGTCCCTGGGTGTACACCCGGGGACACGGCATCTGTCGCTGGTGACTTTTTTTAAACGTTATTTTTAAACGTACTAACCAATAATTAATCATCCCCATGCTTTCATTGACGAGAGTAGACGCCACCGTAGCTAATGAGCGCATGAGAATTAATTATTCATTGGTTAGTACGTTTAAAAATAACGTTTAAAAAAAAGTCACCAGCGACAGATACCGTGTCCCCGTACATACATACTCGCGTCGACTTGTGTCAATAGAAAGTTTTTGGACTGCTAAACTGCACGTCCTGGTTTTCGGTTATCGGTTATTGTGAGCACATGCGCAGATTTATTCTCTTAACGTTAACACCACCTTGTTGAAATTAGTTTTTGATCCTCAAGAAGGCGTTACGTATAACGTAAGTGTAGCGGACTACACTATGCGTTCGCATAGGCACGCCCGGCAGCGGCGACCCTCGGAGACGCGTGGCCGCTTTATTTCACTTAGGGCCGGTTGTTCCACCTTCTGGTAAAGCGTCTGGTAAATTTATCTAGTTGGTAAATGCTTGCAAGCGTTGTTCCACCATTTACCCATAGGATAAATCTGTGTTACCAAGAGGATAAACTACCTCGTACTCTGACCACCAGGTAATTCTTACCAGTAGGATAAACTGCGGCATCACGATCCACGAAGGCTACCACACCCCCTCCCTAACCGCAGTGATGAGTTTTGTGAGGTTATAGACATTGTATAGCGCCGAAAGAAAGATGAATGTTGGAGTAATGTATCGCGATTTGTTTGAGAGTGATGAAGATGATGATGATGATGATGATGAGTTATTACTCATGATTGTCCGCAAACCCTATACGATTCGTGAACGGCCAAATTATTTTGATATATACGACGATAACGAATTTTTGCTGCGATTTAGATTGCGGAAAGCAACAGTTTTAATGGTGCTTGAACTCATTGAGGAGAATATAAGAACTAGAACAATGAGGTACGTGTGAAATTCAATTTCTGCACAATGCATAATATAGATGTAGAAAAACTAGATATAATTTGTCATATTCTTAACACTCGTATGTTTCAGTAATAATGCTGTATCACCATTGCATCGATTGCTACTTACTTTACGGTTCTATGCAACTGGCACATTCCAAATGGTCATTGCTGATTTTGGTGGAATTCATAAATCTACTGCATGCCGAATTATAAAAAAAGTCACGGCAACATTAGCTCTATTACGTCCACAGTTTATTAAGCTTCCTGAAAATAATGCAATTATACGTGACAGTCAAAGACAATTTTTTGATATTGCCAAATTTCCACGTGTGATTGGAGCCATTGATTGCACGCATGTAAAAATTCAATCACCAGGTATGTTAGCATGATATCCTTATCTTTGGAATGTATGCAATATAAGCATATGTGCAATAAATGACACAAATGTTAATGTGAATGTAAAGTCCGTTTGTGACATCAGTGTCGGATCGAGGGGCCAACCTTAACAGAGGGTTTCACGCATGGAAGAGACCCCTCGATCCCAGAGTGATGTTGTCAATGGACCATACTATCTTAAAGAACAGTTGTATAAATGCAAGCATGGTAATATATTAATTAATTCTATAAAACGATTTCTTTTTTTACAGGGGGTGAACGAGCAGAAATATTCAGAAATAGAAAAGGTGTTTTCACCATTAATGTCCAAGCTGTTTGTAATAGCCAATTGCAATTTCTTGATGTCGTTGCACGATGGCCTGGGTCAACACATGATTCGACAATTTTTCATGCGAGCAGAGTACATGCTAAATTTGTACATAAAGAGTTGGGTAATGCAATATTGCTTGGTGATAGTGGATATGCGTGTACAAATTTCTTGATGACGCCTTTGCTAGAAACACATAATCGCCGAGAAGAATTGTACAATGAATCGCAGATACGTACTCGAAATGTAATTGAACGCTCTTTTGGTGTATGGAAACGAAGATTTCCTGTGTTGGCTGTGGGCATGAGACTTCAAATGATTACTGTACAAGCTGTTATAATAGCCACAGCAGTTCTACATAACATAGCTCGAGAGAGGAATGACCCCAATCCTCCTGTAGATTTACATATCGAGGAATGCATGAACGAGTTAGAAGGTGATGAAAACGACATAGCTATTCCAGCTAATGTTGAGGTTGATCCACGAAGAATATTAATCGATACATATTTTGCAAGGTTTGAATTCACTCTGCTCTATTGAAATTAAAGTCATCAATAGATTTGATATGATCACTACTTCTTTTTCAGATTAATAAAGTAATGGAATGGATCAGTGCAGTACATCGCTTTCTATTTGTGGGATGTTTGTACGGAATGATATTCTGAAATTGGGACGCGTTTGGCCATTGAAACACAGCGCAATTATATAGGAAAAGAAATGATTGTATTTAATCTGTAAAACAGTACACACATTTTAACTATTTAACAAGTTCACTTATTCTACTTGTCACTTATTTATTATAAAATATAATTATGAAAATGTATATGAATAAAAACAATATCCACTCAATAGCAGTCTTCTTTTGTACGTATAAGAACCCTTAAAATTATTGAAGTACGGCACTACTCTAATTGTTTTTTTTTTTAATAATAACTCGGCCTCTTTTATTTGAATGTCTAGTTGTAAACTTTTCACCTGCGCGTCGTTTATTTCTAATTCGGCATAAACTCGATTAGTCTTAAGTTCTAAATCTTTTTCTAAAAACTTTTTTTGCAGAATATCTGTTTCTTTTTTCATTTTCCTATCTTCTTCAAGTATTTCTTTTTGCAATTGCACAAGTTCCTCTTTGGCCTTCGCTAATGCACTTATATTCTCCATCCGCGGCGATATTTTCGGATATGTCCGCAGTTCACGGCTAACCGATTTCTTTAATGTATTAACACCTTTGGTTATTTTTGATTTATTTTCTCCTCTACCATCTCTTGGTGTCCTTACCAGTTTTTCTATGTCGTCACTCCTGATTATATCTCCTGTTAACGTGGTTGGTGCAGTTTCTTTTGCCTCTCTTGGGTCAAACTTATAAGATTCGTCCAGCCACTCTTCAGTCGCTTCAGGGATTTCTTCGATATTACCATCTACTTCGTTGGACAAGTTCATATCTACAAATAATTAAATAAGAATTAAGCAAGAAATTCCGACTATTATTACGCATCTCATTTCAGTTTAACGTACTAAGATTCTCAATTATATCCGAATCAAATACAGGGGGTAGTCCATCCATTGTCGCGGGATCAAGAAATGACATTAATATTTCTTCAGCGGCAGTAAGGGATTGCAAGCATGGTTTTCCTCCTCCAGTCTTGAATATTTCCACTTTATTTTTTCCAAGTTTTTTCTTTAAATTTTTTTTTAAATCATCGTATTTTGATTTAACGCTTTTTTTTGTCCTAAAAGTATCTTCAGATTGACAATTTAGTTCATCGGTTATCTTGTTCCAACAGTCGTCTTTCTCCTTCCATGTACAGCTGTCTGTTTTTTTACATTCTATTATTGACATATTTTTTTTCGCAATTTGTAGTAGCGTTAAAATTTCGTTTTGGGTGAAATTAGAGGATCTTTCTTTCTTGATCTGTACCTCTTCCATTTTAGAGAAATCTGTAAAAATATTAATAATTACTGTTATTTTCGATGTTATGAATGCAGTACCATTATTTATCAACGATAGTTTGTCTTTTTTAATTCGTATTCATAATTCAATGCTTATGAATAATTCATGTCACGTATCCCTGACGGATCCAAGATAATCAAAATGTAACCGAAAGATAACGTTATTTTGTGCATAATGCAGCTATCTTCTAGTTATCTTTTTCAATAATTAACAAAATGTGAACGAAAAGTTAACCGAATTTCGGTTATTTCGGATCCATCAGGGATATATTATGTCGATGATTCCAAATATACTTCAATATCGATAGTATCAATTAAAAAATCATTTTTTGGATAATAATTCACATAATTACCTTATCGTCAGTATTACAATAACACTTCTGGTACACAGTTTTTTAACGTAATATAACCTTATTATTATGACGAGAAGTTAGCTTGCAATAAAACCGGAAGCATTCTTCGATATATTTCTCTTTACCTGATCGGTAACTACCAAGTGTCTATTTTACAGTGGAACAACGCATACGATTTTAAACTCCTTGGTAAACGTTATCTATCAGTTAGCTACCTGCTACTTTACCTACAGGGTGGAACAACCGGCCCTAAGGGGCGGAGTCAGTACCGACCAAGTATATACTAAATGCAACTTTTGTCGGATTGGAACACAGCCTTACACCCGGGGACACGAAATCTGGCCCTGATGACTTTTTTAAATGTTATTTTTAAACGTACTAACCAATGATTAATAATCCTCGTGCTTTCATTAACAAGAGTAGACGCCACCGTAGCTAATGAGCGCATGAGAATTAATTGTTCATTGGTTAGTACGTTTAAAAATAACATTTAAAAAAAGTCACCAACGACAGATTTCGTGTCCTCAGGTGTACACCCGTGCTCACGGAATCTGTCGCTGGTGACTTTTTTTAAACCTTATTTTTAAACGTACTAACCAGTGAACAATTAATTCTCATGCCCTCATTAGCTACGGTGACGTCTACTCTCGTTAATGAAAGCACGAGGATTGATTAATCATTGGTTAGTACGTTTAAAAATAACATTTAAAAAAAGTCACCAGCGACAGATTCCGTGAGCACGGGTGTAGGTACATACTACAACGCTTACAACGCTGTCATCGGTCGGGCACGTGCCGCTTTCCTCCAGACTCGGTCTTTCTTCTGACGCCATTGGTTCTTCTCTCTACTCCCTAAGCGCACTCTAGCGAGAGTGCATTTCCGTTATCGCTTATTAAGCGTACCCTATTCTCCGTCTAATAAGGTATCACGTTATCGTTTAATAGCGTAATCGGTTATTATGAAGCCACTGCGCATGCTCAACATAACGTTTTACGTTTAACGTTCTAAAATTAAGGAGCTCAAAAACTCCCTAATAAAAGGAAAGCACCCCCAGTACACACACACAGCCGATGTAGTTCAGCAAGAAAGCGCCAGGGGCGCTGACGGCCAACTTCTGGAGCTTTCTCAAACTCGAACTTTGCGCAGGACAGGCAGAACTGGCGTTCGTCATTTACGAGTCATCGTATACAAGGGAGGACTTCAGATACGTGGAGTAGTGGCGGAGAGCATTTTTTTGGTGAAACATCGAATTACCACATACCCGACGATATGGACAAGGTAATTATCGCAATTTCTCTTACGAACATTGCTACAAAAATTGCAAGAAATTAAATTCTCTCGTCAGCTTTACGGCACTCACGCACGAACTCTGATAATTTCCCTAGGGACGCTGTAGAAAAACGTGCTTGTGACATTTAGCGTTGAAAAAAATCTGTAATCGCTGCTCGGTTTTACCAATATCAGGACCTGGAGATAAAGTCCGTTCGGCTCGAAAATCAAAATATTGGGTTGGCCGGAAAGTTCGTGCCGATTTTTTATTTGAATTTTTCTTAAAAAGCGGCACGAACTTTCCAGACAACCCAATAGTTTCCTTGAATATACTCGCGGTTGAATTAATTTCAAACTCCAAAACTTATTATTTACAAAAGAGTTTTGTTCCATACCTGGGATCGTTTTTGCAGTGATAATAACTATGTCAAGGGGTTAAGTCCTTGAGAATTAGGTAGTATTTGATAGGTAATCTCCCTCTTTCGTGAAATACCTTGGATCCTTTTATTGTTGTTACATCCCTTTAGGATTTTAGAAATAGTATCTTATGTCATTAGGGGGAAATCTGAGGTTTTTTCAGACTGTGTTTATTTAATCGCCGAAGGCGAGCCTCGTCCCCAACCATGCCTCGTGCTACGACCTAATTAAATACAGTCTTAAAAATCCGAGGATTTCAGCCGAATGACATACTATTTTTCCTCACGAATGCCAATTTCTCAAAACAAAACAAACAGAAGTATACACGGCTCGTTTCACGTTGCGTTTATCAGTTTGGAAAAAGGACCCACTTCGGGCTAAACAATCTTTTGACAGCCTGTGGACTCCTGGTCAGTGTCACGCGGGAAAAATGCCATCTTACGGCCTAAAAATAGGCTAGAAAAGGCCTCGAAATGGGCATGAGTGAGGAAAACATGTTTTTATAATGCCAGGTCTCTGTTAAATGGTAGAAATTTAGACTGTGTACTTGTATCATTGATATCGATTGCACAATTTTTACTTGTAGAAATTCGCATTCCAGATAATTACTAATTACTTATTGCTCTAATTTACCAAATCATCTTTTCCAGAGAACCATGTCTATCTGAATTTGTTCTATTAAAATTAACGATCTGGTAAGATCTCTGTGGTACTAAGGCAAAACCCGATATGTCAAAAAAAAGCGATTTTTTGTTTTTAATGTCAATATGTACAGTCAGCAATGAAGGATATGATGGCAAAACCCAATATGGCTCCAAATCACCTACAACTTGTAGGTTAACAAAATAATATTTTGTCACTCAGTGTCAAATACTCGGTTTCATGGGCGTCCTCGACGCATGTGAAATCATCTTTCACACACCAATTCGTGAAAAGTTGCGCAGTGCGTGAAATAACCTGCGCAGTGCGTGAAATCGTCAATCTCGTATTTGACACTTAGTGACAAAAAATAGAATTCGTTATTCGGTTGTTTCGCGCCGTTCTAACGAGTGTGATTGCCGTACTCGCTTCGCTCGTGCGGCAAACTTCACACTCGTTAAAAACAGCGCTTCACGCCCTAATAACGAAAATAACTATTCTGATTACGCTCTACGTCTATTGAATTGGTTGGTGGTTTGAAGCGTCTCCTGAAAAATCAACTTTCTTGACATATTGGGTTCTGCCTTAGTACCACTGCAGATCTATAGCTTCAAATTTCAGCATGTATATAGAGATCCAGGGCAGTCAATTGTTGTCGAACATAAACTTTAAGCTTCCCTCGTTAAACTTTTCACTTAAGAACTAGCATCTAATCTGAGAATCATGAATTCAAAATTATACCACAGATGTACAGGAACTTGATCATTGCAGTTATTGTAGGTTTAGTTCCTACATAAATTTTATGCTCCGGATATATATCTTACTTTTCTTCTTTCATTTCCTTTTTTTTCAATAAAAGTCATTTTCCATCAGTATCATTATTATTGCAGATAGAAACACAGATATGACTTCTACTATTACGAATTTTAAGCTTCAGTTCTTACTTTTCACTTAGCTAAACGATCAATTTGTTACAAAGGCTTACTTTTAATATTAAAAGTTTTTCTGATCAAAAGATTAAAGACATTATTACATACACGAAGGGTTCGTTTTCCACCAGTTTACTTTATATATAACTTACTTTTCTTTAAAACCTTTAATCTTATCGAAAGTATCATTACTTGAGTTCTTTAGGCTATCAGTTATGCTGCAAAGTAACTGAATGAGTTTCGTTTGTTTCATAAACGCTAGAGGCATTATTATTATTAAATATTTAGCTGATCACGTCACAGAATTTTTTTTCTTTACAGGTTGCATCCTTGAAGGACAAAGGTAATGTCGCCTTGCAAGAGGGTAAATTTGATGACGCTATTAAATTTTATACAGAGGCGATCGCCTTGGACAGAGACAATCACGTGCTATATAGTAACCGTTCGGCGGCTTACGCCAAGGCAGAAAAATACGAGGAATCCTTACAGGATGCAGAAAGGACTGTACAATTGAAGCCTGACTGGGCGAAGGGCTACTCCCGAAAGGGCGGAGCCTTGGCCTATCTAGGAAGACTGGACGAATCTATCAAAACTTATCAAGAAGGCTTGAAACTCGATCCCAATAATCAACAGCTCAAAGAGGGCCTGGCGGAAGTAAAAGACCTGCGGGGTATGCCGAATCCTTTCCACGGACCAGATTTATTCGTCAAACTGAGAGAAGACTCGAGAACCAAAGCCTATCTCGACGATCCTGAGTACATCAAATTGATCCAGGAGATACAGAATAATCCTCGAGTTCTCGGCTCGAAGCTTCAAGACAAAAGAGTGCTGACCACGTTAGGCGTTCTCTTAGGACTAAATACTGAAATTGTGGATGAGCCCATGGACGTGGATCCACCCAAGCCACAGGAACCTCCTAAGCCTAACTCAGAGCCCAAGCCTAAGAAGACAGAAGACAATCTGCCGCCTGAGAAGAGACAAGCTATCGAAGAGAAAAACCTCGGTAATGAGGCTTACAAGAAGAAAAACTTCGAAGTTGCGCTTCAGCATTACAACAAGGCGGTCGAAATAGACCCTACAGAAATCACGTTTTTACTGAACATAGCCGCTGTGTACTTCGAACAGAAGGAATTTAAGAAATGTATCGAGCAGTGCGAAAAGGCTATAGAAATAGGCCGGGAAAATCGCGCAGATTTCAAACTCATAGCTAAGGCATTCACTAGAATCGGGCATTCCTACAAGAAGATGGAAAACTGGAAGCAGGCGAAGGTGTATTATGAGAAGTCCATGTCTGAGCATAGGACGCCAGAAATCAAGACTCTGCTATCTGAAATTGATAAGAAGATCAAGGAACAGGAGAGGAAGGCTTATGTGGATCCGGTTAAGGCAGAGGAGGAGAAGGAATTGGGCAATGAGAAGTACAAGGACGGTGATTACGCGAACGCAGTGAAACACTATACTGAGGCTATTTTGAGAAACCCCGATGAACCGAAATATTATAGCAACAGAGCGGCCTGTTATACAAAACTAGCGGCGTTCGATTTGGGATTGAAAGACTGTGAAAAGTGCGTGGAGATTGACCCAAAATTTATCAAAGGTTGGATAAGAAAGGGAAAGATACTGCAAGGGATGCAGCAACAAGGGAAGGCTTTAAATGCTTATCAGAAGGCGTTGGAATTGGATCCGTCGAATAGCGAGGCCCTGGAAGGTTACCGCTCTTGTACGCTGGCCGTCAGTTCGAACCCCGAAGAAGTTAGAAAAAGAGCGATGGCTGACCCCGAGGTTCAAAGCATTCTGAGAGATCCAGCTATGAGACTGATCTTGGAGCAGATGCAGAGCGACCCGAAAGCTTTACAGGAGTAAGTGAAGCGTTTATTGTATCCGTAGAATAATCAGGGTATTCTAGTTTCAACCTAGAATCTCTTCATGTTACTAACACACCACAAGGGTCGTAAGCGACAGTTTACGTCCTTATTAGGATCTGACATGGGGGAGGAGCTTACTTCGAAAAGCTCAATATGGCCGAAATCAGTATACTCTCTCTCTCTCTCTCTCTGTCAACATAGAGTGTATGGGAGTGTAGTTATTATTTAATTATTATTTATTGTTTCGACACGCGCAGGGCTTCGCGAACCCTTCCCAACTTTCACCAGACTCGCGGGAGGACATATGGGCACCCTTTGCCCTCCGCTATCGTCCATGGTTGACCTCCCATAAATTCAGCCTTCGAGACGCGCATACGCCTGTCCCTTGACCGCATCACGGGACGTCGACGTATCTGCGCGTTTCCCTGGAGTTTTTCTCACGTTTTTACTTTTCCACTTTCTCGAAACTTTCTTCTCGCATCGTGAATTGGAAAAAAACCCCGCCCTTGTACTGAAGCGTACCCCTTCCTTTCGAGCCGCTTGCGAGCGCTTAATATTAATATTAATAATAATGGCTTGTGTACATTAATCCAATGCTAGTCACTCGCTGAACCCACTAAGGGCCGGTTTTACCAACAGGTATAAACGCGGTATAGCGCTATACCGCGTTTATACCGTGTTGGTAAAACCGGCCCTAAACGGTATACTAGGAATAGTTTTACTTCTCGCCACCAGACGGCGTATCGAGACATGTCAGATCCCAATAGTAGGTGTAAAATCAAGAAGATAAATAATTGTTTCGCTTTATTAAAATGATTAAAGAATACATATAACATACTTCACAGAATGAAAATGAAAATACAGAATAAATAAAACTAAAAAGACGTAGGTTGAATTATTAATGTCATAAAGTCGTAAGCGCTAATTTACGTTTATATACCTAGCAGGTGTAAAAATCAAAAAGGCGAATAATTTAGTTTCTTTATTAAAATGAGTGAAGAATTTATAAAATATCTTAGAGAACTGAAATTAAAGTATAAGAAAAATAAAGTCAAGAGGACTTCATTACTGGTAATTACATCCTTTGGAACTTACCTAACAAACAGATATGAGATATAAAATTGTAACTGAGAAAAACTTAGGAGAAACTGAAAAATTATGAAGTCGCCATTTTTATTCTATAACTATCGAGTGAAAGAATATACCAGGTGTCCCAACCACTGTGGACAGTAGCCAGGGTGGTTATGAATGGGAAATGTCAGGGAATTTAGGATTTTTACTGGAAGTTATAAATAATGTAAGTTAATTTCTCGAAATTTCGCCGTTGATATACTGCACAATGGAGCTTGCACTTTTGCTTCAAATATTTCCAGTAATAGCGTACGTGTGTCCCATCATCTAAAATTAAAGTCTCTACCGTCAATGTTGCTTTCTTAGGGTATAAACGTTTTTGCAACCTTGTGTTCTTGTATTACAATTATTTGTAGGTTTGTTAATTTAATTATACGTAACTTCGAATATGAACAAAATATCAGGGAATACTTATAAAATTTGATCTGAAATAGTCACAAACAAATCAGGGAAAAGTTAGAGAATAGTCCGAGAATTCTATAATCAAGTTTCTGAAGCCACTCTGAGTACCGTAGCATATATATCCCAAATGAGTATGATTTCTGGAAAGCTTAAATAAAAGTTGTACCGTTTAACTTGGCGCATAAAACATACTTAATAATCTTTTTATATCCACTTCTGGTTTAAAGAACCGGCATGTATCGTTCATTTTTTATCTGTAACTTTTATTTATTATAATACAAAAGTAGTATAGTTATCAATGCGAATACAGCAACCCATTGAAAATTCAATTTGCATATTCGGAAGTTCGAGACTTCCAGGGTTTAATTTTTGCCAGTTTGCGCCTATTGCATGTAATCTGGCGTACAAATAAGTAAAGCGTTGCCTTTTCCAAAAACATTCTCGTCTGAAGCGTATGAAATGTTTTAAATTAAAATCCAATTTTGTGTATGTACACGGTCATCACAACTTTCATGAAAACCCTTTTTCCGCCCCATAATTTCCGGTATCCAGTTCTTTCGCTTCTTAGTTTTCGATGTCAAGGTCTTTCTCACTCTATAATTTTTAGTCTGAAAGTCTTCCGCCTCATAGCTTTTGGTACCCAGGTCTTCTACCCTATAGCAGGAGACCTGGACACCGGAAACTATTAAGCGGAAGACCTTAACATAAAAAATAATGGAGTGACAAAATGTATACCGGAAACTATAGTGCGACAATTAGAAATGTTCGATGAAAATGGTTTTGTAAAAGTAGTGATCACCATGTACATACATAGAATTGGTTTTTAATTTGAGACATTTGATGCTCCAGCGAGAGTATTTTCAGAAAACGTTACCCTCTAGCTATTCCTCATTTGTATGTCGGGTTGCATGCAAAAAGCGCAAATGGATGGAAATTCAATACTTGAAATCTCGGACTTCCGGATGTGCAAATTGGATTTTCGACGATTTATTGTATTGTCGTTGATAACTATATTACTCTTGCATTATAATAAATAACAGTTACAGGACAAATCTAAAAGATGTATGCCAGTTCTTAAAACCGGGAATGGATATTAAAAAATTGTTAGGTGTGTTTTGTGCGCCAAGTTAAACAGTATAAATTTTGTTTAGGAAGATTTTCAGAAACCACGCTCGTTTGGGAGATACATATATGCTACTGTCCACGGTGGCTGGGACACCCCGTATAGATAATCATAAGAATGAGGCTCACCTGTCATCAGACATATAAGAATTAATGTCATTATCGTTGATATCTGCAAAAATGTACTTCCTTATGGCATTAGTTATGTGACTAATTTTATGTGTAACATTATAAAGGGACAAAAATTTGAGAAGTACCAATTCTTATAAATATCACTATACAAACAAATAAGAAATCGTCTGTGAATAATCGCGTGATTATAAAAAATCGACGTAAATTATTGTTATTATCGTCATATGTATTAATGTTTTATAATATTCTGTTACAGCCATTTGAAGAATCCATATATTGCGGCAAAACTTCAGAAACTCCTAGAATCAGGTTTAGTTGCAATCCATTGAGACATGCCGAATTATTTATCGCCGACACATGTATAGCGTTAAAGCTACGTAACATTCTATCACCGTCAAGTTCCTTGATAGTAAGGATAGCTTCAACGTTGGTTGGTAATTACATTAATCTGTAAAATTTGTACTGCATTCAATGAGCAGAGAGTTGAGTGAATGATATCTTTCCATTATTCTCCGATTTGTAGTCGCCCTCTACTCTGTAAATTAAAGGTTCTAGTAACGTTCTCGTGAATCGTCAAATTTGTTTGTACCCTGTGATGACTGATTTGATAATTCGTCGCCGCATTACGGTATCGCTATTATGTCGCAGTTAAGAGTTTTATATTGCCAAATGGAGGGACTTAACATAATATGTAAAGGATTACATTAAGTCACGAGTATTGTGTACATCTTGTACTGTTTTGCTACCCAAATACGAATACGTAGGATTCTACATTATCTTGTAAGTATCTATGTTGATTGAATGAGTAATAAAACATTAATATGCATTGTGTATAATTATACTCATTATCAGCTGTGCTAATAAATCATATCCATTCTCAGTAAGATCAATTAAGAGGAAAGTATGAAATATGTCACACACATATAGTCGAATATAAAGCATGCATAATAACTATATTTTTATCTTGTTTCACGTAAAAACTGCGAAATTCGAACTGTGTATACGTCATACCGGAAAGTGATATCACTAATATCATCACTATAGGGAAAATGCACGTTGATTAGTGGCGCCATCGGTGGAGATTTTCTGCACATTACACAGGCCTGCGAAATTAAAGTTTTTGAAAAATGCAAGAGAAGTTTTTGCTGATTTTTATGTTATTTGGTGTGCTGATTTCTAAAATAACCTCCATTTTTTTCCATCACGTCAGGATTTTTTGTAAAATCGATATCGCTATTTTCGTTGGAATCCTATTTGAAAATTAATTATTATCGAACAATTTTCCGTACTATCTGGCAACAGTGGTTTTTATCTATTGAAATATATGTAAAATAAGCGATTCTTGGTGAGGCAAATTAATTTTTCAGCAATCGATTATTTTGTATAGGTTTAAATGGATGAAAACCACTGTTACCAGATCGCAGGAGCCGCCTCTCCTCTGGTCGAGAGGAAAACTGAACGTTCCCTTGGATTTAAACTTAAATAGATCAACTTATGGTGTAGTTTCTAGAGAAAAATCACCAACATACTATTTTAATTTGTTTTTATTAAGATAAGTTATATGAAATAGGTTATCGACCAAGAGTTTGAAAGTTAGAAATGTTCATAAAAATCCAAGTAAACTTGAATTTTTTAAGAAAACTTGACGTGGGAGAACTTTTTTATTATCTTTTTTTAAATCAGCACCAAGAAATACATAAAGTTCAGTTGTCACTTTCCTTGTATTTTTTTCATCGCAGGCCTGTGTTATTGGTATAAACAATTCGTGGCAGTATGAGGTTATATCAGAGTTTAATAGTGATTTTAAACTGAATCATGCCTAAATCGGAGCGAAATTGTGTTACTAAAATTGGGTGTTTTCACATTTTTCAAAAACTGGCTTAAAATGCAGATTATCGTGTATATATATGATATTAATAAATTAAAATATTTTGCCGTCAAGTTTTTATGAGAAAATTGAGTCTAAAAATCAAATGTGGAAATGTCCCGCGAAAAACGCGATTTGCCTGTAATGGCGGTTGTGACGTCACGATCTGTACAAACAAATAGCTGTCAAACGGAGTTGCCAATAGGTTTGTTCCTGGTTCCTGCAGAGAATCCGTAACTAATCCCTGACAGTTGGTGATTTGTACGTAGTGCGCATGTGCGGATTTTGACTAGTCAGGGATTTCTGTTGGAACTGTTGCGTGCCGGGCTGGTCTTCTTGGTCCGTTTGTAGGGGGCAGGTCCGTGCCCGTGGAGTGCTGAACCACTCTGCTCGGAAAGAGCGGGATCGGGAGATGAAGAGTTTTATTGCAGGTGGAGAAATGAAAACTCTTAATCCAAGAATTAGGTGATCACCAATGAATTATATTTTAACACATAGTTGGAATATAATTTGTCGTTATAAATCGGTATCTGAGTGCACCTCGAGCGGCAAAGTGCATCCTTTTAAATCAAAAGTCCCCGCCTCTCGGTAACAACGGGGAACCAATCAAATACTCAGCGCTAATGTGGGGAACCAATCAAATACTCAGCGCTAATGTGGGGAACCAATCTGATACTCGACGCTAGTCGTAGTCAAGGACTCTACTCCCACTTTCTTCGTCTACGCACAATGATCTAATCCACGCCCCACGCGTCCACGTGTGAAGAAAGTACGCATCGACCCTGATTCTGGCGCGCACAATCCTACGCACTCGAAAGAAAACATGCCCTATCATTAACCGTGGGTCTACCGCGCACGAACTCCCGCAATCCGAAGCGCGTATCGATAACAAATCTTATGCGCGCACGCCTACGTGACTCAAAGAAAGGAGAACTGTTCTTGCTAGGTAAATGAACTACGACCTGTCCGCGAAAGGGGATCAAGAGACACGGTAGTGTCTCGCGGCATGTTCATTCACGCCAGAGCGCTCTCGCCGCGAGCACCCGTGTATCTTTACAGGAAAGATGTCTGCCCCCTTCACCCCTCAATTTTTACATCGAATTTTCTCAGTAAATACACGGTTATAACCAAAACTATGCTTAGTTACGCCATATAAATCGTCTATTCTCTATTGATAGAGACCAGAATAAATGTTGTAAGTTATATATTAACAAAGATTTTTCCTTAGCAACGCGAAACCACGCCCCTTGCCCCGAAAAGTCGAGGATTTCCTTTCTCGGCTGCGATATATATATGTCAAAATGTCACAATTTTTTCGGCTATCTTCGGGGATAGTCGGTCATGGTCGGAATGTGTACTCAGATGCGACTACACGTATACGCCATCAAATGTATGTGAAAGTGTGTGAGAGAACATATTCCTTGAATGTATATAGGGGCCTATTTCATTGCCGCGACCGTCGCGCGAAATCCCGTGAGTGCGAGTGAGCACGGTATACGAGTGAGTAGTGGCGACTGTATATCATACTCACTCGCACTCACGGGATTTCGCGCGACGGTCGCGGCAATGAAATAGGCCCCTTTTTTAGTCATGGTTTTCAAAGTTAATCAATAAATTTCCATTCGCGAAACGATTTCCCTCGCGTTCATTTCGATCCTCGGACGCGCTTGTTTATAAAAAGTAAAAATTCAGTGTAATCGGAGTAATGAAGGAAGTAGACGTTTCAGTCCGAAAAGCATCTGTCATCTCAATAGGCGGCGAGCGAATATTGTTTAGCAGCGCCTCTCCTAGGTGAACCGAAACATTTATTACGGGAACTGACCAGAGTCACTTAGGTCGGGTGTCCACCGGGTCGGGCCGACCAGAATCGCTGAGCCGATCGCTGAGCACTTGAGTATATCTATATATACCCAATCTGTATATCTATATATACCCACACAATCTGTATATATATATATATATACACCCAAGTGCCCAGCGATCGGCCCAATTGTGGTCGGCCCGATCCGGTGGACATCCGGCCTTGTAGTTAAGTGACCGTAGGACCTGATGTGTCAATGTCAACTTGCTGGCAATGGATACTATAATTTATTTCAGCTTTCAGGCTGTAAAATTTATGCATCATAATGATGCTTCGTATAAAAATGGCCTAAAATTAGTCTTTTTTCTAAACATGTTTTAAATGCGAGTAAGCGCACACACACACAAATGTGGTATAACCCAAATTTCTGTGATAGAAGACCGTGTGATTCGCCAGACATCAGTAACTCTTAATCCATATTCAGTTACTTTAGAAGTAAGTAGTCAATAGCTTTCCCCTTGCGACTTTGTCCGCGTGAATCACGAAATAATCTCTTCTTTATTTTACTCCCTTAAGGGAGTTGGTATATAGATAGTAGATATATAAAAAAAACGTGCGTATTCAAATGCAACGTTGTATTAAAATTTCAAAGCAATCGGTGAAAAACTTTCGGAAATTTAAAAGATACATTTTTATTCATTTACCCCCTTAAGGAGTAGGATATAAAGAGTAGGTATATATGAAAAACGCGCGTATTCGAATGCAACGTTATATGTCCAAATTTCAAAGCAATCGGTAAAGAACTTTCGGAGATCTTACGACGCGGTCTCAACGTGTCGACATTGACGTGACACATGCACAATACAGGTATGTAGTGCTCTCGCCCAGTTTATGACCCTGTGAGACCGCGACGTTAGACCTTGAAGAAACGAATATAACATTTTTATTTAAACGTGTATATGGAAGATAGAAGAAGATAGATAGCGGTGTTTATTAGAATGGGTATTGCGGAAAGCGGTTCATTACGACTCGTCCAGTAATTAATCCTTTCGGGAAAGGTGCATGGCTGCGGGCTCATTGACAGCCTAAATTCGCCAAAACCTACCGCTTCGCCATTGTGACCGATTTACAAAATGTATCAAGTGACTTGAGTTTGTGTTAATATGTGTTCCGTCGCAAGGGGACTTCTATGTCATTTCTTACCGCTCACTATCATCGCAACCTAAGTAACGCGCCAATCTAGATCTAATCTCTACATCGATCGCGAACAGTGTATGGCTTTCCTGGATAAACCAGGTATCAAAATTCCCCAATTGTCCATCGACTGCATCCGACATTCCTCCCCTTAATCCAGCTCGGATCGCTTTTGTGACGGTACCTATTGAAGCAGGCACTGCGAGAGACGGCTTGCTACGAATCGCTCTAAAATTACCTTCGGAGAAAAGTTCGGAACTGCGACATTTACGACCTAGGTATGTTTATCGAAATATTCGTTTCGCCTACGACGCGATTAATTCTAGTCGGCGAATTATTTGTGGTCGATGCTACCAAGAAGCACGAATCGACCCTCCTAATTCCGTCGCTCGTTGCGATGGAACAGGATTGACAGCTGGCACGTCGCAGTCAACTCATTCCCGTGGAAACTGTACAAAGTCGCCGATGGTGGCGCTGGTAGCAAATTCGCTCGCCGCCTATAGTGGTGAATGTGACAGACGCTCGGTAGTTTAATAATCACTTGCATTTTTTGTCGAATAATCGCGATAGTGAACGCATGCAGTGCTTCCCTAGTTACTTGTGCATAAAGAGCAGGAAAGGAGACGGCAGTATCACAGAAGAATTGCATCAGATAAGTTACTTTTTATATAACCGTTTTAACCTCACTTTCGATGAAAGAACAATTATCTTTGTGATAATTTTATTTTTTGTTTCAGCCTCACGCGAGCACGGGACAGAATCGATGGTTTTTCTCAGTCAATTCATCAGGAGATGCAATGGAACTGGATCACAATAATCAAGTAATTACTTTATCATTATTTTTCTCTATCGATATATTTCCTCTTTCGTATCACAAGTTCCAATTTATACACCGACCTGCTAAACCTGAAGTGTACATGTACCTCGCTTCTATTTCATCTCTTCTTCGTCTCCGGTGTAACGACGGTCAATGAGGAGTCAGTGATACCGATTAGGCAGATAAGTGCTGAATAAGGCCGTAAAAGTGTTTATATTAAAATAAATACGGCTTTATATGGTTTAAGATGAAAACAATACAATATGTATTCGAGCTGTATAGAACCGTATTCATTTTCAATACAGAAACTTCTACGAACTTATCCCACTCTTACCTACCAATCTGCCAATGCACGCCTCTTTACAAGGAATGAAGAAAAGGCTAAAGTAAATCAAACCATCGTTACACCAGAGGCGAAGAAGAGATGAAATAGAAGTGAGGTACATGTATACTTCACGTTTGACAGGTCGGTATATAAATTGAAACATGCGATAGTAATATAATACGAAAGAGGAGGTCACGTTTGACAGGTCGGTATATAAATTGAAACATGTGCGATAGTAGCATAATACGAAAGAGGAGATATATCATTTTTAATAATTCTGTCATTATTAGAATTGGTTAACTCAGGTTGATATAGTTTATTAACTTCTACGTCGAGTAAGTTTGGTATATTTTAAATAGTGAAATGCTGCATATGATTATATTATTTACAATTTGTTACAGATCCTATGCGAACCCGAGGGGGTTTTTTTGAAACGAGGGATCATCCACTTGTTCCAAGACAGTTCATTCGGCGAGCTGGATCTGCTGTCTCGAGTGCATGGACGTACGTAACTTTAAATAGATTAACATTTTAACCTTCCGATATCCTCCGAACTGTATTCTTCTGGGACTTCCTAAAATAATTAAAAAAACCCCGTATATAATTCAGCCCGAACAAGTAAAATCTTATCGAGCTGTAACTTATCGAGATCTTTCAACGTAGTGATCCATCGTTACACCAGAGACGAAGAAAAGATGGAATAGAAGTGAGGTACATGTACACTTCACGTTTGACAGGTCGGTATATAAATTGGAACGTGTGATAGTATTATACGAAAGTTATACGAAAAAGGAAATATATCGATAAAGAAAAAATAGTAATAAAGTAATTACTCCATTATTGTAATCCAATTCCATTGTACCCCTTACTTTTCTGCCACGACTTTGATTGTTGATAGTGAAGAAAAATCAAATTTATTGGTTGATCCATCCACTATCAACAATCAAAGTCATGGCAGAAAAATAAGGGATATAATAGAATTGGATTACAATAATGGAGTAACTACTTTATTATTATTTTTTCATTCTCGATATACATATTTCCTCTTTCGTATTATACTATCACAAGTTCCAATTTATATACCGACCTGTCAAACGTGAAGTGTATATATACCTCACTTCTATTTCATTTCTTCTTCGCCTCTGGTGTAACGATGGAAATTACAAAATATCATCATTTACATCCCATAAAGCACGTTTTTGCAAGTAACTTTTCTGTTTCCTACGATATTCGTGAACACTACCGTATGTTGGAAATATATATTTCTCAATAAATTCGCGAATGTTGCAAAACATCATAGAAACATTTTGGAATCATTACGTCGAAAGATCTCCTTGATGAGGTACAGTTCGATAAGATTGTACTTGTTAGGGCTGAATTATATGAGGTTTTTATAATTATTTTAGGAAGTCCCAGAAGAATACAGGTACAGCAAAATATCGATGCTGTGCTGGAAATGTATGTACGAGTAAGGACGAAATTTCAATGGTGCATGCGAAAGGATTTCTTAAAATTATTCCAACATCTCGAGTTAATATATGTAACAGCATATCTTTGCATGAGATGAAATAATTCGTCACCGTCATTGGAAGAGTAAACAGTACGTTCGATGGCAAATTCCAATTTTTGATTAGTCGGGAGTGGTTGGGTCGGTCCTCTAGTCATTAGAATTGGTTTTGGAAGAGTGCGCTGCGGTCTTACGAGCCGAGCGAGAAGTGTCAAAAGTCAGTAGCTGTCAATTCGGGAGATCGAAATATATAACCTCGAAGTCGTTAATATATAAATAATTAATAATGTGTAGAAAGTGATAAGAAATAATCATTCGGGTTTCTCCGGTGAGATTCCCCAAGTGTTTAAGAATCGGCAACTGTTATTTCAACTTCCAGTGATATTAAGTATTACTGTAGGATGAGTAGGATAGAAGATTTTCGTGAAGACAAACGTTTTTCTAACATGTCATCTCGTACAGGTGCAACCGAAGAGGATTTAGCTCCTGTCCTGTCCGTGAAAAGATGACTCGATGGACATCGGAGAACGTCAGGCTTGTCACAGAGCGCCTATTACCCACGGTACATGAATTGCAATACGCGCTTCTCGTTTACACTATTTCAGAGTTAAACAACTCACTTCTTTCAAGCTAATAACCTTTTATGACCTGCTCTAGGTAGGAGGCAGCGATGGCTAATAATAACTCATCGTAGACAAGTTCGTCTATTAATTCGGTTTGCCGAACTACTACTGCGATAATCTGCCCGAGTTCGTGGTCTACTCTGCGATTAACGTTAACGTAATCGTGATTATGCTCGGGTGATGGGTGTTCCAAAAATGATAAAGTTCATATTAAACATCGGACGTTGTAAGCTGACTTGCTAGTGTATGCTTTGCAACTGGAACATCATCGCAGGAATAATTTTTCTACAAGTAATCATAATCATTGATCGCTGCCCCCTACGAAAAACAATTCGTACAAGGTAAATACTTTGAAAGAAGTGAAAGTTATATAAAGCAGGAATAGTTAAACCGAGAAGCGCGTATTGCAATTCATGTACCGTGGGTAATAGGCGCTCGGTGACAAGCCTGACGTTCTCCGATGTCCATCGAGTCATCTTTTCACGGACAGAACAGGAGCTACGTCCTCTTCGGATGCACCTGTACGAGATGACATGTTAGAAAAGCGTGAGTCTTCATGAAAATCTTCTAACTTACTCGTTCTGCAGTAATACTTAATATCACTGGAAGTTAAAACAACAGTTACCGATTTTTAAACACTTGGGGATTCTCATCGAAGAAACCCGAATGATTATTTCTCATCACTTCTACACATTAGTAATCATTATTTACAAATTAACGATTTCGAGGTTAGATGCTTCGATCTCCCGAATTGACAGCTACTGGGAGATAAGACGTTTGACACTTTTCGCTCGGCTCATAAGACTAATATTTCTCCAAAATACTAAGGCAAAGTGAAAAATGTAAGGGCTCTCTAGTTTATAAATCCCTTTCAAAATATGACGAGAATAAATCAAAAGTAACGTGGTTATAATTAATTGGCTCGTATCGGTATAAAATGTGAGACTTTAATTTTGTGGTAGGTAATAAAAAGCTATTCTCCTACATGTACGTATTCTCCTCATGAATAAATTTAAAAAAGTAGTGAAATCCCCCACAAAAACAGATTCTCTGTAAAAAAAAGGCGGCATGTTCATTCAGTGCTAATAAAAATTGATACGTAAAATACTATCCAAAAAGATTTGAAATCAATTAAGATCGCCATGTTCAAGATTTATATATAAAAAGTAAAAGGCATCATTTGAAAGGAAAATTATTGTAAATCAAGTTACTAAAAAATCCGACTAAACAAATTTATAAAAAAAATTTAATAAAAAAGAACTTGCCGTGTTTTTTCCTTCAAAATAAAAAATTCAGGCAGAATTATACTCGATGTTTATGCACTTATGATTTTAAATAAATTCATAACACTTATATGATACCACCAGTATACCGAATGAAGGGAAAAAACGCGGCAAGTTCTTTTTTATTAAAATTTTTTTATAAATTTGTTTAGTCGGATTTTTTAGTAACTTGATTTACAATAATTTTCCTTTCAAATGATGCCTTTTACTTTTTATATATAAATCTTGAACATGGCGATCTTAATTGATTTCAAATCTTTTTGGATAGTATTTTACGTATCAATTTTTATTAGCACTGAATGAACATGCCGCCTTTTTTTTTACAGAGAATCTGTTTTTGTGGGGGTACCATATTTACAAACGGAGCTCGCAGCGGCCCGCGACTCAGATCCCCTGTCCATCACGCAATAAAGGTGTTTATAATCTCGCGAATAGAAACCACGGTGGCCTGCGACTTATTTAACTTATCACGCAGTCTTCGACGTTCTCGTTCTTTCTCTCTATTACAATCCATCTATACCTTACTTGCTTAATAAAATGACAATAATTAGAGGTTAATACAAAGAGTTTGAATGCGCCGCCAAAAATCTAGTAACTTCCAAAAGTTATAGCGATTTTAGGTCAAGTCTGGATGCAGACGCGACAGAACACCGAACGCACTGTACTCTAGTGGTGACGACAGTAATTAATTTTAGAAGAGAGCAAACCTAACCTTTTTAATTTTCGACTAAGGGCCAGTTTTACCAAAGCCAAGTTATACCTAGAATAAGTATACCGAGGATAAATTTATACTCTTCTTTATACCTGGTATAAAGCGCAGGCGTTTTACCAGCTCCAAGTTTGCCTGGGATAACTATTCCAGGTATAAGCGTTGGCCATCTAAAATTATTTTTAGGTTGGTAGTAAGAAGTACGTACTGCGCATGACATTTGGTCGTTTTGACAGCTGTTCCGGCGCGATAAATGAAATTCGGAGTTGTTATTCTCAGTATAACCTAACTTTTTGTTTTTGACGTCTTTATTCTTTCATGATATAATCATAACCTGATCGTTGTGGTAAATTGTTATTAATTTTGAAATAGTTGATTGATGTACCAGTTTTTTAATCATCATCTGATGATGACATTGACGTATTACCAAGAATCAGAAATCCAAAGAAAATACGTGCCCGGTAAATAAAAGATATCTATAACAATATATTTATATTTTCGTAACAATAACTTTTATTTTCGAGTCGTCGATAAAAGCATCAGGTACAAAACACGTCCAAACATTCGATATCTCACCAACAAGAATGTGTTCAGTCTCAAAAAACTATAAGGGTCGTCACACAATAATAGTAATTACAACGTAAAATTGCACCATTTGATCCAAATCTCGTATCGGACAAAATATATTCTAAAATCTATAAACTTTTAAATCGCTACAACTTAAGATTTATCACGCGGTGACATTACTCTGAGATTACATAGAGCGGTACAATGTTATCGTTTTTTTAAGTATACGCGACCCTATCTAAAAAGTATACAAAGAGCGTTGTACGACTTGATGTCTAATGCCGAGGTATCTTACAAAAGTGTATCAATGCAAATCTAAAATTTTTTCATATTCTACATCGTACGACGGATGTATCACTTCTGCTCCTGAAAACTGCAATCACGCGAATTGAAGAAAGGTATAATGTCTACCTAGATAAATTTAAATGTTACTTATAGAAGACAATGCAATGGTAGATGAATTCTTTGGTTGATATTATTGGATACCGTTGAGATTCTCGCGATTAGAGACCCGCGTGCGTCAATTTTAAATTTAAACTTGCATTTTCTGAGTAAAAGAGCGAAGAGAGAAAACAAAATTTTCCCGACGTTTCTATGAGCTTCTATTCTCCTATTAAAAAAGAACTATAATCTAAAATGTGTCGCGCGAAATTACCTAGCAAGGAAAGACTCATTTATAAAAAAAGAAGAGAGATCTATTAATTTTGATTCTCCAAAGCTCTGACTCAGATAAAATTATAATCATGATTCAATCTCACGCGTGGAAAGGAAGGCTACAATAGCCGTTCCTCGGAGCACCATCCGACGCGATTGCTGCGACCCAGAGAACTTGAGTATCATCGAGTTCTTAATCTAGAACGAATTATCGAACGTCAACGTCGCGGTGGAATTTCTACTGTCCGGCGATTGCATTGCGATATATCGTTTCCGTAAGATCTCTTGAAGGTCGTTGCAAGAGCTATTTTCTCGTTTGGCTCGCAAAGGTCTCCCACCCGGCGATCTGAAAAACACGTTTAAAAGCCCACTGTGAACAAAATCAATCTTTCGCAGCCACGACATTCTGACAATGCGAAACTCCTCTTTGTTCCTGGCGAATAAAAAGTTTACCGCGATAAAATTGTTTAATCGTACCTTGTGACGAGTTTCATTTTGACTTTGTTGATGTTTTTCAGTATGTCGCCCATTGATTTCTGGGAGATCAGTGACGGTTTATGCCGATCGATGAACTTGTAGCCCTGTAAACTAGCTCTCCTCGCGATGTTAGGAGTCGTTGGAGGTTGCAGAGGTGGCGGCATATAATAATGACTAATTAAAAGTTTTAACATTATGATAAAAACGATTACCTACAGTAATTAGCATTGATCCCGAAGCAAGAAATCTTAAAGTCGGCAATAATTTTGTTGCTGGCTGAATTGCTGCATTTCTTGGCGACCTCGAAGCAATGCGATGTCGTATTTGTCCCAATAATCTCTGACAGGTTTGTTTTTCCAAACGAAATCAAGTGAAGAATTCTACAACCATTGTATTCTTCGAAATAGTCAACTCTGGAATAGTTTTGCATTAGATATTGGTTATAAATTAGTAGGTATAGGTATCCTTTATTTACTTACCGGGCACGTATTTTCCTAGGATTTCTCATTCTTTGTAAGACGTCAATTTCATCATCAGATGATGATTTGACAACTGGCACATCAATCAACTCTATTTCACAACTAATAACAATTAATATGATTCTGTCACGGTTGTGATTCTGTCACGGAATAATAAAGACGCAAACAAAAAGTTAGGTTATCCCGAGGATAGCTAGCTTATCCAGCGCTGAAACTGCCGGATAAGCTATCCCTGCATTTATTCCAAAGTTTATCCTATTCCAGACTTATACCATCGTGGTAAAACGCTTGCGTACAGGTTATTCTCAGTATAGCGCTATACGGCGTTTATACCGTGTTGGTAAAACCGGCCCTTAGTATATAAAACCTTAAAATTAAATGGAATAATGTATACAATAACAAAATGATTGTTTGGTACGAGCAATTACCGATAATTACGGTAAGTAAAAAAACTTATCGTTGATATAACGATGGAATGCTCAATATAGCAAAAATTTGAGGAAAGTCATAATTGCGATAAAATAGTTGATATAATAATATCGAGAGAGAAAAAAAGGTTCATGCTTTTCTTAAGTTCGAGATTAGATACATATTTGTGTACGCCATATATGATATATGTGATAGACTTATTATATGCTTAAATTATTGTCTTAGAACTTAAAATATGCCAAGCATGGCATGAGGATATTATCTTAATGAGCTATTTTTGCTCTATCGCAATGTACGATTTTCCGCTTATTTTTAGCTAACTCTATTTCTATATCGTTTTTTTTTGGGAAATACTTCCGTAATTTTATACGGACCCTTATAATTGTCATCGAGTTTACCCGCTTTATGATCCTCAATTAAGTAAATTTCTTGACCGATTTGAAATTGAACTGGATGAGTTCTTTTATCGTAATAAAGTTTTGATTTTTGTTTAGCTTTCTCTAAATTCTCGTGAGCATTTTTTCTAACTTCTTGAGTTTGCAATATCGTGTTTTTGAGATAGTTGTCATAAGTGAAGATTTCTTCTAAAGGTGGGAATTCCGATGGCATACGTGCATTTTTACCGTAAATGATTTCAAATGGAGTATAATTAGTGCCCTCGTGTTTGCTAGAATTATATGCGAAAGTTGCATGATCTAACCATTTGTCCCAATCTTTTTTTGTTACGTAATGCTTTAGATAATCCACTAATACTTGATGACTTCGCTCCAATGAACCGTTAGACTGGGGGTGAAACGCTGTAGTTTTGATTTGTTTGATTTTGAAGGCTTTTGCTAATTGTTTCATTACTCGGCCAATGAAAGCGGCACCTTGATCCGTTAATATGACTCTCGGACATCCGTAGATGCAAATGAATTTGTGGACTAACGCGTTTGTTATATCCTCGGCTGTTGCTGTTTTCAAAGGTACTGTGACACAGAATTTAGATAAATCGTCTTGCATGGTCAAAATATACTTATGTCCGTCTACTGATTCATCGAAAGGCCCTACAATGTCTAATGATAGTTTGTCAAAAACGTCTATTGAAGTATCTGTGATGACCATGGGTTGCTTTGTTTTTATTCGAACTAGCTTTTTTCTTTGACAACTATTGCATTTTCGTATAAATTCCTCGATATCTTTCTTCATATTCTTTCAAAAATACTTTTCTCGGATTCGATTGTAAGTTTTTGTAACTCTTTTGTGTCCGGCTAATGGCGAATCGTGATTCTCCTGAATGATTTGATTTCTTAGTTCGATAGATGGAATTAGAATATTGTTTTTACAAAGTTATCTTAATTTGAGTATCAGAAAAAATTTCGTGAACTAAATTTTTTATTTTCATCCAACCAGATTCGTTGATTTGATCTTGATCTTGTGAGATGCTAGCGGACATTATTTGTTTTTGTTCCATTAAGGTTTTTAAAGTTTGAAATGCTTTTCTGAAATTGTTTTCCTGTAACGAGTCTCTATCATTTTCTTGTATTACTAATGCAAAAACTGTCCGTTTAGAATTTCCTGTTAAAATTACGTCTCCTATTGAGTGTTTATTGACTGGACTTATCTTTTTCATTAAACCTTGTTCAAGAAGTTGTTTACCTATTTTGCTTGAAATTGTGCCATCTGCCGCTATAAAACATATATAGTTATCTTTTCTCATGATCAGATTATTGCGAGTTTCTAGAATATTATTTGTTGATTTCGAGTTTATGACGCCAGATTTTTCTATACCCGCGTTCTGAGTGAGGTTGGGTTTCGTTACATGGATCATTGTTTCGTGATTTTCATCAGTTGATGAAGAGCTATCAGATTGCAATTGGAACGTTTGTATGTCCTCTAAGGTTTCGTATTTATTTCGCATGGATGATTGAGGTCTTTGAAAAGATTGTGGGGATGTAGTAGCTTGATCATCGATTGGCGTTAGTGCTTCTGTACTATCAGATGGTATTGATTTAATTGTTTTTGATTTCTTATTAACTTCCTTGCGATATTTCGTAACTTTCCTATCGTGATGATGTTGATTATTAGAACAACATGAACATTTCTTTGGTTTGTGAGGTCGGGTTGATTGTCTGATTACTGGAATTTGTTTGGGAGCAAGATTTTGAGAAGGATTTACATGCGAAGAGATGTTTTTTGGTGGAATGATTTGTTTTAATTCTATACGTTTTATACTGTCGTTCACGCCTGGGCTTGAGGAACTCTCCGACCAGTTCTCCTGCGCGTCGGCGTGTACGTCAGCGATAGTTGTAATAATAATTGGACCAGCGTCACTGTCGCTCGAATCGCTTTTTAATTTTTGCAAATTTTCGTTAGATGTAGGTGGTTCTGTTGCTTCGAGAATATTAGATAAGGAAAGATTTGGTTTTGGGACAGCAATATTCAAATCTATAACATCGTTAATATTTCCAGTAGGTCTTCGCTCACTCCTGAGTGGATAAGGAGTTGAGGAATATCTCGGGGATTCATGGATGTTTTGACGTTTTCGAGAGACAGGAGAAGGAGTGAGGGCGTCACTCTTCCTTATCAAAGGTGAAATTCTATCTAAAGGAGACTCCGAAGATTTTTCGCGTTCTAAAGATTCAAGAGATTATTGTACTACCGGCGATTCCGGTATGTGCCCCGATAGCCAGGTGGCTCCACAGTGGTGGCACTGTGGGACCACGCGGTGACTTTGAGAAACATCACAGTGATGTCTTGGTGCGTGCCCACTGGGGTACCACTGTGGCATCACGCAGTGTACAAAGTGGATAAAGTAGGATTTTGCAAAAGGATAAAGTAGGATTTTGCAAAAGGATAAAGTAGGATTTTGCATGCAGTAACTTTACCGAGGTTTTTCACTGTGTGCCCGTGCAGTGCCGCCGCCTAGTAGTGTCGCTTTTTTTTTCACACCCTACCAGGATTTGAACCTGCGATCTTCAAGATACGAGATGCTTCGAAACTGGGAATGCTTGCATTCTACCAATTGAGCCATCGACTCTTCGAGCGCGATGTTGCTCCACTCCGGTCATAATATAGAAACCGGACATGACAGACAGGGAGGCTTCTCCACCTTTTGTATACATTTTGTGGAAAATCACGGAAATCCTAAGCGGATGTGTGAGTTCAACTAATTGTTGAAACGTAAGTCTTTTTTTCAATTGCTATTTTTCAAATAGACACCATTTAGAAGTTACGGATAATCCCCTTCGCGCTGCTCTAACCTACAAATGTCCCGGAATGCAACTGTAAACATTCTTGACTCGTGTTTTACATTTTCAGTTTATTGGCGTAAATGATTGAAGGGGTCGCATTCTCGTGTCCACCTGTATTATACATTTTCTGGATCTGGGTTGTGTTTATCATCATGTGTTTAGATCATGCCAAAGGGATTCAGGGATACTGCAAAAGACGCGAAGTGAACTATCGGAGTATGCTTGATATCTAATTTTAATTGTGTAAAGTATTCCAATACTCTTCTGTTTCAGGATTCAAATGGCTAATCCGACCTTATGTGGTGCTTCAAAAGGAACATCAATGCTTAACACATTCGCTGCGGACCGCGCAGCTCCTGCTTTAAAATACATACACCCTCACGCGGGAGCCGCATGATCCGCAGTGAACGTGTAAAGGAAACTCTTTCAGAACTTGATAGTCCTATAGTATAGGCTCACAATGATCTTCTACTGGGAAATGTATTGTACAATGAAAAAGAAAATAGCGTTACTTTCATTGACTATGAGTACACTGCTTTCAACTGAGGCTTTTGATATATCCAATCATTTTATTGAATTTGCTGGTAATCAAATTATCCATTTACCACAAACTAATCATTTTTATAGCATAGAAGTAATACAAAATCTCTTATTTCTTTTTTCAGGTATAGATAATCCTGACTTTTCTCTGTATCCGGAGGAAACATTGCAAAGGGCTTGGCTTAGAATATATCTTCGTACGTACAATGAAGCCACAGATGTATCCGAAGATACTGTTACTAAACTTTATACAAAGGTTTAAGTTTCCTCCTTTATCTCATTTCTTCCGGGGTTGCTGGGCGCTTATACAGAGTGAACATTCAAATATCGACTTCGATTTTCTGGAGTAAGTTTATTTAATTATTATCAGATTGTAATCAGGATATTTTCATTTTATAATATTCATATTTTATTTGATGATAATCGTTTTGATAATAGGTACGCTTCTTTCAGATTTAACGAACACTTCAAAATGAAGGACGAATGCCTGAACATGAAGTATAAAATTTACGCCAGGACGAAATCATTCCATACAATGAAGAATTTTAATAATTCCCAACGATGTATTCTATATGATACTATTTAATTTTACCAGCTTGTTAACTGGATTTCTCAAGGAAATTATCTCCTTTTATTCAGATTCATTATATGTAACAGCAGTTGAAAAAAATTGCAAATGAAAATACTATGATATAATAGCTTAAGTCGTACAGTATTTTATATAAAGAGAATAGGATAATATACACATAATAGAACCATGTGCATATTATATTACCAAATAAAAAAATGTTTTCTGTTATCCATCATGTTTTTCCCGCAATTTCTAAAAATTTCCTTTGACCCTTTTTAACGTTATCATCGGAATTAACATTTCAGTTTTTTCTCCGTACTAGTACTTAAACCTTTGCCAGTAAACGATATTTGTTAGAGCAAGAGTTTAGCATATTTTAAAATATCCTTCAATGGCTCCGAATAGAAATGAATCGGTGAATCCAAGAACAGTATAAGTTCAACAAATGACGTTTTGAGTTAAGATAGGTAGCCAAAATGTTTAAAATTCTAAGCTCCATATATTGTCAAGAACCGATTCCTATCAGTCATAAGAAAATCCACATATTTAGCATCCCTCATTACAGTTTTCAAGAGCTTGAAATGATGGCCATTAACTCATTGTGAAGTTATTATGTTTTTTCATTTTTTCTCGAAACTATCTTTATGCATTTGTACTGTTCTTGGACTCACCGATTCAAATAGAGTGCGTCTCGCGCCTTACTACGCATGTGCTAGAAAATCGTTCCAACTCAGAACTAGGGACTGAAATTATCGTTCGAGAACCAGTTCTGTTCGCGGTTGAAACGCTCGTTGGAATCGTTCCAGAACTAGTTCTGTGTTTGTTGGAACGGCTGGGTCAGACTGCGCACACTCCGTCGAGTTAAGAACCAGTCCTCGTGTTAGTTGGAACGAACCTAGTGACTGCTCTTGAAGGTTCTCATTAAATTTTGTAAAATAATTTGATATTTTTCTTTTTCAAAATAAATGTCAATATAACCACGTAACATAAACAAAGAATTTGTAAATAAAAGTAGTTTTAAAAGTGCAAGTGCAATAGACCCAATTCATAAGTGATGAATATCGGTATCAAAGATATCTTATCAATTCTAGGAGAGTCAAAAATGCCGCTAGTGGAAGGAGAAGCGGTATTGAAAAAGCAGTGTATTTTCCTGCGGAATCAAAAAGAGAAACCAAGATGCAGTGAAAATCATCGCTTCTTCCGTACAATCGTCACATGGTACTATTTGCCATACTGATTTATGTACAGAAGCGTTGCAAAAACATGTTTGCGTCTTCCTCTGGCCCAGCTGCACTTGCACGTTACTTCTTTATTGTTGTTTACTAGTAAGATGTTCACTTCAACTTCGTGAGGAGCACTTGTTACATGTGACGATTGTACGCAAGAAGCGACGATTTTCACTGTATTTTGGTTTCTCTTTTTGATTCAGCAGGAAAATACAAACTGCTTTTTCAATACCGCTTCTCCTTCCACTAGCGGCATTTTTGACTCTCCTAGAACTGACAAGATATCTTCGATATCGATATTCATCACTTATGAATTTGGTTTATTGCACTTGCACTCTTAAAACTACTACTAGGTATTTACAAATACTTTGTTTACGTTACATGGTTATCTTGACATTCGGTCCGCAACGACGGCCATCTTAGGAAGAACGAAACGCCACCATACAGCGTTGTCCGACGCGAATAAAAGTTCCGTACGGCGTCAGCGAATAGACCAATCAGGATCAAGTATTCCGTTCTGGCAAAAACTCGCACTCCGGATCCTCACTGTGGCATCAGAGTAACGTCACTCAGTGACGCCACCGCGTGACTTTCACCCGAGCGTCACGCGGTGGCAGCACGCCGTGTTGGCACGGGAGCTGCACTGTGCCGCCACCGCGTGATTGTCACCGAGTGACGTTACTCATACGTTACTGGGATGCCACGGAGTGATTGTCACTGGGTGACGTTACTGTGACGCCACCGTGACTTAATCTTTTAAAAAATCCAAATTGTTCAATAAAAATTAAATTTATATATTAGGTGTTGGAATTAATTCGTAGCGTTTTTTAATGAAAAAATATGATCATGCCCAAACTTTTAAGACGTTTTCCTACTGGTGATAAGTCAACTCCCAACTTGGTTGGTACATAACCTTTTTTCAAATCATAAATAACAACATTTTATAATAGATTATTGAATATATCCAAATTTGTGCCGAATAAAGTGTTCTTGCGGGGAGTTTTGCTTCATTATTTTAATATGAACAAAAGTGCAGCTACGTATTTAGTGGAAGTGTACATGCTCTAGCTGCGAGCAAACGCGTCGGAAGTGGTTTGCACGTTTTAAAGCTGGTGATTTCGACTTGGATGACAAGGAGCCGAGTAAATTTGAAGATAATTATTTGGAGGCATTAGTCCATCAAGACTCATGTCAAACACTTATGTATAAAGAATTCTTACAATTAAATTGTAATGTTTACGATATTACATTACTGTCGGTAACAACGAAATACTGTACTACCTGCGTGCCATTTATTGTTAAGAACGACGCTACAAATTAATTCCAACACCTAATAATATAAAAATTCCATCGTGAACTTAACCCATTAAAGCCCAAATTAATTTCTGGTGGATTTTCTTTACGAAAATTGCATGATTTGTTACTCAGAGGTTATGAGAAAAAAAATTCCAAATGGCCGTCCTATACATAAGACGCTTGGCGCTAATGGGTTAACTTTAACATGATTCTTGATGAATATTCTACTATAAATAGTGAATGAATAATTATCATAATCGCTACTGTTTTGAAAAAGAACATATCAAATTATTTTAAAAAATTTAACGAGAACCTTCGAGAGCAGTCACTGTCATGTCCGGTTTCTATACCGTATGTCCAATGGCTAGTCGAGCAGGTGCAGCGACCTGAATTTTCCTGAAACTTGACTTCGGCAGTGTTTTAGTTAAAGGTGGCTTTGGAAGATGGCGCGCATACGAGCGAAACGTTTGAAATATCTAATTTCCCGATAGGTAAAAGCGGGAGGTAGATAAATGCGGGAGATCGAAGTGTAACCTCAAAATTGTGAATGTTGGAATAATGGTGAGTAATTGTTTGAAACGATAAGACATAATAATTCGGGTTTTTTTTCGATGTTCAACTAAATAACACGACTGATACCTAATTGCAGAGAGAAGCGACTGGCAGTCGTGGAGGAAGGGACTACCGTCAACGTGATCCTCGTCAGAGTGGTCGAGCTCTGCCTCGGCGACGAAAGGTGCAATTAAAATGAAATGAAAGCCTGAGTCAAGGTGAAAATTGGAAGGCGTGGAAAGAAAACGCGGCAGAGTCGCCAACAGAAGGAGTGAGTAAAGTGCGAAAGAAAAGTGCAGTGGCGCCGAAAAACGTCGCATGTAGAAGACAGTGACGAACAGCAGCAGCAGCTGGTCGACACTGCTCAACTCCGCACCAGCTCCTGAATGATATCTCGCCGATCGCGATACGCGGCAGCTCCTGTGGACAACGATTCCAGACACTCGAGTCGTAGTCGCAGCAAGGACAGCAGCAGCAGCAGCGTCGACGGCAGGGCCACCGTTGGAAAGCGAAGGCAATCCAAGACCGACTCGGATAGCTGTAAGAGAAAGACACATCGGCGGAAACATAAAATATCGAAGCAAGACTTGCAATGAGAGTGTGGTAAGAGGAAGAAGAAAAATGACAGAGACAAGGCGACGAGACGGAGGAGGAAGTCGTCACCACGAAGGGTTCCTGAAACGGTAGCAGTACTAGCACCGTGCGAACAGTTCCAGAGAACAGGCCGTCTACACCCAGTCGTAAATCATGCCGAATTCCTGTGACACCCGACAGCGGCATCACGTCAGGAGTGTGAACGGTGGAGAAGAACGGGAGCCTCACTGAAAAAGGAAGAAGCAGTGTTGGCGGTGGTAGTGACAGCTAAGGAACCCTTCGTGGTGACGACTTCCTCCTCCGTCTCGTCGCCTTGTCTCTGTCATTTTTCTTCTTCCTCTTACCACACTCTCATTGCAAGTCTTGCTTCGATATTTTATGTTTCCGCCGATGTGTCTTTCTCTTACAACTATCCGAGTCGGTCTTGGATTGCCTTCGCTTTCCAACGGTGGCCCTGCCGTCGACGCTGCTGCTGCTGCTGTCCTTGCTGCGACTACGACTCGAGTGTCTGGAATCGTTGTCCACAGGAGCTGCCGCGTATCGCGATCGGCGAGATATCATTCAGGAGCTGGTGCGGAGTTGAGCAGTGTCGACCAGCTGCTGCTGCTGTTCGTCACTGTCTTCTACATGCGACGTTTTTCGGCGCCACTGCACTTTTCTTTCGCACTTCACTCACTCCTTCTGTTGGCGACTCTGCCGCGTTTTCTTTCCACGCCTTCCAATTTTCACCTTGACTCAGGCTTTCATTTCATTTTAATTGCACCTTTCGTCGCCGAGGCAGAGCTCGACCACTCTGACGAGGATCACGTTGACGGTAGTCCCTTCCTCCACGACTGCCAGTCGCTTCTCTCTGCAATTAGGTATCAGTCGTGTTATTTAGTTGAACATCGAAAAAAACCCGAATTATTATGTCTTATAGTTTCAAACAATTACTCACCATTATTCCAGCATTCACAATTTTGAGGTTACACTTCGATCTCCCGCATTTATCTACCTCCCGCTTTTACCTATCGGGAAATTAGATATTTCAAACGTTTCGCTCGTATGCGCGCCATCTTCCAAAGCCACCTTTAACTAAAACACTGCCGAAGTCAAGTTTCAGGAAAATTCAGGTCGCTGCACCTGCTCGACTAGCCATTGGACATACGGTATATGACTGGAGTTAACCAACATCTCTCGAAGAGTCGGTGGCGTAATGCGAAAACGTTTCCCAGTCTCGAGGCATCTGGCATAGGATATCCCAAAGATCGCAGGTTCAAATCCCGGTGGGGCACGAAAAAAAAAAAAAAGAAGCGACACCTCTAGACGGGTAAAGTCACTGTGTGCGTTCCCTTTTTGCAAATCTACATACCGACTGCACAGTGCTGTTGTAGTGACGATCGCTGTGCAGTCACAGTTACCTCACTCGCCGTTGCCACTCCGTGTCGCCACTGTGACGTCCGCGGGGGCACGCACGATAAGGTCACTGTGATGTTTCCTAACTCCACCGCGTGACGGCACAGTGCGCTCGTAGTGACAAAACTTGGCTATCGGGGTAGTTACTTCGGCTGTTTTATCCCACCGCTGCCACCAATTTTAATTCTGATTTAGTTGTTACGTCCTAGGGACATGATTTTAGGATTTTGTCGGGTTAAACAGCCACCACTATGCGTGGATGAAATAACTATTGCTTTATTTAGGTATTATATTAAGTATAAGAGGTTGTCGATGTAGGTATTAAGTTGAAAAATTGCGCTCGCTGGATAACTTAGTGTACCGTATGTCCCACTCTGTACGGGCCAGTTTGAAGTTACCTTCGGGGAGGCTTGGTCGGTACTTGAGTCATTTAATACCGGTAGAAGTCGAATCGGTAGTTAGAGTTGGTGTCAATTCGGGTGATCGAAGCGTCTAACTTCGAAATTATGAATTTGTGAATAATGGAAATTACTCACCATTATTCACAAATTCATAATTTCGAGGTTAGACGCTTCGATCTCCCGAACTGACACCAACTCTAACTACCGACTCGACTTCTACCGGTATTAAATGTTTTGATTACCGACCAAGCCTCCCCGAAAGTAACTTTCAAACTGGCCCATACAGAGTGGGACATACGGTATGTATCCTGAGTGTATGTACCCGGAGCCCCGATAGCCAAGTTTTGTCACTACGAGCGCACTGTGCCGTCACGCGGTGGAGTTAGGAAACATCACAGTGACCTTATCGTGCGTGCCCCCGCGGACGTCACAGTGGCGACACGGAGTGGCAACGGCGAGTGAGGTAACTGTGACTGCACAGCGATCGTCACTACGACAGCACTGTGCAGTCACGCGGTGCGCTTTCAAAATAATTGTCGGTATGTAGATTTGCAAAAAGGGAACGCACACAGTGACTTTACCCGTCTAGAGGTGTCGCTTCTTTTTTTTTTTCGTGCCCCACCGGGATTTGAACCTGCGATCTTTGGGATATCCTATGCCAGATGCCTCGAGACTAGGAAACGTTTTCGCATTACGCCACCGACTCTTCGAGAGATGTTGGTTAACTCCAGTCATATACCGTATGTATCATGCCAAATTAAACAAGCAGAATTACCGACATTGCCGAAATTTTACCGACGGTCAAGAATTTTATAGTTAGAGTTGGCTTGAGAAGAGTGCGCTGTGTGTGCTGCGTGAGAGCGAAAAGTGTCAAACGTCTGATTTCCCGATAGCTGTCAATTCGGAAAATCGAAGTATTGAATTATAGACGAAACACTTCGATCTCTTGAATTAACAGCTATCGGGAAATCAGACGTTTGACACTTTTCGCTCTCACGCAGCACACATAGCGCACTCTTCTCAAGCCAACTCTAACTATAAAATTCTTGACCGTCGGTAAAGTTTCGGCAATGTCGGTATATCTGCTTGTTTAATTTGGCATGATACATACGGTATAGAAACCGGACATGACAGTGACTGCTCTCGAAGGTTCTCGTTAAATTTTTTAAAATAATTTGATATGTTCTTTTTCAAAACAGTAGCGATTATGATAATTATTCATTCACTATTTATAGTAGAATATTCGTCAAGAATCATGTTAAAGTTAACCCATTAGCGCCAAGCGTCTTATGTATAGGACGGCCATTTGGAATTTTTTTCTCATAACCTCTGAGTAACAAATCATGCAATTTTCGTAAAGAAAATCCACCAGAAATTAATTTGGGCTTTAATGGGTTAAGTTTACGATGGAATTTTTGTATTATTAGGTGTTGGAATTAATTTGTAGCGTCGTTCTTAACAATAAATGGCACGCAGGTAGTACAGTATTTCGTTGTTACCGACAGTAATGTAATATCGTAAACATCACCATTTAATATTGTAAGAATTCTTTATACATAAGTGTTTGACATGGGTCTTGATGGACTAATGCCTCCAAATCATTATCTTCAAATTTACTCGGCTCCTTGTCATCCAAGTCGAAATCACCAGCTTTAAAACATGCAAACCACTTCCGACGCGTTTGCTCGCAGCTAGAGCATGTACACTTCCACTAAATACGTAGCTGCACTTTTGTTCATATTAAAATAATGAAGCAAAACTCCCCGCAAGAACACTTTATTCGGCACAAATTTTGATATATTCAATAATCTATTATAAAATGTTGTTATTTATGATTTGAAAAAAGGTTATGTACCAACCAAGTTGGGAGTTGACTTATCACCAGTAGGAAAACGTCTTAAAAGTTTGGGCATGATCATATTTTTTCATTAAAAAACGCTACGAATTAATTCCAACATCTAATATATAAATTTAATTTTTATTGAACAATTTGGATTTTTTAAAAGATTAAGTCACGGTGGCGTCACAGTAACGTCACCCAGTGACAATCACTCCGTGGCATCCCAGTAACGTATGAGTAACGTCACTCGGTGACAATCACGCGGTGGCGGCACAGTGCAGCTCCCGTGCCAACACGGCGTGCTGCCACCGCGTGACGCTCGGGTGAAAGTCACGCTTGGCTATCGGGGAGTGTATGTACCCGGTGCGGTAAGTCAGGGAGACCTGACTTCGAAGAGGGTTAAATATGAAGTGAAGAGAACGTTGTGCCAGAGTCTGCTTCGAAAATAGAGGAGTTTTATGCCTGGTTTATACGCTTGCCAAACCTCGACAAGCCATCACAAATTCAAATGTGTGAATAGCGCGTTTGGCTTTGCTTGTGTAGGCTTGCTAGTACTTGTCGCCGATCCGACCGAGTGTCGGTTTTTGGCACAAATCAAAGGAAGTTAACGGTAAGCGCTTGCGAAGCGTTTACACGTTTGTGCATTTGTGAAGGCTTGGAGTTTGTGGCAAGTGCCAAGCGTGTAAACCCGGCATTAGATAGAGGAGGGAGAGATGAATTCTAACTGGTTGGCTTGATCGAAAATTGTGATTAGAGGGACGAGATTGGTTGCAATTGGAATATGGTGGGGTCTTTGTGGCGTTCGCAGAGAGCCCTGTCTTTCCCACGGCCGGACCTTCCTAGCGAGTGCGTTCGATTCAGAGTAGACTAAACATCCGTAGTTATTCACACTCGCTGTTTAGGCTGGGCCGTGGTGAGAACGAAATGAATGAGCTGTTAACGCTAGACAATAGAGTCGCTGTTCCTGCCAGACTAAGCTGTATAGTGTGAAAAAATAGATTGGTGGGTAATAAGTTAGTTCGAATAGGTGCACCTGAGAAAATATTAAATTGAGTTGCTATTGGGACGTAACACTGTGAACCAAAAGCATTCACTGAACATAACCTATGAACCTATAGCATAAGGAAACTTACATTGAAATGATCTTCGCAGCAATGGAATATCGATTTTGAATTAGGCATGTCTCTTCTGGCCGCTTTAAACCATTTTCGTCTCATGTCACAGTCTCTCGGCACATTCACAAACAGTTTGTCTGGAGTTCGCACAGAAGTATTCGTGCATTTTGGCACAAAACAAGATTTACTGTGTGCTTCTGGGGTGCTTACATTTTCAGACACTTTCACTACACACCACACCAAAATGACGTAGAAACAACAAACTTTTAGAATTTCAGAAAAACGCTTGGAAAACGTAGGCAACTCCGTTTGACAGCTGGTTGTTTGTACAGATCGTGACGTCACGACCAATCAGAGCGCGTTTTGATTTTGCTCAGTTGCCAAGTTTCGCCGCAGCAGTTTTTACTTTAATTTATCGCAAATTTGTCTGTTTTTGGATGTTTTTAAACAATGATACGTGCAACACAAATTCTTTACTTTACTCTATACTGCAATTACGTAACATTCGTAACTAGTGCACACACCCAATTGCAAAAATACTGAAAGATCTTGCAAAAACAGTAATATTAACTTTTACTCATTCCCGGGTAAACCCTACGAAATGGGAAAGCGACAGCAGTGGATAAAAGCTCTTAACCGAAAACGGAAAAAGTGAGTTTAGTTTATTGGTCGTTCAGAACAAAATTATCATTGCAGTATTTCAGTGAAGATGGTTTTTTATAGGTACCAACAAAATATTCAAGAATATGAGGAGTAACGTTTAAAAACGGTTTTTCTCCATTCGCAGTTTGTCCTATAATCGCTAGTCGTTTAGCGATTATAGGACAAACTGCGAATGGAGAAAATGCGTTTTGAAACGTAAGGCTAATATTTTATGGGTCCGACAAGTCGGATTGTCGTATACGACAAGTCAATCCGATTGGCTGTAAAAAAATCGGGTGGGGGTCCGTCGTGGATATCTTGTCGGAGGAATGAAATAGGGTCGATTAACGACAAAATTCACTTTTGCACCATTAGTGCCAATACAATTTGTAACGTCAATATTTTTCAGATAGCCATAGGTGGCGTTGAACGTAGCTTACTGTCGCGCCATCACCCGGCCATGCACACAAGTCCTATTTTTCGTCGTACGAAACCGTCGCTTGAAGTTCAGCACTGCTGAACTTTCGAATGACGAAAAATACCGTCGGTCCGACAGATTTACCCCACCACCACTTTTTGTCACAGCCAATCGGAGTGACTTGTCGTATACGACAATCCGACGTGTCGGATCCATGAAATAGGCCTCTTACTCCTCATATGTAGTGCATATTTTGTCGGAGGTCAACGAAGTTCCATCCAGTCTCATCCTACGTCCAACTACATCCAACCATTCCAACGTGACACTGGCTATTTCTCGTTTTGAAAGACATATGAAAAGGACCGACTGCACTTCTAAAACTGTTTTCAGTCCTAAAATTACGCAGGTGATACAAGCTGACAATGAAGATGAAGAGGTTGAAAGAATAAGCCATCCCATCAATACAAAAAGTAGTGTTGAAACACAGTGTTGTTTTGACTCTTACGAAACAAATAAAGAATATTTTGTAGGTATTTGAAACTTTCTTAGATGGAAATAACTTTTCGACTCAGTGTAATATTAATATAACAATGAAGTTGTCAAGTGTGGTTCTTAACCGTAGAATACTAATATGTTTTTCTTTATACGTTAGTTTTAATGTAAGCGTCACAAAAATTACGACATATTAGTATTCTAGGGTTAAAGACCAGGAATGTGGACCTGACGTGAATGACGGTTACAGTAGTCTCAAGAAAGAAAAGCAGTTGAGAGATCTCACTAGTGCAAATTCACAAACATTTCACTATTTTCTGGAATTGTTCTCATTCGTACAACTGTCGACTATTTTAACTCAAAAAATGTTCTTTTGCTGTTTCTAATGAAAATTAAGTTGGGAATTATTTTTAACGTCCATTTTCAAGTACAGCAGTCAGGTTATTTACAAATGTACCGTATGTCCGCGATCATTTGAACCATAGGAAAATTGCGAGTTTTGCATGAGCACCCCTTTGGGTCTCCTCGTCCAATAGAATCACCGGAGAAGCGTGAATGCGCATGCGTAGTCATCCGCGAGTGTGGCGTCGTCAGCAAGTTCAGATCGATTATTTCGATAACCGATCTGAACTTGCTGACGACGCCACACTCGCGGATGACTACGCATGCGCATTCACGCTTCTCCGGTGATTCTATTGGACGAGGAGACCCAAAGGGGTGCTCATGCAAAACTCGCAATTTTCCTATGGTTCAAATGATCGCGGACATACGGTACTTCTAATTTTGACAGACAAAACAACTAATTTAATTTTCTGGTCGTCGAGAAATTCTATTGAAAAATGTATGCCCAAAGCGTTTAAGCTACATTATCCTGATACGCGTGTAATAATTGATTGTACAGAAGTTTAAACAGAGCAGCCTTCAAAAGTAGATCAACGAGTATACATTGTACTCTTCTTACAAAAGCGCCTACACATTTAAATTTCTAATTGGGATAACGCCAAATGGTTTAATAAGGTTTAAATCAAAGTGCTATGGGGGAAGAGCAAACGATTCGTATATCACTGTTAATAGTGAATTTTTTAATTTGTTAGAGCCAGATGTGGTTCTTGCCGACAAGGGATTCCCCAGAATAAAGACAAACTTTAATAATGACAATATCCTAGTTGTTATGCCGCCTGTTTTGCATAACGGATAATTCTCTGAAGACGAAATTTCTTTCCTTTTAGCACTTCTGATAGTCTGTTATTATTGAAATAAATTTTTTCAAACCCATAGCGAATAATTTTGTCCATTTTTCGAAACACATGCATAAAATACTTTAAAAATTAGGCTAATATTTCACGGATCCGACATGTCGGATTGTCGTATACGACAAGTCACTCCGATTGGTTGTGCAAAAATCGGGTAGGGGGTCCGTCGCAGGTATTTTGTCGGATGCATGAAATATGGTCGATTGACGACACTTTTGTTTGTCGTTGCGACAGTCTGGAAATGGTGGTGCCACCAAGTGGTGAAGTTTGGCAGTCCGGCTCCTCGTTATAATACGTAAAATGAATTCACAAATACGTGTGACAAAAAAATCAACAAACGCACGCATTGAACAATACGAGCTGAGACAAGATAAGACAAGTCGAAGGGAGCTTCTCGGCTTCGCTGTTCAGGATGTGTCAATATTTCTCAGATTGCCATCGGTGGCGTTGAACGTAACATACTGTCGCGCCATCACCCGGCCATGCACGACCCTATTTTTTGTCGTACGAAACCGTCGCTTGAAGTTCGACACTGCTCAACTTTCGTACGACGAAAAATACCGTCGGTCCGACAGATTTCCCCCACCACCACTTTCTGTCACAGCCAATCGGAGTGACTTGTCGTATACGACAATCCGACATGTCGGATCCGTGAAATAAAGGCTATCACACGTGAAAAAACGTAAGCAGTAACAGTAAGGATTGACCAATCAAAAATATCATTCTTACGGAATTATGCTTAGACATGCTTTCTGATTGGTCAATCCTTACTGTTACTGCTTACGTTTTCTCACGTGTGATGGCCTTTACACTACACGAAGCAATCACCGACTTAAAAAATTTTACTGACACGCTTTGTTTATATCAACTATTTTCCAGCAGTGCTCACTAGGGGGCATTGTTCGCCGGTTCGTGCATCTTCCCTATTAGGTAGGCTGGCCAAAGCTGGACGTAGGCAGCTGTGAAATAGACACCGCATTTTAACCGCGCAAATACAGATGATAATATTTATTTTTTATTTATTTTTACAATTTGCAACTACACACTGAAAAACCATGTTGTTTTGACTCCAAAAAATCGACAAGTACCCAAGGTAATTGTGTTCAGGAAAGGTTATGTTTTTAATTTTTCATTCAAAAGTTACAACTCGGTCGGTAAATATGACAGAAATGGTGTTATTCTCACTAGCGCCAAAATTTGCTAAATCCGCCACCAGCCCTCCTAATTGGGATTCCATGCTAAGCGATATGACCTCTGGTGGCCGAATGCCGAACTAATCTCTCGTACATTACGTACACCCGCGGCCACGGTATCTGTCGCTGGTGACTTTTTTTAAACGTTATTTTTAAACGTACACCCGTGCTCACGGAATCTGTCGCTGGTGACTTTTTTTAAATGTTATTTTTAAACGTACTAACCAATGATTAATCAATCCTCGTGCTTTCATTAACGAGAGTAGACGTCACCGTAGCTAATGAGGGCATGAGAATTAATTGTTCACTGGTTAGTACGTTTAAAAATAAGGTTTAAAAAAAGTCACCAGCGACAGATTCCGTGAGCACGGGTGTACTAACCAATGATTAATAATCCTCATGCTTTCATTAACGAGAGTAGACGCCACCGTAGCTAATGAGCGCATGATAATTAATTGTTCATTGGTTAGTACGTTTAAAAATAACGTTTAGAAAAAGTAACCAGCGACAGATACCGTGGCCGCGGGTGTATTTGCTTACGTTTACTAGAGAGTTTTTGGACTGCTAAACTGCACGTCCTGGTTTTTGGTTATCGGTTATTGTGAGCATGCGCAGATTTATTCCCTTAACGTTAACACCACCTTATTGAAATTAGTTTTTGATCCTGAAGAAGGCGTTACGTATAACGTAAGTGTAGCGGACTACACTATGCGTTCGCATAGGCACGCCCGGCAGCGGCGACCCTCGGAGACGTGGCCGCTTTATTTCACTTACACCCGGGGACCACGAAATCTGTCGCTGATGACTTTTTTAAAATGTTATTTTTAAACGTACTAACCAATGATTAATAATCCTCATGCTTTCATTAACAAGAGTAGACGCCACCGTAGCTAATGAGCGCATGAGAATTAATTGTTCATTGGTTAGTACCGTATGTCCGCGATCATTTGAACCATAGGAAAATTGCGAGTTTTGCATGAGCACCCCTTTGGGTCTCCTCGTCCAATAGAATCACCGGAGAAGCGTGAATGCGCATGCGTAGTCATCCGCGAGTGTGGCGTCGTCAGCAAGTTCAGATCGATTATTTCGATAACCGATCTGAACTTGCTGACGACGCCACACTCGCGGATGACTACGCATGCGCATTCACGCTTCTCCGGTGATTCTATTGGACAAGGAGACCCAAAGGGGTGCTCATGCAAAACTCGCAATTTTCCTATGGTTCAAATGATCGCGGACATACGGTACATTTAAAAATAACATTTAAAAAAAGTCACCAACGACAGATTTCGTGTCCTCAGGTGTAGGTAGGTACCTACAACGCTTACACAACGCTGTCATCGGTCGGGCACGTGCCGCTTTCCTCCAGACTCGGTCTTTCTTCTGACGCCATTGGTTCTTTTCTCTACTTCCTAAGCGCACTCTAGCGACAGTGCATTTCCGTTATCGCTTATTAAGCGTACCCTATTCTCCGTCTAATAAGGTATCACGTTATCGTTTAATAGCGTAATCGGTTATTATGAAGCCACCGCGCATGCTCAACATAACGTTTTACGTTTAACGTTCTAAAATTAAGGAGCTCAAAAACTCCCTAATAGACGGAGAGCCAGAGCCAAAAAAGGTCTCTCTGAATTTAATAAGCCCAGTTTTTTTTATAGTTTATTACAGTTGTGTATAGACAAACATACTGCGGTCAGTCAAGTGAAAGCTGGGGCAGGTGTCTCAGGGACGCTATCAAAGTTGTCGTTCCTGCCGGGGTAATAATTTGAATTTAATAAGGTTGAAAATCGGTATACAACTTGTATATTGCATATAAATAAAGGTTACGAAGTCAGTCAGCTGAATGTGGGGGCGGAGCTGGTCAGTCAGCAAAAAAAGAAATGTAAATTTCGCGCGCGCTCGGCCCCAGGAAACCAAAACCCGTCTTTTATACGTCGAAAAGACGTCACAAAAATCACCAAAAGACGTCTTTGAATTACGTATATATGACGTAATTCATAACGTGAGTTTGTCATACCAAATAAGACGTCTAATAATGACGTGAATAAGACGTCTAATAATGACATGAATAAGACGTTTAATTATGACGTGAATAAGGCGTCTAATAATGACGTGAATAAGACGTCTAATAATGACATGAATAAGACGTTTAATTATGACGTGAATAAGGCGTCTAATAATGACGTGAATAAGACGTCTAATAATGACATATGAATAAGACGTTTAATTATGACGTGAATAAGGCGTCTAAGGGCCGGTTTTACCAACACGGTATAAACGCCGTATAGCGCTATACTGAGAATAACCTGTACGCAAGCGTTTTACCACGATGGTATAAGTCTGGAATAGGATAAACTTTGGAATAAATGCAGGGATAGCTTATCCGGCAGTTTCAGCGCTGGATAAGCTAGCTATCCTCGGGAAAACCTAACTTTTTGTTTGCGTCTTTATTATTCCGTGACAGAATCACAACCGTGACAGAATCATAATAATTGTTATTAGTTGTGAAATAGAGTTGATTGATGTGGCAGTTGTCAAATCATCATCTGATGATGAAATTGACGTCTTACAAAGAATGAGAAATCCTAGGAAAATACGTGCCCGGTAAGTAAATAAAGGATACCTATACCTACTAATTTATAACCAATATCTAATACAAAACTATTCCAGAGTTGACTATTTCGAAGAATACAATGGTTGTAGAATTCTTCACTTGATTTCGTTTGGAAAAACAAACCTGTCAGAGATTATTGGGACAAATACGACATCGCATTGCTTCGAGGTCGCCAAGAAATGCAGCAATTCAGCCAGCAACAAAATTATTTCCGACTTTAAGATTTCTTGCTTCGGGATCAATGCTAATTACTGTAGGTAATCGTTTTTATCATAATGTTAAAACTTTTAATTAGTCATTATTATATGCCGCCACCTCTGCAACCTCCAACGACTCCTAACATCGCGAGGAGAGCTAGTTTACAGGGCTACAAGTTCATCGATCGGCATAAACCGCCACTGATCTCCCAGAAATCAATGGGCGACATACTGAAAAACATCAACAAAGTCAAAATGAAACTCGTCACAAGGTACGATTAAACAATTTTATCGCGGTAAACTTTTTATTCGCCAGGAACAAAGAGGAGTTTCGCATTGTCAGAATGTCGTGGCTGCGAAAGATTGATTTTGTTCACAGTGGGCTTTTAAACGTGTTTTTTAGATCGCCGGGTGGGAGACCTTTGCGAGCCAAACGAGAAAATAGCTCTTGCAACGACCTTCAAGAGATCTTACGGAAACGATATATCGCAATGCAATCGCCGGACAGTAGAAATTCCACCGCGACGTTGACGTTCGATAATTCGTTCTACATTAAGAACGATTATACATGATTATAATTTTATCTGAGTCAGAGCTTTGGAGAATCAAAATTAATAGATCTCTCTTCTTTTTTTATAAATGAGTCTTTCTCTGCGAGGTAATTTCGCACGACACATATTTTAGATTATAGTTCTTTTTTAATAGGAGGATAGAAGCTCATAGAAACGTCGGGAAAATTTTGTTTTCTCTCTTCGCTCTTTTACTCAGAAAATGCAAGTTTAAATTTAAAATTGACGCACGCGGGTCTCTAATCGCGAGAACCTCAACGGTATCCAATAATATCAACCAAAGAAGTCATCTACCATTGCATTGTCTTCTATAAGTAACATTTAAATTTATCTAGGTAGACATTATACCTTTCTTCAATTCGCGTGATTGCAGTTTTCAGGAGCAGAAGTGATACATCCGTCGTTCGATGTAGAATATGAAAAAATTTTAGATTTGCATTGATACACTTTTGTAAGATACCTCGGCATTAGACATCAAGTCGTACAACGCTCTTTGTATACTTTCTAGATAGGGTCGCGTATACTTAAAAAAACGATAACATTGTACCGCTCTATGTAATCTCAGAGTAATGTCACCGCGTGATAAATCTTAAGTTGTAGCGATTTAAAAGTTTATAGATTTTAGAATATATTTTGTCCGATACGAGATTTGGATCAAATGGTGCAATTTTACGTGGTAATTACTATTATTGTGTGATGACCCTTATAGTTTTTTGAGACTGAACACATTCTTGTTGGTGAGATATCGAATGTTTGGACGTGTTTTGTACCTGATGCTTTTATCGACAACTCGAAAATAAAAGTTATTGTTACGAAAATATAAATATATTGTTATAGATATCTTTTATTTACCGGGCACGTATTTTCTTTGGATTTCTAATTCTTGGTAATACGTCAATGTCATCATCAGATGATGATTAAAAAACTGATACATCAATCAACTATTTCAAAATTAATAACAATTTACCACAACGATCAGGTTATGATTATGTCATGAAAGGATAAAGACGTCAAAAACAAAAAGTTAGGTTATACTGAGAATAACAACTCCGAATTTCATTTATCGCGCCGGAACAGCTGTCAAAACGACCAAATGTCATGCGCAGTACGTACTTCTTACTACCAACCTAAAAATAATTTTAGATGGCCAACGCTTATACCTGGAATAGTTATCCCAGGCAAACTTGGAGCTGGTAAAACGCCTGCGCTTTATACCAGGTATAAAGAAGAGTATAAATTTATCCTCGGTATACTTAGGGCCAGTTTTACCAAAGCCAAGTTATACCTAGAATAAGTATACCGAGGATAAATTTATACTCTTCTTTATACCTGGTATAAAGCGCAGGCGTTTTACCAGCTCCAAGTTTGCCTGGGATAACTATTCCAGGTATAAGCGTTGGCCATCTAAAATTATTTTTAGGTTGGTAGTAAGAAGTACGTACTGCGCATGACATTTGGTCGTTTTGACAGCTGTTCCGGCGCGATAAATGAAATTCGGAGTTGTTATTCTCAGTATAACCTAACTTTTTGTTTTTGACGTCTTTATTCTTTCATGATATAATCATAACCTGATCGTTGTGGTAAATTGTTATTAATTTTGAAATAGTTGATTGATGTACCAGTTTTTTAATCATCATCTGATGATGACATTGACGTATTACCAAGAATCAGAAATCCAAAGAAAATACGTGCCCGGTAAATAAAAGATATCTATAACAATATATTTATATTTTCGTAACAATAACTTTTATTTTCGAGTCGTCGATAAAAGCATCAGGTACAAAACACGTCCAAACATTCGATATCTCACCAACAAGAATGTGTTCAGTCTCAAAAAACTATAAGGGTCGTCACACAATAATAGTAATTACAACGTAAAATTGCACCATTTGATCCAAATCTCGTATCGGACAAAATATATTCTAAAATCTATAAACTTTTAAATCGCTACAACTTAAGATTTATCACGCGGTGACATTACTCTGAGATTACATAGAGCGGTACAATGTTATCGTTTTTTTAAGTATACGCGACCCTATCTAAAAAGTATACAAAGAGCGTTGTACGACTTGATGTCTAATGCCGAGGTATCTTACAAAAGTGTATCAATGCAAATCTAAAATTTTTTCATATTCTACATCGTACGACGGATGTATCACTTCTGCTCCTGAAAACTGCAATCACGCGAATTGAAGAAAGGTATAATGTCTACCTAGATAAATTTAAATGTTACTTATACAAGACAATGCAATGGTAGATGACTTCTTTGGTTGATATTATTGGATACCGTTGAGATTCTCGCGATTAGAGACCCGCGTGCGTCAATTTTAAATTTAAACTTGCATTTTCTGAGTAAAAGAGTGAAGAGAGAAAACAAAATTTTCCCGACGTTTCTATGAGCTTCTATCCTCCTATTAAAAAAGAACTATAATCTAAAATGTGTCGTGCGAAATTACCTCGCAGAGAAAGACTCATTTATAAAAGAAGGCTACAATAGCCGTTCCTCGGAGCACCGTCCGACGCGATTGCTGCGACCCAGAGAACTTGAGTATCATCGAGTTCTTAATCTAGAACGAATTATCGAACGTCAACGTCGCGGTGGAATTTCTACTGTCCGGCGATTGCATTGCGATATATCGTTTCCGTAAGATCTCTTGAAGGTCGTTGCAAGAGCTATTTTCTCGTTTGGCTCGCAAAGGTCTCCCACCCGGCGATCTGAAAAACACGTTTAAAAGCCCACTGTGAACAAAATCAATCTTTCGCAGCCACGACATTCTGACAATGCGAAACTCCTCTTTGTTCCTGGCGAATAAAAAGTTTACCGCGATAAAATTGTTTAATCGTACCTTGTGACGAGTTTCATTTTGACTTTGTTGATGTTTTTCAGTATGTCGCCCATTGATTTCTGGGAGATCAGTGGCGGTTTATGCCGATCGATGAACTTGTAGCCCTGTAAACTAGCTCTCCACGCGATGTTAGGAGTCGTTGGAGGTTGCTGAGGTGGCGGCATATAATAATGACTAATTAAAAGTTTTAACATTATGATAAAAACGATTACCTACAGTAATTAGCATTGATCCCGAAGCAAGAAATCTTAAAGTCGGCAATAATTTTGTTGCTGGCTGAATTGCTGCATTTCTTGGCGACCTCGAAGCAATGCGATGTCGTATTTGTCCCAATAATCTCTGACAGGTTTGTTTTTCCAAACGAAAGCAAGTGAAGAATTCTACAACCATTGTATTCTTCGAAATAGTCAACTCTGGAATAGTTTTGTATTAGATATTGGTTATAAATTAGTAGGTATAGGTATCCTTTATTTACTTACCGGGCACGTATTTTCCTAGGATTTCTCATTCTTTGTAAGACGTCAATTTCATCATCAGATGATGATTTGACAACTGGCACATCAATCAACTCTATTTCACAACTAATAACAATTATTATGATTCTGTCACGGTTGTGATTCTGTCACGGAATAATAGACGCAAACAAAAAGTTAGGTTATCCCGAGGATAGCTAGCTTATCCAGCGCTGAAACTGCCGGATAAGCTATCCCTGCATTTATTCCAAAGTTTATCCTATTCCAGACTTATACCATCGTGGTAAAACGCTTGCGTACAGGTTATTCTCAGTATAGCGCTATACGGCGTTTATACCGTGTTGGTAAAACCGGCCCTTATTCTAGGTATAACTTGGCTTTGGTAAAACTGGCCCTAAGGGCCGGTTTTACCAACACGGTATAAACGCCGTATAGCGCTATACTGAGAATAACCTGTACGCAAGCGTTTTACCACGATGGTATAAGTCTGGAATAGGATAAACTTTGGAATAAATGCAGGGATAGCTTATCCGGCAGTTTCAGCGCTGGATAAGCTAGCTATCCTCGGGATAACCTAACTTTTTGTTTGCGTCTTTATTATTCCGTGACAGAATCACAACCGTGACAGAATCATAATAATTGTTATTAGTTGTGAAATAGAGTTGATTGATGTGCCAGTTGTCAAATCATCATCTGATGATGAAATTGACGTCTTACAAAGAATGAGAAATCCTAGGAAAATACGTGCCCGGTAAGTAAATAAAGGATACCTATACCTACTAATTTATAACCAATATCTAATACAAAACTATTCCAGAGTTGACTATTTCGAAGAATACAATGGTTGTAGAATTCTTCACTTGATTTCGTTTGGAAAAACAAACCTGTCAGAGATTATTGGGACAAATACGACATCGCATTGCTTCGAGGTCGCCAAGAAATGCAGCAATTCAGCCAGCAACAAAATTATTGCCGACTTTAAGATTTCTTGCTTCGGGATCAATGCTAATTACTGTAGGTAATCGTTTTTATCATAATGTTAAAACTTTTAATTAGTCATTATTATATGCCGCCACCTCTGCAACCTCCAACGACTCCTAACATCGCGAGGAGAGCTAGTTTACAGGGCTACAAGTTCATCGATCGGCATAAACCGCCACTGATCTCCCAGAAATCAATGGGCGACATAGTGAAAAACATCAACAAAGTCAAAATGAAACTCGTCACAAGGTACGATTAAACAATTTTATCGCGGTAAACTTTTTATTCGCCAGGAACAAAAAGGAGTTTCGCATTGTCAGAATGTCGTGGCTGCGAAAGATTGATTTAGTTCACAGTGGGCTTTTAAACGTGTTTTTCAGATCGCCGGGTGGGAGACCTTTGCGAGCCAAACGAGAAAATAGCTCTTGCAACGACCTTCAAGAGATCTTACGGAAACGATATATCGCAATGCAATCGCTGGACAGTAGAAATTCCACCGCGACGTTGACGTTCGATAATTCGTTCTAGATTAAGAACTCGATGATACTCAAGTTCTCTGGGTCGCAGCAATCGCGTCGGACGGTGCTCCGAGGAACGGCTATTGTAGCCTTCCTTTCCACGCGTGAGATTGAATCATGATTATAATTTTATCTGAGTCAGAGCTTTGGAGAATCAAAATTAATAGATCTCTCTTCTTTTTTTATAAATGAGTCTTTCTTTGCGAGGTAATTTCGCACGACACATTTTAGATTATAGTTCTTTTTTAATAGGAGGATAGAAGCTCATAGAAACGTCGGGAAAATTTTGTTTTCTCTCTTCGCTCTTTTACTCAGAAAATGCAAGTTTAAATTTAAAATTGACGCACGCGGGTTTCTAATCGCGAGAATCTCAACGGTATCCAATAATATCAACCAAAGAAGTCATCTACCATTGCATTGTCTTCTATAAGTAACATTTAAATTTATCTAGGTAGACATTATACCTTTCTTCAATTCGCGTGATTGCAGAGTTTTCAGGAGCAGAACTGATACATCCGTCGTACGATGTAGAATATGACAAAATTTTAGATTTGCATTGATACACTTTTGTAAGATACCTCGGCATTAGACATCAAGTCGTACAGCGCTCTTTGTATACTTTTTAGATAGGGTTGCGTATACTTAAAAAAACGATAACATTGTACCGCTCTATGTAATCTCAGAGTAATGTCACCGCGTGATAAATCTTAAGTTGTAGCGATTTAAAAGTTTATAGATTTTAGAATATATTTTGTCCGATACGAGATTTGGATCAAATGGTGCAATTTTACGTTGTAATTACTATTATTGTGTGACGACCCTTATAGTTTTTTGAGACTGAACACATTCTTGTTGGTGAGATATCGAATGTTTAGACGTGTTTTGTACCTGATGCTTTTATCGACGACTCGAAAATAAAAGTTATTGTTACGAAAATATAAATATATTGTTATAGATATCTTTTATTTACCGGGCACGTATTTTCTTTGGATTTCTGATTCTTGGTAATACGTCAATGTCATCATCAGATGATGATTAAAAAACTGGTACATCAATCAACTATTTCAAAATTAATAACAATTTACCACAACGATCAGGTTATGATTATGTCATGAAAGAATAAAGACGTCAAAAACAAAAAGTTAGGTTATACTGAGAATAACAACTCCGAATTTCATTTATCGCGCCGGAACAGCTGTCAGAACGACCAAATGTCATGCGCAGTACGTACTTCTTACTACCAACCTAAAAATAATTTTAGATGGCCAAAACGCTTATATCTGGAATAGTTATCCCAGGCAAACTTGGAGCTGGTAAAACGCCTGCGCTTTATACCAGGTATAAAGAAGAGAGAGAGTATAAATTTATCCTCGGTATACTTATTCTAGGTATAACTTGGCTTTGGTAAAACTGGCCCTAATAATGACATGAATAGGTAGTTTAGGAAGAAAACAGTGTTACTTTTTAATTTTTTTATTTTACTAAATTAGCAATATTAACATTAATTTTGTAAAGGTATTTTAAAGTAAAAGAGAGAGAGAGAGAGAGTTAATATTAAAGGTAGTACCTAAGTTTTAAAAATACATAAAATATGAACGATTTAAAAGTTTTTCGAGATAGAAAACACTATGGATTAGGTATGATAAATCATTGGTGACCTCATATCCCACACAAAAAATGTGCATCTAAAGATAAAAACTCTATTCTAAAGTAAAAGGTATTAAGTTCTAAAAATACATAATGATTCAACAAGTATTAGCAGGCATCTCTGTAAACAATAATATCTAGTATTGCATTTCGAGGTTTCAGAACAAGCAAAACTTTTTGCCAAAAAAGGAAAATAAAAAAGTTTACGACAAAAGTACCTATAGTTACATCTATATCTAAGGACACACTATATATTTACTCTATTATATAGTATGAATTAATGGAAATAATACCCAAGTATTTTTTGAGGAAGCAAACACTAAGGATTTCGAAGGCCCCCCCCCATATTGTTAACATCAAGCTCCCAAACCTTCAGTTCAGATAAATTCCGTAAAATATGTATATGGAGAAGCCCTGATTTGATTGGATAATTGTATAGATCTTCTTTGATTAGAAATTCTTTTCCAATTAAAATAAGTTTATCTCCTCTACGCGATATTATATTATGAATTTGGAATATAGTACCATCTCCCAACATACAAAAACTGTTCGCTAGAGAATGTGCCTGGGTGGTTAAAGTATAATCAAAAAGAATAACTTTTTTGTACTGCGTGCAGTTTTGATCAATGCCTAACAAAGGGCCATTAGTATGTTTATAAAGATATTGTACTTTATTTGTGTGTGTGAAGATATGCTAGCACTAACTCCTATATTCATTTCACTTAGCCGGTTGTAAACTTGCCGCAAAGGATTTGTAGTTCTTATGAGTCGTTTTAGCTGACCTAAGAAATTTTCAAAAGGAAAAGCCGAGAAGGCATCAAGATTGCTAAAGTTTTTAGCATCATCACATAGGTGAATCAAAATATGAATATTATATACAAAATAATCTGTCCCATATATTTCTTTGCAGTGTGAAACAAAAGTACGAATTAAGTTTATGGTAAAATCCAATCCAAAAACATCGATAAAATGTTGGCAACTAAGAATTGTAATTCCGCAGTGCAATAAAAAAAATGTTCATATATTCCTACATTTACCTTGTCTTTTAAAATATATGGACCGAAGTAAATTAAAAAATTCCTAAATTCAGTCGCTTTCCACCGTGGTAAATCTGAGAGACTCCTAGGTTTCCTATTAATCTCTTCAGGAATAAATCTTTGAAGTGAAAGTAGACTATTGGATAAAATAGCAACAATTCGAGACTGAAGTCTTACTTGCAGCTTGCTACCAATCCAGGTATTTAAAAGTTTCTTCATCACCCCCAAACACAGCGTGCATATAATCTATGGGGAAGAGAGATACTAATCTGAACGGGATACTAATCTGATCAGATTATCTGAACGGGAAAACATTTTAGAGAAAAATGTTTAATACAAAACTTTAAGGATTTTCCCTTGGCTACCCAGTGGTCGTATTGGATTTGACCTTGACCGTGACCTTTAAGGTAATATCAAATGCCTTCCTAAACCGTTCATCCGATTGCGATGAAACTTTGGGGAATGGTTGGACGCATGCCTGCGAAGGTTTCTGAGTTAGTAAATCTTATACAGGGTGTTCAAAAAGTACCGGTACGGATGATTATTATGCCTTCCTAAACCGTTCATCCGATTGCGATGAAACTTTGGGGAATGGTTGGACGCATGCCCGCGATGGTTTCTGAGTTAGTAAATATTATAAAAGGTGTTCAAAAAGTACCGGTACTGATGATTATTATGCCTTCCTAAACCGTTCATCCGATTGCGATGAAAAGTTGGGAAATGGTTGGACGCATGCCCGCGAAGGTTTCTGAGTTAGTAAATCTTATACAGGGTGTTCAAAAAGTACCGGTACGGATGATTATTATGCCTTCCTAAACCGTTCATCCGATTGCGATGAAAATTTGGGGAACAGTTGGACGCATATCCGCGAAGGTTTGAGTTAGTAAATCTTATACAGAGTGTTCAAAAAGTACCGGTACGGATGATTATTATGCCTTCCTAAACCGTTCATCCGATTGCGATGAAACTTTGGGGAATGGTTGGACGCATGCCCGCGAAGGTTTCTGAGTTAGTAAATCTTATAAAAGGTGTTCAAAAAGTACCGGTACTGATGATTATTATGCCTTCCTAAACCGTTCATCCGATTGCGATGAAAAGTTGGGAAATGGTTGGACGCATGCCCGCGAAGGTTTCTGAGTTAGTAAATCTTATACAGGGTGTTCAAAAAGTCGAACTATACTTGACCTAAATTTGACCTCCGCTGACAATAAAGGTAGCATGAAAAAAATGGTCAAGGACACATTTGAACGTGAAAAAAAATTAATTTGACCTTGATATAACCTTGAAGGTCATGATCAAGGTCAAATCCAATATGACCATTGCGTAGCCCGGGAAAAATACTAAAAGTTTTGTATTAAAAATGTATTTAAACAATGGTGGACGGACAAAATCAATCCACAATCCACGGGCTGCTAGTTGATTATAAAAGCCATAATTACGTCAGGAATCTGACGTGTTACCGACGTCATATATTGGTCACGTCTTCTAATGACCAGAATAAGACGTCATAAAAAACGTCACATGACGTGATCTGGTTTCCTGGGGCGTTGCAGGCGATTTCAAATCAGAGTATAGGAAAGAGCGCAGGTATACTTGTAGGTAAGAGACAATAGCTCGGGGTCTGTTCCGTCGCACCGAGCGTACATAGGTCGTAAATATCACGGACAATTCGTAAACAGCCATCTCCCGCAGTGCCCGCTTTAACCGGTACCGTCATAAAAGTGATCCCAGCCGGCTAAAGGCCAAAGCACATCTAGGCGAAGCGAAGCGACGCGCCGCGAAGCGAAGCTACCTTTTATATTTCCTTTGATTCTTATGAGGTAACGCACACTTGAGCGAAGCGAAGCGACGCGACGCGACGCGAAGCGAAGCGAAGCGCCGCGACCTAGGATAAGCACACTTGTGCGACTGGAAGCGCAGCGAAGCGACGCGCCGCGAAGCGAAGCTACCTTTTATATTTCCATTGATTCTTACGAGGTAACGCACACTTGAGCGAAGCGCGGCGAAGCGAAGCGCGGCGAAGCGAAGCGCGGCGAAGCGAAGCGCCGCGAAGCGAAGCGCCGCGAAGCGAAGCGCCGCGAGAAATGTTTATCGTGGACGGAATGTAATTCCTTAACGGATGTAAAGTTTCGTCGATCACTTCCGTTAACGATTCGAAAATCCTTTCCAAGATAGATCTCGTCAACGAAATGAATTTTCTCACGCGAAATAGTATCTTATATCATAAGGCGGAAATTCGAGATTTTTTCAGACTGTGTTTAATTAGGTAGTAACACGAGGCATGGTTTGGGGAGGAGTCTACGATCTATATAAACACAGTCTTAAAAATCCGAGGATTTCCGCCGAATGACATATACTATTTTTCCTCACGAATGCCCATTTCTCAAAACAAAACATGTACACGGCTCATTTCACGTTGCGTTCATCAGTTTGAAAAGGGCGAAAATGAATGAAAAAGGCGAAAAAGGTGAAAATGACTGACATTTCACGGCGCTTCCCTTCCCTCCCTTCTCTACCCGGGTATCCATATATGGATATTTTCAGGTATAGCTGTTTATACCTGGTAGAGAAGGGGATAGAATTCGCCGCGCTTCTCTTCGCCGCGTTTCGCTTCACCGCGCTTCGCTTCGCCGCGCTTCGCTTCGCGTCGCTTCGCTTCGCCCAAGTGTGCGTTGCACAGCCACGCTTCGCGGCGCGTCGCTTCGCTTCGCTTCGCCTAGATGTGCTTTGACCTTAAAGGAGAGGAGTGTCCGATACCGAGCTCTTTCCTATACTCTGATTTGAAATCGCCTGCAACGCCGAGCGCGCGCGAAATTTACATTTCTTTTTTTTGCTGACTGACCAGCTCCGCCCCCACATTCAGCTGACTGACTTCGTAACCTTTATTTATATGCAATATACAAGTTGTATACCGATTTTCAACCTTATTAAATTCAAATTATTACCCCGGCAGGAACGACAACTTTGATAGCGTCCCTGAGACACCTGCCCTAGCTTTCGCTTGACTGACCGCAGTATGTTTGTCTACACAACCACTGTAATAAACTATAAAAAAAACTACGCTTATTAAATTCAGAGACCTTTTTTGGCTCTGGCTCTTGGACTATAAGGTATCACGTTATCGTTTAATAGCGTAATCGGTTATTATGAAGCCACTGCGCATGCTCAACGTAACGTTTTACGTTTAACGTTCTAAAATTAAGGAGCTCAAAAACTCCCTACTATTCGCCGATTTCGAGTACTATTTTTACTGTTATTATCATTATTTATCTTGTTTCGTTATTGTTGTTTATGTTAGTGATTGTAGTTTTGCTAAGAAACTGAAATGTCTTTCTCCAAGCTTTCGAACCATTCCTGTTGTGTTCCTCAATGCCATTCCTGGGACAAAAATGACCCTAAAAAAGAATTGTTTTCATCTCTTTCCCAAAGAAAAATCAGGAAAAGTTTATTTGGAATCCAGAATGGGAAAATAGTTGATGCGTGATGTGTGATACAGAAAATTTAATTTTGTGACATTCTGTAGTTATCAAAGAATCTATCAGGATGCTGTCATAATTTTCTTGCCGTAATGTGGTAGGTACTGGTTCTCCCTTATTTTGTTCATACTAAGAGGGTGAATCCAGTATATTCATTTGCGTTTTTTCACACATATCTTAAGAATTCTGTTAGATCAGTATTCTCGTGTTTCTCGGCTAGCGAGCATCGTTGATCGGTATGGAAGACGAATTGATACTTATCGCAATACTTTTAGCTATTTATTTAAAAAAAAAACGCAAATGAATACACTGGATTCACTCTCTTAATGTAAACAGAATAAGGGAAAGCCAATACTACATTACGGCAAGAAAATTACAACAGGCAACAGCATTCTGATAGATTCTTCGATTACTACAGAATGTCACAAAATTAAATTTTCCGTATCACTCATCACGCATCAGAAGTAGCAACTCAGGTCTTCTCACCACCTCTTGCAGTTTTCAATTAAAATAATCAGAATATGATTCCGGCGTGTGTGTGCTCGCTATATTTAAATATATGGAAAGAAGTGCGTAATGAATTCATAATCTTAAATCTTCCGATCCGGAATTCATAACGTTTGTCAGTAACACTGACAGATAAATCTGAAAAAATCAGGACGTGTGTACTGCATAATTAAAATGATATGGTGAGTTTATTTCCAAAGTGCAACAAGTCCATTTTTCAATTTCTTGGCTAAGAAGGTATAACTAATTCTACTATTTCTACAAAACCTATTGAGATCTCTGCTTGAAATTGGATACAAATGTACTTGGTGCACTTTGAAAATGAACTCATATGCAATTCCGGTTCATGAACTAATAATATGAATTTTTCTCTGAATTCAGAGAGATATTTTGGCTGTGTAAGGCCGGCCGGGAAATTATGTACTACAGATTAGTTCGCGGATACTCCGTCATGGCGCTGCGATCTTAAAGTGGAATCCCAATGCGCTCGGTTAGTGGTGACGTCACGTCGGCCATTTTGGTCGGCTAGGACTCCAAACAAACTGGGGAGCCGTGTATTTTGTAATGGGACTTAAAAAGATTGCGAATTAAAATATTTATCCGGAGTATTTAACGGACAAAAAGTTACGTACCATTAAGCACCTTCATTACACCGACGTTTTCACTTACTAGTATTTAGCAGCTATGTAATATAGTGTAATAATTTGCCAAAAACGTTCGCGAATACATAGCCTCAAATTTGTAGCTGTCACCAAACGTAATTATAAACGAATGTATTCATATATACGTACTTTTTGTTCCATATTTGACAGGTTTTGGACAATTTTGAAACTTAAAAAATGTGAGCGATAGATACTTTTATACCACATTATTCACTTTATATATTTTGTAATGTACATTTTACAACGTTTCGTTTCTTGTCAAAATTTATCAATAAATGCGATTACAAAAACCATATAATTGTTCGATTATCAACGTACGTAACAGAGAAATCGTGTACAGGACGCTAAAATATTATGATGAGTATATATTTGCAAAATGAAAAAAGGCTACTTCTGTCGATCGTCATAAAGATACGTCTCCGAGGACTCTACATTTTTGGAAGTTCGATAATAATCGACTTGCCATGTAACTTACAAAAAGTACAAATCTGATTTACATATACAGTATGTCCCGTGGATAACGCAAGTATTTGAATTTCCCTGACATTTGACTTTGGTAGTGCTTGGAACGGTGCTGTAGTTAGAGTTGGCTTCAGAAGAGTGCGCTGCGTTCTTACGAGCCGTGTTTCGAGAGCGAAAAGTGTAAAACGTCTGATTTCCCGGGAACTGTCAATTCGGGAGATCGAAGCGTCTAACCTCGAAATTAACTGAATTTGTAAATAATAGTAAATAATGTGTAGAAGTGATGAGAAATAATCATACAGGTTTCGGAAACACGGCTCGTAAGAACGCAGAGCACTCTTCTGAAGCCAACTCTAACTACAGCACCGTTCCAAGCACTACCAAAGTCAAATGTGGGGGAAATTCAAATACTTGCGTTATATCCACGGGACATACTGTAGATTAAAAAATAAAACTTAATTCATTAGACATTCAACACTTCACTTTAAATAGTATTTTATAGGTATGTTTTACAAGAGACTGTACAGAGATACGAATATTTTTGCCGTGGGAGAAGCCCTGTGTACAGCTTGCACAAACGCATTATTTTCAATTTGTACGAAAATTGAACACCATTGGCCATGCCGCGTTGTTCGTCTAGCTGTTGCCATAGAAAATAATTTTCCGATTCCATTAGAGCCACTGATACAATCGTACGTAACCCGCGGGTATCGCTCGGCATCGATGGCTGTGATTGCAGGACTTCGCTGCAGGATATAAAGAAAACAGTACTGAAATACTACCCACGTTTCTCTATTATGAGCTGGCTTCTTTCAGGAAAACATTCAATGATATTAAATATTTTACGATACTGAAAACACACCTTTCTTGAATCTGCATCTCTTCAACTATTTCCGATGTTACCGTGGCTACAGCAACGTTTCGAGTTCTTTTTTCTGGAGATGAAAAAGTAAGACGCTTTTTTACGTTGTGCTCAAAAAGCGTAGGCAAATTTTTTCGGCTTCCTTCGGGGAAATGGCATGAACATATATATGCACTTGGTCCAGGTTGTTTCCCGTGTCGAAAACCACTACAGAACACTACAGAATATTTTCAACCACTACTGAAAACCTGAGTAGTGGCACAATAGTTGTGAGCAGTGGTTCAATGATGGTCAGTAGTGGTTCAATGGTGGTGAGCAGTGATCCAAAAGTGATATTTAGGGCTGGTTTTACCAACACGGTATAAACGCGGTATAGCGCTATACTGAGAATAACCAGTACGCAAGCGTTTTACAAGTATGATATAAGTCTGGAATAGGATAAACTTTGGAATAAATGCAGACATAACTTATCCGGCAGTTTCATCGTGGGATAAGCTAGCTATCCTCAGTATAACCTAACTTTTTGTTTGCGTCTTTATTCTTCCGTGACAGAATCAGAACCGTGACAGAATCATAATAATTGTTATTAGTTGTGAAATGGAGTTGATTGATGTGCCAGTTTTCGAATCATCATCTGATGATGAAATTGACGTCTTACAAAGAATGAGAAATCCTAGGAAAATACGTGCCCGGTAAGTAAATAAAGGGTACCTATACCTACTAATTTATAACCAAATCTAATACAAAACTATTCCAGAGTTGACTATTTCGAAGAATACAATGATGTAGAATTCTTCACTTGATTTCGTCTGGAAAAACAAACCTGTCAGAGATTATTGGGACAAATACGACATTGCATTGCACCGAGGTCGCAAAGAAATGCAGCAATTCAGCCAGCAACGAAATTATTGCCAACTTTAAGATTCCTTGCTTTGGGATCAATGCTAATTACTGTAAGTAATCGTTTTGATCGTAATGTTAAAACTTCTAATTAGTTATTATTATATGCCGCCACCTCTGCCACCTCCGACGACTCCTCACATCGCAAGGAGAGCTAGTTTACAAGACTACAAGTTCGTCGATCGGCATAAACCGCCACTGATCTCCCAGAAATTAATGGGCGATATACTGAAGACATCGACAAAGTCAAATTGAAACTCGTCGCAAGGTATGATTAAACAATTTTATCGCGGTAAACTTTTAATTCACCAGGAACAAAGAGGAGTTTCGCATTGTCAGAATGTCGTGGCTGCGAAGGATTGGTTTTGTTCACAGTGGGCTTTTAAACGTGTTTTTCAGATCGCCGGGTGAGAGACGTTTGCGAGCCAAACGCGAAAATAGCCCTTGTAACGACCTTCAAGAGATCTTACGGAAACGATATATCGCAATGCAATCGCCGGACAGTAGAAATTCCACCGCGTCGTTAACACTCGATGATTCGTTCTAGATTAAGAACTCGATGATGCTCAATTTCTCTGGGTCGCAGCATTCCCGTCGGACGGTGCTCCAAGGAACGGCTATTGTAGCCTTGCTTTCCACGCGTGAGATTGAATCATATGATTATAATTTTATCTGAGTCAGAGCTCTGGAGAATCAAAATTAATAGATCTCTCCCGTGTTGAAAACCACTACAGAACACTACAGAATATTTTCAACCACTACTGAAAACCTGAGTAGTGACACAATAGTGGTGAGCAGTGGTTCAATGATGGTCAGTAGTGGTTCAATGGTGGTGAGCAGTGATCCAAAAGTGATATTTAGGGCCGGTTTTACCAACACGGTATAAACGTGGTATAGCGCTATACTGAGAATAACCAGTACGCAAGTGTTTTACAAGTATGGTATAAGTCTGGAATAGCATAAACTTTGGAATAAATGCAGACATAACTTATCCGCCAGTTTCATTGTGGGATAAGCTATCTATCCTCTGTATAACCTAACTTTTTGTTTGTGTCTATATTCTTCCGTGACATAGTCATAACCTGATCGTTGTGGTAAATTGTTATTAATTTTGAAATGGAGTTATTTGATAAACCAGTTTTTGAATCATCATTTGATGAAGCTATTGACGTATTAACAAGAATGAGAAATCCGAAGAAAATACGTGCCCGCGGTAAGTAAATAAAAGATACCTATACCTATTAATTTATAATCAATATCTAATACAAAACTATTCCAGAGTTGACTATTTCGAAGAATACTTACAATGATGTAGAATTCTTCACTCGATTTCGTTTGGAAAAACAAAACCGGCCAGAGATTATTATTGGGACAAATACGACATCGCATTGCACCGAGGTCGCAAAGAAATGCAGCAATTCAGCCAGCAACGAAATTATTGCCAACTTTAAGATTCCTTGCTTTGGGATCAATGCTAATTACTGTAAGTAATCGTTTTGATCGTAATATTAAAACTTTTAATTAGTTATTATTAACTACCACCTCTGCCACCTCCGACGACTCCTCACATCGCAAGGAGAGCTAGTTTACAAGACTACAAGTTCGTCGATCGGCATAAACCGCCACTGATCTCCCAGAAATTAATGGGCGAATTTATCTAGGTAGGTATTATACCTTTCTTCAATTCGCGTGATTGCAGAGTTTTCGGGAGCAGAAGTGATACATCCATCGTATAATTTAAATTTTGTACCCTTTTTGTATGATTCAATAAAAAAAATAGTATAACCATTACATGTGCACTACTTACCACTTCTTACCACTACGTACCACTGCATGCCACTATTCGCCACTGTATACCACTACTGACCACTATTCACCATTGTATACCACTACTGACCACTGTAGTGTTCAGTCCGCTGTAGTGGTTTTCGACCAGGGTTGTTACGTCTGTATGAAGTACATATTGTAAAAATAATTTCATAAATGTGTTCATGATGTTCCATACGCACCTTACAAGTTTTTCCCATTTCTTCCTTAATATCTTATCTTTCGGAAATTTGAAGAACTTAGAAGTTCGTTTCTCACTGCAATGCTTGCAATCAGGGGCCCAACACATGACCATCTGTATAAAATGATCAAACATTTATGAATTCATATGATCCGCTAGTGTCTGCAAGTTACAAATTGCAACACTTTCGCTAGTGTTAGACATATTTTACAATTTTACAAACTATTTAAAAATAATTTTAATGTAAATAATTTAATTTGATATATTTACATTCACTATAAGCATTATTTTTATAAGTGCAATGAATAAATAATTGATTAAATGTGGCAAACTGCGAGTAGATGTCATGAAAACTTATAGGTTAGGTGCTTGTCAACACACTCATGTCGTAATATTCTGAGATTAGAACGAGGTAAGAGTAAAGTTATACACGTCAATCTACTCGTTACAACATCATCTTATTCGATACGTACCTTACAATCACTATTTTGATGCACTGCAGCGACAATGTTAGCTAAATGCAAGCCCCTCTGTTAAACCTTATGGACTTTTTTGTTGTTTGGAGTCTTTTACCCCCACTCCGGGGATGCCTACGTCACACTAACCGAGCGCATAGGGAAGATGCACGAACCGGCGAACAATGCCCCCTAGTGAGCGCTGCTGGAAAATAGTTGGTATAAACAAAGTGTATCAGTAAAATTTTTTAAGTCGGTGATTTCTTCGTGTAGTGTAATTTTTAAAGTATTTTATGCATGTGTTTCGACCCTTGTCGAAAACCACTACAGCGGACTGAACACTACAGTGGTCAGTAGTGGTTTCTACAATAGTGGTCAGTAATGGTATACAGTGGTGAGAATAGTGGCATGCAGTTGTACGTAGTGGTAAGGAGTGGTAAGTAGTGCACATGTAGTAGTTATACTATTTTTTTTTATTGAATCATATAAAAAAGGTACAAAATTTAAATTATACGACGGATGTATCACTTCTGCTCCCGAAACTTTGCAATCACGCGAATTGAAGAAAGGTATAATACCTACCTAGAGATAAATTTAAATGTTACTTATAGAAGACAATGCAATGGTAGATGACTTCTTTGGTTGATATTATTAGATACCATTGAGATTCTCGCGATTGTAGACCCACGTGCGTAAATTTTAAATTTAAACTTGAATTTTCTAGTAAAAAAGCGAAGGGAGAAAACAAAATTTTTCCGACGTTTCTATGAGCTTCTATCCTCATATTAAAAAAGAACTATAATCTAAAATGTGTCGCGCGAAATTACCTAGCAGGGAAAAACTCATTTATAAAAAAAAGAAGAGAGATCTATTAATTTTGATTCTCCAGAGCTCTGACTCAGATAAAATTATAATCATGATTTAATCTCACGCGTGGAAAGGAAGGCTACAATAGCCGTTCCTCGGAGCACCATCCGACGCGAATGCTGCGACCCAGAGAAACTGAGCATCATCGAGTTCTTAATCTAGAACGAATCCTCGAGCGTCAACGTCGCGGTGGAACTTCTACTGTCCGGCGATTGCATTGTGATATATCGTTTCCGTAAGATCTCTTGAAGGTTGTTGCAAGGGCTATTTTCGCGTTTGACTCACAAAGGTCTCTCACCCGGCGATCTGAAAAACACATTTAAAAGCCCACTGTGAACAAAATCAATCCTTCGTAACCACGACATTCTGACAATGTGAAACTCCTCTTTGTTCCTGGCGAATTAAAAGTTTACCGTGATAAAATTGTTTAATCATACCTTGCGACGAGTTTCAATTTGACTTTGTCGATGTCTTTCTGTATATCGCCCATTAATTTCTGGGAGATCAGTGGCGGTTTATGCCGATCGACGAACTTGTAGTCTTGTAAACTAGCTCCCTCGTAATGTGAGGAGTCGTCGGAGGTGGTAGAAGTGGCGGCATATAATAATAACGAATTAAAAGTTTTAACATTACGATCAAAACGATTACCTACAGTAATTAGCATTGATCCCAAAGCAAGAAATCTTAAAGTTGGCAATAAATTCGTTGCTGACTGAATTGCTGCATTTCTTTGCGACCTCGAAGCAATGCGATGTCGTATTTGTCCCAATAATATCTGGCCGGTTTTGTTTTTCCAAACGAAATCGAGTGAAGAATTCTATATCATTGTAAGTATTCTTCGAAATAGTCAACTCTGGAATAGTTTTCTATTAGATATTGTTTATAAATTTAATAGGTATAGGTATCTTTTATTTGCTTACCGGACACGTATTTTCTTCGGATGTCTCATTCTTGGTAATACGTCAATGTCTTCATCAGATGATGATTGAAAAACTGGTATATCAAACAACTCTATTTCAAAATTAATAACAATTTACCACAACGATCAGGTTATGACTATGTCAAGGAAGAATATAGACACAAACAAAAAGTTAGGTTATACTGAGAATAGCTAGCTTACCCCCCAATGAAACTACCGGATAAGCTGTGCCTGCATTTATTCCAAAGTTTATCCTATTCCAGAATTATACCATACTTGTAAAACGCTTGCGTACTGGTTATTCTCAGTATAGTGCTATACCGCGTTTATACCGTGTTGGTAAAACCGGCCCTAAATATCACTTTTGGATCACTGCTCACCACCATTGAACCACTACTGACCATCATTGAACCACTGCTCACCACTATTGTGCCACTACTCAGATTTTCAGTAGTGGTTGAAAATATTCTGTAGTGGATTTCGACACGGGGAAAAATGGACAAAATTATTCGCTATGAGTTTGAAAAAATGTATTTCAATAATAACACAGACTATCAGAAGTGCTAAAAGGAAAGAAATTTCGTCTTCAGAGAATGTTCCGTTATGCAAAACAAGCGGCATACCCAGGTAGCAAGCTGACGTAAACTTGACGTCACTTTTAGGGCATATTTCGTCGACGACGTCATTCTACCAAAAAATGACGTTTTAATGTCGTCATTCAAGAAACGTCTTTAAGACGCCTTAAATATGACGTTAAAAAGACGTTATTTTTACGTCGTAATAAAATTTTTAAATAACTACTTATTATACAATATACATTGAATATTTTTATATTTTTTTATAATGTATAATATAAAAATTTTTGTATAGTGTGGTCTACTTTAATTCTCGATTCTTATATGTCTGTACCATTTTACCAGTACGTTTTTTTTGTAATAAATAAAAGTAAGATTTTTTATATTGCGGTCGTTTCTATAAACATTCATATAATTATTTATTTATTAATATCAATTTGCGTCTATGCAAGAATATTTATCAAAAGATGCAATCATAAATTTAGAAAAATGTTGAGAAAAGAATAATCTATATATATAAAAATGAATGTTGGTCTGTCTGTCTGTCTGTATGTCTCTTATGCCTTCCCAAACCGTTCATCCGATTGCGATGAAATGTTGGGAAATGGTTGGACGCATGCCCGCGATGGTTTCTGAGTTAGTAAATCTTATACAGGGTGTTCAAAAAGTCCCGGTACGGCCGATTATCTCAGCGGGAAAACATTTTAGAGAAAAATGTTTAATACAAAACTTTAAGGATTTTCCCTTGGCTATCCAGTGGTCGTATTGGATATGACCTTGACCGTGACCTTTAAGGTAATATCAAATGCCTTCCTAAACCGTTCATCCGATTGCGATGAAACTTTGGGGAATGGTTGGTCACATGCCCGCGAAGGTTTCTGAGTTAGTAAATCTTATATAGGGTGTTCAAAAAGTAGCGGTACGGATGATTATTATGCTTTCCTAAACCGTTCATCCGATTGCGATGAAACTTTGGAGAATGGTTGGACGCATGCCCGCGAAGGTTTCTGAGTTAGTAAATCTTATACAGGGTGTTTAAAAAGTCCAGGCACAGCTGATTATCTCAGCGGGAAATCATTTTAGAGAAAAACGTTTGATGTAAAACTTTTCGGATTTTTCCCTGGCTACCCAATGGTTATATTGTATTTGACATTGACAATGACCTTCTAGGTAAAATTGATTTTTTAAAATCCGAACCTCTATTTTGTATACCGAAAATGAAAAGAGCGGGAAATTTCACGTTCAAATATGTCCTTGACCATATCCTTGTTGTTTCCATGTGACCTTTATGGTCAGCGGAGGTCAAATTGAGGTCAAGTACAGTTCGGCTTCGTACCATGAAAGCTATGGGCCCTATACAAATTCTTTTTGATAGTAGGACTTAGGATTTTTTAGTGGCTGTACAATGGTAATATTGTATTTGACCTTGACCATGACCTTCATTTGGAATCTCTTACATCTGACATAATATTCCAAATCAGTTACACGAAAAATCCCTTAGTGCCAACCAAATTTAATCGAGGTAACAATCATCACTGGCAAATTCAAAGGCGAAGACGTCCTCATTTACGCATACCTATGATTTCCAACGATTTAACATTCGAATTCAAGCGGCTGCAGTTCCCTTTGCGTCTTGCTTTTGCTATTACCATCAACAAAGCATAAGGTCAAACGTTGACTATTGCTGGCTTAAATTTGGAAAATTCATGTTTTTCACACGACCAATTGTATGTGGCTTGCTCCAGAGTTGGCACACCGAAAAATTTACACGTTTTACTCCAAATAAAAAAATAAAAAACATTGTCTATCCGCTGGCCTTAAGATAAATTAATAAAAGAAATATACTTTCCAATTTAAATTAAATACATGTATTTTTTTAGCGTAGCATGGCTCCCTACCTATGAGTACAGATATCTGCTAAAAATTCATTGAATGACGACCAAAATCAATCCACAATCTACCCTTGCGAAGCAGGGACGGGCTGCTAGTACAATTATAAAATCTTATTTATTTAAGGTCTTTCTTATTGACTGGAAAAGCAACATATATTTATTCATTAAACTTCATATGAACACCAATAGTAATACTTAATACCACAGGAGCGTGCAGCAGATGAGGACTCGAAAACACCGACCGATCGACGAAGTTAAGCAGCAAAAAGTGCGGACAGTAGTTGGATGGGTGACCGCTCACGATGAAAAGATATACGTCAGCCCTAACCTTTCAGAGCCGTCATTTTTTACACAGTCACGTTATATTTTTCGTTATCTGCCGTCAGAGCTGACCTTCAAAAACCGTCATTTCGACGTTAGTGTGCTACCTGGAAAATCGCTAAAATTAAACGTCATAAAGAACGTTAGAAAGACGTCATTAAATGACGTCAGTGGGATGTGACTTTCGAACGTACTTTTAAAGACATTTATACGTCTTTTACTGACGTCGTCTATGACCAGATCTGACCAAAAAATGACGTTAATTTCACGTTAGTTTGTTACCTGGGATAACAACTAGGATATTGCCATTATTTCAGTTTGTCTCGTCGACAAGAACCACATCTCCTGGCTCTAACAAATTTAAAAATCCACTACTAACAGTGATATACGAATCGCTTGCTCTTCCCCCATAGCACTTTGATTTAAGACTTATTAAACCATTTGGTGCTATCCCAATTAGAAATTTAAATGTATAGGCGCTTTTGTAAGAAGAGTACATGTATACCGTATGTCCGATCATTTGAACCATAGGAAAATTGCGAGTTTTGCATGAGCACCCCTTTGGGTCTCCTCGTCCAATAGAATCACCGGAGAAGCGTGAATGCGCATGCGTAGTAATCCGCGAGTGTGGCGTCGTCAGCAAGTTCAGATCGATTATTTCGATAACCATTCGTTTTAAAGCGTCGCATTTTCACCGCCATTTTAACTGACCAATCAGAGTCGGGCAACAGATTCTCCACCATTCACAAATCCGGGTTTGGGCCCTTGCCAATGGCTTTAGTGACGTCACTAAGGATTTCGTTTGAATCGAAGTCAAACTTTAAACATTAAAAAAAAAGAAATTAGTGCTCAGAAAAAAACAAACACATCTTATTAATAAGCACAAAAAGTATTAACGAATGAGCAAAAAAATCGTGAACATGCCCATTATTACACGCGTATCGGGATAATGTAGCTTAAACGCTTTGGGCATACATTTTTCAATAGAATTTTTCGACGACCAGAAAATTAAATTAGTTGTTTTGTCTGTCAAAATTAGAAGTACATTTGTAAATAACCTGACTGCTGTACTTGAATGGACGTTAAAAATAATTCCCAACTTAATTTTCATTAGAAACAGCAAAAGAACATTTTTTTGGGTTAAAATAGTCGAAAGTTGTACGAATGAGAACAATTCCAGAAAATAGTGAAATGTTTGTGAATTTGCACTAGTGAGATCTCTCAACTGTGCTTTTCTTTCTTGAGACTACTGTAACCGTCATTCACGTCACAGGTCCACATTCCTGGTCTTTAACCCTAGAATACTAAAATGTCGTAATTTTTGTGACGCTTACATTAAAACTAACGTATAAAGAAAAACATATTATTATTCTACGGTTAAGAACCACACTTGACAACTTCATTGTTATATTAATATTGCACGTAGTCGAAGTTATTTCCATCTAAGAAAGTTTAAAATACAAAATATTCTTTATTTGTTTCGTAAGAGTCAAAACAACACTGTGTTTCAATACTACTTTTTATATTGATGGGATGGCTTATTCTTTCAACCTCTTCATTTTCATTGTCAGCTTGTATCACCTGCGTAATTTTAGGACTGAAAACAGTTTTAGAAGTGCGGTTGGTCCTTTTCATATGTCTTTCAAAACGAGAAATAGCCTGTGTCACAGAGAATATCGTTGGAATATACGCAGGATGAGACTGGATGGAACTTCGTTGACCTCCGACAAAATGTGCACTACATATTCTTGAATATTTTGTTGGTACCTATAAAGAACCCTCTCACTGAAATACTGCAATGATAATTTTGTTCTCAACGACCAATAAACTAAACTCAATTTTTTCGGTTAAGAGCTTTTATCCACTGCTGTCGCCTTCCCATTTCGTAGGATTTACCCGGGAATGAGTAAAAGTTAATGTTACTGTTTTTGCAAAATCTTTCAGTATTTTTGCAATTAGTAACACAACAATTTCACTCCGATTTAGGCATGATTCAGTTTAAAATCACTATTAAACTCTGATATAACCTCATACTGTCACGAATTGTTTATACCAATAATGTGCAGAAAATCTCCACCGATGGCGCCACTAATTAACGTGCTGTGGCGAAAAGGATGTGGTCGGCATCTTATCGGCGGAGCGTTTCGTCCCGGAGTCGGCCTGTGGACTCGTCAGTAAGGCTAGGCCGACTCCTACCTTAGACGCTCTGTAGTCCTCGGTGAGAGACGGGCAGTTGCGGTCTTATATAGAAACTTGCCCGTTGTTGGACCACTAACGAGAAGCCGTAAGCCGTGGAGTCGAAGGTCGGCGCCACCTGGCGGCAAGGCGCCGTAGCGCGATGGGCCGCTACAGTGCATCTTCCCTATAGCGGCCGACCCACGACGAGCGACGGTGTCGCCACCACCAGACGACGGAAACAGGTCCTTCTCCCGCGCGAAGAGGACCTGCCGCCTCAGTTGGAGATCCGCTGAATTCCTTTAACTGTTTCACTTTCATAATTTTTTTACCAGTCACATCAGATACAGTCAAATCTGCAACAGTGCAGCATTAATAATATATTATAACCGTTTTAATTTGCCCGCGGGTGTTTGGCTCGGTGGCGCCATCTGCTTCAGTTTTGCCCAGCCAACCTAATTTGTCGGAGTAATTGTATTTGTTAGAAATAAAACGTGGTTTTCAAAGTTAATAAAATATTTCCATTCGCGAAACGATTCCCTCGCGTTTATTTCGATCCTCGGACGCGCTTGTTAATAAAAAGTAAAAATTCAGTTAAATCGAAGTAATGAAGGAAGGGTGATTGGGACCGCTCATTACCGATGGCGGCGCTTGCGGCGCAGCGGAAACATGGCGGATATTGCCGTACAGCACGCCGCGAACTTCAAATTCCGTCGATCGGTAGGTAAAAGAGTCAAGCACCGTCGGCAAATACTGCAGATGGTAAATGTCAGGGTCTCACCGCTTGATGCGTTTCTCGTGGGACATGCTGTACAGTTGATCCGAATGAATTCGTTTCATTGTTTGTGAAAATAAATGTCTATATCTCGTTCTAAAAATGCTCATTTTTTTTAAACTTTTGGAGCAAGTTAACACTTGTCAAGTGCGCGCCAATCCAAAACGCCAATATCGGCCATGTTTTTTAGTACACGCTTTGCCGCCAGATACCACATTCATTTTGAGCGTCCGCAATAACGCGTCTATAAGGCCCCTGTAGGTACACGTTGGGCCAATGAGTTGGGACACCGTTTAAGGCCCCTGTACACGTTGGGCCAATGCGTGCCGTTATATACTAAAAGATGGCGGCCACGAATGAGTTATTACGATAATACCTTCGAAGAGAATTTTTTGAGGTGATTGGAGGGACCATGAGGAAGTGTCATTTGCAAGGATTTTGCTCAGAATCCCTGCAAAAGACACGCCAGATGACTCAAAAAAGAAAAAAATTTTGCTCAAAAAATATTCGTACCTCGGGCTGAAAATTTGTATGTTACTTGTTTGAAGGTCACAAATGATGTACCTATGTAAATCGTCAGACGGCTAGGTCACTGATAAAGGGGTGTCAGAAGCCCTCAAATTTGTAATTTTTGTTTCGAACATTTTTTTATGTTACCTCCGTCTGACGTTTTAATATATAACATGACTTGTCATTTTTTTGTCTTAAAAAATTTTGTTTTACCTCTGACGTTTTAACATATTGTTTCAGAGACTTTTCGAAACACATAAAATAATTGTCAGACGAGAAAACCTATACAAAATAGAAAGTGCTGTACAAGTAAATGGCCGCGGCTGCGATAGTGTCCACGTCCATCCTCGTCAAATGGCCAATGCAAAATGAGCAACGCCAACGTGTAAAGGCCCCTGTACAGGTTTGGCCAATGCGTTGGGCCAATGAGTTGGGACACCGTTTACACGTTGACGTTGCTCATTCTGCATTGGCCATTTAACGAGGATGGACGTGGACACTATCGCAGCCGCGGCCATTTACTTGTACAGTACTTTCTATTTTGTATAGGTTTTCTCGTCTGACAATTATTTTATGTGTTTCGAAAAGTCTCTGAAACAATATGTTAAAACGTCAGAGATAAAAAAAAATTTTTTAAGAAAAAAATGACAAGTCATGTAATATATTAAAACGTCAGACGGAGGTAACATAAAAAAATGTTCGAGACAAAAATTACAAATTTGAGGGCATCTGACACCCCTTTATCAGTGACCTAGCCGTCTGACGATTTACATATTTCCCCGCGAATACGTCGAAAATTTAGTGGATAGTATGCCTCGGAGATACCAAGCGATTATTGATGCTGGTGGGTGATTGAACTCATTATTAACATAATTGCGCATTGCCTTGGAACATGTCAAATGTATGCATGTGGAAAAACATTGTTGAATAAATTTTTTATGAATAACTCTGTACACGCTCTTACTTAACTTACTGTATATCACCTATATATATTATCAGAATACTCTGGCAGTGGATTAATGCAATTTTTAACTGCATTAATGCACTTTACACGTTTGTGATTTTTCTATGGCAAGTGAACACTACTTGTAGGAAAGAAATAGAATTTTACTGATGGATTAATATTTCGTACACGATTTGGTGTATTTAAGCAACCTTTGATGCAACAGGTTTTTTTCGAGGATGGAATTTTACAAAAAAATATTTAATTTTAATTAATAAAAAGGAATTTCACTGCAACTGTCCTTTATGCGCTTGTTCAATTCTTCCCAATTACTTTACACAATACTTTCAGATGGCGCTCTATTCGCCTTGCACGGTCCCTATAGACAGAGCCAATCGTTCGTCGTCCTTGCATCTCCGACCAATAGCGTATAGCCTACAGTCTACAAAATGCTACGTGCCATATCGTCCTGTGAACAACGAGCGTGTTCATAAATTGGCTGTCAGTACTGCCAGTACTGACGCTGGTTTTACTGAAAAATGGGCGTTCTGTTTTACTGACAGTGCTGCCGAAACTGCTAAATGTGAACGCGTTTTTCAGTACTGCCAGCACTGTAAGTAGTGATGATAGTGACTCTTCGGAAGATGAATTAGGTTGGCTGGTGGTCGAGGAAGTAAACTTCGGCGCCACCGAGCTAAACACCCTTTTTGACCGCCTGATTTGAAATATTGATACCTTGCTTTGAAAACCTCGAAGTGCAATTTTTGACAAAAATGCCATTTATAACTTACTGTGTTAAGGTTTAAAATCTGAAAACAGTAAGCTATAAATGGCATTTTTGTCAAAAATTGCACTTACGAAATTTTCAAAGTAAGGTATCGATGGTATCGATATATCAATATGGCAGCCTACTTCATATTCATAAAGTATAGTAGGCATTGCAGGAGTCAAGAATGAAAATATAATCTTAATTTATGAATCTATATGTAGTGAAGTGAATTCAAATAAAAAATTTAATATAAAATGGTTTTTTCGTGTGCAGTACCGAGTTGTAAAAATAAATCAAGGTTCATGGTTCCTTCTGTAAAAAAATCGAAAGATATTTGTCAAAAGTGGCTCGATTTCTTAAAATGTGCACCTCATCATAGAGAAAAGGATTATGCAAAGTTCATTTTACTCCTGATCAATTAATAACTTTTAGCGGTGATGCAGGTAAAAATGAAAATTATTTAGAGCGTGTTCATAAATTGGCTGACAGTACTGTATTCCCATTCCGAAGTATGGAAATGCAGTACTGTCAGCCAATTTCTGAACATTTCTGATTTAATTAAATATGTATATTTATAGTACATATGGGGATTGTATTTGAATTTTATTTTGTAATTCATTTTTACAATTTTTTTTACCAGTCACATTAGTGCAACATTAATAATATATTATAACCGTTTAAATTTGCCCGCGGGTGTTTGGCTCGGTGGCGCCATCTACTTCAGTTTTGCCCAGCCAACCTCATTGCTATAGACTGCCTAAGTCTGACGTCACAAATGGGCGGAGCTTCCAAACCTTTCCAAACAAATCGGTTTTGCGTGCAAATTGTCCATAAGAGAGTTTTCTTTTCAAGTGTATCGTTAATTTTGACGTTATTTTAATTTTGATTAATCAATTACGATATTAACCTTCATTCGAGAGATAATATTTTAAAACTTCAATCTCTTACTCATAATCAGTTTTCTTCACCACGGTTTACTAACTTTATTAAATATTCGTGGTTCAAGAGTGGATATATATTCAGGAGACCTCCTGAATTTGAACATCCTGTAGAATTTTGTTTTGCACAGGACTCGGAACCACGATGCCACATATGTGGCGATATTGCCGTTATTACGTGTGCTTGGTGTAAGAAACAACTTTGTATGAAACATTTTTTCACGGAATACCATTATTGTCATAATTATGAGCCATAGAAGTTGAACTTTATTAAATAAAAGAAAAGTGGCATTAAAATACATAGAAGTAATAACCCCCGACCTATCCCGTCACTGCCATTGGTAGCCCGCTCATTATCAGACATAAAAGTTAGAAATTTGCAAAACTGTAGGAGGGAAATATATCATGTCATACATGGTTGAATTTGTAATAAAATTTCCTAAATTTTTGTCCACATGACTAAACCGAAATTTCGAAAAATTAGATAAAAAATTTTTTTTTTTTTGAAAAATAATGCTTTTTTTCAAAATCTGTTTAGGGGATTTTATTATACTAAAAAAACCAAACAAAACGTACATTGAAAGTTTTCATCTATCTCGCTTCGTTTCGGAGATAGCTCGAAGGGGGTGAAAATTCAGGGGTCCATTTCACCCCCTTAAACCCAAAATTGGGCCGCTATAAAAAAATAGGGGTCTCTTATTTTTCGATAAACTTTAAATTTACGAAGTTTCATCAAGATCGGAAGCGGCGGCCTCGAAACGTTTCCTTGTCAGTAGTTTATTAAAAACTGGAGATCCAATACCGGTCAAATAACTGAATTCCTCTTCGTTTCTTATCGATTTAAATCCATGGAACCCGCTGCATAATAACACAGGTTTACAAAAAAAAAAAGTCCGGACTATTTGACCGGATCATGGTATTCCGAGGTATTTTTGCGTCCTGAATCCGATCCCGAGGTCATCTGAGCCACATCACGTCAGAAAAACGAGATTTCGAAATAAATAAATAAGGAAATGGGACTGCCCTGAGCAGCACCCAGAGCATGACTCCAAGGTTCTAAGGCCATTAGGGTCAGTGTTGGGTCCACTGTCAATATGTCACAGTGAACGGATCGCCGGAATTGGATGCCTTGACAGGGAGATCGTAATCTGCGAGATACAACGATCATGGCAACATTTTATCCACTGGGGTGGTTCTGTGATAGTCCCGGTCGAGATTTAGGACTCCATTCCAATGTTTGGAAGGTATTCAAGACCTAAACAGCTACCCTCCAACTCAACAGGTCGCTTGAGAAATTGTCCCGGGTCCAGTTCCAAAAAATGGTAATTTTAACCTCTAAATGACCTTGAAATCTCGTTTTTCTGACGTGATGGGGCTCAGATGACCTAGGGATCGGATTCAGGATGCAAAAATACCTCGGAATACCATGGTCCGGTCAAATAGTCCGGACTTTTTTTTTTGTAAACCTGTGTAATCTATTAAGAGTTTCATCCATAGGATCACATCCAACATCTTTTACCATTTTTTTTAGATGTTGGTAAATTAACATTACACGTTTTCTCTGCTGTTTTCTTCATCACAATATTCGTTTGAACCTCTGCTGTACTTACTCCATTTAAGCGATTTAAATTACACATAAAATATGTAACATTGTTTTCCATTTCTAAATTTACATAAGTATCAATTTGACAGCCGATACACCGATTTACGCACATTATCGCATTATCGGTGTTTCAAGTACAGTAACAGATTCCCTACATTCTTGCTGTTCCTTCATTTCAATAAAATTATTAACTTTTTTCCTTCCTTGTTGAATGTTCACACTTCTATTTGTGCGACGACACTGTCGTTCAAATCTCTGCAGAGCTTGTAATGACCTCTTATCTGTATTTTTTTTCCTGGGAAGATGGAAGGAAGATGATATAGATGCAAGGGATGTTCTGACTTACAATTCCCAACGAAATTAGTACTGCAAATTACTGTGCTCTTTTTAGGTTCCCAGTCATTTGGATTATTCCTAAAACAGAAAAACAATTTAATAAAATTATAGGTTATTTGTCTACTGAAAATTTATTTGAATTATTACTTGTAACCTCTTAAGTAATTTCTTATGACTTTCTTTATCAGGATTATCAGCGTTATATTCTTCGAATTATTATTTTTCATATTATATTTCCACATAATTTTTAACAGCTTTGATCCATTGTTTACGTTTCACGTTTTTCCAAGGTTGATGTACACTGAACTCAGGAAAATGATAAAATTTCACTTTTGCTTCGACATCTTGAGTATTGCGGGGTGCATCTGAGCAACATCGAATACAGCAAGACTTTCTTGACGCAGAAATTATTATTTTATTATTATTTTATATATTTTTATGTAACTGTCATATGCTCGTGTACTTTTTGCACCGAAATAATATAATAATTGGCCACCAGATGGCTACTTGTCCCTGTGCACGGTCCCTATAGGGAAGCTGCACGAACCGGTGAACAGTGCCCCCTAGTGATCACTGCTGGAATATAGTTGGTATAAACAAAACGTGTCAGTAAATTTTTTCAAGTCGGTGTTTTCTTCGTGTAATGTAATTTTGAAGTATTTTGTGCATTTGTTTCCAAAAATGGACAAAGATATTCGCTGTGGGTTTGAAAAAAATGTATTTCAATAATAACACAGACCATCAGAAGTGCTAAAAGGAGAGAAATTATGTGAAGCAAAACATGTGATAAATGTTCAGGAAATAGAACACCATGGACTGTTTTTTATAACTGGACATGCTATAAGACAAATGTCTATCAATTTACCCTCTTATTAAATTTACCCCCTTTATAAAGTTATTTCCATCTAAGGAACTTTCAAACACAAAATATTCTTTATTTGTTTCGTAAGAGTCAAAACAACACTGTGTTTCAACAATACTTTTTGTATTGACGGGATGGATTATTCTTTCAACCTCTTCATCTTCATTGTTAGCTTGTATCACCTGCGTAATTTTAGGGCTGAAAACAGTTTCAGAAGTGCGGTCGATCCTTTTCATATGAAGGGTCCAGTGGAAAAACGATGAGATTCCATTTTTTTCGAAATCGATATTTTAGCGGCATCTGTTAGCTTGTAACATGAAGTATCAACATACCAAACCTTACAGGGGACAAACAATGAGATTTCACTAAAAACTGTGGTTGAAAACAGGCGGCACAGTGGACTCCCACGCATTGTGAAACTTTAAATGTCGTGTTTCTCAACTTTTAGAAATATGGACCCTCATCGTTTTTCCACTGGACCCTTCAATTGTTATATGCACTACTAGTCAAGAATATCTTCTGGGCCATCTTTATTCACCACTGGCCATTCAAAGATTTTATTGTAAAAGCACTGGACATGGTTACTGTCTGGCAAATACGGTTTTAACTTCTCAATATCTCTCATTTGTTTAACATTAAGAGAGGTATACGTTTACGGAATTTCTGCAGTACACATAACATACCTCAAAAATACGATAAGATGCCTAGAAATAGCGGTTTTCTGCATGAAATGGATGGAGCACTATTTCAAATAGAAGTTCCAGTTAAAATCTCAATTTTCCTAAAAATGTCACTTACGGGGTTTCTGAAATATGTGATTCAAGTATTGTCAAGAGGAGGAGGGCAAGAAGTGTGCAATTTGTAAGAGAAAAGAGGGAACGATAGATCATCTAAGGAGGGAGTGTACAGAGCTTGAAGTGACAGAGCTAAGTAGGATGGTGCTATTAGGAGAGGATGGAAACGTGCTCTACTGAAAAAGTGCACGTGTAAAAGCACATGTAAAAGCACATGTAAAAGCACATGTAAAGGCACATGTAAAAACACATGTAAAAGCGCATGTAAAAGCACGTGTAAAATCGTATGTAAAAATCGAAAACTTTCACATGTGCTTTTACACGTGATTTTACACGTGATTTTACATGTGCTTTTACACGTGCACTTTTTCAGTAGGGTAAAACAAGTAGATTGGTGGAAGGTGGAAAGAAAACTAACAATAAGAGAGAAGACAAAAAGAGGTAGCATAAAGAAGTAAGGAGGTGAGGGTCTAGGAGGAGTGATCACGAAGGGGTAGCGGATAGGAGAGGATGTAGTGTAAGAATGATTGAGACGACAGAAGCAGGGCCGCGTCTAATGAGTGGCCATTTCGTGCCACGCACGAAGGCGCGTATGAAGGCGCACTAGTCATGTAGTACACGGAAGTAGTACTTTTTAGAAGAAATAATTTATAGTTTTCAGATTACGTAAATTATGTTCCTATAATGGGAGTAGGAATAAATCCCCAAAAAGTTCCCATGTGGCCGATTTTCGCAACATCCCTTATTTTGCAAAAAAATACCCCCGGATGGTACATTGTGCCGGTTTTTCTCAATTTCCTCGTAAACCGTTGTTCAAACGTAAAAATGTATAACCAAACCAAAAATGTTCGTCATTAAATTTTACACAAACTGTTCTATAAGCATTTTAGCTAATCCTCTCTGAATTTCCGCAAATAACGTTCAAAGTTAGGTGTAGTTTTTAGCATGTAAAATGTGGCTTTAATTGTAGTGATTTTCATAGTTCTAGTGCTATAATATCGCTACATAAGTATTATCTAAATCAAATTTTAAAATTTGAAAGGGATTTTAGAGCATGATAACTATGCATTTTCTAATTTGAGCTCGTTTCCACACCACCCACGAGGTAGAGCTCCCGGCAAGTCATTTTTAAATGGTGTCCCCAATAGGCCTAATCCACTAACGTGTCTTTTTAAATTCATTTGTTAGGTCCTCTTCATTTAATATCTTCTTAATATACATATATAAAATATCTCGTCAGGTGGTGCATTGAACCAACCCTGTCCATGGCAGTTGGAGCACATGTTTGAACAATGTAATCCAAGTCTAAGTCATGCACATCGCTTACCACAACCCTTTTTACAGCTGCACGATATAACTTTCAGAACAGAAATCGGAGCCGGCGCTACGGTAGTAAAAACTGGTGATAAAATGTTGCCCATTTTTTTCCAACCCCACTGCGCGTTGGCTGTATATCTTTTCCTCGCCAAGATTGAATTTGGTGAAATACCCGGTAAGAATGCTGTTTTAATGCTGCAGATGTTGGTGGCAATCTAGACAAAATTACGGCATGATTGGATTGGCCAATCAACTTATTAAAATAAATAAATCTGTAGTTATTCAAAGAAGTTTCTTTCCGTTCAGCTTTATATAACGCAAGTGTGAATTTCTCACCAGCACTTCCAATTTGCTCTTTCGTAGATTGAGAACTGCTGAAAATATAAACAACATCTTCCAAATCTTTCCTCTTGTTTAATATGTTTACGATTTGAGATTTGCCTTTTCCGAAAAATGCAAAAGTGGTATCACAACCACTAAACGCATGTGCAAAAAGAACAGTTTCTTTAATATTTTTACTAACGTTGGATGATTGCATATCAGAAGATCTATAAATCCTTTTCTTTATATTTCCTTGGGCTGGTTTCAAAACAAAATATCCTTATCTTGAGGAGCAAGAGCAATATAAGAGAAAGAAGATCGACGTCTTGATCAACTACAACCACAGTGTCGTGTTGACTTGATAGATCGATGGCGGTTGTAACGATTAGTAAGTCAGCATCGTCTAAAGCAGTAAGAGTATTAATATTCTCAGAATTTAGCCTCTCGACAAGTTGAGAAATTAAACGATCTTTGTTAGCTATATTACTTAACAATATCTTTTATTGATCGTGTATTGGTGTGTTTTCACTGAATGCAATTGTAGCCGAAGTGCGCTTCAGGAGTCGTTTTTGTCGTTCAAGACTCTTTGTAATAAGTTACATAGTGACCATAGTGTTTACGTATAAAGTTAACATAGGCCGAGTAAATGTCACGAAATGTACCCTGTTTTAGCCATGCCACACGGTGAATTAAATTACCACCATCCACTACAAATTCGCAATGATCGCTCAAGTCAGCAGTTCGTTCTGGAACTTTCTTAAAAATTTCGTACAAGGATGAAATAATAATAATAATAATAATACACATTTTTAACACTGACTAAAATCCGTAAATAATCCACCATAACGCATACCACAAGTTTATGTCACAAGTGCGTTGACGCCTCGCTAAACTTGACATATTTTAACGGCCTGCTAAAAACTATCCTTAACTTTAAACGTATTTTTCGAGAATTCAGTAAGGATTAGCTAACATATTTATAGAACAGTTTTTATGTAGAATTTAATGGCAAACATTTATGGTTCTGTACATTTTTTACGTTTGAACAACGGTTTACGAAGAAATTGAGAAAAACCGACATAATGTACGATCCGGGGGTTGTTTTTTGCAAAATAAGAGATGTTGCGGACACTGGACAATTGGAAACTTTGTAGGGTTTTGTTCCTGATCCCATTAGGAAAATGTATACGTAATATGAAAACTTTATAAATTATTTCTCCTATTCCATGTTTATACGTCTAATTTACGAGCACTAATGGGGCGCCAAAAGGCCTCATACCTTCTCTAGAAAAGGGCGCCAAGCACGAAGGCGCCTCATCATCTAGAAGCGGCCCTGGACAGAAGTATATGTATAGCCGTCCCACACGATACGTCCAGCGTTGGTTCCAGCGTTGGTTCCAGCGTTGGTTCCAACGCTGGACGCAATTGCCGTTTCCACGCCCACACGATGTGGTGAATGCCTTCTAGCGTTGGACATATCAGCATTTGCCACATCGTGTGGGAGGACGTTGGCGAACTGCATGTGTCCAACGGTGACGAACGTTGGCTACATGCAACGTTCGGGCTTCTGTCGGTAAATTTGAGCCGCGTCAAAGGAGCTTCAAAATATAGCGCTATTTATTATCGCGGGCACTTCAGAAAATGACTCATTCTGACCAGTCCCATCGAGGGTTATTCACATTCAATTTGGGTGACACCGTGATTATAAAATGTAATCGATTATAAGCGTTTACCACGGTGATTACACTGATTTCGGTAGTCAGTGATTACATTGATTACCACTACCTTCGAAGGTGACTTCATGATTACTAAATGATTTCAATGATTACCGTGAAATGGTAATCAGTGATTACAATATGTTAGTAATTGTTGAAATCATGTCCTCACTCTTTCTTATTAATTAATTGTTTTTTTAATGAACGAATCAACAATGAATAAAACTACATCAATTTGTAAAGGAAAACAAACAATGCATTAACTTTATTTGCGAGCTGTTCTGGTCGCTCGGGGGTTTTTGAACGTACTAGTCGCTCTGCGATCAGGAGCACTTGTGCGACTTTTTTAGCTTTCTCTATATCGACCGGGGGCGAGAGTGCCAACACACAACGCGAAGAAATTTCTAGGGAGATGCGGAAGGCAGGGTTAAGTATTGGGTGCGTTCAGCAGATCATACCGCTCCGCAACAGTTGTGGAGCAGCTCAGCAAAAATCTGCCGAACGCGCATGCTACCGAGCGCTCCAAGTGAGCGTAAATGGTAGCGGTCGCCATGTTTTGTAGCGAAGAAAAGTTAGTCTCCCGCTCACTTCCATCGGAAGAAGTTTTGGCGCATTTTATGAATGATGTCGAGCGGTGTGAATCGATGTGTTGAATTCAGTCTGTCGTGCGACGGAACATCTTATATTTTATGTATTATTACGAAAAAATTACATTTTCTTGCCACCGGCAATCGTAATCGTAATCGTAAAACAACCGTAGCCATAAATCAAACATTTGCAAGGGTGATTTTTTACTCTAAATTAAATGGGGAATCCAATAATTAAATTTTCTTTGCAAAATATCCAATGGCGCCGAAGATTGGGAGGGGGAAAGGGGGGTACCGGCCCCTAGTATCTACGCCACTGGAGAATTTTCAAAAATTATTTAATTATTGCTTAGAGCTGTTCTACATTAGCCTGTGTGCGAAACTTCATGGAAATCGATCTAGTAGTTTAGAAGTTATGATGAGAAAACCATTTTTTTTCGAAACTTTGACACCCTGTATCTTTGTTAGGAAACATTTTTGAACAAAATTTTCTTATGAGTCTACTTTTTGTTGTTGTTCTATCACATATAAAAAAAAATGACGTTTAACCTGGTCCACCCTGTATAGTGTCGCACCGCTCTCACTCACGTCGCCCTGACGTTTGTGTGCACGCGCTGCTGCAGTTGCCTGCAAGTGTCAATGAGACTGAGGGATGCTCTCGGCCTTCCGGGCCTTGCAGGGGTTTCGTAGCATCCCGACCATGAATACCTCGCCAACCTAGTAGCCCAGGCAGTATGCATTATCTTATTTCCATTAGCGTATTTCCAGCGCCTCCTAGGTAAACGGTTTTACTTTTGGTTGATCAACGAAATTGATTCAATTTCATTGAACAGTGCTTTGAGAACCAAATTTTTGAAAATCGTGTCGCTTGCGCGTTCCAAGTGTCTGGAATTGGCGTACATTACATCACCAATGCTTCGATAGCGCAACGGTCAAGTTGCCGGGCTGGGAGTCTCGATGACGTGGGTTCAAATCTTGTTGGTTTTTTCTTTTTTTCTTTATTAACTCTTTTTTTCATTTCATTGCAATTACTTCTTGTTATTAAAAAGTGGTTTACATTACCGAATAAAATAATAGTTTCAATGTTTTTCATAGTTTTACATTATTTTCTTCCTTATTGAGGTGAAACAATATTACATATTTGTAAGAACAGTTGGAAACATCGTTGCATTTTTTTTACTCTTACATTTCGTCATTGGAATTTTTGGCTGCCGAAGATTTTGTGCATAATTTTGAATGATAATTGTCGAAAAAACATTTAAAGCACACTGTATTTTGACACCATGAGCATTTATTTTGACGAATGGGACTTTGCCTCACGCACATTTACACTTTAAAAGCGTTATGGAAAAGCAAATTTCATTGTTTCATTGAGTGTTTCAAATGTTTTTTGCCTAAAATTCCCATAAAGAAATGTAAGAGCAAAAAAAAAATGCCAAATTTCGTAGGGGTTTCGTAGCATCGCGACCATGAATACCTCGCCAACCTAGTAACCGAGGCAGTATGCATTATCTTATTTCCATTAATTTCTTACCAGCGCGTCCTAGGTAAAAGGTAAGTAGGTATTATGAAAATTGTAGAGGATACAAGTTTTGTTTAAAAAATTTAATTAATTTTCCCTTTGGTTATCGAGAAATAATTAGTTAACATTATCGAGAGATAATTAATTTCATTTTTTGCTGTATTCATTGATACTTTCTCCACACTATGTTTCATTTCATTGAAAAGTGTCGAGCCCTTCATTTCAAGGAAAATTAGAATACATGAAATCCTGTCTGAACACATGTACATTTAATTATTTAAAAAAATTTATAATTACACTCTCAGACGGTCAATCGTCGTCGGGTTGTGCTTATTTCATAGTTAATTTTTTGAACTATCTACCATATAAATTAAAAAAAAAGTCGAAATGACCAGTTACACGACGACAACCTCAAACAAACAAGCAAAGTCCCATTCGTCAAAATAAATGCTCATGGTGTCAAAATACAGTGTGCTTCAAATGTTTTTTCGACAATTATCCAAAATTATGAACAAAATCTTCGGCAGCCAAAAATTCCAATGACGAAATGTAAGAGTAAAGAAAATGCAACGATGTTTCCAACTGTTCTTACAAATAATATTGGTTCGCCTCAATAAGGAAGAAAATAATGTAAAACTATGAAAAACATTGAAACTATTATTTTATTCGGTAATGTAAACCACTTCTTAATAACAAGAAGTGATTGCAATGAAATGAAAAAAAGAGTTAATAAAGAAAAAAAGAAAAAAACCAACAAGATTTGAACCCACGTCATCGAGACTCCCAGCCCGGCAACTTGACCGTTGCGCTATCGAAGCATTGGTGATGTAATGTACGCCAATTCCAGACACTTGGGACGCGCAAGCGACACGATTTTCAAAAATTTGTTTCTCAAAGCACTGTTCAATGAAATTGAATCAATTTCGTTGATCAACCAAAAGTAGAACCGTTTACCTAGGAGGCGCTGGAAATACGCTAATGGAAATAAGATAATGCATACTGCCTGGGCTACTAGGTTGGCGAGGTATTCATGGTCGGGATGCTACGAAACCCCTGCAAGGTCCGGAAGGCCGAGAGCATCCCTCAGTCTCACTGACACTCGCAGCAACTGCAGCAGCGCGTGCACACAAACGTCAGGGCGACGTGAGTGAGAGCGATGTGCGACACTATATAATATGTTTGCCACAGTTTGCGTAGTCAGTGGTGATCATCGCATAAATCTCCTTCCTTTTCAATTTAGCATATCTTGCAAACCAGGTGAGATACGTTGAATTGCTATTTATCTTTTTCTTCGGAAATAATCCAAAATAAACGATGGTATAATTAACAATTTTTTTAATTGCAAATTTCTATGTAAATTCAAGCATTTAAAACTTTAAAAATCAATCATGTGTAAACAACAATGAAAATCAAAATTTGGCTTCGCTAGGAAAAATGATGAGATTTTTCTAAACGGGTTACAACAAAAAAATTGCAAAAATCTTAATTTTTGGATTTGTTATGAATATTTGAACATTTCAACTCATCTGGAGGTCCTAGCTTCTTAGGCGTTGAATATAGGGTAAAAACTGTAGTAGCTTTTTTGTAGATAATTTTATTATCTACAACTTTTGTCTTAACTATTTTTCAATATGTCACGTAGTTTTCAAAATATTAGCGAAGAATCGATTTTTTCAACAATAAATAATTTTTTACAGCCGTACCCGGTTGGTGATTTTTCTTTTAATATGTTCCCTCGATTAATAACATCAAAACACACCTTTTCCCAAGTTTTCGCCCGTATGTCTCAATTTTCGATTTAAACGGAAATTTTACTGGACTATTATGCTCGATCTGCTGAAGGCAACCATTGTAAATCCCGAGGACCCCACTCAAAGGACCCAAGGAGTGTCGAATTTCTCCCTCACACCAATACGCGACAGTGCCAGGGACATGAAAGGGGAATCGTGGCGGTTTTTGATGATTATAGTGATTACAAATGACTAAAAATGATTATATTTTGATTACCAAAAAATGATGACAGAAAATACAATCACTCGTAATAAGTGATTACACTGACTTCGTTGATTACAGTGTGATTACACTTTGATTACAAAATTGAGTGACACCATGATTACGATTGTGAATAGCCCCTCGTGTCCCATACCTCCCGCCTCGTAGTCCAAGGCACTTATCCATTTTACAAAAAAATCGACGAGGGTAGGCTGATTTTTTCTGGGCTGTTCAAAGGCAGTCTCCAGAGTACCGAACCAAAAGATCACACTCGAAATCATCTGGCGTTCGGCCCTAGGGGCCTTTTTCTTATTTTTTTTTTCGACAAAATGACCTTAATGAAAGTTGTAGATAATATTCTGATTCATTTTGCCTGATGAACTTTTTTCTAGCTATTTTAGTTTAGGCGCTATGGTTATTTTTGTGTTTGGAAATTTGAAAAACAAAAATAACAAAAAAGCTACAGATAATTGTGTGTTTTGTTTTCCCGCAAATGTATCAATGCACAGAAGTAGGAGAATGACTTAAGTCAAATTTTGTTTTTATTAACATTATTTATTTATACCAAATTCCCAAAGAGCGTTTATTTGTCAACTGTAGAAGTTTCATTTCTAAACCGCGTGACATTGTTTTGTTTCAAAATGTGGAATAACGAGTTGTCTACGAATTACAATTCATAGAACATGTCGTTCATACCGGTTTTAACGTTGGAAGCTTCTTTGACGCGGCTCAGATTTATACCGACAGAAGCCCGAACGTGGCATGTGGCCAACGTTGGAAGCATACCATTCGCCAGCGTCTACCCACGCAATGTGACAAATGCCGATGCTTCCAACGTTGGAAGGCATTCGCCCCATCGTGTGGGACCGGCTTATTGCGAGAGCAGTATGCCAAAGGATGTAAATAAATAGTTTGTAAGCAACCAAGTCCCATTCAGGGCCACAAGGCTGAATAAAGATTTAATACTTAATACTAATTATACGCTCTTTTGTTTTTAATAAGACTAGGACGTATAATATGGCACTTATGACCTTTTGTCATTTCACACGCGATATAGGTACATACTTATGACCGTTATACGCGTTTTAAAAATATCACGAAAATATGATAAAAAAGTATTTAGTTCGATCGATAATAAAAAATGAATGTCAACTGTTCCCCTTAATTAAATTTATTCCAATTTAACATAAGTTTATGCTTTCGATCCAAAGTCTCCGTTAATCGCGAAGGCTCTAGACGTCAGAATATCAAGCATATCCACACACAGTACTCTAAATAAAACAGTGGTCTATTTATACGTCGCACCCCCCCATACGCGTGTTTATCGCGTACGTGATGCGGTCAGACGATTCACACGAACGAGCGTCGCGTACCCCGGCGTCCAAATATACTCCGAAACCTATATAGACCGCAGACCGAACTCCCCCAAAAAGGAAGAAGTCCACTTGGGCTTCTTGGAATACCGCGACTATTACACGTCTGACTCGAAATACTCGACAGGTCGTTGCTCTACATTTTTACGCTGAGAAAGCTCCGTGCGCCCGTCGTGGCACGAGTTAATTTTGCAACATGCAACGCGCACTCTGACGCCGTGGGAAGTCCGATACTTTCGATTCGCGGATCTGCTCGTACACAGTTCAGAAAAGAACGCAGGTTACGATCGATGGGAAGAGCTGCATCGCCACGAGTTGGGAATTTCTCTCGGAATGCCATTTCAGCTGGTCACGCGGGAAAAACGTGGCCGAGCGATGAACTGTTTCCTCCGATTTACGTCGGTTTATCCTAGATCTCTAAGGCCGCGTCAAAAACACGCATTACATTACAAGGAGTTCCCCTTGACGACAGACAAAACTTTTACCAGGTAGAGTTTCTCGTAAATCGGCAAGTATCAATGAAAATAAACGGAGAATGTGGTGATGAAAAATATACCATGCGTAGGGTGGCTACATATACGACACAAAGGTTACAGAGCCACTCATTTTTATTTGCGACTACGAAATATTTTGTACTGTTTCACATTAAAATTTGCACGTTCTTGCTGAAAGTTCTAATTTTATTCTGAAGCAAAGACGATTATCTGAAAATGTTGTCAAAAAATTTATCTAAGACTTTCAAATGAGAAAAGTTGTTTCAAGGAACTGGGCAAGTTCTACGACATAAATTATACGGAGTACGTACTTATCGATCACAATTGTGAAAGTTTAAAAATCCATTGATTATCTTCTTTTCTGTGTAATACTGGCCATCATAGTTCGACTAGGTAATTCATTTGTTCTCCATGACAATTCTATATTTTAAACCACCTTCTTTGCCCGGAACGGTATTTCTAGTTATGCCCAATGGTCGATATTGTAATTAATTCATACCATTCCGTGACGCAGTCGCGCGAATGCTTATTATTACCGATGACGTACATACGACGCCTGTCCAGCTGATGTCAAAGAATCGCGTCGTCATTACGCGGTTGGTCAGTTCAAATTAGACGTTTTCTTTAGACAATCGGGGAATTCTAAAACGTAAAGTTTTGAAATGGCAAATGTATTGACAACAGAACAATTTAATCAACGTCAAAAAAAAATTGCCTTTCACATAACGCGATCAGTGTATTTTCTTTTTACGAAAATACAAGAAACAGTAGATAAAAAATGTAAATAATAAATTTACAGATTTAAACTTTCTGTGCGAAAATTTCTACAGGCCTTTTTTCTATAGAAATCATAGTTCTTGCGTAATTAAAGTTTGATATAACGATAGATTTTAGTCGACCCCGTTTCATCCCACGATAATCATTTGAGACTTGAAATGATTTATCGGCGTGAAAAAATGCCCTCTTCATCAGCCCTTATAGAAAAATACTACTGGAAGAACGAAATTACTACAGGAAACTACTGGATTTCAGTAGTTTCCTGTAGTAATTTCATTCTCTCAGTAGTTTTTTTTTCGTAAGGGAGTCTTCTCCAAAAAATAATGCAATCGATACTTTCGGCTCTTGTGCATTATCGTGCAAGATTGAGACGTGAAAGTTGAATGCACTCGTGTATTTTAACGCTCTCGTAAGCTAGAAACTAAAATTGAAATAAAAATATTTACAATTCTGTGTTCGGTATGATCAATATTAGACAAATTTAAAGTTTTCAAAAAGTTAAAGTTGTCCATATTGTAAATACGTGTCATCAGGATATCAACTTCTATGGTATAAGAGATAAATCTGCTTACGGTACTGACAGCCACAGTAGGAACTCATAAATAAATATAACGAGTCAGTTTTGGCTTACGAGTGAGATCTTGAGCGAATCTTGAAAATCCTTTACTTATTGAGTTTAGATGATATGTACCAGCAAGGATTAACACGAGAATTATAAAGGTCTTGAGGTTTCTTGTAAAGATCTGTTTATTACTAAAATATAATAGTTATTATACTGATAATATTATTAATTACAATAATAATCATACATAACGGGACTTCTCCTAATAATTAAAAATGATAATAATAATAGCAATCATGATAATTATTATTATAATGACAGAGTGATCCATATACAAGAATACGTCTACGGCTCTCTAATAGGGAGTGGCTATGTACACGGGGGGGGGGGGGGGGGGGGGGGGGGAATTATAATACGACAAAAGAAAGGGAGAGGTCTTATTAGTGACCGCAATTTCGATTCCTCCCTCTTTTGTTCCCAATAACGTTAACTCGCGTTCCAGTCAGTCCATTAAATAATAGATGATTTTTTAGTCACTGTAGTCTCTCTCTCTCTCTCTCTCCCTCTCTCTCTCTCTCTCCCCCGTTTCTCTCAAGTACTAACATATACATAAGTAATCATATGGGCACGCACGCAACACTCTCTCTCTCTCTCTCTCCCTCTCTCTCAAGCACTGACGTATACATAAGTAATCATATGGGCACGCACGCAACAATCTTACCACGATAATAATGTCGCGTCTATATCGATATTTTGATTTGCGTTAACGGGATAACGCTCTATATTATCCGCCGCCGATTAGATCAGCGGCACTTCTTTTTCATTTTATTTGTTTGTTTGTTTGTTTATTCGGCCCAGCAGTTCAGTCGAATATCACCGTTTAAACAGTAAAATTAAGCTAGGAATCCACTACACTCGACTCGACTCGACTCGACTCGACACGACACGACTCGACACGACACGGTGACAAAAATTTGCGTGGTGTGTCCACTGGAATCGACGCGACACGACTCGACACGATGGTAGTGCTTCGTCCTTTTAAATTTTAACGTACAAGGATGCATCGTGTATGGCTCTATAATTTTTCCAATGATTGCTTCTCTGTAACATCTATACAGATAGAAATTTACTATATACCTATTTATGTTTACTTGGTCTATTCAAGGCTTTTGAGATTTCTTCTCAAGCTTCGTTGCGTATATTTTGGTCTCTATATTTCAAACTATGTATATTTTACAGCATCTCATATGCTCTAACTTTATTAATGAGATCCTCCTCCATTCCTCTGCGAAATTAATGTAAAATCTTCGAACTGTTCTTCTCGACTCTTTCCAAGCAAGACTGCCGCAATTCAACTGTTCGCTTATCGGTCCATATCTCGATGTGCACGCAAACCGTGTCCACTAGGCTCGACTCGACTCGACTCGACTCGACGCGACAAATTTCTGGCCAGCCAGAAAAGTGTCGTGTCGAGTCGAGTCGTGTCGAGCCTAGTGGATTTCTACGCCATTTAAATACACGGAAAATCGTGCGATCAGAAACGCGTCGTGTCGAGTCGAGTCGAGTGTAGTGGATTCCTAGCTTTAACCGTTGATAGTCACACTGGGATCCAATGGTCTCCGATAGGCGTTACAGGGAACTTCCATATACAGGGTGACATTTTGAAAACTTGCCACCCCAATATCTCAGTTACAGAGATTTTCTAAAAAGAAAATACGGTTTCGGCAATGGAGAGGGAGAACCAAAATGACATAATCGGAGACGCACCCCCTCCAACCCCCTTAGGGATAGCCTCCCAAACTTTGTAATCTTAAATAGCAACCCCCCATGTGTGATATAAACGTTGGAAAGCTCTTTAAAAATGCTTTACAACACCAAATTTTGGAACCTTTCGATGAGTAGTTTTCGCGCAAATCGAGAAAGAAACTGTTAGAAGTAAGTTTTGTCAATTTATTTGTTAAAGCTCAATTAAGTTACAATTAATTATGTCATTTTGGTTCCCCCTCTCCACTGCCGAAACCGTATTTTTCTTTAGAAAATCTCTGTAACTTTCTGAGATATTGGGGTGGAAAGTTTTCAAAATGTCACCCTGTATGTAATATGAAGCATTTTGAGGGTTTAGCCGCGCTCGACGACTGAAATGCTGGTTTTTGGCCATTTTAACGTCGATCCACGATATTTCGTTCTAACTTCATCGCAAAATACACCTCGCGCTTATGTCCACATCCATCACCTTCGCGGCTACTTCTGTACAATATTATTCGAAACCGTTTTTCCGCAACGTAGAGGCGAGCGCAGTCTTCGTGCAGTCAGCCGCGAGAGCACGTCTTCGCGCCTCGAAGTGAACACTTCAACGGAACGACTGGAGTGGTCGCGGAGTCTGAAGCTAGCATTTCCCTCCTTTGACTATTCTCGTTAACCAACTGCGATAGAAATTAGATTTTAGAGGTAATATATTGTTCGGTAGAAAAACCATTTTTTCGAAAGAATAACGAAAATACACACTTTCGTCTATGTCGATCGCAATTGGCAATATACGTTAAGTTACGGGGTACATATGTCGGAGTCTAAAAGTCGCTGGCCGGTCGGAGAGAAAAGTATTTTGGACTATAATTACAGAGTCACAAAACCACGCGACTATCACAGGAAACATCCGCCTCTCTAACCAGACAATCGTGAGACACCCAGCCCCGAAGTTACCCCAATGTTTCTAGACATTTTATTTGTACGACTTAAATAATTTCATGACTCCTAAATTTCGGTAGATCGCCCCGAGCGATGTTTTCCCGAGTCGAAATTTAAACTCTAATCTGAACCTGGAAAACCTCATTTCTTTGAAGTATTGGTTTGCCGCTGTAGGTGTAACTAATTTCGTGATCATCGTGCTCAGACGATCACGAACAGGTTTAAATTAGAATTTGTGTGAGTATACTTCCAACTCTAATGTCGACCTGCTGGACTTCAGACAAAATTGAAACTCTATTTCCGCCGCGTAAGGCGTATACTACCCACACTTTTACAATTAAATAAATTCGTTTTTGACGTACGCCTTACAATTTTTCAATAGTACAAAGCCATAATTAGCAAGAAAAGGGTATACATTTTAATATGCATTAGACAACAAAGCAATAAATTAATTTTTGTATTATTATTATTAATAACAATAAAAAATTAAATTTATTATTAACGCCTATATTTGACTCTACAATAAATTTTTAAAGAATTCTTCGTTTTTCAATGAGAATTCCAAGTGGCCTGAACGGAAAGTTCAACGAGGGTCGTATACGTCTCACGCGGGCACGGAACGTTTTAACGACGTGCAAACACTTCGTAAATTTATCGTGAATGCACTGTCTTCATAAAATTTTTAAATTAAAAAATAACAAAATCATATAATAATGATGTTTCAAACAGTGCAAATTGTACCGAATTATTCCATAAATAATGTATGATTAATTATCATAATCGCTACTGTTTTGAAAAAGAAAGTGTCATATTATTTTATAAAATTTAATGAAAATAACCTTCGAGAGCAGTCACTGTCATGTCCAGTTTCTATATATAACTAAAGTCAACCAACGCCACTCGAAGAGTCGGTGGCTCAATTGGTAGAGTGTGAAAGCATTCCCAGTTTCGAAGATCGCAGGTTTGAGTCCCGGTAGGGTCTGAAAAAAAAAACCGACACTGGCAGGCGGGTTGGCAGGCCTATGGACGTGTACCGACTGATAGGCCTATGGACGTATACCGACTGGATACGCCTATGGACGTATCTGATGGCGACACCATTTTTTTTCGCCACAGCTCGAGGCGAGGTCCATGAGGCCCAAATGAGAGTTATGAAAACCTAATTTGAACCTAAACTTGCGAAGAGTGGAAATATTCACGCAGTTTAGGGGTTCAAATTAGGTTTTCATTGCACAGATATCCGGATCTTGAAAACCAACTTTCAGCCTCGAGATCCTCAGTGAGGATCCAGAGGTTCAAATTAGAATTTAAATTTCGACTCGGGTTCACCTTTCGACCACTTTACCGCATTTGTGATATAAATTTTCCTATAATCTTCGCGGAGCGTCCCTCCTCCCTTGGAAGAACCTGCCTGGTCCTATCCATCTTCTCTCGAATCCCTCCCGATTTTCCGGGAACGAGAGAGAGAGAGAGAACGCACGAGGAATAATTCCTCGCTCGGCTCAGTCTATTCGTTCCATTCGAGGAGGTGATCAGTCTAACCCGCGATTTCTAATTCCTAAGTTCTCAAATACAATGTACGTTGCCCTAAGCGCGAACGCCGACGCCCTGCCGGAGCTTGGCCAGCGCTGGCATGTAAGGCGGCTGCTCTTCGTCGTCGTCGTCGCTGAAGTCAGAGTCTGCTTCCGGCAGCAGCTCGGGTGTTGCGCCGAGCCTAACGAGGTCCCTCGCAAGTTGGGTATCTTGAATGCACGCAGCGATCTGGTAGGCGGTGATACCGGCGTACGTTGGTGCATCTAAGCAGGGTCTGCACTCGTTCAGGAGGAAGGCAATGACCGATCGACAACCGAGCTCCACGGCTAGGTGCAGCGCTGTTCTGCCGGAGAGCGCTTCTCTTGCTTCGAGGTCGGCGCCAAGGCGTAGCAGGAGGCGCACCAAATCGACTTGGTCTCTCGCGGCTGCTATATGTAGGCACATCTCACCTGGAAAAAATAAATAAATCGGAAGATGAGCATGGGTATTCGATAACGGGAAATGATAGAATAAAATAGAAAGAAATTAATTGTGTATTTTTTATCATAGGATGGCGTTCTCTGATAACTGATATAAAACATATCAAAGTAAAAAGATACAAGAGAGTATAAAGCGAAGCAAAATTTTCAATAAATTCTCAATATCTATAGGCTGTCTTATATGACAATATATTAGGCTTGATCAATCACCACGTCGATTTATGAGTAATTACGTCCCTGACGACTCCCCACTCTCAGAGAGACACGTGCGATGTGGCTTGGTTCAGAATAACGATATCGATGGTAGCGATGAGAGTACATAAAAGGCGACTCAAGATTAAACGATGGAATTGGTAACATTACGGGGAGTGCGACTATACAGTAGAGAAGCGTTGACAAGGGGAAGTTGCGACTCGAGATCGAGTCAGATCGGTACAATCATGTGCGAGTATTTCGGAGCCAAGCAGCCGAGTCACATGCCCGAGGAAGACATAGTTAGAACTAGGAAGACTCGGTGAATCATTGTCGGAGGCTTGGCTGGCGTCCCGCGGTCCAAACTAGGCTCGCCCCGATCAAAGTGACCGCTAAAATTAACTACCCTGAGTTACCAACAGCGGCTCGCTCATTGGCGGAATGCTACGGGCCTTTTAAATACCAAGACTGTGGAATAGGGATGTGCGATTCTTCAAAAAGAATCGATTCTCGAGATTGAATCGAATGAAGCATTCATGGAGCAATTTTGAATTGAATCGACCGAAAAGAATCGATTAAAAAAAATCGATTAAAAAAATCGATTTTTTAAAATAAAAAAAACATTGAATGGAAAAATGTTAATTTTCAAACACTTCAAGTATATAACTTTAATAAATAAGAAAAAAATTTTAATTTAAATAAAAAATTCTTATTTGATTATCAAAATTTATATAAATGCGATTACACAAATCGAGTTGTATAAATGTTAAACTTTAGTAGAATCAGTTTACTCCAAGTGCCAGTGATGAAACTCCAGCGATCTCAAGAAGGTCAACATAGCAATATGTTCAGAAGTTAAACGGTTTCTTTCGTTACGGACAATGTGGTTTGCAATCGAAAACAATCCTTCGCAGGGCACTTCAGTACTAATGGTCAACAAATACTTTAATGCTATTGCAGCAAGATTTGGACAGTTACTTTGTTGGGCCAGCCAGTACTTAATAGGATCTGTCTCGAATTTTTCGACACTTTCGTTAATATATTGTCTCAAATCAACGTCAAAAATGGCAAAGATGTGGATCGATTTCGCCAGTAAAAAATCGATCCAAACAAAGAATCGACTTTGAAGAATCGATCCAAAAATTGCAATTTTTCGAAAAAAAAAGCGAGCTTTTGAAGAATCGATTTAAATCGCACGGCCCTACTGTGGAATACCTGTGTCTTAATTCGCTCAAATGGTATCTCCATTTTACCCATGGACAATTTTAAGACACCTTCATAAGGAACGTAACTGTGAATTTACGTTGGTGTAAAATTTACTTTTAACGTTAACTGAAAGCCTCGATATTTGTCGCGTAGTCTCTCGTCGTACGCATGATTCCGAAAAAAATTAGACATTAAAAATTACCTAATCAAAATCGCGGTGTCACGAGATTTCTTACAGTAAATCAAAGTGGTGATCCCTATACGGGACAATCCAGGGCAAACTGGCACAGGAAGTTGGTTTCTAGTTCCCGTTACTTTTCATGGCAACGAAGGGCGAACTTTCCGTGTCAGCTTGCTCCGGTTTCCCCTATTATGCAGATCTCTACCTCCACCGTGTTCCACTTCAGTTGATATACGTGTACAAAAGCAAGGAAGGCGAAGCTACCGGGGAAAGTCCCCAGGGGCGGCCAAAGAATATGTTTATGGACCCACTCGCCTCGTGTGGAAAGAGACAAAAGAATCCAACAACGATCTAATATGCGTTCGCTCGAGGCGTATGCAGTATACGAGTCGTTTGAACTAACGAACGGCGCCCTCTTCCCCTCTCTCTCTCTCTCTCTCTCTCTCACACACGCGCGCGCGCACGCACGCACACACGCCCTAACTCGCTCGCTCGCTCGCACGCACGCATGCATGCACGCACGCACGCACGCTCGCTCGCTCACTCACTCACACACTCACTCTTTCTCGTCGAAAACGTAGGATGCGCGAAAACGATTTGGAAGGTGATCGTCGAAATAAGAGCGCCGAGCGAATAATGCCTATCGACAATACCCGTTCGTTTTTCCCGCGTGTGTTCCGATGACTCGGCCCACCGCGATTTGTTTGCTTCGTTTCCCAAGCCGTCCCTGAGCGAATTGCGTTGTTCGTTATTATTTTTGCGTCAGCTAACGTACAGTCCGGTTCCCAGTGAGCTACCACGAATCTTTCTGGATTTCGTCGATAACGAGGTTCGCTTCTCACTCGATTTATCCTGGTGACCGAACGATTCTACGAAAATGTCCGCTCCTGGGCAATCGGACTGTATATCCGCCTCTTTGCGATCTGTCGGCGAAAGAAAAGTCGCACGGCTAGGAAAATATCCACAGAATTCGCAACGCGTTATTCCTCGTTCCTTTCTCCGACCTTCTTTGACTCTCGCTCTTTATTTAATCTCCGTCCCCACCCTACCTCGCTCCTCCAACGATATCATTTCGTCTCCTGTTCGCGCGTCGTCCCTCCTCTTTCCGAGCTCCACATCCGATGGGAAAAGACTGTTTACCCGTCTCTCGCGAGTATACGCGAGTTCCAACTGCGTACTGGTCTCTCTCTCTCCCCCCCCCCCTCTCTCTCTCGCTCTCTCTCTCTCTCTCTCTCTCTCTCTCTCTCTCTCTCTCTGTCAAATACCTAGATCGAGTGTAGCGAAGGTAAGGAGGTGGGTAAGGGGGGGGGGGGGGGGGGGCAGACAAGCAGGCGTGGATGCGTGCGAACTATGTGGGCGCCAGAGGGTCCATCGTCGGCGACGCCATTGTGGGGTTTCCCAAGGCGAGAATGCCGTGGCGCGCAAATAGCCGAACAGGTATTTTTAAATGTCAAAAACATCTGCTTCAACTTCTGCTTCATCGCCGCGTGATGTAACGTGCGTGCTTGCTCACACGCATTCTCACGCACGCTTTTACGCGCCAGAGAAACGCCACGGTAAAATTCCTTCCCACCCCGGCGCGAGACCTCGCGTCTATACGGAAATCACCCGTAAGAGGGAGAAATTGATGACCAGCAAATTGCGGATCGCCGAATGAACTATCCTTTCTTCCGACCACGTGGCCTCGGAGCGCTATAGTTTTCAGAGCCTCTCTTTCATATGATTTACGACAAAGAGGGCTACCCTGTTTCGACTGACGATAACGTGACCCGCCCACTATTTATTTGCAATATGTTATTTACGTGCCGCCATTATTATATATTTTATCTTAAAAGATAACTAGTTTATAAATTTTAAACGCAAAACCATTCCGATAGGCTTTCCAGGTTATATATACGAAGCGGCATTTTCTTAACTTTCTTGGTTCTCGGAGACTTGTTTAACCATATCTGTAACTGACATCATTTTTATTCACGTTAATGCTTGATGGTGAATACGATTCACTTAAAGATTTCAAATTTTTGTACATGATTATTATTGGGTTTAGAGGTAATTTCTCGGTTTTTTCTTTTATCTTATCAGAGGAATAGTTCGTACACTATTTCAAATTTTAGGACAAATAAAAGAAATTTAACGTTCGAAAGAGGTCCCTATACCTTTATTGTATACCTATATGAATCGTTATCGAATAAACACGGATGAGTTGCGATTGTAACGGTGGATCACGCGCGATTGTTTATCAAATTTTAAATCGCAAACGGTTTTTCCCTCGACCGAGGTTATCGCGATGATGACTGCAAACAACCGTGAAAGCCGAACGAGGTTGAAAGACAGACTCTGGGATATTCCCGATGTAACATTTTTTCGTGGAAGCACTTCGTGCACCAGTTGGACAAGAAAACGCCGACCGTTGGCTGATGCGTTTGCCCGCTTAAAACGATAGGTAGGTACTTAAGGCCTAACTCACACGGTGCGACTTCACTGCGAGAGCAGTGCGACAAAACTGTCGCAACAATCGACGACTTTCCTGCGACAGTTTTGTCGCACCGTGTGAGCAGATGCGCGACAAACTAACACAACGACACCGCCACTGTAGATGGCATACAGACAAGCGCGAGGTGCGTGTGAGATGTGAAGTCGCACCGTGTCAGTTGGCTCTAAGAAGTTTACCGCGCAAAGGCCGAGAAAGAACGAGGTAAATTCTTTCGATCGATCAACTCGTTGCGACCGTGTTCTATCGTCATGAGAAACCGCATTGAATGTCTTTGAAGGCGGCATTATCCGTATTAAAGAATACAGAATCGATCGAAATGTTCTATTTCATTCTCGATCTTAACCGAGGAATCTCCTCTCCCAAATTTAAAAATAATATTCTCTCTTCGAATAAAGAATTTAATTCTTCTCGCTCCCACGATCCAATCTGTGATTAGTTGCTATGCCTTTGACGTCAGAACGGCTAAATGGTAGTTCGAAGAACGTCCACTACCACGGCGACGTCTCTCGGCGGCTCCACTTCTAATTGGTCGCTACTCTTGACGTCAACTGCAATGTTCCGTTCTTCGATATGGGCCATACGAATATTACGAAACGTTTGATACTTTATTTTCTGTAAACGTGTGTCTCATGATTTTCGTAATTCTCCCACGATTAAAAATGCATCCGAAGTAAGATCGACAAAATATGTTTCTTAATGATTCGTTCTTTCGAAATGCTTGCGCCAACTCTACAAAAATCCGGATCAAGGATTCCTTTGTGGGTCGTGGACGTCGCGATCCATCGCGACTGCATTCCGTGAAATATACGAGCTTTGCGCTTCTATGTGTAGGTACGCATACGTACGTATATCGTATGTATAGGTACCATCATAGATCCGCATCTCAATCGGGCGCATCCGGTAACGACAAATCGTCGTGGAATAATGGATTTTGCTTTCAGCGGTTAAGTGATCTTTGGCACGGATTTCTTTGCATCGTTTGTTTTTCTCTCAACGTGCATCGACGTTTTTTCCCTGCGATATCGTCGAAGGCTGCGAAGAAGAGGCAGGCCAGGAGGCGCCGCTGCGCTACGTTGGTATAGGACCACGCGTCACCGGAAATGACTCCAAGACATTTGTTTTTTGGAATGGTGAATTTTCTCGACCCGTAAAAGTTTACTGCGAAATAATGCTAGTCCGAAGGTACTTTACGCTCGTTCGTTTTACAAACGTAATTCAATTCTCTTCAATAAAGCCTGTTTCTACTATCGTTGTCACAATTCTATATTTCGAATGAATTAGTTTATAAATCTCGGCTTCAATTAAACTTTATAATTGAAGCCTGCATAGGAGTAGTCTGTTAAATAGAGTACTTGGTGTACCTTTAATTTTCCAAGATTTTCGTTCAGGTTAGTCAGTCGTTAAATATGCGCCAATTATTTAGTTGATTGTACGTATCATTTTACTGGTAAGCCGGCATTATCGACAAAATTATAATCGAAATTGGTTCACTTGACTTTTTCGCTGGGCTTTTGTTGTAGTATTTATTTATTTATTACTGTATGGCCTCTCGGCCTTTTACACTGTTAATTGCCCCCCCAATCCCCCTTGCACAAGTATCGAGTAAATTACAACCATTTTTGCGTTAGCAAAATAACTATACGAAATCTATAAAATAGAAAAATAGAAAAAAAAACATAAGGTCAAAAACAGAGTACCTAAGTATATAAAATTCCAAGATTTCTTAAATTAGACTTATTAAAAACTAAGGAAACCCGCGCGTATGATTTGTGTCAATCATTGTTCCGCTGAACAGGTTCAGATGCCGGTTGTTCTGTTACCACAAGAATAATACATTGGTTGACGTTAAATCGCGTACCGGCTGTACTGTGGAGAGCTAAGAAAAGAGAAAGAGTTAAAGATCCTCTGCTATGTGAGGAAGGTTGCCCGATTTACTAGGTCCCTCATGTTTATGTAAAAGTTTCTCCCATTCCCTAATTAGCTTGCAGAACTCGTTGATGGGCTCTCCCCTGTAGGTACATTCTGTACGGTCGTTCGTTCGACCGCCTTGAATAACATGGGCGTTCGTCGAGCGGTCCTACGAACGACCGTACAGAATGTACCTACTGAGGAGGAACCACACCGACTCCTTCCGCCCTAGAAGGTCCCACTGTTCCCAATAATTCCCGTTTGACCCCTTCGCAAACTAATAAGGGCCAGTATTATAAAGTCCGGTTGACCGAAGATTAAGCTTCAACCGGCGCACAGTATACGATTTGGCCAGTCTAGGTGGACAAAACCTTTTAGCCTATTGTACTGGAGTAAAAAGTTGTAAACAACTTTGTAACGAATATGTAATAATTAAAATAAGTTTGTATCTTTCATAAGTTTTTATTTACACAAAGAAAATACATCTTTATTTTGTTTAGTCATTGATATCTTAGGTAATTTTCTTAAGAGGGTTATGTACAGTTCAGATGATAGCAATAAGTATTTTATTAGGTCATAATTAGTTCTGTAATTAAAATGAGTTTGTATCTTTAATAAGTTTTTATTTACACGAAGAAAATACATCTTTATTTTATTTAGTCATTGATTTCTTAGGTAATTTTCTTAAGAGGGTTATGTACGGGTCAGATGATACCAATAAGTATTTTATTAGGTCATAATTAGCTCGTTAGTTAATAAACCTTTCAAGGAAAGGTGTGGGATTGCGAGTTTCATTAGGACCCCAGTTCGCTGAAGTATACCTGTCTTCGAGCCGCTATGACCGATTGCGAGATTAGTTGCTTGAATCTAAATGATGATATACTGTTCGCTCGTTCCTGTAAATATTCTTCACGAAAATGTTCTTAATTTTATGCTCACAGAATTGTACCTTTTATTATTGGGAAACAGCAATACTCATTAGCAAGCGTCCGTAATGCACCGTAGTACAGACCCCAATATTCATTAGTCTTAATGTCCCCCTAATTAACAGCAAAGTGTTGGGCATACATCTTAGGCTTGCCCCGCTATTTTTCTGGGGCTAAGCAAGGTTTAACAAAAATTGTCACAGTCAGTCTCGTCTTGAGCTCTGCAAGGTCAACGCAAAAAATTTCACAAGAGAAAGACCACATCACTGTTATCGCGCAACGAACAATTCCTTATACATATATAGAGAAATACAAAATGAGAAAACCCAACGTTAAGGGCTTTTATTTCACATAACAATAATTTCCACTTAACGTAAAACATATACGAAAATATAGGGTGCATAGGAGTCCGCTGACCGTGCGCCGGAACACCTGTTAAAAATATAAATATAACGATAATCGCACAAAATCGCACAATATACTTGATATTACTTAAAAGTACAGTGATCCTTGCGTCGATTAAAACTAATATTATTCCTTGACTTGCCTTGACAAAAAAGTGCTACCCTTACAGATTTCTTTTTTTCTGATCTTTATATAAAGAATATACTTTCTTTTAAAATTACGCCAATATTTGTAAGCTTAAATGAAATAGTAATAAACAACATAAAAGTAACAATATATACCTATAAATAAAGAATCCATGGCACACAAATGGAAATACTATAAAACGAAGTTATGCATATGAGAATACAACGACGTGGCGACTTGTACTAACCTGTGAAAGCACTGCGATAGTATTATATCGCTTGTTGTTACTGCGCAAGCGTGAATAGAATAGTGTATTCGTGGTTTGCTGATAGTTATACGGGGACTAACAATTACTAATATGGCTATATTCGAAATATTTACCTGCCTAAAAAATTTGACTTTTGTCCACCTAGATTGGCCAAATCGTATACTGTGGCGGTGGTTGGCGTATTCCCAAACTGCAGGCGAACTGTGCGCCGGTTGAAGCTCAACCTTCGGTCAACCGGACTTTATAATACCGGCCCTCTCTCTAAGGGTTCCAAGCCTGCAGCCCTGATCACTAAAACCCTTGTTCCCTGCCCTTCCAATATTCCCACTTATTCTTGCCCAAGTGACTTTGTTTCCCCAAGTGGTCTCTTTGTCATTCCAGTAAACATATTTGTCCTCCTCGTCTCTAAGAAGTTTAAAGTATTGAGAGTGGTAGTTGGACTGGTCTATTTTAATTCTGTCACTGTCCATCTCCTTTTTACGGTGCTCATCGAGTCTTTCGCGTTGCCATTTGGTGGCGTCCCCCCCTTTCGATTTCCCCGTTACTCATTTTCTCCAACATTTCAAGCCCCGCCCGCCCTAACGATGTCTCGAGTCCCCTGCTCCAGTTTGTTGGTTTACGATTTTTAATCGCTCGCATTTCTTCCCTTAGGCAAGTTTTTAACAGTCTATCATCGTCTAGATATGCTATGTGTACTAGGTAGTTGAGTGCTCTGCGCCTCATCTCTACCTCTAAGCTAAACCTACCACTTTCCCTTCTCCAAATATACCCTGGTGTATTTCTACTCACCCCCATCCCTGTTGTAACTACTCTGCTCTGAACCCTTTCTAGGTCATGTCTTCTTGACAGCCCCCCCCCCCCCATATAAGGCCCCCGCCTTGCCCAAAGTGTTTAGGATGTACAACCTGCTTTTTATTAGTGGCTCTTCCTGCCATTTACTTACGTGTTCCCCTCATATAGATGTCTAGAGAGAACAGTCTTGGAAGAGAAGGTAAAGCCTAAGTATTTGTAGGTTGGAAATACTTCTAGTTCCCTCCCATTGATTTTCCACGCTTTTTCTCCCTTTTTTCTCCTCCCGCCATTCTAGAATATCATTATCTTTGTTTTCCCCTCATTTATTAGTGGAATCAATCTAGACTTCATACAAGAAGTTGGGCTTCAGGGCATGAAAATTACACCAATCGATAGCTGGAGGTCCAAATATTAACATATCAAAATGTATCATCTGTTAATTTCCAGGAAAATTTATAATAAATTTAAAACTATCGAAGTTTTGGCCCTAAGCCACTTTAATCATTCATTTCTCCTATATTATTTACTCGATCAACAAAATGAAGCTACCAATTTGTAGCGAGGAAAATTTACTATAAAACTGATGCGAGAACCTATATGACAAAATGCACGGTTAATTTATAATAATTTTTTGAAAGTCCCGGTGTACGAAAGTACAATAAGCTGCGCATGGCGCGTATTACGTGGTCGCCATGGGAACAGCAGATTGCTTGGCGAAACATGCTCAGAAATTACTTTCGTACACCGGGACTTTCAAAAAATTATTACAAATTAGCCGTGCATTTCGTCATGTAGGTTCTCGCATCAATTTTATAGTAAATTTTCCCCGCTACAAATTGGTAGCTTCATGTTTTTGATTGACTGAATAATATAGGAGAAATGAATGATTAAAGTAGCTTAAGGCCAAAACTTCGATAGTTTTTAATTAATTATAAATTTTTCCGGGAATTGACAGATGATACATTTTGATATGTTAATATTGAGACCTTCAGCTATCGATATGGTCTAATTTGCATGCCCTGAAGCCCAACTTCTTGTACACCATATATCCAAAATGTCTAGATTGATTCCACTATATCTCAAGTCTATTCCACTTAACATATTTCTCAGCTGCTTCTAGCATTTCTGCTAATCCCCCCCCCCCCCATCGTCTACTACTACCGCGATGTTATCAGCGAACTTCAAACAGTAGACTTTCGAGAGTCCTATACTTGTTCCTGTTCTTTTCGGCAGCCTTGTCTCACTCCCCCCCCCCCCCCTCCTGTTTGGAACCTATCAGATATTCCCTCCCTCGTAATTACTTCGTTCTGAGTGTCCCCGTAAATCGTTCTAACCATGTTATAGAATCACAGCTTACACAGCTAGCTAACTCCCACGCCGGACCTTTAAACCTGGACGCATGCTCTCTCTCTCTCTCTCTCTCTCTCTCTCTCTCTCTCTCTCTCTCCCCTGTTGCCTTCTCTGCTCTGGGAGAGTCCGTAATTTGGAAATATTTGAGTTACCAGCCGAAGATCCAGTGTTGAGGTTAGTTTTGCCGTCTATTTTTCTGGCCACTGCGCAATTCTGCGCAGTCCTCACTCCACTGTGAAAGAATTAAACTGGAATAGTGCAGTGTTGCCGCCTGGTGGCATTCCTGGACACTGTTGACTCTCTAGCTGTGATCGGCTGGGACTGCCCCTTCCCCTACCACGGTAAACTACTTGTGACTGGGCGCCAATTTGAATTAGCCGTCTCCTGCGTATTTCGTCACTCTCTTGTGTACTTTAACCCAACATGGCTAGTGCGCCAAATGATGGTGATTCTGATGCATCATGCTCCTCTGCTACCTCAAACAACAGCCGGAAGCGTCACCGAGAGGATGATGATACTAAAGATCCGATCAGGAAACCTCCTAATAAATCTGGGAGAACCAAGAAAGCTACATCTGACCCAGTCTTGGATAAGTTGATGTCAATAGCTGAAAACCAGGAAAAGCAAAGTGCTCTTTTGCAGGAGTTGCCGGCTATTCGAGTCGCCATAGATACCATCAGTAATGACCTAGCTGCTTTAAAAGATACTACTAGTCGTCTCTCAGTCACTACTGATTCGCTTGTGGCTAAAACTGATCAGTTAACACGTGAGAACTCGGACCTGAGAGCATCGCTCGTGGAACTGGAGGCTCGGGTCGACAGATTACCAGCGGCTGGGGAGAGCTCTGTACCTAGTGCTGACTGGCTTTCCAAGTTAACTGCAGCCACTAACGCTAGTGCCCTATGCTTTCAACGCCAACGCTCTATTCACCAATCAATTGCGGAACTGACCATCTCCGGCCTTTCCTTCGGGATTATTGGGCAGAATGCACTGCTCCAGCTTTTCAATGCGATTGCTATTGCGCTCAAGGTGGTATTATCACCAGGGGACTTACTGAGTGCCCACCTGCTCAGAAAGTCTGATCAGCCTGCATCTAATACTACAGCCATGATGCTAAACAAGACTACCTTCGCCGTCGTTTGTAAAGACATGTCCATAATGTCTCGCATCGTGGGTGCCAAGCGGTCACACGGTCTGCTCAAATATTCCGAACTCGACACAGCTACACTCACTGCTCCGGAGCTCTCCATTGGTCAACGTAGCGACCCGATCATTAACATAAATGAGCTACTACCTATGCGCGTTCTTAAGTTACTACAAGCGGCTAAATCAGGACTAAAGGAGGTTGGCTTTAGGCACATATGGTGCCGTAATCTAACTGTATTTGCTAAGGCTATGGATGATGGGGTAGTTCAGATCGTCAACTCATTGGCTGATATTCTACGCATAGCTCACATGTACTCGATCCGGGCCGAATGACGCTCGCGACGTGCCCGCCCGATACGCCCAACACTTAAACAAAATAGTCTCCGCTGCTGCTGTCTAAACGCTAGTTCCATTCGCTCACACCTTAACACACTCAAAGCTTACCTAGACTCCAGTTCTGTCTACCATGCACTTGCGCTTCTCCTTTTACAAATGTCGAGCGGCGGGTTCTACCGTCACAGTCTCGCTCTATGAGAGGAAGCCCTTTTATGCTTAGTTCAATGCACACCGCTTGCCCTAATTTATCTTATAACATGCGCACTACTGTTATCATTATTATTATTAATTATCAATATTACTATTACTAGTAATCATCCGGCTATCTTTATCCTACATACTCGGGTCAGGCGGTGGTTTTTCTCTGAGGAAAGCAAATAGTAATCCCAAACTTGTCACACTTTATGGGCATTGTGCTCATTGTCTACCTGTGAGAGAGAGCAAAAGCGCCTCGTCCTGCATCTTGTATGTCAACCTGGACTGAACTAGACTCACTCTCATGCTTTACTCTATGTGCTTGTACTCTTTGCGTATATACCAAGATTAGTTTAGGTCAGTTCAGTCCAAGTGCACCATCGAACTTCGTTGGTTGAAAACTTGTATCTCTATTCTTATTTTGCATTATAATTTTTTGCTCTCAATGTCGATGCTTTTCTGCTTATATCTTAAAACTGCTTAACAAACCTGCTTGTATCATTAAGATTACAATGTATTCTAACTCTTGTAATTGCTTGTACTCAACTTGCTTAATAGCTTATACCTGCTTTATATACTATTTATAATTGCTTGTAAGCTGTGCCCTGCTTGTTCAGGGCACAATATTTTGTTCTAATTATGAACAATAAACGCTATATCTAATCTAATCTAATCTCTCTCTCTCTCTCTCTCTCTCTCTCCCTCTCTCTCGGGAAAGAAGTCAGAGCCGCACTGCACTAGTCTCCTCCTCGCTAGTGTAGTGCGGCTCGGGAGAGCGAGGAGGAGACTAGTGCGGCCCTGATCTTTCCTTTGGGAAAAGAGAGAGACAGCATGACTCAAGGTCAACGGTTCGGCGTTTCTTAAGCTGAGTTTAGACGGTGCGAGTTAGCGGGTCAGTTGAGAAGGCCAGTAACTGTATGCCAGCTACTGTTATCGTTTAAACAGATCCGCCGAGTTACTGTCTCTGCAAGGATGGGCAGCTACTGGATGCAAGTAACTTCAAACTTATTTGATTTTACTGGCCACTTGCCTTCCCCCACTCACCAAGTACAGCTACTGTCTACTGGCTAGCCCAGCAACTCGCACTGTGTAAACTCCCCTTTACTTCAAAGGTGCCGCGTGGGAATTAGCTAGCTGTGTAAGCTGTGATAGAATCTTCCCCTCACCCCTAACCCCCAGAGCTTCTTTAAGAGTAAGAGCTCTTTCACACTATCCGTTTTTCTAACGGACCGGTGAAACTACCGGATATTGTAGAAACAAACTGAGTTGCATTGGAGCGTTCACACTTATCGACGTCCGTTAAAAAAACGGTCCGGTACCGGCGTACCAACGGACCTACTCGTCCGTTACCGGACCGGTGAAAACAACGGATCCGTATAGTAGAAACACATGAAGGCTTATGGACTCGTTCACACTTGTCCGTATTAATTTGTTCCGGTAGGAAATTTATATGCAATTTGCTACAAGTCATTCAGTTGTGTTGTAGCTACTGTGAGAAGGTTTCCGAAGACGGACATGAATACCAGTAAGGGATCCTTCATAGGAAAAAGAAAAAGGATTACCACTCCTTTGAAACTTTGTAAGCAGCTTCATTTTGCAGAGTCTACCGACTTTTTTATCTGCGAAAAGTCTGGTTTCCGCCGGGGTTTCGAGATGTTAATTAACAAATATGTCAAATTTATGAATTTTGTTTATTGATGACCAACAAGCTGATTCTTTGCCCGAAGTAAGATAAATATTTATAAAATGTAATGGTAACATTGTCCGACAAGTTTTCTGCCGGATATGTCCAGTCCGACACTCTGAACATGTCATTTTTATGAAGCATGTTGACATCATTACCAACATTAATTTTTTTTCGTTTTGTCTGAAATTAAGTTTACAATGCAGTGGAATGATTGTCCGACAAAATAATTGCCGGATATCTGTAAAAAATGCAAAAAAACGTGTTAGAATATTTTCCATGTTGATCTCTCGTTGGGGTTTGAAGTGCAAAGGATAAATAAAAGTTTGTCTTATGTATTTTCACCCGTAGAATAGGAATATCGCTATTGATTTTGCGTTCTAGTAATATATTATTGTTTAAAACGCATTTGTTTAAATAAGTTATGAAAAAATATAAATTTTGTTTTAAAAAGTGCATATTCATATTATCTGACGGTCCGTTAGAAAAACGGATAGTGTGAAAGAGCTCTAAGTCCCTATCGACTAAGTCAAAGGCTGCTCTCAGGTTCAAAAAGGCAACGTATAATTTTCCTCCTTTATTTTTTAATCTATTCCCGATTATGCTATTTAAAATAAAAATTTGGTCCCTTGTCCCTTTTCTTTTCCTGAACCCGGCCTTTTTGTTGTAGTATAATAGGCACAATTGATTTCGCTTTCGAGCCAGTTTTCGCTTTGGAACACACGTTTCCGCTATAATGAAACGCTCGTTACGAGATCTTTTTTTATAAGGTTAAGATAAAGATAAAGATATAGACGTAGTCCGGTATTAAAACTTCCTAGAATATATAAAAGTATGAATAGCTACTTCTCCTGGGGAGTATATTTAATAAAATAATCTTAGGGTAATTGTAGGTATACGGGGGATTCCACATCAACTTTAAATGCCGCCGACCTTTGAGTCACAGATTTTGTTGTAATTTTTTTTTATGTAGTACTTTACCATTTATAATAAATTCTCAAATTTCTTTTTAATCCAACATTGCGTTCTTGTCCTATCATTTGAGGCGGTAAAAAGCAAAGTGGTGTAAGTAATTTCAAGAAACAGAAGAATTTAATAGAAATGTTGCCGTTTGTAGTTTGCCGTTCGTATTTGTGCTGCCATCCTATGGACCTTTGAACGAAGTTATAACTTACACCACTATTATAGATAACACATTTGATTATGTAGATAACGTTTTTCGCCATTATCTTAAAATGGCAAAAAAAGTGACTTACACCACTTTGTCATTTACCATCTCATTTATTGAAATTTCCCATATTTTCTAATCTTTTCAAATTTATTCCTAATTTTCTCCTACTAAGGGCCGGTTTTACCAACAGGTATAAACGCGGTATAGCGCTATACTGAGAATAACCATAAGGCTTATTGCTGGTTATTCTCAGTATAGCGCTATACCGTGTTTATACTGAGAATAACCATAAGGCTTATTGCTGGTTATATTCTCAGTATAGCACTATACCGCGTTTATACTGAGAATAACCAGCAATAAGCCTTATGGTTATTCTCAGTATAGCGCTATACCGCGTTTATACCTGTTGGTAAAACCGGCCCTAAATGAACTCTAAGAAAAAAATTCCTTAGTGGAAAACAGTAGAAAAAAATTGATATCATTTCTAAACAAGGAAATAATATGAGAAAAAATAGTTTATTTTACAAGTATTTAATTCTCTGAAATACGCCATTTTTGTTTTTAACGAAATTTTAACCATGAATTCGTTGGTGTATTAGGAAAATATTAACCCCGGAACGAAGTTGGGATGAGCATTTGTTCACTTTACATTAATTAATAAGTCAATATCAAAATAAGTTTTGACGTGGACACGTTTATATTGATAGAAACAGAAACAGATGTGTACGATAAAATATATACAGTACAATCCCGTTATAAGGAACCCCAAGGGCGGTTAGGGGAAGGTAATCCCGAGAAATTCTAGGAACAGAGGTTCCCCCACTACTCACCGCGCGTGTTGAGTCTATATTCGTGTTACTTCCAGACTCACTCGAGCCACAGTACAAATGTAACGCGCTACTCTAGTCCAGTAAAATTTCCGTTTAAATCGAAAATTGACATAACGTGGTGAAAACTTGGGAAAAGTTATGTTTTGGTGTTATTAATAGAGGGAACATGTTAAAAGAAGTATCACCCCCCGGGGTCGGCTGTAAAAAATTTATTTATTGTTGAAAAATCGGTTCTTCGCTAATATTTTGAAAAATACGTAACCTATTGAAAAACAGCTTAGACAAAAGTTGTAGATAATAAAATTATCTACAAAAAAGATTTGTACACTTTTTACCCTATTTTAATCCTTAAGAAGCTAGGACCTCCAGATGAGCTGGAATTTTCAAATATTCATAACAAATTCAAAAATCAACATTTTTATAATTTTGCTTTTTATAACCCATTTAGAAAAATCTCATCTTTTTTCCTAGCGAAACCAATATTTTTTGTCGGTATTGTTTAAGAATATTTGATTTTTAAAGTTTGCAATGCTTCAATTCACATAGAAATTTACAATTTAAAAATTGGTAAAATATACCATCGTTTATTTCGTATTTTTTTCTGAAAAAAAAAAGATAAATAGCAATTCAACGTATCTTACCTGGTTTGTAAGATATGCTAAATTGAAAATGAAGGAGATTAATGCGATGATCACCACTGGCTTATCGCCCTGACGTTTGTGCGCGCACGCTGCTACAGTTGTCTGCGAGTGTTAGTGAGACAGAGGGTTGCTCTAAGCGTTTTGGAGTAACTTATAGGTTCGTTCCAACTAACATGAGAACTGGTTCTGAACTCGGCGGAGTGTGCGCAGTCTGACTTAGCCGTTCCAACAAACACAGAACTGGTTCTGGAACGATTCCAAAGAGCGTTCCAACTAAACTGCGAACTGTAACAGAACGGTTCTAGAACGGTAATTCCAGTCCCTAGTTCTGAGTTGGGACGATTTTCTAGCCCACGCGTAGTAAGGCGCGAGACGCGCTCTATTTGAATCGGTGAGTCCAAGAACAGTACAAATGCATAGATAGTTTCGAGAAAAAATGAAAAAACATAATAACTTCACAATGAGTTAATGGCCATGATATAAAAGTTGTGATAACTTTTTAGGTAAATGATAATTGAAAATAAAAAATCCGAAAAAATCATCCCTCCAAGTTATAGAAGGAAAAAATGTATGCACTCTTGTACTCTTTTTGGACTCATCTTTCTTTTTCTGCTTTTCTGAATGTTTGTGCATGATAAGCTCTTGAAAAATGTAATATTTTTTACGTTTCAACAATTAGTTGAACTCACACATCCGCTTAGGATAACCCGTGATTTTCCGCAAAATGTATACAAAAGGTGGACAAGCCTCCCTGTGCTGTGTGCGATCCTGTGTTCCAACACATCCCATGAATTCAGTTCTAGAACGCATCTGACTGGCGCATGCGCATTAAATAATTCTTAACTAGTTCCAGGACGGTTCTAGAACTGTCCTAAAATGCTTGTTGGAACGAACCTTATGTTCCCTCGCAGGATAATAGGCGAAAATCGGAAGGCCGTTTTCGTAGCATCGCGACCATGAATATCTCGCAGAGCTAGTAGCCCAGGCAATATGCATTATCTTATTTCCATTATCTTTTTTCCAGCGCCTCCTAGGTAAAATGTAGTTTTATGAAAATTGTAGAGGATACAATTCTCTACAAGTTTTGTTTACAAACTTTTTTGCTGAAGCAAATAATTTCAGAGTTACGCTTATGTAAACTGGAGCGCTTTTCTTACAGTTGCATTCACGTACCCTTTTCAATCCGATTCTTTGGCATTATCTTCTTTCCATCGCCTCCTATGTAAGAGGTAGTTACATAAAAATTATAGAGGAGACAATTCTCTACAAGTTTTGATTAACATTTTTTTCTCTCAATCAAGTAATTTCAAAGTTACACTTAAGTAAACTGGAGCGCTTTTCTTACAATTGCATTCACGTACCCTTTTCACTCTCAACTTTGCTAATTACCGATTCATTATGTTTTTATAATCAATTGTACTCATTTCCACACCACCATGAGGTAGAGTAAACGGCGCGTTTTTGATGTGTAAACATCTTTAGGCTCGCTTGGGAGTGATTTCATGGAAGTGGTGGGGGAAGTGTTAACGACATTAGTGTGTGTCCGTGTGAACTCGGTGCAGGATCTTTACATTTACCTTCGACCGGGCTTGGTCGGAATTTACCACGAGTCGGTATCAATTCGAGAGATCGGAGCGTCTAACCTCGAAATCGTGAATTTAAGAATAACGGTGAGTGCTTTCCATTCTTCACAAAATCACCATTCCAATGTTAGACGCTCGTATCTCCAGAACGTACATCTTTATACTGTTTTCAGTGTATAACAACGGTTTCACTACGATTTCTAATAATACTAGATACCAATTCGTGACTTCCATAGTTTAGTGGAAATAATTGTTTTATGATAGCTAAAAAAATACGGTACATAAACTCATATCAAGTTTCAACTTATCCTTCAAAGTATTAATAACTGGTGTATATGCAGGACAATTACACTTTACGTTGAAATCACCAAACGATTGACAGAATAGTCTGTCCATTTGGTTACAACAACCCCGCAATTACAACCGCCTCATGTCCTGCTGCATTCTTATGTTCCTCCTCACATTTCTTTTTGTCCGTAGTTTCTCATGTATTCTGCCTTACTCTTCTTTTCAATTCCTGTACATTATTAATCACTATTTCATTTCACCAGTTCAAAATACAAATTACTACAATACATAAATGATTGTCGTGTACAAATGAAATATGAATACACAACAACTACACTTCACCCTGTAGAATCTTTTCACATACTTCGAGATTTTTGGTTTTCATATTTTCCTTCCACCAATTATACCTACCCACATCACTTCCACGCTACATTTTCGTATACAAACATCGCGGCATTCCAAAATTAAAATTTCATTCCCATTCTTCCCAACTTGCGTCGAAAATTTCCCCTCACAAACTCAAGGTACTTTACGCGGAATTCATATAGGAATCTCGCGAAAAATGCTAGTGGAGGTACGGTAGGTGGAAAAAAACTAAAAACGAGTTAGTCATTCTAACTTGCAATAGATGTGTAAACATCTGGCAGAACAATGTTGCGTGGAAGTGATGTGGGTGTATTCGGTTACAGACAATTATTAAAAAAATGATCGTCTTTTTGTTCTAATAACTTTATTTAACCGAATATACCCACATCACTTCCACGCAACATTGTTCTGCCAGATGTTAACACATCAATTTGATATCTCTTCCTTCCAACCATGTGAAATAGTATGTGATTGCAAGGAAGACATATCTAAATAATTTTTTATTGTAGTTTCCCCAGTAGGCCTATTCCACTATTGTCTTTCTAGTGTGCAGTTTTCCAAATTAGTTCGTATTGTTTTGTTCAATTTTAATTCTGAATGCAATTGTTGCAAAGCGTGAAATTTGAAAATTAGATATTTGAAACAGAAATTATGTATTTTTACCTAAAGCATAGAGAAATCGACAATTCGAAAGCGTTAAATGTTGGAATATTATATTTATGGTAGTTAGGAACAAAACTAGAAAAGGAATTTTACATTCGGAAGCAAACCACCAATTTCATTGGTAGTATAACGCTCCAGCTTGTTCTGTTATGGAAATATTAAAAATTAAGAATAAAAAATTATTTGGACTTCCCCAATCGAAGTGGATCAACATGGATTACTCATCCAAAATCGGAATATTTCTGGAAGAACTACTGGAATATTATTTATTTTAGATGCATAATATTAGTAATACTCACAATCAACTTCCATAAAATGAACATCGTCATCACTTCCATTTCCACCAGTTTCAGCAAACATTTTTACATTTTCTTCCAAATTCCGTTGCATTTCTTCATCTTCTGAATCTGTGTCTTCAGGATCATCCAAAGTCGAATTTTTGCAGGTTTGACCATTGCAATTCTTACAAACTTGCACCATTTCTCTTGCAACAATATCTACTTGTGGCACAGTCACCTTTACAACCACAAAAGATCTGAAAATGAGAAAACATTCAATTAAAATTTTCATGAAAAAGGGTGGAAAGTTATTGGACAGTCCTTGTTGCACTACTTTTCTTTGATTACATGAAGATAAATATAGGAACAGAAATTATTTATTTCTTTGTAGGAACAACAAAAATTAAATACCTTTTCGAGCAACTCTTTCAGAGCTAATTCTGCGCGTTGCATCACTGGAAGGAGCATTATGTTGGTTCTGCTCCACCCCAATCCTCAGCGTTCAATTTTCGTCCTTGCCATGTTTGAACTTGGTAATACACCCTCTTGGTATGTTCACGAAGTGAAGGTGGAGTTGGTGGTAATGAGAGAAGCCAGTGACATTTCCTTCTTGGCGGTGATAACTAGTGATACAAAAAGCTTATATCGCATTTCATTAATAGGTTCCTTGTCGCGATCATTTGTTGAATACAAGTGCTGGATAATTTCCTCAGCAATGGGATATAAATCATAAATTCTTTGATTGGGATGATAAAAAATAGATATAGATTTCTGCACAGCTGGATTTTTTTCTAGTATTTTGAACATACTTTTTTTCCCTTTTCTATAAATCGCACTGGTTGAGTCACATCGGGCAAACGCGTACGGGAATGAAATAAATGGATTCAGTGCGGTATGAGATGTTGTAAAGTACGAAATATCCGACCATTTTTATCATCCCAATCAAAGAATTTATGAATTATATCCCATATTGCTGAGGAAATTATCCAGCACTTGTATTCAACAAATGATCTCGACAAGGAACCTATTAATGAAATGCGATATAAGCTTTTTGTATCACTTGTTACCACCGCCAAGAAGGAAATGTCACTGGCTTCTCTCATTGCCACCAACTCCACCTTCACTTCGTGAACATACCAAGAGGGTGTATTACCAAGTTCAAACATGGCAAGGACGAAAATTTAACGCTGAGGATTGGGGATGGAGGAGAACCAACATAATGCTCCTTCCAGTGATGCAACGCGCAGAATTAGCTCCGAAAGAGTTGCTCGAAAAGGTATTTAATTTTTGTGGTTCCTACAAAGAAAGAAATAATTTCTATTCCTATATTTATCTTCATGTAATCAAAGAAAAGTAGTGCAACAAGGACTGTCCAATAACTTTCCACCCTTTTTCATGAAAATTTTAATTGAATGTTTTCTCATTTTCAGATCTTTTGTGGTTGTAAAGGTGACTGTGCCACAAGTAGATGTTGTTGCAAAAGAAGTGGCCTCCATTGCACTCAAGTTTGTAAGAATTGCAATGGTCAAACCTGCAAAAATTCGACTCTGGATGATCCTGAAGACACAGATTCAGAAGATGAAGAAATGCAACGGAATTTGGAAGAAAATGTAAAAATGTTTGCTGAAACTGGTGGACATGGAAGTGATGACGATGTTCATTTTATGGAAGTCGATTGTGAGTATTAATAATATTATGCATCTAAAATAAATAATATTCCAGTAGTTCTTCCAGAAATATTCCGATTTCGGATGAGTAATCCATGTTGATCCACTTCGATTGGGGAAGTCCAAATAATTTTTTATTCTTAATTTTTAATATTTCCATAACAGAACACGCTGGAGCGTTATACTACCAATGAAATTGGTGGTTTGCTTCCGAATGTAAAATTCCTTTTCTTGTTTTGTTCCTAACTACCATAAATATAATATTCCAACATTTAACGCTGTCGAATTGTCGATTTCTCTATGCTTCAGGTAAAAATACATAATTTCTGCTTCAAATATCTAATTTAAAAATTTCACGCTTTGCAACTATTTCATTCAGAATTAAAATTGAACAAAACAATACGAACTAATTTGGAAAACTGCGCACTAGAACGACAGTAGTGGAATAGGCCTACTGGGGAAACTACAATAGAAAAAAAAAAGCGCCGTTTACTCTACCTCATGGTGGTGTAGAAACGAGTACAATTGATTATGAAAACATAATGAATCGGTAATTAACAAAGTTGAGAGTGAAAAGGGTACGTGAATGCAATTGAGGGCCTTTTGGAATAAAAGGGGTACAAGTGACTTTTTTTATATATGGACTTATAAGTGCAGATTTAGGTACCTTATGTGCCAATTTATTTAGTATAAAAAGGTTTTCTGCTTTGAGCCCCATCTGTCACATGAGATCACATGCATAGATCCTGAATTTTTTAAATCCAAATAATCTAAATCAACCTCTTCACGCCCTTGGCCACATATGTGGACGTTTAGTTTTCCACAATTATATCCACCGTCAATAACAAGTAGAACATAAACCCGACAACAACTTACTCACTACAAAATCCCCTAATGAGAGAAGCAAAAATTCCCATTAATATAAAATGAATAAATCGCAAAAGAAAAAAAACATTGTCATCTTTTTTTCGCCACAAAAAATCGTCCCTGAAGAGGTTAAGTCCATATATAAGAAAAGTCACTTGTACCCCTTTTATTCCAAGGCCTTCAATTGTAAGAAAAGCGTTCCGGTTTACTTAGGCGCAACTCTGAAATTATTTGTTTCAGACAAAAATAGTTAAACAAAAATTGTAGAGAATTGTCTCCTCTGTAATTTTTATATAACTACCTCTTACCTAGGAGGCGCTGGAAAGAAGATAATGCCAAAGAATCGGATTGAAAAGGGTACGTGAATGCAACTGTAAGAAAAGCGCTCTAGTTTACTTAAGTGTAACTCTGAAACTATTTGTTTGAGAGAAAAAAATGTTAATCAAAACTTGTAGAGAATTGTCTCCTCTATAATTTTTATGTAACTACCTCTTACATAGGAGGAGATGGAAAGAAGATAATGTTAAAGAATCGGATTGAAAAGGGTACGTGAATGCAACTGTAAGAAAAGCGTTCCAGTTTACTTAAGCATAACTCTGAAATTATTTGCTTCAGAAAAAAAGTTTGTAAACAAAACTTGTAGAGAATTGTATCCTCTACAATGTCCATAATATAATAATTACCTTTTACCTAGGAGGCGCTGGAAAGAAGCTAATGCATATTGCCTGGGCTACTAGGTTGGCGAGGTATTCATGGTCGCGCTACGAAACTGGCCTTCCGAAACCCGAAACAGTTACTCCAAAACGCTTAGAGCAACCCTCTGTCTCACTGACACTCATAAACAACTGCATCAGCGCGAGAGTGATAACGGTGGGACACTATACTCGTATAGCTGCCTATTGGCGATTTCCACTAGCGATGGTGGCACCACAGTAGCCATGCAAATGGCCGTCCTATTTGGGTTCATTTTGTAAACAAACATTGCACAGCTGTAGTCTGTTACCGGTGTTTGCGTTCTTTTCTACATTTTTGTTATATTACGACACATTGCTATTATTAGAATATGCCGTGTTTAAAATTAAAAACTATATTTAATTACGGGAAGTGTAACGCAGATTCGAGGAACTTCTGTGAAGGTGAAGAAGTGCTCAAAGCAAAGCACGTGATTTTGTGCGGAACTGTGGCTGAAGAAAAAGATGAATCTTCGTGGACAATTTATGCTCTAGTGCTGCAAACATCAGCTTTGTCTTCTCCGCCATACACAGTTACTGGTTCCATAACAAAAGATGCAACAGAAATCAAGCAGTTTCTGTGCACTTGCAAGGCTGGAGCATCTGAATGCTGCAAACACATTTTAGCTGTCCTCATCCAGTGCAACAGGTAATAACAATTAATTAATTCAACCCTTAACAATTCTTAATCCTTTCATTACTCTTGACAAATATATTCGCCGTCCCATAGACTACTCTAGACGAATATATTTGGATGTACATAAGAAATAGGTTTACGTTACTGTTGCCGACACAAAAAAACTGTTTGTTTTTGGTCTGTTTTTACTAATTGAAAAATAAAACAATAAATAAATTCTGCCTGAAGGTGGCAATCGAACAATACTGCAAAGTAAAAGATGTGTCTGTTCTGCAGTGTGGAGTAGTAATATCAGAAAGAAATCCTTTTTTGGGTTATTCTCCAGATGGGGTTGTTTTTGAAAATAACGTACCTACAAAAGTAATAGAAATAAAATGTCCTTGGGAAGAACAGAACAAGAACATTAATGAGGTTCTCTCCACATTATCTTACATGAAGATGGAAGGAGACGAGCAGTTTTCTTTAAAGAAGAAACACCAATATTTTGGCCAAATTAATTTGGGAATGGCCGTGTTAAATATTAAGCAATGCGATTTTGTAATATTTTGCAGTAAAGATAATTCAATGTTTATTGAAACTATAAATATAGACGAAAATTTTGTTAATGAAATGTTACCTGTTCTGAAGAACAAATATTTTTCCAAAATCTTGCACAAAATATGTCAATGTTAGTAAGATTGGGATGCAAAGATAAAAATCTACTGGCCAGTTGCTGAATTCCTCCATATACTTACTTATCTCTTGATTGAGATATAAACACTTTTTATCTCTACTACTTCTGAAGACATAGGTTCTTCTAGATACACTCGTCAACTATATCATCTTTTATCACCTTCTTATAATAATAATCTCTTAATGTTTATTTTCTATGTTAATTTTGTATAACTTTTATTACTTATTGTAAATAAATAATTGTCATGTTTTTCTTCTACAATTATTCGATGTATTTAATTTCCATGTCACAAAGAAGCAAGGTAGGTATGTAATTACAATTCTTATATTTCAATTTATTGCAAAATATAGAAGAGAACAATATAAATTTATTTTACATTTGGAAAAATATGTTACAAGAAGCTTCGCCCAAAATGTAATCGATATACGGTAAACCCAGTGCATTAAAACGAATAGTATACCAAATCATGATATGACCATTATCAATTTTATCTAGTATGCACTGACGATTATAATAGCAGGTTAAATCTCTTAGGTTTCCAAATTAACCATAACAAATTTTGTTTAAAATCTCACTTTGGTATATCTCACTTTGAAAATGTTTAGACATAAATCGATAAATGTACAGTGAACGTTATAATATACGAATATATGTGATTGAGTAGTTTAACGATATCATTAACGGTTAATATAATTATTTTTCATAGGCATAAGGAACGATTGTTAATAATAATAATTTAGATTTTATCACATGAAATAGACTTCAGATATAAAGGTAGATTGCTATGCCGTACACTGGCTCGTTCGTATAAATCCACCCTCGATATCTAAGATATGACTGGATATTTCAGTTTTAAAACTTATCATCTGCTAGAATAGGAGAACATAAATTTGTTATTCCGCACACGACCGTAAAAGCATCGTTGGCAACATTTAACAGAGACCATTCATAGCGACTGTTAAAAAAATTAAAAGCTTTAATTCTTTGATTTGAACGCTCAATGTGCACTCGTGCCGCAGCAATTTCTCGGTTCATTATTGCTTCTTCTCTTGAAAAATGTTGCTTGTTTCGCAAGAAAGGTGGACGAATTATTTTAACTCCTTTTTTAAAACACACATCATCAATTAAAGAGACATATTTCTGAAAATCGCCGAGACACGTCAACAAAATTATTGAGGGGGAACATTTTTTATAAAAATTCGACGCCCCCCCCCCCCCCCCTCAACCACCTGTCTCCGGGGGCGGTAACCCCAATATTCTTAAATGGAACAGGGGGTCGAGTGATACCTCATTTTAACGTCAAATTTGAAAAGTAGGACGTCAAAATGTACACAATTAAAAGCCCTTTAAAATGAGGTATCACTCGACCCCCTGTTCCATTTAAGAATATTGGGGTTACCGCCCCCGGAGTCAGGTGGTTGAGGGGGGGGGGGGGGGGGGGGGCGTCGAATTTTTATAAAAAATGTTCCCCCTCAATAATTTTGTTGACGTGTCTCGGCGATTTTCAGAAATATGTCTCTTTACGCAGATAACGTGGGTGGTAAGTTTTAAAATGAACACCCTGTATATAGATTAAACCAGCTGGTGTCACGCCAGTCATAAATTTTAGAGTAAGGTTCGATTTGTAATGGGAATACAGTTTTAATCTCTACACGTTAAACACTTTGGTTTCTGTACACTTATCTCTGTACAGTCAAGAACTAGACGTGTGGCTTTAAATTTTTCGAAACATTTTGGCATCTTCTGCATGATTTCATGTTTGGATGGCCAGGGAATCGCTGATTTTAATAGTCTTGACAAACAAGTTACAGTTTCGACAAAGACTCTTTTACACGTCTGAACCGCTATTGTCCCAAACAAAATACTTAACACAGAAAAAGAAAAATTCTGTTTTAACTTAATTAAAGTTAAAATTACTCTCTCTCTAATTTTTAGTTTATGCATTCTTCTATCAACGTATACTTTTGCCATTTCACTGCAGAGTACATTTAAATGTTCAAATGATGGCAATCCCGTTAAAGTATTTAGTTTTGTTATTGTGTCTATCGCAGTAACAAAAGGCACAACAATGTCACCACTGCTTACTTGTATTCCCATCTCAACACTCCCTGTTGGTAAGGGAATATCTGCAGGAGTCGGCGCAGGTTCCGTAACTTCAAGCTGCATAGGTGCCTCAGTAGAGTGTAGTTGCAGCAGAGCATTTGCAGCATCCAGATCACTACTTATAATTGTTGCTTCTACTGTGGCTGAATTTATGTCTTCTGAACAGAAGATAGGTTCTTCTTCAGAAGAACAGAACGAAGGTTCTTCTCGCTCCAGTCTTTCCTGTCCCGAAACAAGTTTCGTTTCTTCTTGAGCAGCAGATCCTCTCTCTTCTGGTAAATTTTTTGAGGGAACCGCATTTTTTTTCAGGACTCTCCTCTTTGAAGGCAAATTTGTTACAAACAATTTCTTATGCAATTATACAATAATATTTTATATAAGTAGACAATTTTTGTAAAATATTTTCCATAATCGTATAATAGTAATAATATATGAAAATAATATAGGTCATATAGGTAAGAAAATGTAAATTGGTGTGGCGAATCTAATGGTGGGCAACTTATAGGTATATGACTTAATTTTTACAGATTTTTACAGGTTTCAGAACACTAGACGACAAGTCTATGTAAGTTAAATAACCTCTCAGAATAGCAGAGTTTACGATGGCAACTGATAAACAGCACATTCGACACTGCATTCTATATGAATTCAAACCAGGAAAAAATGCTTCTAAAGCACGGAAATCAATTTGTAGTGTTTTTGGTGCCGATATTGTATCTTATAAAACGTGTAATTTTATTGATACGAACGTTTCAGAAGTGGTTATTTCTATCTTACTAACCAGATCTGGACAGCCTCGAAAGGGTGTGCTTTATGACGAACTCCTGGAGACTGGAGAGACGGTGATTGTGGAACACTGCTCATCCAACTACCATTTGCTCCAGTCAATGCAACACGCCTTAGTGGAGAAACAGTTCAAAACGGTTGACGATGTGCATAACTTCGTCGATGACTTCATCGTCTCGAAGCCTGTACGTTTCTTTCGTAGGCATTCGTATATTACCTGCGAGATGGTGCAAGGTCACAGAAAACAATGGACAATATTTCCAAAATTAAGTTCATTGTTCTTTATTTTTTTATATTAAATAAATTTGCTGAAAAACCTAACCAAAAAAATTAACCCAACTTACCATGTAAGAAAAAAGCACCTGCTGAGAAATGCTTGGAACACACTTTCATATTGGGGGTTATAGGCTTCTCCATTTTTAAATAAATTTTCCAGGCCATTTCTACATCCACTTCTTCAGTTGTTCCATACTTATTTATTATATTTACTGTTCCAGAACCCAACCGTGGAAAAGAATGTAGACTGATGTTTTCCTCCTTTTTATACTTGGATTTACATCCGTAAACACTGCAACACTGCTTACTTTTTGACATTTTTAAAGTTTCACTGTTTAACTATTCTATTTCACACTATTTCTGAAAACAAACCACATGTCATACACAAGCTACGTTTGTTTACATCTGGAACCCAAATAGACTAGTTCCAGATTCTGCCACCAGATGTCATGTTAGATAATGGAAATCGCCAATAGTCTGCGTCGCTAGTGGTACTCATCGCATAAATCTCCTTCCTTTTCAATTTAGCATATCTTACAAACCAGACAAGATACGTTGAATTGCTATTTATCTTTTTTTTTTAGAAAAAATCCGAAATAAACGATGGTATAATTTGTTCGATTTGTTGATGGTACGAATTGAAGCATTGCAAACTTTAAAAATCAAATATTCTTAAACAACACTGACAAAAAAATTGGTTTCGCTAGGAAAAAAGATGAGATTTTTCTAAACAGGTCATAAAAAGCAAAATTGTAAAAATGTTGATTTTTGGATTTGTTATGAATATTTGAAAATTCCAACTCATCTGAAGGTGCTAGCTTCTTAAGGGTTAAAATAGGGTAAAAAGTGTTAAAATCTTTTTTGTAGATAATTTTACTATCTACAACTTCTGTCTTAGCTGTTTTTCAATAGGTCACGTATTTTTCAAAAAATATTAGCGAAGAACCGATTTTTCAACAATAAATAAATTTTTTACAGTCGACCCCGGGGGGTGATACTTCTTTTAACATGTTCCCTCTATTAATAACACCAAAACATAACTTTTCCCAAGTTTTCACCACGTTATGTCAATTTTCGATTTAAACGGAAATTTTACTGGACTATACGGAGTAGGGGACGCCTAATGCTCAGTCAACCGTAACGGAGGGGAAGGTTCCTTATATCGAGGGTTCCTTATAACGGGATTGTACTGTAACATTAACATTAACTGTAACATTAATTAATTTTTCAAAGTAACTTCGTCGTCGTTGATCATATAAAATCATTCATACCATACCCATCCAAAATTATTTATTTTTCTGATAGAGCACCACACAATTCAAAAATTTTAAGAATTTTTAAAATATTTATTACCATAGTGCAGACTTTACTGTTCCTGCTGAGTGGCATTTTTTTGCGACAGCTCATGGCAAGGGACCATGTGATGGAATTGGCGGAACAGTTAAGCGCTTGGCAGCAAGAGCTAGTCTACAGCGTTCAACTGAAGAGCAAATTTTGAGTCCCCTTGATTTGTATAATTTCGCTAATTCACCAGAAAATATGCCGAATATTACTGTAAAGTACTGTGAATCCTCAAAGTATTTCCACGCAAAGAACTTTTTAACTGACCGATTCTTGTGTGCGAAAGCTGTTTCTCATACACTTCAAACACATTGTATTATTCCAACTGCTAATCACTGTAATTACGAAAAAATATTCTTTTTCTAATGATCATACAGTCTACAAAATAATTAAATAAAAAAATTATGACATAAGATGCTGACACTTTATTTTTAAAAGAATTCCTTTTTCTGATATTCAGTAGGTAATTGTTTAATATAAAATGAACAAACGCTCATCCCAACTTCGTAGTTCTTTCTTTGGCGATGAAACCCACATTGCACTCTGAAATGACGAAGAATACTCGGAGATCTGTCTGTATCGAGATCTTAGGCTACCAAACTGTATATTAGATATGTGACCTATTATTATCCCTCAAAAGACCCCCCGCCCCCCTGGAATTAGTACGGAACTATATCGCATAGCGTTAGGCCCGTTTCACACTTATACGGCGACCGTCCAAACGGCACCGTTTAAACGGCTAAAGGGACGTAGAGATATCGAGTGCTTTCACACACACCGGAGCCGTGTATACGGAACATTTTATGGAACGGCACCGTTTAAACGGCGCCGTTTGGACGGCACCGTGTATGTGTGAAACGTTATAGTCGGAGAGCCAGAGCCAAAAAAGGTCTCTGAATTTAATAAGCCCAGTTTTTTTATAGTTTATTACAGTGGTTGTGTAGACAAACATACTGCGGTCAGTCAAGCGAAAGCTGGGGCATATGTCTCAGGGACGCTATCAAAGTTGTCGTTCCTGCCGGGGTAATAATTTGAATTTAATAAGGTTGAAAATCGGTATACAACTTGTATATTGCATATAAATAAAGGTTACGAAGTCAGTCAGCTGAATGTGGGGGCGGAGCTGGTCAGTCAGCAAAAAAAGAAATGTAAATTTCGCGCGCGCTCGGCGTTGCAGGCGATTTCAAATCAGAGTATAGGAAAGAGCGCAAGTATACTCATAGGGGGGGTAAGAGACAATAGCTCGGGGTCTGTTCCGTCGCACCGAGCGTACATAGGTCGTAAATATCACGGACAATTCGTTAACAGCCATCTCCCGCAGTGCCCGCTTTGACCGGTACCGTCATAAAAGTGATCCGAGCCGGCTAAAGGAGAGGAGTGTCCGATGCCGCCGATGAACAATTGGGGAATTTTGATACTTAGTTTTTCCATTTCGCCAGCGTCATCGACATCCCTCCTCTGGCCGATCAGGGCGCGTCGCGTCACGTTAGCCCACGCTATCCCCTCCATTGGGCTACGATACGAATATATAAATTATTATTTAACGAACTAGATTCAATAGGCTATTAATTAATTATAATATAATAATATTGAAAATGTATTATATACGTACAGAATAGACATTACAAATAATATTTTAATAACTCATTCATTATCAAATTCTGCCTCCGAATCATCAAATTCGTTGATTTCGCTTAAACGTCAACAACGCAACTTCTTACTTCAATAGGTGTTCAAGTCATATCGATAATAAGTACGAAATAAACTATTTTGAGCATGCACAAAATGTTTATATTGAATTGTATCTTACCTTAACTCTTGTCTATACTTTTTACTTAAAGCCGTAAACTTTCTGTAGCAAACTACATGGTAGCACTCAATTTGTCTTGGATTCGACGGCAAAGATATATTGTCATACGTTAAATTATATTTTGCACGAATTCGTAAAATTGCTTTACAATTTGTTAAAGTCTTCTCTGTAAATTATATTAATAGCTGATGCTTCTTGAGGCAGAATACACAAATTTTGTTCATTTTGAAACGAAACACATGCGTCACTCACTATGGTTTAACCATTGTTCAATACAACACGAATTGAGACACGACACTTGATGGTTGATAGTACATTGAAGGACACGCTTTTAGCCCCGATTTATATATTCGCATCGTAGCCCAATGGAAGGAATAGCGTGGGCTAACGTGACGCGACGCGACGCACCCTCATCGGCCAGGGGAAGGATGTCGATGACGCTGGCGAAATGGAAAAACTAAGTATCAAAATTCCCCAATTGTTCATCGGCGGCATCGGACACTCCTCTCCTTTAGCCAGCTCGGATCACTTTTATGACGGTACCGGTCAAAGCGGGTACTGCGGGAGATGGCTGTTAACGAATTGTCCGTGATATTTACGACCTATGTGTACGCTCGGTGCGACGGAACAGACCCCGAGCTATTGTCTCTTACCCCCCCCCCCCCCCCCTACGAGTATACCTGCGCTCTTTTCTATACTCTGATTTGAAATCGCCTGCAATGCCGAGCGCGCGCGAAATTAACATTTCTTTTTTTGCTGACTGACCAGCTCCGCCCCCACATTCAGCTGACTGACTTCGTAACCTTTATTTATATGCAATATACAAGTTGTATACCGATTTTCAACCTTATTAAATTCAAATTATTACCCCGGCAGGAACGACAACTTTGATAGCGTCCCTGAGACATATGCCCCAGCTTTCGCTTGACTGACCGCAGTATGTTTGTCTACACAACCACTGTAATAAACTATAAAAAAAACTGGGCTTATTAAATTCAGAGACCTTTTTTGGCTCTGGCTCTTGGACTATTACGCCAAGGATGCGAGAGCTATCGTGCGCGTTGTGAATCCTCCTCTGTACCGAGTCCAGTGCCAGATAAATTACGGGGAAACCCAATCCGCGCCGCTGCAAGGGACCCTCTCTCGAGAAGGAATTTAAGTGCACCGTTTAGTACATGGAAATAGTACTTTTTAGAAGAAATAATTTATAAAGTTTTCAGATTACGTAAATTATGTTCCTATAATGGGAGTAGGAATAAATCCCCAAAAAGTTCCCATGTGGCCGATGTCCGCAACATCCCTTATTTTGCAAAAAACCACCCCCGGATGGTACATTGTGCCGGTTGTTCTCAATTTCCTTGTAAACTGTTGTTCAAACGTAAAAATGTTTAAAACCAAAAATGTTCGCCATTAAATTCTACACAAAAACTGTTCTATAAGCATTTTAGCTAATCCTCTCTGAATTTCCGCAAATAACGTTCAGTTATAGTACACGGAAATAGTACATTTTAAAAGAAATCATTTATAAAGTTTTCATATTATGTAAATTATGTTCCTATAATGGGAGTAGGAATAAATCCCCAAAAAGTTCCCATGTGACCGATTTCCGCAACATCTCTTATTTTGCAAAAAAAAACACCCCCGGATGGTACATTGTGCCGGTTTTTCTCAATTTCCTCGTAAACCGTTGTTCAAGCGTAAAAATGTATAACCAAACCAAAAATGTTGGTTATTAAATTTTACACAAACTGTTCTATAAGCATTTTAGCTAATCGTCTCTGAATTTCCGCAAATAACGTTCAAAGTTAGGTGTAGTTTTTAGCATGTAAAATGTGGCTTTAATTGTAGTGATTTTCATAGTTCTAGTGCTATAATATCGCTACATAAGTATTATCTAAATCAAATTTTAAAATTTGAAAGGGATTTTAGAGCATGATAACTATGCATTTTCTAATTTGAGCTCGTTTCCACACCACCCACGAGTCCGTGTGGAAATCTGCCCAAGTTGGCCCAATCAGTAATTGGGCGCCAATTAGGCCCCAATTGGGCGGCCCAATTTGAATAAAATATAATAAATCGAATAGATACAATTATTTGTTTTATTTATGTACCGGAAGTAAAAATAAATCTGGACATTTAGAACTTATTCCGAACTTTTAGTGACTGGAATTTGAGTCAGGTGATACGATGTAGTATTAGCGTTTAGTTGGGGCTACGTTGGGCAGCCCAATCAGGCCCCAACTAAGGTACTAGTTGGGGCTACGTTGGGCACCCCAATCTGGCCCCAACTAAGGTACCTAATCACTACCCTAGCAAGAAATATTGTATAATTTTTATGTTTTAATGTTGATAGCATCGCCTCAAAAACTTTACTAACTTTATTATGATGCCATTGGTAATAAATATATAATATATTTCATTCTTTGATAATTGCGTTTTTAATAATCTTTACAGCATTTTTCAAATTGAGTGGAGTAAGATACATATAATGATAAATTGGCCATTTCTATTACAGAATAAATAAAATTGAAATCTATTCCGAACTTTTAGTAACTGAAATTTGGATCAGGTGATACGATATAGTATTAGCGTTTAGTTGGGCCTACATTGGGTACCCCAATCTGGCCCAAACTGAGGTACCTAATCACTTAGTCCAAGGCACTTATCCATTTTTACCTATGCCGCAAAAAAATCGACGAGGGTAGGATGATTTTTTCAGGGCTGTTTAAGGGTAGTCTCCAGAGTACAGAACCAAAAGGCTTTTTTATTATTTTATTATTATTATTTTTTTCGACAAAATGACCTTAATAAAAGTTGTAGATAATAACATTCTAATCTTTGCTTTATAACTTTTTTTTCTAGCTATTTTAGTTTAGGCGCTACGGCTATTTTTGTGTTTAGAAATTCGTCAGGGCCGTCCCGGGAAAAGATTACGGCCCTGGAGAGAGGCTGAAAACGTCCCCTTTTTTCGGGACGGCCCTGGCGATAGTGGTGAATGTGACAGACGCTCCGTGTAGTTTGCAAATCGTTTGTATTTTTTTTAAATAATCGTGAATCGTGATAGTGAACGAATGCAGTGCTACTTTTCTCTGGATGCCTGGGCATACAGAGCAGGAAAGGAGACGGCAGCATCTCAGAAGAATTGCCATCAGATAAGTTATTTTCTATCTGACCATTCTAACCTCACTTTGATTGCCTATGAAGGACATATATCTTTGTGAATATTCTATTTTTTGTTTTCAGCGTCATGCGAGCACGGGAGGAATCAATGGTTTTTCTTCTCCATCAACAAGCCGTGGCAGAAAAATAGGAGATCCAATGGAATTGGATCACAATAATCAAGTAAGTACTTTATCATTATTTTTTCTCTATCGATGTATTTCCTCTTTCGTACTATCACAAGTTTCAATTTATACACGACCTGTCAAACCTGAAGTGTACACGTACCTCACTTCTATTTCATCTCTTCTTCGTCTCTGGTGTAACGACGGTCAATTGGGAATCACTGATACCGATTAGGGTTCGAGGGTTATTCCTTATTCTTTCTATCACAGCATCGATATTTTGCTGCACCTGTATTCTTCTGGGACTTCCTAAAATAATTATAAAAACCCCATATAATTCAGCCCGAGCAAGTACAATCTTATCGAGCTGTATCTTATCGAGATCTTTCGACATAATGATTCTGAAACGTTTTTATCGAGAAATATATATTTCTAATATATACGGTAGTGTTCACGGATATTGTAAAATATTGCAGGAATGTTACAGAAAAGTTACTTGCAAAAACGTACTTCTTGAGGTGTAAATGATGATATTTTATAATTTCCATCTTTACATCCGAGGCGAAGAAGAGATGAAATAGAAGTGAGGTACATGTACACTTCACGTTTGACAGGTCGGTATATACATTGAAACTTGTGATAGTATAATACGAAAGAGGAGATATCATTTTTAATAATTCTGTCGTTATTATCTATAGAAAGGTTAACTCAGATTAATATAGTTTCTTAATTTCTATGTAGAGTAAGTTCGGTATATTTTAAATAGTGAAATGCTGGATATAATTGTGTTATTTATAATTTGTTACAGAAATAATGCTGCTCAATTCTATCCAGGACTCTAAATCGAATGCGAACCCGAGGGGATTTCTTTCGAACGAGGGATGATCAACTTGTTGTTCCAAGAACCAGTTGGATTAGTTCATTCGGCGAGCTGGATCTGCTGCCTGGAGTGCATGGACGTGCGTCACTTTGAATGGATGAAAATTTTCATCCTTCAATATCCTTCCAACCGTAGACTTGCTGATTCTAACCTCTGTTGCCATAGCCCGAATATTCGTTCGAGGGCTATTCCTTATTCTTTCTAGCACAGCCTCGATATTTTGCTGCACCTGTATTCTTCTGGGACTTCCTAAAATAATTATAAAAACCCCATATAATTCAGCCCGAGCAAGTACAATCTTATCGAGCTGTACCTTATCGAGGCGATCTTTCGACATAATGATTCCGAAACGTTTTTATCGAGAAATATGTATTTCTAACATACGGTAGTATTCACGAATATTGTAAAATATCGCAGGAATATTACAGAAAAGTTACTTGCAAAAACGTGCTTTGTAGGGTGTAAATGATGATATTTTATAATATAATTTCCATCGTTACACCAGAAGCGAAGAAGATTTGAAATAAAAGTGAGGTACATATACACTTCACGTTTGACAGGTCGGTATATAAATTGGAACTTGTGATAGTATAATACGAAAGAGGAAATATATCGATAAAGAAAAAATAATAAAATAGTTACTCCATTATTGTAATCTAATTCCATTGGATCCCTTATTTTTCTGCCACGACTTTGATTGTTGATAGTGGTTGGATCAACTAATAAATTTGATTTTTCTTCACTATCAACAATCAAAGTCGTGGCAGAAAAATAAGAGATACAATGGAATTGGATTACAATAATGGAGTAACTACTTTATTATTATTTTTTCTTTTTCGATATATTTCCTCTTTCGTATTATACTATCACAAGTTCCAATTTATATACCGACCTGTCAAACGTGAAGTGTATATGTACCTCACTTTTATTTCAAATCTTCTTCGCTTCTGGTGTAACGATGGAAATTATATTATAAAATATCATCATTTACACCCTACAAAGCACGTTTTTGCAAGTAACTTTTCTGTAATATTCCTGCGATATTTTACAATATTCGTGAATACTACCGTATGTTAGAAATACATATTTCTCGATAAAAACGTTTCGGAATCATTATGTCGAAAGATCTCCTTGATAAGGTATAGCGCGATAAGATTGTATTTGTCAGCGCTGAATTATATAGGGTTTTTATAATTATTTTAGAAAGTCCCAGAAGAATACAGGTGCAGCAAAATATCGATGCTGTGCTAGAAAGAATAAGGAATAACCCTCGAACGAGTATTCGAGCTGTGGCAACAGAGGTTAGAATCAGCAAGTCCACGGTTGGGAGGATGTTGAAGGATGAAAATTTTCATCCATTTAAAGTGACGCACGTCCATATATTACAAATTTTAGTCTAGCAAGTTTCTCCTTAAAGGGTTCAGGCTCCATCGGTGTATAATAGGTGAGAGTGATTAATATTTTTTCATGTAAATTATTGTTTTTGAAATATATTTACGAAGTAAAAACCTTTCAAAGTAATGATTGCGATACATCATTTTGTAATGTTTTTTGTCAGATGCCGTAACTCGAAGGAGCAGCAAGGAAGCCCCTTCTTCAGAGAAGGCAGCCATCGAGGCCATTGGATCGGCTTTGGCTTACGCAAGGGACTGGGACGGAGGACGACGAGAAGGCAGGGAAGTCTAACGCGGAGCGTGGCATCCGTGAAGCCGAGGTGGCAACGCCGGGGGCGAGGATACGACAGACGACGCGCGACGGCACGAGAACGAGTAGCTGCAGCGAGTAGTTTTTAGTCTCTTAAAGCGCGTTGCCACGAGTCGACTCAAGTCGAACGACTTGGTAGTTCGACCGTAGTCGACTTAAAATTTCTTTGTTATTAGTCGAATCGAACGAAGTAGCTCGTCTTGCGACTTCATGCGATTCGACTAATAACAAAGAAATTTTAAGTCGACTACGGTCGAACTACCAAATCGTTCGACTTGAGTCGACTCGTGGCAAAACGCGCCATTTTTAACTTGCCCGGTCTGCTCACGACTTCGAGCTTGTTTTTTTTTTACATAGTGTATATACAGGGTGTTACTTAATGATAGGCCGTAATTGCAAGGGCACATTACTGAATCAATTTCCAGTAGAAAAGTTCATATTAACATGTGTCCTAAAATGTCTGGTTTTCAAGATACAGGACGTCAGTTTTTAAAAAAATCGATACTTTAATAATATCTCAACAATCCTCGTGCCGATTTTGTTGACATTTGGCACTGTTGTTTATTGTAATAAGACGCTAAGTTACCACTAACTAGAAGATAATTATGAGTTCCAGTGGCGTCCCGGGGGACAATCTCACGAATAATATTGACATAAAAAGTGTACACCACTGACTTTTTAAAAAATTTTATATTTTTTTCAGATTAAGCAGCTAAAAATACAACTTTTTTGTCTCTTCAAATTATTTCGTACCTCACTTCGTTTTTGAGGAAAAAAGATATTATTCGTGAGACTGTCCCCCGGGACGCCACTGGAACTCATAATTATCTTCTAGTTAGTGTTAACTTAGCATCTTATTATAATAAACAACAGTGTAAAATGTCAACAAAATCGGCACAAGGATCTTTGAGATATTATTAAAAAAACCGATTTTTTTTTTAATTTTGACGTCCTGTATCTTGAAAATCAGACATTTTAGGACACATGTTAATCTGAACTTTTCTACTGGAAATAGATTCAGTAATGTGCCCTTGCAATTACGGCCTATCATTAAGTAACACCCTGTATATTTAAATAAATATAGTGTATGTAGTGTAGTGTATATAGTGTATGATAGAGCCCTAAAAACTGAAGAATACGTTTATATTATTATTATTTCTTACTGTATGGCCTTGGCCTTTTACATTATTAATCGCACCCTAATCCCCCTTGCATATAAATCTATAAAATATGAAAATAGAAAATTCTTAAATTGTACTTATGAAAAACTAAGGAAACCCGCGCGTATGATTTGTATCAATCATTGTTCCGCTTGAATACGTTTCTATTTTACTTTTGTACATTTTATGAGAAAATATAAAATCGTATTAATTATTATTAATCTTATTATTCATTATTAATCTTATTATTCATTAAAAGTAACATTTCAGGTTGATTGGGCATAAATAGGGTTGCCCAATTGGGGCCCAATTGGGCGGCCCAAATTGGGCATAGGTTGGGCGGAGCGTTACAAGCCCAACGAAAGCCCAATTGGGCACTGATTGGGCTGCCCAATTGGCGCCCAACTAGTAATTGGGCAGCCCAATTGGGGCCCAACGAACATTTCCACACGGGAGGTAGAGCTCCCGGCAAGTTACTTTTAAATGGTGTCTCCAATAGGCCTAATCCACTAACATGTCTTTTTTAATTCATTTGTTAGGTCCTCTTCATTTAATATCTTCTTAATATATATACCTAAAATATCTCGTCAGGTGGTCCATTGAACCAACCCTGTCCATGGCAGTTGGAGCACATGTTTGAACAATGTAATCCAAGTCTAAGTCATGCACATCGCTTACCACAACCCTTTTTACAGCTGCACGATATAACTTTCAGAACAGAAATCGGAGCCGGCGCCATGGTAGTAAAAACTGGTGATAAAATGTTGCCCATTTTTTTCCAACCCCACTGCGTTGGCTGTATATCTTTTCCTCGCCAAGATTGAATTTGGTGAAATACCCGGTAAGAATGCTGTTTTAATGCTGCAGATGTTGGTGGCAATCTAGACAAAATTACGGCATGATTGGATTGGCCAATCAACTTATTAAAATAAATAAATCTGTAGTTATTCAAAGAAGTTTCTTTCCGTTCAGCTTTATATAACGCAAGTGTGAATTTCTCACCAGCACTTTCAATTTGCTCTTTCGTAGATTGAGAACTGCTGAAAATATAAACAACATCTTCCAAATCCTTTCTCTTGTTTAATATGTTTACGATTTGAGATTTACCTTTTCCGAAAAACGCAAAAGTGGTATCACAACCACTAAACGCATGTGCAAAAAGAACAGTTTCTTTAATATTTTTACTAACGTTGGATGATTGCATATCAGAAGATCTATAAATCCTTTTCTTTATATTTCCTTGGGCTGGTTTCAAAAACAAAATATCCTTATCTTGAGGAGCAAGAGCAATATAAGAGAAAGAAGATCGACATCTTGACCAACTACAACCACAGTGTCGTGTTGACTTGATAGATCGATGGCGGTTGTAACGATTAGTAAGTCAGCATCGTCTAAAGCAGTAAGAGTATTAATATTCTCAGAATTTAGCCTCTCGACAAGTTGAGAAATTAAACGATCTTTGTTAGCTATATTACTTAACAATATCTTTTATTGATCGTGTATTGGTGTGTTTTCACTGAATGCAATTGTAGCCGAAGTGCGCTTCAGGAGTCGTTTTTGTCGTTCAAGACTCTTTGTAATAAGTTACATAGTGACCATAGTGTTTACGTATAAAGTTAACATAGGCCGAGTAAATGTCACGAAATGTACCCTGTTTTGGCCATGCCACACGGTGAATTAAATTACCACCATCCACTACAAATTCGCAATGATCGCTCAAGTCAGCAGTTCGTTCTGGAACTTTCTTAAAAATTTCGTACAAGGATGAAATAATAATAATAATAATAATAATAATACACGTTTTTAACACTGACTAAAATCCGTAAATGGGCCAAAATACTTGTTGATGCCTAATTTGAGTAGTAACGCAGTGCAGCAGTAACGCAGTAGTAAATATTTAATAGCTTCATAAATGTATACTAAATTGAAAAACAAAAAGCAAACATTTTGTACCTGTCAAAACTGATACCTAGCTAACTGTATATGAGAATAAAAGTAATGCAAATATCGTCAGTACTTACAAGGAGTGTTAGGTAGGTGTCCGCCTCCGATTTCGATCTCCTTGTAATATGTTGTAATCCACTAAAAACTAAGAGAGACGTATTTTTTCTTATCGGCCCATAAAGGGTTTTAAGGGGTGAAACCGACCCCCAAAGTCAGGACCAACATCGGATGGTTCTGCAGTTTCAGGTAGAAACACCGAACCTACGGGAACGAGATCCATGGCAAATTATTCATTATAATGAGTAATGAAAATACACGTTAATCTGCCAATGGGGGTGTAAGGGAAGGGGGTGAACTACCCCTTCAAAACCAATTTTCTTGCCGTGATAGAAAAATTGTAATTTCTATTTTGATCGGACCATTTGCATTTTGTAGAGGGTAAAAAATTAAGGAACACGTGTTTTTGCATTTCAACGAAATCCCGCTCTAAAGGGATTACTTACCCCCTGATTCTAAACTCGATTATCGTGCTATTATAACTATAACTTTTTCTTTCTAGTGTTGCATTAGTACTTAAATAATCGAATTTACGTCAATATTACGGATTTTAATTCCATTTTAATATTTAACCATCGGTGCTATTTGTATACATGTACTTACATATAACCTGATGAATTTCATATGTCAGGTATAATAGTCTTATTTGCGCCATTTCTTGGCCCGTATGTATGATGTCATTTTATCTCTAGCAGATTACTTTTCATTATCACGTTTCCGGCATTTAATTCAGAGGTGTGGCCCTTACGCCTATTGTCCAAATATAGTCAGATATATTTTTATGGCTCAATAAACAAAAAGAATAGATATCTCTAATTTAATCCTTTACTGCGACATTCGTCCGTAATCAAAGGTATCTGATGATTATTTTTATCTTATCGGATCTTTGGAACAATGGATTTGTAGCTGACACAATTCATTGCCAGAATACAGTGCACTCATGCTATTGATATCAAATTTAATATCATTTATTTTTATTAACAAATTAAATGAAATACATGTATCTCTTCCAATTAATATAAATACTTTGTGACATGTTATTAGGGTTTATAGGTTTCACAGTAGTGATACTCACCGAAAAAGTGTTTAAAACATAGTGATTTCTTACACCAAGAACACCTTACTATTGCTACTTCCGTACAGCCTTCAATTTCACATTTCGGTAGAGATGAATCCCCAAATGCAAAAGGAACAGGATTGTCAAATTGTTCAGGTTTTTCATTTGTATAATTGCTTTTGAACCAAGCATATCGAAACAAGTTTTGATACCGTGGCGAAGATAATTGATTATGTACTAATGATTGTAGTTTAATTATATTATTTCTCAAATGCAAATTGAGATCATGATTAAGAAGCAAAACAGCATCAGAAAAATGTCGAACGTAATTTTTCCACACTCTGAATCCGAACACATCGAGGAGTTGAATTTTTCCCGTTGTTCCTGCCGGTATGATTTTTGTCGTGAGAGTTTTTCCAAGAGGTGTAGCTGCTTTCGCAGCTTCTGGACAATGACCAGTCCAAGAATCTATCAAGAGTAGACTCTTTTGACCAACACTTGGGAAGAAAACCTTTTCCAACCAGATTTTGAAGTGGTCTGTAAGAATAGATAAGGCATTGTAAAGTATCGTCATTAGCATATCCATTTTTAACTCAAGATTATGTTTACATCAGAGCAAGTTTAATAAATTACGTAATACCTGATGTAAGTTTTCCAGATTTTGATGCAGTTACGTAAACATTGGCAGGTTTGAATAGGTTGCTCTCAACTATCGGGCCGAAATTTCCCGATTTCTCCTTCATAACCATAAAAAGCGATGATAGTAATTTTCCATCTGCCGATATCGTCGGTTCTGTAGTGTAACTGTGAGTTGTTGAAGAAACTGATTGTACAAGGCATTCTACTTGTTTTGTTCCCTGAATGGCCAATGTTCTGCCCGAATGAATTTCCAACTGGAAGCCACTTTGATCAGCATTATATATGTTATTTACACCGTATTCTTTTATAAGAGATTTGATATCTTTTACAAAATGTTGAGCACTCTCTTGTAGATCTTCTTTTCGTTTCAGAGTTTTTCGGGTAATGAACTTGTTAATTTTGCGCGATGTAATACGGTGTACTTTTTTAAAATTCCATAACCACCAACGAGAAGCTTTAAATCGGAAATCTTTATATCCTATTTCTTTCTGTGCTTGTAAGACCCATCTTCGAAGATCCATATCGTGAACAATTAAATGAGAATCTATAGAGCAGCCTTCATATTATTCAAGGTATATTCGGAAATCCGTGCCAATTTTTCCATATACGTTCCACCTTGATTAATTTGGTGTGCCCATCGACGCAGTTGTCTGGCAGATTTCACTCTCTTGAAACGATGTTGTATGGTGTTAATGGACAGATTTTTTCTTTTCTTCCTACTTCTCCAAAATTCCACTGCATTACTTTTGTACTCGTAACTCAAGTCTTCGTCATCACTGGTGCACCTGTCAGGAGAGTGTTCAGGACTCCAGTCCAAATTCGTCTTATCTTCAATCGCAGTTGATTCCCATTCTTTAAAAGGTTCTTGAAAGTCCAGAGTGATTTCTTCCACAACTTCAACTCCATTGTATTCATTCATACCATCGAATAAAATTCTCTCGAAACTATCTTTCAATTCGAGCTCCTCATTGTTTACAGGACTGTCGGGGATATTTGCTCCTTCAAACGTAAGCAGCAAAAGACGTATAACGTTAAGTGGGTTAACTTTCATTATCACACGAGAAATGTGCACAAAAGAAAGACCGTTCTCCGTTAACGAACTGAACTGGTACTGACAAAAAAATACTTATCGTGGGTGACGGGCACTATACTTATAAGTGCCGATAAGATAAAAATAATCATCAGATACCTTTGATTACGGACGAATGTCGCAGTAAAGGATTAAATTAGAGATATCTATTCTTTTTGTTTATTGAGCCATAAAAATATATCTGACTATATTTGGACAATAGGCGTAAGGGCCACACCTCTGAATTAAATGCCGGAAACGTGATAATGAAAAGTAATCTGCTAGAGATAAAATGACATCATACATACGGGCCAAGAAATGGCGCAAATGAGACTATTATACCTGACATATGAAATTCATCAGGTTATATGTAAGTACATGTATACAAATAGCACCGATGGTTAAATGTTAAAATGGAATTAAAATCCGTAATATTGACGTAAATTCGATTATTTAAGTACTAATGCAACACTAGAAAGAAAAAGTTATAGTTATAATAGCACGATAATCGAGTTCAGAATCAGGAGGTAAGTAATCCCTTTAGAGCGGGATTTCGTTGAAATGCAAAAACACGTGTTCCTTAATTTTTTACCCTCTACAAAATACAAATGGTCCGATCAAAATAGAAATTACAATTTTTCTATCACGGCAAGAAAATTGGTTTTGAAGGGGTAGTTCACCCCCTTCCCTTACACCCCCATTGGCAGATTAACGTGTATTTTCATTACTCGTTATAATGAATAATTTGCCATGAATCTCGTTCCCGTAGGTTCGGTGTTTCTACCTGAAACTGCAGAACCACCCGATGTTGGTCCTGACTTTGGGGGTCGGTTTCACCCCTTAAAACCCTTTATGGGCCGATAAGAAAAAATACGTATCTCTTAGTTTTTAGTGGACTACAATATATTACAAGGAGATCGAAATCGGAGGCGGACACCTACCTAACACTCCTTGTTAGTATCGTTGTCTTTCGATGGGGGTAACGCAGCGGTGACGCAATAAACACATGCACCTCTCCCGATGACTGTGGAACGACTGATGACGGTCGCGGCCGCAGCGACCGTTATTTGTTTTACAAGTTACAACAAGTCGAACGAAATGAGGTACATTAAATTGTAATACACTTACTTTAACGTATATTTTCTTATAGTAACGCAGGGTAGTTAAGATTTTATTCTTTGTCAGGGACACAGTGTAAAATATTTTTCATTTTATTAACCCTTTTAAGTAAAAAGTATCTATTGGAATTGTAATAAAGTTCAAACTTATAACTTTGCTAACGATATTTAAGTACAACGGCATCTAGGAGAAATTGTGAGAAATTGCTCTTTATAGCATGAGACTCATGCTCCAGGATAGCAATATTTAGTATGAAAAACAACTGCGTTACTAAGAAAGACAACAATGTTACCATAATTTGCGAATAAATAATATAATATTTTGATTATATTTTATGTCGTGGAATAGTAAAATATTGTTATATTTATGAAAACGACTGTATTTTTTCACAATATTGTATGGTTTTTTCATGAAAAGTGAAATTCATCTGAAGGGACAGATTTTTAGCATCAAAAAGAATTTTGGCCCAAATAATCTACCGTAACGCATACCACAAGTTTGTGTCACAAGTGCGTTGACGCCTCGCTAAACTTGACATATTTTAACGGCCTGCTAAAAAATATCCTTAACTTTAAACGTATTTTTCGAGAATTCAGTAAGGATTAGCTAAAATATTTATAGAACAGTTTTCATGTAGAATTTAATGGCAAACATTTATGGTTCTGTACATTTTTTACGTTTGAACAACGGTTTACGAGGAAATTGAAAAAAAACCGACATAATGTACGATCCGGGGGTTGTTTTTTGCAAAATAAGGGATGTTGCGGACACTGGACAATTGGGAACTTTGTAGGATTTTGTTCCTGATCCCATTAGGAAAATGTATACGTAATATGAAAACTTTATAAATTATTTCTCCTATTCCATGTTTATACGTCTAATTTACGTGTACTAGTTCGCCGGCGGACGAAACTTTTGTTAAGCGAGCCTGAAAATTCCACGTGCTCTATTCTATACGATAGGTAGCTTTATACTCTTCTGCATCGCCAAGGAGGTCAAATTCTTGGAAGGGATATTTTTTGCCTCGTGCGATAGGTATTATGTATGTGGCGCTACGTTCGCAGGCACGAAAAAGTGACGCTTCGGAATTTGATTCCTGGATGACAACAGCAGCAACCACAGCAACAGCGACAGCGATTATTATTATTATTATTATTGGTAATAAGCAAGAGTAACAATAATAAAGTAAGCGTTACGATATATTCATTATTAATGTCATTATAATTTTTAAGTTGTAATAACGTTAACAATTTACACGAGTTTGAATGATAAGTATTCAGTTACAGAAAGAGCTTTCAAAAAATCGGTAGATAGGTAGACACATTCCTCGTAAACCAGGCGGGACGAAAGAAAAAATATTATATACACTCCGCGTATAAAAGAACCCTTCAAAACATCGACGATGTATGATAGCACGAATTAATAAAATAGCTCCCTTTTCAAAGTAATCATGTAACAACTTACGAATCACCAAAGATAATGAAAAAATTATGATAAAATTAATGAAATCATTACCGCCAAATTAATGAAAGCAAGTGTGTTGTCAAGGTATGTTGCGTTAATGAGAGAAATAGTACATAATTCCATACAATATGGTTAATTGAGGATATATTCTCAGTTTCAGTGGAACTTCTCTCTTGGTTTTTTTTTCCCTCTATATTATTTTTAGTCTCTGTAGTAAAGTTTACCATTGTATGGAATTATGTACTATTTCTCTCATTAACGCAACATACCTTGACAACACACTTGCTTTCATTAATTTGGCGGTAATGATTTCATTAATTTTATCATAATTTTTTCATTATCTTTGGTGATTCGTAAGTTGTTACATGATTACTTTGGAAAAGGAGCTATTTTATTAATTCGTGCTATCATACATCGTCGATGTTTTGAGAGAGGGGGGGGGGGGATTTCATTTCTTTTTTCGTTAATTTTCTTTCGTGCTCTTTTGTCAGATAAATATGAAACATTTTTTTAAATGATAGAATGTGGTCAGTTATTATTATTGCCGAGTTCGATTGTGTATTGAACTGAAGCGTGATATGAAGCTTATTAATATTATACATTTACTGTATGGTTTGTTATCTACTTGCTTTAGTGGATAGAAAAAAAAATACGCAACACTGTACGCATCTGAAGCTCAAGACCGACTGCTTTTCCAGCGAAATTCCGTACACCGTGAGACAAAGGTTCGACGAGGGACCGACATATTAGTACAAGATCCGAACTAGAGACGTTCTTCACCGATCTGCTTACCGGATGAAAAGTATTTTTTATCAAACATAATACGTCAATGAACATATCGCGTATGGGTAGGCTAATAAAATATGCTCAAGACTACCCTTAAAACTATATAAACAGGTGAGCTGATATGAGCAATTTGCACCGATCTGCTTACCAATTAAACTATATATGAAAATAAAGATAATTTTATTGCAAACACGATGGTATAACCCTACTTGCAAAAAATCGGTCATGAATCAGGGTTGTAAGGCTTTGAAATTTATCGGAGCTAGCCAAGGTGCGCGTACTACAGGGAAATTTGCTACAGGACGCAACATAGGAAGTGGGCGCGATGCGACGGTTAGATGAGAGAGAGTGCGTACATGCTGCTTCCTCGTTTGATTGACAAAGATAACACTACTAAAATGCCGAGAAAAAGCGACTACGAGCGACTCGCTATTTACATCCCTCAGTTTGCGGAAAAATACGTGCTCCATTATGACATAAATGTAATATAGTATCTTTTTCAATCGTTATTTTTTTCAATCAATTACTGTTGGATCCCTGGTAAAATTATTTTCGTTCAAGATTCAACTAACTTTGCATTTTTATTTTTGCCTGTCTGGAGAAGGGACAATTTATTACTTTATGGCTCTTTCTCGAAAGTACAGAAAAACGGGAAAAACGTTCTTACCAGGTTTTCGAGTGAAAGTTTTTTCCGAACATGTGATAAGCAGACAGTCGAGGCGATGGCTCATGGGGTTGGTTTGTAACGCATTCAAAATATCTGAAGGTAAAGACGAAATTCTAGACTTTTCCTCTAAGTGAGATTTCATAAGTTGAAATGATAAATTGTTAAGAAAAATTCTTCTTGGAGTCTTTGCGTTGTTTAGGTTACTGTTATATAAAATCTGGGCACTCTCTTATTCCAGCAACATACAAGTTTTTGGAAGGCTATAATATTGTATTTGTTGTAATATTGTTATAATCTTTGTAAAGATTGTTATTGTATTCATTGTTTTATAATAGAGTTTTTTTACACCGTCAATTTGTTAATGATTTTTTATCGCTCTCTAAAAAATGTAATTTTTCTGTTTGTTTGCTGTGGTATTTTTATAGAATAGATAAAATTTATCGAATAATTATCACTAACATATTATTATTCTGTGATAGAAATATTAATATTTCCCCATCCATATATTTAGTTGAAAATATTTGAAAAATCTTTCACATTTTAATATTTTATATTTAATTTAAAGTAATTAAAAGTTTACTGCCAGTACCTACTCCATTGTAGTCGCTTTTTCTCGGCATTTTAATAGTGTTATCTTTGTCAATCGTACGAGGAAGCAGCATGTACGCACTCTCTCTCATCTAACCGTCGCGTCGCGCCCACTTCCTATGTTGCGTCCTGTAGCAAATTTCCCTGTAGTACGCGCACCTTGGCTAGCTCCGATAAATTTCAAAGCCTTACAACCCTGATTCATGACCGATTTTTTGCAAGTAGGGTTATACCATCGTGTTTGCAATAAAATTATCTTTATTTTCATATATAGTTTAATTGGTAAGCAGATCGGTGCAAATTGCTCATATCAGCTCACCTGTTTATATAGTTTTAAGGGTAGTCTTGAGCATATTTTATTAGCCTACCCATACGCGATATGTTCATTGACGTATTATGTTTGATAAAAAATACTTTTCATCCGGTAATCAGATCGGTGAAGAACGTCTCTAGTTCGGATCTTAGACTATTCGCTGCGCTTCCAGTCGCACAAGTGTGCTTATCCTAGGTCCCGGCGCTTCGCTTCGCGTCGCTTCGCTTCGCTCAAGTGTGCGTTACCTCGTAAGAATCAATGGAAATATAAAAGGTAGCTTCGCTTCGCCTAGATGTGCTTTGGCCTTAATGCGCCTTCATGGCCGGTGCACAACACTATCAATCGCATTTAATAAAATGCATCTACTGGAGCGGCGCCGCTCGCTTATCGCCAAGCTATTGTTATGGCAATTACTGCCGTGGAACAGGCTCGGTCGGCGTTAGCATATTATCAGCGTAGCTTAGAAATCGCTTGAAACGCCTAGAAAAATTGTGGCAGTGAGAGTGGCGGTTGAAACATTTCTGAGCCCTCAATAATTTAGAAATGTAGGCGCCCGATTCATGGAGGAACTCGAGGCTCTTGCTCCTCGACGCCGAAACTGTTTACCCTCGTCGCGTTAAGGTATTCCTAGCGCGAGATGAAGAAATACAGAAATTGCTAATTTTTTTGTAGAATGGAAATGAATATCGTAAGATTATTTTTGTAAAGTTTCAGGTCCGGTTACCGGGCATTTAAGAAAGAATTTTGATTTTGAAATTCGAAAATTTAACATGTAACCTTATGGAAGATTCCACTTTTCCACATTTTAATGCCGAAATCTACATGTTTTAAACTTATACACATTAAATAAAACCATTTTCATATCTTCAAAAAATTCCATAGAATCTTTTGAGATCATAAAAATATAAGGTCACCGAACGTTCGACAAAGATATTGATGTTCATAAACAGCAAAACGTAGTGTTTTGACGATAGAATATAACCTGAAATAGAATTGACAGCGTTGCAACGGTTGCATCATAGGGTTCATGCATGGCCGAGTGATGGCGCGACAGTAAGCAACGTTGAACGCTACCGGTGGCCATCTGAGAAGTATTGTCGTTATGAATTGTAGGTACTGGCTCTAATGGTACAGAAGTGAATTTTATTATATTTTTAAAAAATGGGAAAAATTTCGATATTCAAATTCTTTTCGATGAGTAAAGATTTCGATGAGTATGAGTTGGCGGCAATATTTGACCGCAATACACTGAATTCGGTTATTTATAGAGGTTATGTTTCAGAGCTGCACGGATATACGATTATTCTACTCAGGACCGTACTCCTATCATTTCATAAACCATGTGATGCGACGTTGCCAGATTTCAAATTTGAATATTTTTCCAAAATTTGAAAATGTAAATAATAAACTTGAATACTTATTGGCCTTATCTTATTTATTCATTATCAGTATCATAGGGAATATGAGTCATTATATGACGTAGAATTACTGATATATGAGGGGCCCGCCTGTGTGGCACCCTTAAATATCGCTCCTACGCGCTAGGAATACCTTAAAGTAGTATGGTCACTCTCCAAAGTGATCGTTGAGTGTCCGTAAAAAAAGTCATTAAAAAACTATGATTTATAATTGAAAATTCTCTTTGTGAATTATAAAATTTATGACTAAGAATTAGTCGATTATTTTGATTATTTTTCACTTATTATTCAAATAATGTGCCTCCTTTGACTAGCGTCTTTTTATGTGTGGCAAGGCATATTATCAATGGGCTTGTGGCCCAGTAGAGAAAACTACGATACACTCAAACGTTTGAGTGTATCGTCGGGAAAACAAGATCTGAAATGCACACTTGAACCCACTCCACTGACGAGACGTTGCCGCATCTACTCGACGCGCTATTTCCGAACACCAAGAAGCAGAAATTAGTTATAACTAAAGTATCAAACGGTCAATAATTTTCATCAATGGGTGTAAATTTTTGTTTTTTTTTCCCCGTTTTTTGGTATATTTTTTATATTTTAATCTTGGATTTTACATACAAACCCCAAGAGAGAGAAACGTGTCTTGCCCATAAGACTCTGGGTTATTTTCTACTCGGTAATTAATTTTTATCAGACATACTAAATGGTCAATCTACTCCAAATTGCACCAGGAGGTTTCTATTGATATTAGCTTGCATACATAATTATTTCATATTTAAATCTTGGAAATCGATTCATGACCATACTACTTTAAGGGGCCTGCAGAGAGGATAGGGACCATAGATTTATGGTTGCTCTGTCTCGGCTACGACCGGTGTCGATGCATAGACGATGCATTGACGGCGTGGCAGCGAAGCTGCAGCACAGCTTACACAGCTAGCGAACTCCCACGCCGGACCTTTAAACCTGGACGCATGCTATCTCTCTCTCGCTCGGGAAAGAATTCAGGGCCGTACTTTGTAAGATGAAACAACTACTTATAGTATCGACCTGACTTCTCTCCCGAGCGAGTTGGAGACTACTGCAGTTCGGCCCTGATCTTTCTCGAAACAGAAAGAGAGCACGACTCAAGGTCAACGGATCAGCGTTTCTAACTTCAAAGGTGCCGCGTGGGAGTTGGCTAGCTGTGTAAGCTGTGGCTGCAGCGCGTGCACGCACATTTGTTCGCTTGGTTTCGAGGAGTTGAGATCGCTCTCCATGCATATGTATTCCATATCCATGGCCAGCGCATTAGCGAACGCATTGGCGAATGCATTGGCCAGCGTGGAGAGGAGTTTCCAATGTCTTTGCCAGTGCGTTAGCAAGCACGCTGGCCAACGGATTGGGGCAGGAGAAATGAGAGAAACGGTGTAGTCTCGCCTTATTAACGCTTGCCAGAGAAAGAGAGAGAGAGAGAGAGATAGAGAGAGAGATAGATAGATAGATAGATAGATAGATAGATAGATAGAGAGAGATAGAGATAGAGATAGAGAGAGATAGAGATAGAGAGAGAGATAGAAAGAGAGAGAGAGAGAGAGAGAGAGAGAGAGAGAGAGAGAGAGAGAGAGAGAGAGAGAGAGAGAGAGAGAGAGAGAGCGTGGCTAGAGTGGGCGGGTGCAGGAGAAATGAAACGGTATAGTCTCGCTTTAAGGGCCGTTTGCACGGTGATAGTTTCTGCGATAGTTGCTGTCATGATAGCCATTATCACATGAACTATCACCATGTAAATAACCCGAAAGTAACTGTCATACTGACGCGACAGTTACTTTTGGGTTATTTACGGGCTATCATGACAGCAACTATCGCAGAAACTATCACCGTGCAAATGGCCCTTTACTAACGCTTGCCAGAGAGAGAGAGCGTGGGTAAGGACTGAGGCATCGATATTCCCTTTCTCTTCTGTCCGTCTTCTGAGGCTGTTCCCCTCCGTTTCACGTTTTCGTTAACAGCCGCATTCGCCAAGAGAGCAACTTACTCCACCGAGCGTAAAGAAATTTCATTTCAAAATTCCTCGAAGTCCAGGTTAAGATACGAATACTGATACGGATTATATGCAATCGAAAATATATCGAAGAAAAAGGGAAGAATAATGTATATACATAGGTATCCTCTATAACCCGGAGTTTCCCAGGTCGTGGCGGGAAATGCCGTCCTCCCCTTCCCTCATGAATTCCAATTCCCCTCCCCACAACTAAGTCGACCAGATCGTGCTGTGCGTTAAGCCCGCTACAGACTATGCGCGATGCGTGATGCGCGATGCGCGATGCGTGGTTCGCGGCAGTTCGTTGTAGTTCGTAGCAATTCGTAAACAGAGCCATACAGACTATGCGCGATGCGTGAAGCGCGATGCGCGGTGCGTGATTCGCGGCAGTTCGTTGCAGTTCGTAGCAATTCTGCTTGCATTGTTTCAAAGTTACCACAGTTCTAAAATTATCTACCCACGAATACAATGCTAATTATGTATGTACATTATGTATGAAAAAATGAAAAACATAATACTATGATTAAAATACATATTAAGGAGGATCGACTGTTTCTTTGGAGTCAAAAATGTGTTTGAAAAAAATGTTTTCACAGCGATCTGAAACGTTATGGAATAATAATTAAATGAATTATGAACCCATTTTATGCATCGCTCATGCCGAAAATCATTAGTAAATAAAATACTGGAAAATTTATGGCGAACTATTAGAGCGTCAATGACTCCGGAATCGTCGTCAGAGGCTTTTTGTCCAACATTTTAAAGAAAAATACAAAATTACAAATAATCTATAAAAACCTATAAAAACAACTCAAAGAGAATGCTGAAGACATAAAACAGTTATTCGATTGATAATTTAGTATCATGGATATATGATTATAGTTTAAACATTTTTATTGTGCATTGCAATTTTCATTGTATTCTTGGCAACGTTGTACTCCGCGATATTTTATATTGGCTGCAGTGACGCGTGAACTACAGTGGCCAGCTATGGCGGATGACGCGAGCATGCAGCAAAGCCGGTATAAAGTCAAATTTTGTCAAAAAAGAAAAAGAATTATATAAGTAAAGACATGATTTCGTTTCAACAATCATTCAACTTGGATAAAGATTTTAGAGACAATATTTTTTTTATCTTTCCGAATCTTTCAAATTTCGCGCTCAGTTTGAATAGACGCCAAGTAAGGTTCGGTCTTTCAGCTTTACAACTGTTTCGCTACCGTATTGCCAAGTCTCTCACCGTTAATACGGCGTGCTAATGGTTTGCGAAGTAAAAACGAATTTCATGATAATATTACGTTGCAACCATATAGAAAAAGTCGCTGCAGAAATTTCGGTAAGGTTGGCACGCTAACATACGGTAAAATCTAATTTACTTATTTTTTACATAATCCTTAATATTTCATCTGTCAAATTACTAGTCTTTCAAAGTCTAAAGTTGGCGGAATGTGTGTTAAAGTCAGTGATAATATACCTTAGTACAATATCGTCTCCCATAAGGCGATATGTTAAAAGTGGTCAACTTTAGAATAAAATAACGAAGAAACTATAGTCTATAGACGGTCTATATTGCTCAAATTTTCGTATTAGTTGTGTAAAATATTCGTGTATATCATATAAAAAAATTAGGGCTGTAAATTGGTTTTCGTCTGATAGTCGAACCTCCTTAATAGTCTTCAAATTCTGTTTCCATTGCTTCATCCTTATCGTAATTAATCACAATATCGCTTCCATTTTTTTACATCCATTTCAACGCACGAAGTGAGATTTACAGCTTCGAAAGTTTTCACTATAGGAAAAAGACAAGGGTCCTTGAAAGGGGTGTTTTGGCGTAGGAGTCTGCTCCATAATAAAAAAAAAGATATCGGTGGAGGCATTCAGGGTGCGCACCGAAGGGCAAAGGGTTCATATACATCGACTGTTTGGTTATCACATGTTCGGAAAAAAAAACCCAGTAAGAACGTTTTTCCCCTTTCTCTGTACTTTCGAGAAAGAGCCATGAAATTGTCCCTTCCGGACAGGCAAAAATAACAATACAAAGTGTTTCGTGAATCTTCGATATGTCTACCGCGAGCATTATGTTCCCACGGCGCCGATCGGCCGGCCTACGACAAATCGTCGGCGAATTATTTTATTGTGATGTTTTCTCCAAAGTTAGAGCCGTCACTTTCAAAACAGAAACATAAACGAGCCTCGGACTCTGCCATCCGAAGGTGACTTGCGGAGGGTTACCTACAGCCCCTCAACTACCGGAAAATTCCTGTAAACTAAATAGCGCGCACAAAGAATGGACAAATTAACTATGACCACAGCCCGTACTTCGGCGAGAAACAGCGGTTGATGCGCAGCCTTTGATATTCGTCCATTTACCGCCTCCAAGAGCGAATCACTGCGCATCACTGCGAACCACACGAACCATGCTGTTTACGAATTGATTTTTAACGAACAAGTCCCTACACACTATTCACGAACTGCCGCGAATCATGCATCGCGCATCACGCATCGCGCATAGTCTGTAGCGAGTTGGCCAAGAACGAACCACTGCGAATCACTGCGAACCACACGAATCATGTTGTTTACGAATCGATTTTTAACGAATAAGTCCCTACACACTATGCACGAAATCACGCATCGCGCATCGCGCATCACGCATCGCGCATAGTCTGTAGCGGGCTTTAGACCGTAAAGGTCCCCATACACGTTCAGTCGGCCGGCCGGCCGTGGCCTGCAGGCCGACTGTCAGTCGGCCGTCAGTCCTGGCCGACCGGCCGCACACACACAGTTAAGGTACCTATGCACGTTTAGTCGGCTGGCCGCTTTCTGCTACGCACACAAATTTAAATGAGAAGTCGCTACCTGCCGGGGGCCTGTTGATTAATAAAATTAAACGCGTGTTGGAGTTCACCGACAGGGATTCGTCCGGCGACGGACTGACGGAAAAATTTTACTCCAGTCTGAAATTTTATGACCTTGCAACCACGCCCTTACTCGGAAAGGTTAATTACCGGACGGGCCGAAATAATCCGTCTCCCGCATTACCTATACCTGTATACCTATTGTAATACATACCGCTATCATTTTTTATTCTTATTTTATTAATAAATTTTAAATATTACTTTTATTAATACCTATATCCTAGGTATCAGTTTAATGTTCATTAATTTTGTAATATAAAATACTTAAATATATTTCTATATATTTTTACACTTTACCTTTAAATATTCCTCCTTCAAGGTCAAAAATATATATTTGCAAGTCTCTGGGATAATTTTTCCCAGAGCTTGTGGCGAAATAATTGCGCTGAATTTTAAATCCTCCATACTGCGCCCTGTTGCCAAATATCTCAGGGTCACTAAAAAGCCGTTCTTCTGCGGTAATTGCTTGCCGCATTACGGTGTCCTTTTTCGTAAATATGTGGCTTTACCAAATTTAGCAAGTACTGGAAACAATTCTCGTCCATCCTCAGGAAATTTTTCAAATCACTTGCACTGGATTGACGAAGTTCATGTACGAGCCCCACGTGAGATAAAGTGCGTTTCTTCAACCACTCTTTCATCCAAATTTGTCTCTTTTTTCGTTTCCTCTGCTGGTTTGTCAAAATAACAAGTGTAGCTGCGTATTCTTTTTGCGACATATTTATACTCTCAATATACAATCGTTATGCTACTATCGAAGCCGGCAGAGAACTGACGGACGCATTCGGTGAACAAAATTGTAGGTGTAGTTTGAATAGGGTAAACGATACAGTCATTGGCCATGCGATAGTGATTGGCCCCCTCTCATAACAAATGCATTCGATAGAAAGAGGAAACGATAAGCCAATTTCTGTATAATTTCGTCTATTTAAAAGGCCAATCACTGGAGGTTTTACCCTATCGATAACCCGCGGCCGGCCAGGACTGACGGCCGACTGACAGTCGGACTGACAGTCCACGGCCGGCCGGCCGACTGAACGTGTATGGGGCCCTTTACAGCCCGTTCACACGATACGGTTTTTTCGTTCACACGATGCGGTTTTTCACCGTTTCGGTAATTTTACCGAACAGCCCGTTCAGACTATACGGTTTTTCACCGTTTCGGTAAAATTCTACCGAATCGGTCAGCCCCCTGACACTATACCTATCTCGGCTACGGCTCTGGCAAGTGTTTCGCACACGTCGAGTGGACGTGTCAACCAATCGCCCGGGCGTCGAAACAGTGCCGCTCGAGCGAATGCAAAGGATACTCAAAAACAATTTTTATTACATTACTTTGCAATGTTATTAGATCGTTTATAATGTTTTATAAATTTATTTTCAGATAGAGCTTTTCGTAATGCGAAGAACATGGCGCCATCGCATACGCAACGATATATCGTCGCTGGCACTTTTCGCAAGTGCAGAGAACGACGATATATCGTCGTCCGGTACTAAAAGGGTTAAAATCATTGTTTATTGTCGCGCCATCACCCGGCCATGCATGAGCCCTATCAGTACGAAAACTATTCTGTCTGAACACTTCGATGCATAAACATTGCCACTAGCAACCGATTTGATTATTTTCCCGAATCGGGCCATTCGGTTTTCAGTGACAAGACCGAATGTCAGTCGCGACCGAATCGGTGAAATTGCCGTATGCGTTTCGAAGACGTACCGTGTGAACGCGCCCATTTAAATGTATGCGCCACTGCAGCACACGGTAAAAAACCGATTCGGTGAATTTACCGAAACGGGAAAAAACCGTATCGTGTGAACACGACCCCCGAAAACCGAACGCCAGTCTCGACCGAATCGGTGAAATTGCCGTATGAGTTTCGAAGACGTACCGTGTGAACGCGCCCATTTAAATGTATGCGCCACTGCAGTACACGGTAAAAAACGGATTCTGTAAAATACCGAAACGGGAAAAAACCGTATCGTGTGAACGGGCTGTTACGAGGACGCCCGTGCATGAATCCAGTGGAGTTCGACTTGCAATTGGGCGAATGAACGTGGCCGGTAGGGTGACGTAATGTTACGTATCGATCGCAAAAACGATGACATTGAGAAACCGAGATGACGGGCACTTTCGCCAAAGGATGGTCACCGAACGCCCCTCCGCGTGCATCGGAGTAGGTCAACAATTCTACTACTTATAACGGTTTAACGAAGACCCAATTTATCTATTACGTCGCGCCCAGTCTAGGTGAGATACGCCTGGATATCCCTGTCGCTTTAGCCCACGCGTGTGTGGGAAACGTAATCCGACTATATACCTAGCAATTGTTAATAGATGTCCCACAAATTCCTCTCTATACCATCCGAAGAAGAAGAAGAAGAAGGAAGAAGTCTCTCGATCCTTAAGGGGGACTTACACCTTGTAGACCAATTTTGGAGCCAATTTTCCAGAATTTATTTATTTATTGAACTAGAGAAGATTTCTATACGAAACTTTTTCTATGTTATTGTACATTAACACTTTCAATGCCGGCGAAATTTTTCGGACTTCGTCAAAAACCGGACTAACTTTTATAATGTAAATTAATTTATTTTGGTACAAGATGATCAGAAGAGCATGTTTTAAGACAAATATGACAAAATGGCGCTTATAAACGCTAACACGCACACGGTGCGTGATCGGTCTCCTGAAATGTATAATTCGCCAGAGGCCGATCGCATGATCGCGTGTGCGTACACGGTATGATATTGGATAATATAATTTTTGAAGTTAAAAAAATGAACAATTATAATAAATAAAACACGGCGATTTATCAAAAAAAAGAACACATTTATTATAAAAATAAGAAAGTATTAACATAGCAGAAACGAATAATTATTATTTTATGAAAAGATATAAAAATATACTTTTTGTGGTAATTGAAACGGTACATCATAAATATGAAACAAGAACAATTTCTAATAGTTATCATAAATATAAAATTGGTATTCTCTTATAACACAAGCAATATTGGACATTTTTACTGGTCATGCCAGATTTTGAAGCAAGGTTCCAAGCACAATCCGGGGTTTTCAGAACAGATTTTGCAGCAGAGTCAAGCCATGTCAAGTCGGACTCGAAATTTCCACTAAATCGCGGATTTCGGAAATAATAACTCTATTGCGAAGGGAATATGGCACTTACGTTACCGTATTAATATTTCGTGAAAACTCTGTTATTTGTTAATGTTATTAACAATCAAATTTTGAAGCGCAATTAAAATGAAAAATCGTTTTCTCTTAAACTACTTTAGACAATTACTTGAAATTTTGCACACTGATAAAGCAATGTTTACACTATCGAATAAATATTTGCTTGAGGTGAAATTGTTTTAAAAAATGTATTTTGCATTAATTTTTTTAAAACAATTGCAATTTTTCTTGCGGTCTTCACGCTATAAAAAAATGAAACTTACATCAATTTATGCGGCAAACGTTGGCCTTTTATAATCTGCAAAGAGAACTTTGTACTTTTTCTCCATTCCGGAGATACGAAATTGTTTGTTACGCGGTGCGCCCGTAGATCGCGCGGCGCGCTCCGCTACTGGCGTCCGCGGCAACTTGATGGCCGCGCAAACTTGAGCAAAAACCGTTTGAACTTGCATGAACATGATTTTCCGAGTTTGGCAAACATAGACAGTTTTCTTGTCAGTTTGCTGATGGTGCTCGTGCGGTATACTTGCTTAAAAACTATTCGGTGTTTCAATATCATTAAGTGAAAATGGTTCGACCGAAGGAATGTTGTAATCCTTTGAAAAGGAAAGGTCATAATTGTGTTCGTCATAAGTTGTTCCTCGCGCGTTACTGCCAAGTGGAATAAAAAATTCGAAGAATACATTGATCGATATATTTGTCAAATATGTCGTAAGGACATGTATAATGATGTTGAAATTGCTTCAAATGTAGAAAATGAAGACCCAAGCACCCAAGACCCAAGATAGTTAATACCGATAATTAATTGCTATACTGTAATACCTTCCAGGGAACGAATTGAATTTTTAACTGAATGTAAATATTGGATTTGAACAGTGAACAGTTATAATTACTTGGAAGTTTCTTCGTGGTTCACTATTAAAGAAGGTGTTACAGTATAGCAATTAATTATACAATAAAATATAAAAATAACACAGGTTTACAACAAAAAAAAAGTCCGGACTATTTGACCGGACCATGGTATTCCGAGGTATTTTTGCGTCCTGAATCCGATCCCGAGGTCATCTGAGCCCCATCACGTCAGAAAAACGAGATTTCGAAATAAATAAATAAGGAAATGGGACTGCCCTGAGCAGCACCCAGAGCATGACTCCAAGGTTCTAAGGCCATTACGGTCAGTGCTGGGTCCACTGTCACAGTGAACGGATCGCCGGAATTGGATGCCTTGACAGGGAGATCGTAATCCGCGAGATACAACGATCATGGCAACATTTTATCCACTGGGGTGGTTCTGTGATAGTCCCGGTCGAGATTTAGGACTCCATTCGAATGTTTGGAAGGTATTCAAGACCTAAACAGCTACCCTCCAACTCAACAGGTCGCTTGAGAAATTGTCCCGGATCCAGTTCCAAAAAATGGTCATTTTAACCTCTAAATGACCTTGAAATCTCATTTTTCTGACGTGATGGGGCTCAGATGACCACGGGATCGGATTCAGGATGCAAAAATACCTCGGAATACCATGGTCCGGTCAAATAGTCCGGACTTTTTTTTTTGTAAACCTGTGTAATTAGTAAACTCACTTCGTGCTTGGGTCTTCATTTTCTACATTTGAAGCAATTTTAACATCATTATACATGTCTTTACGACATATCTGACAAATATATCGATCAATGTATTCTTCGAATTTTTTATTTCACTTGGCGGTAACGCGCGAGGAACAACTTATGACGAACACAATTATGACCTTTCTTTTTCAAAGGATTACAACATTCCTTCGGTCGAACCATTTTCACTTAATGATATTGAAACACCGAATAGTTTTTACGCAAGTATACCGCACGAGCACCATCAGCAAACTGACAAGAAAACTGTGTATGTTTTCCAAACTCGGAAAATCATGTTCATGCAAGTTCAAACGGTTTTTGCTCAAGTTTGCGCGGCCATCAAGATGCCGCGGACGCCAGTAGCGGAGCGCGCCGCGCGATCTACGAGCGCACCGCGTAACAAACAATTTCGTATCTCCGGAATGGAGGAAAAGTACAAAGTTCTCTTTGCAGATTATAAAAGGCCAACGTTTGCCGCATGAATTTATGTAAGTTCCATTTTTTTATAGCGTGAAGAACGCATGAAAAATTGCAATTGTTTTAAAAAAATTAATGCAAAATTCATTTTTTTAAACAATTTCACCTCAAGCAAATATTTATTCGATAGTGTAAACATTGCTTTATCAGTGTGCAAAATTTTAAGTAATTGTCTAAAGTAGTTTAAGAGAAAACGATTTTTCATTTTAATCGCGCTTCAAAGTTTGATTGTTAATAACATTAACAAATAACGGAATTTTCACGAAATATTAATACGGTAACGTAAGTGCCATACTCCCTTCGTAATAGAGTTATGATTTTCGAAATCCGCGATTTAGTGGAAATTTCGAGTCCGACTTGACATGGCTTGACTCAGCAATAATTGGTCATCTTACGAATTTTATTTTTTTTTCTGCAAATTTTGCAATCTTTACGTTGAATCTTTGCACTCACCCTTGGTAGTAGTGATGGAAGGTGAACAGTATCAGGTCTATTTGTAGGTTGCGGAAGTATTGGAGTCGTCTTTGGTACTAAAAGATCTTCTATAATCTTCAGCCGAAAGTCATAAAAAGTAATTCTATTTCCGGAGTATTTGTTATACAGAAACCATGAGTTTAACAAGAGTGTTTGCAATGTGTATATACCGGCTTTTTTATACCAACGCAAAGTTTTTCGATCGCAAGAATTATACGCAAGCATATGGTCTTTACGATCCACACCCGACATACATTTACTATATTCTATAATTGCTCCCGGTTTTAGTTTACTTTCACCGCGTTTATTTTGCACCTCCATAAGAGTTGCACTATATTCAGTGCTAATAAATGCCCTCGAACTCCCCCATGACTGAGGTGTCGAGTTTCAAACCAAGAGTCCAGAGCAGTTTTTACAAGTGTTCCAAACACGCCGGCACGAGCCAGAGCGATTGCTACAGCGGCCGATTTTTGTATATATCATATAACAGCGAAATGTACCCGAGTGACAAGATTTCTCGGCCAATAAAGATTCTATGTAGGCACGATATTGGTTTTGTACCGGCCAGCCTATGTAGGTTTTCCATTATGAGGGCAATGTTGGTTTGGGAACGGTCAACCTACATATACGTCACCTACATACAAGCGATATTGGTCCTATGACGGACAGCCTATAAAGGTCACTTCCTACGTAGGGGCGATATTGGTTTAGCAATATCTGGCCTACATAGGCCATTCTATATAAGGGCAATCTTAGTTTTGCGAAAGTCATCCTATGAAGGCCAAATCCTACATAGGAGCGATATTGATTTTACAATATCCGGCTGTTATAGGTTATCCTTTATAGGGGCAATGTTGGTTTTGCGATTGTCAACCTATATGGGCCACACTACATGCGAGCGATGTTAGGCCTGTGACGGTCAGCCTATATAGGCCACATCCTATGTAGGGGCGGTATTGGTTTCACAATATCCGGCTTTTATAGGTTATCCTGTATAGGGGCGATGTCGGTGTTGCGATTGTCAATCTATATAGGCCACACTACATGTAGGCGATGTTAGGCCTGTGACGGTCAGCCTATATAGGCCACATCCTATGTAGGGAAGATATTGGTTCCACAATATCCGGCTTTTATAGGTTATTCTTTATACGAACGATGTTGGTTTTGCGATTGTCGACCTATATAGGCCACACTACATGTGAGCGATGTCAGTTCTGTGACGGCCAGCCTATATAGAAGGGCATTCACCACAAAATATATATACAAAAAATGTCGCGTCGGTCATATATACTATAATATAAGATCGAGGGGACAATTCTTGCACCCAGTACTCTCGTGGGCTTCGGCATTGAACTCTAAAGTTTACTATGGATCGGAAACGGACATTGATCCGAGAACGTGTTCAAAAGCATCGATGTAAAAAGCGTGCTCTGAAAAAGTGGGAACAAGTACGGAATGCTGCAGTGTTGGAAGAAGAAGGGGACTCTGGTTAGTATTACATAAAAATCGTACGTAATTTAACATTTTATAATCATTTTAGTACGCGTTTTATTGAAGTACTTTAACTTTTTATGAAGAAATGATTGTTCCTCATTTGATTGAATTTTGTATACTTTCTAATGGATATTATAGTTGATTGAATATTGGAAACCTAACCTAAATCTCGAAAACGAGAAATATCATAATTTTTTATAAGAAGATCGCGCGCGCGCGTTAATTCTATAGTAATATTTCCAAAAATTAACAATAGTAATCCATGAAATTATCATTTCTCCCATGAAAATTTCCCTCGACTTGAGAGTTAACACTTAACTTGAGGGAGATTTATGCGATGATATTGATTTATTATCAACTTTTCACCATTACGTCACAATTTTCGATTTAAACGGAAATTTTACTGGACTATTAGGAGTGGACGCGCCAAGCAAGGGCGATCCACGATGCCAGGTTGAAGCGGGCAGTTTCCCCCACAGTGACGTCAAGGCAACGGGGCTTTCCAACGCAGGCCCAGGACAAAGGAGCAAGGAGGACTCATGCTCCTCGAAGCAATCGAAGGAAGGCATTCGATCGACAACCGGCGAGGATCTCGGACCGTGGTTAGAGTCTTCGAGGATTGCTTATCGTGCGGCCGTCGAGTCTACCGCGCCGACCGTACCTTACACTTATTCATCATCATCAAGGTAATTCGTAACTGTTCGTTACATTCACTACAGGTAAGCCACAGATATAAGTACGAGGTTTTCTCAGTATTTTAGGGAAGGAGTTTTTTGGTTTTGGGGATTTTAAGAGTTTTAAAAAGATATATTTGCGATTTCTAGCGGAAATTTAAAGTGATTTTGAAATTTTCCTGATAATTTTTCTTGTTTTTGCAGAAAGAAATTTGAAGATACATTTTTGATGATGGGGAAAAATTGAAGAAAAACATCAAAACCGTTTTGATGAGTTTGATGACTCGGGAAATTGCCATGAAGTTCACCGCGGTCAAGCCTAAGGAGAACAAAGACACATTTACTCATACCAACACTTCCCGGTTGATAGAAGGTAAAATCATAAAGAAATTAGTAATATTATTAATAATAATAATTATGATAATAATTAATATTATTATTATTGAAATTACAGTTACTTTGAAAGATTTCTTGTCTTCGATGAGGCCCGAACAGAAGATGACGAAGAAAGAGTATGAGACAGCCCTGGGCTACGTTTTGACCAACGCGTACGACTGGGGTGATGGTCGAGTACAACGACGACGAGAAAAAGCGGCCAAAGCGAAACAGAGTCCAACGGGGAAAAATCAAGTTTCGGAAAATTAATCATACAACAACTATAACGACATATTTTAACAACAATAACAAAATTTTAACACTGAAAAATGGATTCAAAGCACGTATATTCATTAGTATCGAATCCAATCAACATGTTTTTTTTTCGGTTCAGTTGTTAATTAATCATAATAAGTGATTCATGAATTTTAATATAATTATGCTGTTCTCTATATGGAAATTCGATATTTCTCTGTGCAATAAAAATTGATGTTCTATGCATTTGATTGATTTTATCTTAATTATTCTTACCATTTGACTTTAATTGTTTCGGCAATGTTTGGCCTGTGATATAGTCCGTGAATTACTTGGTCTGTATAATCTCTGAATCACTCTGCTTATTGCTTAGCTGATTGGCTTATGTAGGTGGTACATCATACGGCGTGAATAGCCTCCATTGCGAGTGTTGTACTCTTGCTACGTAGGCCTATACAGACTCTAGCTTGCTGGTCTATGTAGCCTGAATATCATGAGGCCTATATCGTTTGCAAATTAAATACCCTATATAGCCTGAATATCACGTGGCCTATATAGTCTGCAAATGGTAAGGCTTATATAGGCTGTACATTGCATGGCCTACATAGTCTGTAAATCGTGTGGCCCATATAGTCTGCAAAGCGTACGGCCTATATAGGCTGTATATTGCATGGCCTATATAGTCTGTAAATAGTGTGACCTACATAGGCTGTATATCGCACGGCCTACATAGGCTGTACGTTGCATGGCCTATATAGTCTGTAAATAGTGTGACCTACATAGGCTCTACATTGCATGGCCTATATAGCCACTTTATAGACGAGCGTTACACTTCCTATATAGGCACTATGCAGGCTGCAGCTCGGTCGGCCTATATTGCCACCTCGGAAGGCCGATGTTGCCCCTACATAGAGCCGATGAATTTTGTCAGTCGGGTAAATCACGCACCGTCTGCGTGACCGGCCTCTCGGCAAATCTCGCATCACGCATATGCTGCGTGACCGGCATTGAAAGTGTTAATTGAATTGCACACATGATTTTTTTTACATATCAATGTTGACTTCGAAGACCTGGAGATGGCTTTGACGGCGCTCCTGTTAAAAGTGAAGGGTCAATCGGTGTGCAGGATTAAGTCCACCCTACTTATTTGAAATAAAAAAATCAATAAAACTTTTAATTGTTATTACATCAGCAAAGTCCCGATCGTTCACTTTTTTCAAAATTTCGATTTTTCGCAAAATGGCGGATTTTTCCAATAAAGTCATTTTTTACTACGTTTTTCGCCCTACTTGAAGCGGTCAAAAATTAGCAAAATGAAATTTTCCAAAAATGAACGATCGGGACCTTGCCAAGTGTTTCCTGTAAATTAAAAAAAATTTATCGCGATACGTTCAGTTGTTCTCCCGTAATCGTGCACACTAGTTTGAAAAATGAAACTGTTGGGAAAACGCGTTTGAAGTTCTAGAACATTACAGCATTACTCACGTGCGCCGTCGTGTTTAACGACATAACTTTCGAACTAGGGAGAAATCTGACAAACCCTTTTACAGGCTCATTCCTGAGACCTTTTAGATTAAGAAAATGAAATAAAAAAAATTTCAATTTTTTGAAACCGACAAGGTGTAAGTCCCCTTAAGCGGTACACCACTCTAGCGGCCGGAGAAAAGGCCTAAATTGTATAGTATTTTACGGGAGTATGAAAAAAGGAATCGAATTTCCGTTTAGAGGGTTTATTAAGCATGTAATGAAGTGTGAAAAATAATTTTGTAATTAGCAATTAGATACAAAAATGGTGGCTATACAGCCAATCTACTGAATCGTCTTTTTTTACGGGCGGACACGCTACGTCTAGACTATTGCACGGATCGATTTGAAATTTTAACAGTAACTTCACAAATACATTCTTTAGAGAAGTACGTAGCCGTTTTTTGATTGAATGAAAACTTTTTTTCTTATAAGCAATTTACGGCTGATTTCTTGGCAAAAATTCGATTTTTTTCTTTCAAAAGTGCACCATTTCTATAAGAATTGAATTAACGAAAAATCCCTACGTACTTATATAGACAATAGTATGTAGATTAATAATCTTTTTGGTTTTTTGTTCCAGGTCTTATACTTTCCGAGATATGTGTCCGCCCGTTTTTGTACTAAAAAAAAGGCGATTCAGTAGACTGGCTGTATAGCCGCCATTTTGTATCTAATTACTAATAACAAAATTGTTTTTCATACTTCATTAAATGCTTAATAAACCCTCTAAACAGAAATTCGATTCCTTTTTTCATACTCCCGTAAAACACTACAATTTAGGCTTTTTTTCCGGTCGCTAGAGTGGTTACCCATTAAGCCAAAATTCCACCGGGGCAACGTATAGCATGTGACATTGTCGTACGGAGAAGGCGTGATTTGGTTTGAATGCGTGCGACAACGTGCGACGACGTCGCATGTTACATGTTACCAAAATGTTGCCCCAGTGGAATCCCGGCTTTAAAGAGCCTATTCGTCAAAATGGAGAGTTGGTTCAGGAATGTTAGCGCTATTAACCTTTAAGGCCCGTTTACACGCTCATGCAATTTACGCAAATTGGCTTGTGCAAGTCAAAACATAGAAGTAAATCCTTGTATACATATACAACGATTTACTTGTGTAATTGGCCTTCACAAGCCAATTGGCGCAAATTGCATGAGCGTCTAAACGGGCCTTTAGAGTCGGGGGGTGGTCGATAAATCGACCAGCAGTCAGGTCGGGGCCTCCAAATAGGAAATTTATTGATTTTATTTATAAATTTCACACCTAAAAAAAGTCGATTTTAACTGAAATTTCCTCGGACTTAAAAGGATCCAATGAATTGAAGCAATGCTAATAAATATGGCAAACTGGATGAAATTTTGACAATATGCAAAGTATAGTGAATTATCAAAAGATATGAAAATGGAAACGTCGGTCCTTAAAACCGATTTTGATTACTTTTTAGAAAAAGTAACGCCATTAATAAAAAAAAAGGACACGTTTATGAGGAAAGCGATTTCACCTACTGAACGACTCGCTGTAACATTGAGATGGTAGGGGAAAACCGGAGGAAGGTTTACAAGTCCGGTCAGATAGCTAAACTGCTCACACAACACACAAAGTTGCGCAACATTATTCACCAATATGTCGGTCCATATTTATATTGCGCAAGTCTAGTATCATAGGAATTGAGTCATAGGAATACAGGAATTTGAAGGTAAAGAAGGAAAATAGCAGAGGTACATGAACAATAATTTATTTAACTAGCAAGTCCGTTAAAAATATTTGTTTACTAATTTTACTTTTAATTTATTAACAGACATTTTTTTAATTAAATATACACTTTATCCTATGTATTTGACATAAAATTTTTGGAATAAGTTTTGAATAAATAACAAAGTTACAAACAGATTACAAATAGGTTACAAAGTGATTGTTATTTTAAAAATATTAATGAAAAATATTAAGTACACAAATCATGACCAACTAATATTCATGTTCATTTATACAATTTTATTATTCGAAACGTGCTTTTTTGTTGAAAGTTGGTTGAGTCCAACTCTCGTCATCTTCCTCTTCGTCTACTATGTAAGGGCGTATGAAAAACAGCTGACCCGGTGGACCAGAAGAAAAATGTTTACAAATTAATTAAAAAATAAAGAAACAGCTAATAAGGTCACTTCCCGCATGGAAATTGTACAGAATTTCATGCTCTACAAAGTTCTATTTCTTATTCATTTTTTCGACGTTCTCAACGAACGTAATGCTGCGTCAAAGTTCGATAAGGCCCATTTCCCAATAGTTTTTATTTATTTGTAAATAAATTGCAACTCGGAGGACACGCACAAATTAATATGTTATTCCTGCTTTTTTCCCCACACCGAGAGATTGAGTATAAATTTATCCCCTGAAAAATTATTTTAAAAGAACCGTGTAGGTAATTCGAGTTAAATTTACTGTACTATAAAGGGATAGAGAGAACAAAAGATGATACACCGTCCTTGGTAATACCCCAACGGGAGGCCCGATCGGGGAAGTCCGAACTTCCTACACAACCCGACCCTTATTTACTTAGCACTCCTAATCACACCCCAATCGACGTCGGGAATTAGAAATTTCCGCTACATCTATAAATCAAGTTAATTCGCCGGAGAGCTATGCCGCTAATTACGGGACTCGGGGAAGTCCAGCATCATCCCTCGTTCCAATGACATTCTTTTTCCAACCAATCAGAACACAGCGCATCAATTCAAGCTACCCCCACCGTCTCGTAATTACCATTCCTTCTAAACTTATATAAATTTGAGAGCACAGGCAACACAACACTACTGTTCGAAAGCGGTCGGACGACTAAAGCGCGATTTATAAACTCTTCCGCTGCCGCTCCCGTTCGTCGTTCCCGTTACCGCATCCGTCTGAAAGGGTCATTTATAAACTTTTCAGCTGCCGCTCCCGTTCCCGTTGCCGCTGCCATAATTCGTACGCTCTCTGAGGTTATATTGATTTCTGACATTTGTGAGGTTAGCGTTTTATAAACATATGCCAGTGATCACGTACCGTTTGTGTGTGATGCGATTAGAAAGCTGCCGTGAAGAAGCTCCTGAATCAAAAAATGGCATCGAAACCAATCTGAACGACGACAACACCCGCGGATTACTACGCATGCGCATTCACGCTTGTCCGGTGATTCTATTGGACGAGGAGACCCGCGGGTGTGCTCATGCAAAACTCGCAATTTTACTATGGTGCATTTGATCGCGGACATACGGTACTGTCGTTTGTTTGCTGTAGATAAGTTTATTTAGCTACAGAATATTATAAATGTAATGTACCTAAATGTAATAAGAAAGCATTTTAACCCTCCGTTAGTCGGTTCAACCCACCCGACTAACGGAGGGTTAAGGGTCACGTGACGCAGTTGTGATTGCTGCAGTTTGGGAACGCGAACGGGAGCGGTAGTGGAAGTTTATAAATGCGACTTAGGATTCCCTATGTCTTAACTTTGAACGGGAACGGGAACGGCGGACGGGAGCGGCAGCGGAAAAGTTTATAAATCACGCTTAAAATGTAGGTAGGTAGGTAGGTACTCGTATATTAAAAGTTGCACCTTCAGTTGCGCTATAAGAAATGGCGCATTGAGTGTGAACAGTCTTGCCACTTTAAGAAATGGCATTGACACTTCTAATACGCGCAATTCATTTATGTCGCCATTTTAGACATATTCTTGCTTACGTGGGAACACGACGTGCAATTTTTTAGTTGCGCAAAAAAAACTTGCGCCATTTTTTAGGTGGCGCAATACAAAAAGTGTACAAGTGTGCGAGTACCATTATGCCATGCCACTTTGGTGGGCGCTCTCCCTAAAGGTTAACCGAAGGGGTATCATGAAATAATATAACATTGAAAAATGGCATTTAAATGGCCGAGTCATTGTTCAGACCAAAACTGGTTAGTGTTCTGGAGCTCTTTATCGTATTTTTTCCCGCTCATGATCCCAAAATACGTCTTACAATATTTGTCAGTCAGTTTCTCTTTGTAAGCATACAAAGGGTGCTTAAGATCTCGATATTTGGTACGTCCTAGCTCTGAATGACGGGATCGAATTTTCCTTGTTGCTTCACCGGGTGGTCTGGCTGCAACCATCGGTCGATTGTTATATTTACTGCCACTAGCAGATGCAGTGAAAATCAACGAAATCCAGCTACATTCAATTTGGAACCCTACGCTACGATACTCTGTAAATGCAGGACCATTGACAGATCGTAACGATTGAGAGCGTTACCAAGGAAAAAAAGCATCATACTCGTTATCGAAGGAAAGGAAAATCCCTCCATATTGGCAACGCCCATCCCCAATAACGCTCTCCTATAAGAAATCTCAATGACATAAAATTACGTTGATCGAGATCCAGGAGAATCTAAAGTCGCAATACCATCCAAAATTTGCTCTAACCAATATGGCAAGAACTTCGAAGTATGTAATTCAGAAAGACCTACAGCGCGGCTCGCGTGCGTCCCTGGCGCCGGAATCGCACTCTGGTTTTTCTAGTATTCTACCCGATTCAGGTGCACTCTCGCGCCGCGTTCTGCCTCGCACCGCGGGGCCACTCTACTCGTGCGCGATCGCGCAACCCCCCCCCCCCCCCCTCTCTCTCTCGCACTCTCTCTTGGCGAGATATACCATCGGCCTTCTCGGAAATACCCGGCCGGGTCTAAGAACGCGCAACCACGCAGGAATCGCTTCGCCAAGGACGGCAGTACGGCGCACTCGCGCGATATACTCTATTCCCTATTCCCGGTCGCGCGTGATGCTACCACGCGACGATGCGCGCGTGAGATTTCGTCGTTCGTCGACTTTTTTCGGCAGCTGGCTTTGGTTGCGATCATAGGTCGGAGAAATCGATACGTGGAAACGCCCGATCGCACGTCCCGCAAAGTCCACGGGCCTCGCCGTACGGCGGTTCCGCGATCGCCGGTTGCGCCACTGTCTCGGTCGCGCTCTTTTGTGGCGTGGCACGCGCAAGTGTGTATGCATATGTACACTAACCATGCGCGCGCTTGCACACCAGGCGGCGCACTGCGATGACGCCATACGGGAATTCCAAGATCAAGTCTCCGCTTGTGCTCGTGGTGATGACCGCGCGGACGTCTCGCGCACCATTTTCAAAATTTGTTCGTACCTGTTTCATCGTACGGACGGGATGAAATTAAAAATACTTGCAATGTTAATTGGACCCTCTATAGAAATTGATTAGTTATTGCTAAGTAATTGTCAGTTGAAATGCATTATTTGAGATAGAGAAAATTAAATCACTATAAGGAATGGTAAAATAAGTACCGTATGTCCCGCTCTGTACCGCACAGCTGCAGGACCTTGAAACTTACCTTCGGCCGGGCTTGGTCGGTATTCGAGTCATTATTTACCGGTAGAAGTCGAGTCGGTAGTTAGAGTTGGTGTCAATTCGGGAGATCGATGCGTCTAATCTCAAAATCGTGAATTTTTGAATTAGGTATGGTGAGTAATTTCCATTATTCACAAATTCACGATTTTGAGATTAGACGCATCGATCTCCCGAATTGACACCAACTCTAACTACCGACTCGACTTCTACCGGTAAAAAATGACTCGAGTACCGACCAAGCCAGGCCGAAGGTAAATTTCAACGTCCTGCAACTGTACGGTACAGAGCGGGACATACGGTATTATTTCAACTACTAAGTATTATTATTATACACAGGATGAGTTTTTTAAGATCCGGAGCTCCTCTTATTTCCGTTATTTGTCACTTTACGAACAAATTTTTAGAATGAAAGTTATTTCGAGTCGATGGGGACATATGATACGTGTAAAGAGTTTTTAATAGCACGTATTGTTTATGAAATATAAAGATCACCTTCATTTCTCTAAATGGAAATCGTATTTTATATCCTATAAAAGTTGTAGAGCGATCTCCATTAAAAAAATGAAAGTAATCTTCATATAAGATAAATAACGTGTTACTCAAAATCTCTTGCGTGTATCATACGTCCCCCTCGACATCAACCAACTTTTTATTTTACAAATTTTTTTGTAAAATAACAAATAATGAAAATTAACGAAGCTGCGTGTCTTAGAAAACTCACTTTGTATACATTCTACTAACATTTTAGCAGATTGCGATTAAATCTCCTACAGACGAATTTTATTACATCAAGGTACCTATATCATCACTAGCAGAGGAGTCGTTAGATTTCTATTGCGAGAATCCAATAAGGCGACATAATCCTAATAAAATTTGTTATGAAACGGAATCGTTATCGTAGAAATGGTACTCCAAATTCGAGAGAAGGTATGTATATCTTAAGTGGAAATAAAAATCTATTAGTCACAAATGAACTTTTCACAGTAAATTCATTAAAGAATAAATTATTTGTCTCCGGTATAGAAAACTAAGGAGTTTACGACGGGAAATCCGCGGTCAATTACAAAGAGAGAGAAATATGATGGCATTAGGAAATAAAATGACATCATTGCGGTACAATTTACTCCATGACTGCACGGACGGATGCGAATATTGACTGAAATCTATGACAAGATACTTCATATAAGCTTTTGTATATTTATGGGTGGTACCGGTGCAAAATAATCACTCACTTCTGAAACCAGACCTGACTGACGAACAAAAATGATCACATGTGAGCTCGCGAATACAATTAACATTGCACTTCATATAATGGCGCTTTACAATTTGAATGACACAAATTAAATTGTATTCACGAAAAATTTCAACTTTTTATGCACACTTATACAGGGTGCGGCAAAATGATAGACACTATTTGGGATGTCAATAAAAATCAAACCACACAAAGCAAAGAAAAAAGTGTTTTATTTTTTGGAAACTACATGTCATGCCATTTTGAAACGTTATGTTCGAAAAATTACATCTCTTAAATAACGGCCATTATTGTCGAGGAAGAACTGTAGAGGAAGCGCGCTATTCCTCTACGGATCATCTCTTGCGGAATCGCGATGCGCTCCTTTCCAAGCCATGTCGATAACTGAAAATGGCGCAAACTTAATAATGTTAACTAACTTAAGTAACTTAAGTTTGTGTCATTTTCAGTTATCGACATGGCTTGGAAAGGAACGCATCGCGATTCCGCAAGAGATGATCCGCAGAGCAATAGCGCGCTTCCGTGAAAACCTTCAAGAGTGTATCGACAATAATGGCCGTCATTTAAGAGATGTAATTTTTCGAACATAACGTTTCAAAATGGCATGATATGTAGTTTCCAAAAATAAAAAACTTTTTTCTTTGCTTTGTGTGGTTTGGTTTTTATTGACATCCCAAATAGTGTCTATCATTTTGCCGCACCCTGTATCTGCACCTAGCTTAACCCTCCGTGGTAACGTGTCCGTATCGTTCCGCGTTTAATTGACCAAACCGATTTTTAAATAACAGTCACATGAACAACATCTGTCCAATTTAGACCGAGAAGTTATGGAATATTCTTCGAACATTGTAGAATATCTAATCACTGCGTCTACGTAAGATATGAAATAATAACATATTTAAAAACGATCGTGAATATGTAAATACGTGAAAAACGAACTGCTTCACTAAGTGTCATAACTTCTTTATTTTTTGAGTATCCTTAGTGAAGTTTACGGATGATTCTAATAAGATATGGTACTTAGAGAAGCAATATTTATTATAACCCAATAATTAACGGTTATTTATTCTCGAGAATGGTGAGGTCTTTTTGTGAAAATATATAAAACCCATGATTCATAAATGAGACATTTTTAGTCTGGAGGTAAGAATGGTTATAAAATCTAGAGAAAGAAGCGGCGTTTCTAAAGAAATTCTAGGAGAATTTCAGAAGAAATTGACTCCTTAATCCGCGGTTATCCACTTGACCCAGGCTTCAATTTTGCAGCTTCAAAAAGACCTCACCGTTCCCTAGATTGAATAATCGTTAATTATTGGGTTATAATGCTTTACTACAAAAAACGAAAATAACGCATGACAATTCGAAAATCTCCCATGTTAGAAAAACGATGTGGTTCATGAGTGAGATATTCTTTACCTAGAAATAAAAATAGATATAGAAAACCTACAGAAAATGGAGGCTTTTTTTAGGGAAACTTAAAGCAACTTTGACCTTAGTAGAAATTATAATCGCATGGGCGCCCAAAGACATTTTCTACTCAAATGAATACTTATAGTGCAACTAAAGAGACGCGTGAACGACTTACGAAAAAAAATGCCTCAATGTCGGAATGGATATTCCATAAATTCTTTTTTCCTTCAGCCTACGCGGATACATTACATAGGACAAATACATACCGTCACTATACCTAATTACATATACACGGAAAGAAAAAATCAAGAAATTTTCTAGGGAAAGTTCAAGAAAAATTACTGTGCTGTCCCTGAATCGTGGTGCAAACGTCCAGACCAAGAAAAAGTCTGGTGCGCATGCACCTGAAAAATTCTGGTACTGGCACGGTAAAATTTCTGTGAAAAAGAAAGACTAGTGCGCATGCGTTGTTCTTACTAACAAGGAGAGGCTGCTAAGAGACATCTTAGAAGTAGAAACAGGAAAAAAAGAGAGGTGTAGGTAGGCCGCGGTTAGACTACATTTCGCAAATCGTTAAGGATGTAGTTTGTTGAAAATACAGGGAAATAAAAAAGACTAGCGGAGCTGTCTTGGGGTATCGCGCTGTTAGCGACTGTCTCGCTAAAAGTCTGGAAACGAACTGCCTCTCGTACGCCTTCCTGCCTCGGACGTACCCTCGGCAAAGGGTAGGTATCAAGGTTAGATACCTACTCTTTACTCTCGGGTCAGGGCCGCTTCTAGATGATGAGACGCCTTCGTGCTTAGCGCCCTTTTCTAGAGAAGGTATTAGAGGTCTTTTGTGTGGCGCCCCATAGCTAGTGCGCCTTCGTGCGTGGCACGAAATGGCCCCTCGTTAGACGTGGCCCTGTCTCACGTAGCGGGGCAAACGAACAGGCCCGAATGGCCACTCGACAACAATCGGCAGTGATTTTCTGCGACAGCACCGGAGAAATTCCGGTGCTAGCACCCGAAAATTTCTTGATTTTCTTATAATATTTTACAGAAAATCAAGAAAAAGTATTTCGCAGCACGAGAAAATTTCTAAGTCACGAAAATTTTACTGTGCTGTTCAAGAATTTTTGTTCTGCAATGCAGTAAAAATTCTAGCATGTACAGTAATTATTCCAGTGTAATTGTGAATTTTTCCTTTTCGCATTTGGGCCGTAGACCGGTGTGAGGGAGAAATTCGACACTCCTTGGGTCCTTTGAGTAGGGTCCTCGGAATTTACAACACTTAACACTGCCTTCCGCATCTCCCTGGAAATTTCTTCGCGTTGTGTGTTGGCACTCCCGCCCCCGGTCGCAATAGAGAAAGCTAAAAAAGTCGCACAACAAGTGCTCCTGATCGCAGAGCGACTAGTACGTTCAAAAACCCCCGAGCGACCAGAACAGCTCGCAAATAAAGTTAATGCATTGTTTGCTTTCCTTTACAAATTGATGTAGTTTTATTCATTGTTGATTTGTTCGTTAAAAAAAAACAATTAATTAATAAGAAAGACAGAGTGAGGACATGATTTCAACAATTACTAACATATTGTAATCACTGATTACCATTTCACTGTAATCATTGAAATCATTTAGTAATCATGAAGTCACCTTCGAAGGTAGTGGTAATCAATGTAATCACTGACTACCGAAATCAGTGTAATCATCGTGGTAAACGCTTATAATCGATTACATTTTGTAATCACGGTGTCACCCAAATTGAATGTGAATAATCCCTCGAAAATCCCAGAAAGTGCCGCTTGCACCACGATTACAGTGTCAAGCACAGTAATTTTTCCTGATTTTTTCTTTCCGTGTACCACCTGCTAATTGCGATACTTGTGAAAAAAATGGGCAAGACAAACGGGAAGAAAAACTTCATTTCCGTCATCTTCGATGACGATCACGCGATATGGGGAAAAAAGGTGCGTATTTAATAAAAATACGTAGGCGCATTTCTACATACGCAGTTCATACACACATGTTTTTTCGTCGACAGGTAATTTCTTACCCGCGGGCGACAAATTAAGATACTCTCACGTTCCGATAACAGTGGCAACGCCATCGATATTTCGACCAGAGTTCGTTATTGGTGTTGTGAATGATTTTTGAGAGAAATTCCTATGCAATCTTGTGTGGCTCCGAAAGACGTAATTAAATGCCGGAAAGTCCTGGCGCTAGATCTTCATCCATCGGAATGCCGCTGCTGCATTAATATACATTCTTCGCTCGATTTTATTTAACATGCGGAAAATAACTCCCATTACAATCAAAACGGTTCGTGCAATTGAAGTTTCTGTTCTCCTTATCCTGTTGAAAAAATTTCAAAAATCTTGGACGATCGATTAGGAAATATTCTTGGGTCATTCTATATCAAATCTATCACTTTTTGGAGCAGAATTTCAATTTTCTCCAAATTTTGATATGCTGTTGTCAATTGCATTGCAAATACGTATGTCGAATGGTTTTTAAAAATTTTGAAAATGTAAAAGAAACACTAAAGTTTTCGAGACGATTGAATTCAATAAGTTATAGCGTTAAAAGGAAAAATTGCAGCTTAATGAAATTTGGAACATTCACGTTGAAAGGCTTAAATTTTATAAGAAAAAATAAGAAACGTGAAAAAATTAATAATTAAGGCTCTTCTTTAAAACCAATAATTTTTCGGATGCCTATTTCTCGGGTTTTGAAACTATTTGAACATCTGAAAAAAAGTGAGCATTTAGCTATAGCTTCTTGTTCTTTTCGATCATCCATTCAAAAATACGGTCATTTTATAAATAAACTTGTCATAATTATTTTAATAGTAGCACGAGTCATTTCGGCGGGTTTGTTAGCGATTCTCACGTGCGACTACCCGTCCCAAGTCTACCCTTCAGTATCTAAAGCCGTACTCTCTCTCTCTCTCTCTCTCTCTCATTACTGCATAACTACGTACCTTCAATATCCATATTGTTAAATAATTAAAATTGTTTAACAACATTTTTGTATCAATAACGTTAGCAATTCAGAAATTGTTGTTAAACGAAGTTTTCTCCGTTTTCCTCAAAATAGATTGTATATTACATACATTTTCCTTCACCCATCACTCCTACATTAACAATTATTCTTAAATAAAATTTAAAGGTTTAATAATATGAATACTGAAGGTACGTAGTAATGCAGTAATGAGAGTACCTACAGCCCTAGGTACTGAAGGGTAGACTAGGGATGCGTAGCCGCACGCGAGAACCGCCAACAGACCCGCCGAAATGACTCGTTGCGCTAATATTAAAATAATTATAATAAATCTATTCCTAAAGTGACCGTATTTTTGACTGGATGATCGAAAAGAACAAGAATGTGGCTACATGCTCACTTTTTTCAGATTTGTATAAAGTTGCAAGACTCGAAAAATAGGCACTTAAAAATGATTTGTTTAAAGAAAAGTCCTAATGATTAATTGTTTTCACGTTTATTTTTTTTCTTATAAAGTTCAAGCCTTTCCGTGTGAGTGTGTCACATTTCATTAAGCTGCGATTTTTCCTTTTGACGCTATAACTCATTGAATCCAATCGACTCGAAAACTTTAAGGTGTTATAACTTTTACATTTTTCAAAATTTTCAAAAACCATTTGGCATATACAGAGGGTGACATTTTGAAAACTTGCCACCTCAATATCTCAGAAAGTTACAGAGATTTTCTTAAAAAAAAATACGGTTTCGGCAGTGGAGAGGGGGAACCAAAATGACATAATCGGAGACGCACCCCCTCCAACCCCCTTAGGGGTAGCCCCCCCAACTTTGTAATCTTAAATAGCAACTCCCCATGTGTGATACAGCGTTGGAAAGCTCTTTAAAAATGCTTTACAACACCAAATTTTGGTACCTTTCGATGAGTAGTTTTCGCGGAAATCGAGAAAGAAACTGCTAGAAGTAAGTTTTGTCAATCTGTTTATTAAAGGTCAATTACGTTACAATAAATTTTCGAAATGATTTCCATCACCTGATCTTACTCCCTACGATTTCTTCTTATGGAGACATCTGAAATCTGTTGTTTTTCAAACTCAACCAGCAAGCATTAACCAAATGAAATAAAGAATTGCGAAAGAATGTCGCAAAATGTCAAGAAGAACATTTGAAAAAGTTCGAAAAATCAATGAAAATCATTTCAAAAATTTATTGTAACGTAATTGACCTTTAATAAATAAATTGACAAAACACTTCTAGCAGTTTCTTTCTCGATTTGCGCGAAAACTACTCATCGAAAGGTACCAAAATTTGTGGTGTTGTAAAGCATTTTTAACCCTCCGTTGGTAAGGTGAAACAATGTAATGTGAAAATTGCATTTAGTTGGGGTATGACATACCCCACCTTACTAACGCAGGGTTAACACGTTCGCTGCTCACTTTTTTCAGGAAGACTTACCCAGGAGCGGCTATGAAAGATGAGAACATATTTGTGTCACGGATCCGTGCCATGCGCAGCGAACGTGTTAAAGAGCTTTCCAATGCTGTATCGCACATGGGGGGTTGCTATTTAAGATTACAAAGTTGGGGGGCTACCCCTAAGGGGGTTGGAGGAGGTGCGTCTCCGATTATGTCATTTTGGTTCCCCCTCTTCACTACCGAAACCGTATTTTTTTTTTAGAAAATCTTTGTAACTTTCTGACATATTGGAGTGGCAAGTTTTCAAAATGTCACCCTGTATATTTGCAATGCTATTGATAACAACATATCCAAATGTGAAGACAATTGAAATTCCGCTCCAAAAAGTGATTTGGCATGGAATGGCTCCCCTGCGAACGTTTCCAAAAATCGATAAAACTTTTTTTTCATGAAGAATTATGGAAAGTGGATATATCTTAAATACCCTCTAAAGGTAAAGCCATAAGACTAATAGAAACTTCCAAAGTCGGGGTACAAAGAGAAGGATAAAATAATTAGAGAAAGAATAAATAGAGACGAGACAAAACTTGATTCCTTTGATAATTATCAATGGACTCGTGACCCAGTAGGGACAACCACGATACACTCAAACGTTTCAGTGTATCGTGGGGTAAACGAGATTTGAAATGCATGCTTGTGAACCCACTCCACTGACGCAACGTTGCCGCATCTACTCGACACGCTATTTCCGAACACCGAGAAGCAGAAATTAGTTATAACTAAAGTATCAAACGGTCAATAATTTTCATCAATGGTTGTAAATTTTTGTTTTTTCCCCCGTTTTTTGGTCTTTTTTTTATATTTTAATCTTGGACCTTACATACAAACCCCGAAAAATGTGATTTGCCCATAAGACTCTGGGTTATTTCCTACTCGGTAATTAATTTTTATCAAACATACTAAACGGTTAATCTACCACAAATTGCACCAGGAGAAATCGATTCGTGACTATACTTAACTACTTAAAATCATGACTCATTTTGTTCCATTCTTCCAAGATCGCTGCCTTTAATTCATTTATGTTGGAAATTGACCGCAGTTGAACTTTTTCTTTAAATTCTGCCCATACATGTTCGATCGGGTTAACGTCTGGAGACTGAGCAGGAGTTGGCAACACGCGCGGGACGTTATCGGAGATCCATTCTTTTACAATACGAGCCGTATGCTTAGGATCATTGTCGTGTTGAAAAATTAAGCGATCGCGAAGTCCTAGTTTTTGGATATTAAATTTTTTTTTCAGAATGTCCAAATACACAAAGCGGTCCTTTGTGCCTTCTATAAAATGTAACTCCCCCACACCAGCACCCGCTATTGCTCCCCAGATGAGAATTGCACCACTACTGTGTTTGACGGTGGGAGTAAGATTTTTGGATTTGTATGCTTCTCCTGGTTGTCTCTAAATTCTTGATGTATTGTATTCATTTTTAAGCACAAGATTAAGAGTTTATATTTATAATGATGACATATTTCCTTTTTTATACTTAGACTTTATTTTAATGCTCAGGTAGCACTACTAGTTTCCATATTGTGATCAAGAAGTGTACTTTGAAATCTTGCCTAGATCTCTCCTCTCAATGTCCGAATAAGTATCATTTATAGTAAACTAGTTGAAGAAAGCATATAAGGATGTAATAAAAGTTTCCTAAAAGTACACTAGTTGTAGCGAATGACTTACATGCATGATGTGACTTCCTTTTGAGCTTTCAAAAGGAGTGCATTATTAGGCGGTTTAATTCTATTTACTATATAAGTAGTAACCATGCACAAGTACGCAAGAAGTATCCTAGCACTAGGTAACTTTTAGGTGTCTCTCTAATGCAGGAAAAAGTATTCTTTTGCAGGCGCGCAAAAAGTATCCTAGCACTAGGTAACTTTTAGACTACTAACTGCCAACCCGCATAGTGGTGTCGATTTTTTTTTTTCATACCCTACCGGGACTTGAACCTGCGGTCTTTAGGACGAGCTGCTTCAAAACTGGGAATGCTTTCGCACTCTACCAATTGAGCCACCGACTCTTCAATATTGGTGTCGGTCGACTCCAGTCATATATAGAAACCGAACATGACAGTGACTGCTCTCGAAGGTTCTTCTCATTAAATTTTATAAAATAATTTGATACTTTCTTTTTCAAAACAGTAGCTTTATCAAAACGATTATGATAATTAATCATTCATTATTTATGGAATTTGCACTGTTTGAAACATCATTATTATATCAATTTTTATATTTTTTAATTTAAAACTTGTGAAAACAGTGTATTCACAATACATTTACGAAGTGTTTGCACATCGTTAAAGCTCCACGACTACACTGACAATAAGTTTAAACACTCTGGATCTCACGAACACACTACGGTGATGCCACTACGTGTCACTGCGTGTTTTTAGCGTGCAAATGGACGCTTTGCTATCGGGGTTATAAAATTCGGGGTTATCGGGGTTATTGATTATAAATTAAAAGCAAAGAAAGAGAGATAATAGTTCACTTTGATATTCTCCATATATAACACACTGTATACTAATATAAAGTATAAACTATTCTCTGTAATACTATCAGTAATATTCAGCTGTTAAAATTCTATAAATCTAATAATAGGTTTGTTATAATATAGCAAATTTTGGAATTTGTGAAACTGATTATTTATAAATTGTAATGAATTTTCATCAGAACGTATGTTATATAGAATAATGAGGCTGGAAATAGAGTTTCAATTTTGTCTGAGGTCCAGCAGATCGAAATTAGAGTTGGAAGTATACTCAAATTCTAATTTAAACCTGTTCATGATCATCTGAGCACGATGATCAAGAAATTAGTTACACCTACAGCGGCAAACCAATACTTCAAAGAAATGAGGTTTTCCAGGTATAGAATTGAAAAATCCGTTGTAGTCTATTTTGTGTTGGTTAGTTTTTATATGATCAGTTATTAGGTATTATGGTAGAGAAATTATTGTGCACTTACACTTGCAAAAATTAGAAAATGGATAGTGCTAGATGCATTTCTAATACCTGCTTATTTGACAATACCATTTGCGCTACCTGAGTTGGTCAGAAAGAAGGATAATACTAGTGTATTTTTAGTGCATCTTAAGCATTTACGTTGTAGTCCATTTTCTGTTGTTTAGTTTAGATATGGTTAGATCTAGGTATTCTGTAGAGAAATTAATGTGCCTCTGTACTTGCAAAAACCGGAAAATGGATAGTGCTAGACTCATTTATTATACCTGCTTACTCCACAGTGTGTGTACCATTCGCGCTACCTGAGTTGGTCAGAAAGAAGGATACTGCTAGTGTACTTCTAGCGTACTTAAGGTATTCTCGTTTTAGTCTGTTCTGGGTTGGTTAGTTTTGACATGATCAGTTATAGGTATTATGTAGAGAAATTATTGTGCCCTTATACTTGCAAGAATCAGAAAATCGATAGTACTAGACGCATTTGTTATACCTACTTACTTGACAATACAGTTAGCGCTACCTGAGTTAGTCAAAAAGAAGGATAGTGCTAGTGTACTTTTAGTGTACTTTTAGTGCACTCTGAATAATCATATTTTAGCCCGTTTTATCTTGAGCCATTATAACATGGTCAGTCCTAGATATCATATAGAATCATTTTTGATGTCTAAAGGTAAGTCTATACCGGGATACAAAAATGTTGGCAACACGATAATCCGGTGTTGGCAACACGATAATCCGGTGTTGTCAACATGTATCCCGCCGACTTGCAACTCGCCGACGGATACTCGGCAACAGCCACTATCCGAATGTAGGTACAAACCGGGATACAAAATGTTGGCAACACGAGTATCCCGTCGACTAGCGACAATTTAATTGCTACTCGTAAACTGCGGGCGGCATGACATCAAAGAAAGCTGTTGCCTGTTGCTTGTATCCGAGTTTCCCATTTGAAATGGGAAACATCGGAAACATCGCTCTCTCTGGACTAGAATCTACCTACCTACCTACCTACCTACCTACCTACATACGATAATGTTCCGTCGCACGAGGGACAGAATTTCAGAAGGTCGATTGAAACCTTTTAATAGTATCGATCATATAAATAACATATATTTCTTGCATACATTTTTCTTTGAATGCCACATTATACGGGCCGCACAGTGTTCACATGGCAGATCGGACGGCGTATCGTATTTCTCATTTTACAAAGCAGTACTCTCTCACTACATGTGCATGTTCTTTCTAGATTGAAAAGAAAGGCACGTAATTATTTCTCTCGGCAGAGGCACTCTCCCGATGCGTGATTTCACGCATACAGCTGCCAAGTGGCACGTGCGAATATCAAGCCACGTTCAGGCTTCTGTCGGTAAATTTGAGCCGCGTCAAAGGAGCTTCGAAATATAGCGGTACCTATTACCGCGGGCACTGCAGAAAATGACTCATTCTGACCTGTCCCATATCGCCCGCCTCGCCGGGGGTATGTTTCGGCAAATCTAGGCTACCTGAAGGGTTAATTGTCGGACGAGTTGTAATGAACCCCTTACCACAATACCCATTGTAATAGATACCGCTATACTTTGAATATTAAATCAGCTTTGTAAAGGGGAGAAATGAATTCAATACATGACTGATGCAGTTGATGGCCAATTAGGGAACACTTAATGACAAGTAACTCCGCCATTAAATTGTCACCATAGCTTGTCCCGTTTTGTAACAACTGTCGCTGCCTCCACCTTCTTTTTCGCTTCTTGAAGGCTATTATGATGAAAGCAGCACTAACACCAGCAGCAATGGACGGTTCTATTTTTTAACATCAACACTCCGTTTCGTTTGAACGCTCAACTGGTTCTGACCGCATGTATCCGGATACAAGTCGATGTATCCAACAGTATGTTGCCAACAGCGACATCGTGTTGGCAACACTCAATGTTGATGTTGCCAACAGCGATGTTGATGTTGCCAACAGCGATGTTGCCAACAGCCATAAACGTGTTGCCAACATTTTGTATCCCGGTCTAAACGTACCTTAACGGCTGAACTTTCCTAGTTGTGCTACCTGGGATGACTTGTATATGTACATTTAGGGCCGGTTTTACCAACATGGTATAAACGCGGTATAGCGCTATACTGAGAATAACAAGCATGAAGCCTTATGGTTATTCTCAGTATAGCGCTATACCGCGTTTATACCTGTTGGTAAAACCGGCCCTTAGGCGGTAGACGAATAATTTCGCTCCTGTCTGTACATATTTTAACTAGGCTCACGTTGTCGTTGCATAGTGTAAGCGTGGCATTGCGCAGTGAGCATGCGGACAAGAGAAACTTAAAATTAGAAGAAAATTTTAATTTCAATGCACGATAGGACTGGAGAAAAAACCGTCAATCACCGTAAAGTCAAAATTGTTCGCTTTATGCAGTTCTATTACAATTTATATCGGATGATATCTTCGAGGAAACTACTCCTATATTTTATTTCAGTAAAACTAACGCTTTCCAGTACACTACACGCGCGCGCAGATATTCCCAAATATTCTATAACAGTTTTTTCTTCTCCAGGTATGGTATGTCGTCATCCTTATGACGAGTCCTTACCCGAAAGAAGGTATATAAAAAATATATATATTATATATTAAAGGGAGAGGCAAAAAGTTACGAACAGTGAGTCTTGTAACGAATTCTGAATAGTCCATGACCTCAAAGTGGAAAGTCTCACCCTTTCGGACACACCTATTGAATTCGTCACGTACATAGTTGCATCGATTAACGGTAATTACCAGAAAGGGATCGGTGAAGACCCTCTACCCTTCATTTTATCTTAGCGCACGTCAGCGCGTCGAACGGTAGTCGTGTTAATTATAATATACTAGCAGCCCGTCCCGGCTTCGCACGGGTAGATTGTGGATTGATTTTGGTGGTCATTTAATGAATTTTTAGCAGATATCTGTACTCATAGGTAGGGAGCCATGCTCCGCTAAAAAAACACATGTATTTAATATAAATTGGAAAGTATATTTCTTTTATTAATTTATTTTAAGGCCAGCGGATAGACAATGTTTTTTATTTTTTTATTTGGAGTAAAAACGTGTAAATTTTTCGGTGTGCCAACTCTGGAGCAAGCCACATACAATTGGCCGTGTGAAAAATATGAATTTTTCAAATTTAAGCCAGCAATAGTCAACGATCGACCTTGTGATTTGTTGATGGTAATAGCAAAAGCAAGAGGCAAAGGGAACTGGAGCCGCTTGAATTCGAATGTTAAATCGTTGGAAATCATAGGTATGCGTGAATGAGGACGTCTTCGCCTTTGAATTTGCCAGTGATGATTGTTACCTCGATTAAATTTGGTTGGCACTAAGGGGTTTTTCGTGTAACTGATTTGGAATATTATGTCAGATGTAGGAGATTCTAAATGAAGGTCATGGTCAAGGTCAAATACAATATCACCATTGTACAGCCACTAAAAAATCCTAAATCCTACTATCAAAAAAAATTTGTATAGGGCCCATAGCTTTCATGGTACGAAGCCGAACTGTATTTGACCTCAATTTGACCTCCGCTGACCATAAAGGTCACATGGAAATAATGGTCAAGGACATATTTGAACGAGAAATTTCCCGCTCTTTCCATTTCCGGTATATAAAATAGAGGTTCGGATTTAAAAAAATCAATTTTACCTAGAAGGTCATTGTCAATGTCAAATCCAATATGACCATTGGGTAGCCAGGGAAAAATCCTAAAAGTTTTATATTAAACGTTTTTCTCTAAAATGATTTCCCGCTGAGATAATCAGCTGTGCCTGGACTTTTTGAACACCCTGTATAAGATTTACTAACTCAGAAACCTTCGCGGGCATGCGTCCAAAAATTCCTTAAAGTTTTATCGCAATCGGATGAACGGTTTAGGAAGGTATAATAATCATCCGTACCGGTACTTTTCGAACACCCTGTAAACGATTTACTAACTTAGAAACCTTCGCGGGCATGCGTTCAACCATTCCCCAAAGTTTCATCGCAATCGGATGAACGGTTTAGGAAGGCATAATAATCATCCGTACCGGTACTTTTTGAACACCCTGTATAAGATTTACTAACTCAGAAACCTTCGCGGGCATGCGTCCAACCATTCCCCAACTTTTCATCGCAATCGGATGAACGGTTTAGGAAGGCATAATAATCATCAGTACCGGTACTTTTTGAACACCTTTTATAAGATTTACTAACTCAGAAACCTTCGCGGGCATGCGTCCAAAAATTCCCCAGTTTTATCGCAATCGGATGAACGGTTTAGGAAGGCATAATAATCATCCGTACCGGTACTTTTTGAACACCCTGTATAAGATTTACTAACTCAGAAACCTTCGCGGGCATGCGTCCAACCATTCCCCAACGTTTCATCGCAATCGGATGAACGGTTTAGGAAGGCATTTGATATTACCTTAAAGGTCACGGTCAAGGTCAAATCCAATACGACCACTGGGTAGCCAAGGGAAAATCCTTAAAGTTTTGTATTAAACATTTTTCTCTAAAATGTTTTCCCGCTGAGATAATCGGCCGTGCCGGGACTTTTTGAACACCCTGTATAACATTTACTAACTCAGAAACCATTGCGGGCATGCGTCCAACCATTTCCCAAAATTTCATCGCAATCGGATGAACGGTTTAGGAAGGCATAAGAGACATACAGACAGACAGACAGACAGACAGACAAACATTCATTTTTATATATATAGATATATATATATATATAAGATATAGACTTCAGTCCCCGCCTTTCAAATAATAATGGCAATAGAACTTTTAGAAATTTCCCGAAGCTATTACCGAAGGAGAAAGGGTGGATTAAATGGAACTAGTCGAGGCGAAACTAGAGCAGAATTCCCAAGATGCAAAAACGATTTAGCGTACCCTTTATACTCTACATAATCGCAGACCCCCTCTTTTACCGCGCTTCTCGGGGAGTACACCTATAACGCGTCTAATGTGGAACTCTTGATTTCCTCGCCGTTTGTTTATTCTCTACCTGCACGCGGAAAGTTCCATGTCAACTAAATGTCTTAGAAAAAGAAGTTCCTTCGGATTCTAATGAAATTGATAGGTACACTTTCTTTATGACTCCCAAGAAAAAAACAATTTTGGTCATTTGCCTTAATATGTCGATTGAAAAAATATACAGTAATTTGAAATCCGAAGTTTGTCATTCATGCGACTGATATTTTCAGAGAAATAAATCAATGAAAGTACCTATGTCCGTCCGAGCAAGTATACCTTGGAATTCCAAACTGCTGCAAGCTTTTTAAGTGCAAAAATTAAGGTGAGTCATCGATATTGTATTTCCTTGGAAGGTCCTGAACGACATATTTCAATTTCATTAGGTATACATATTCACAAGAAATCTTTTCTCCTGTGGGGTTTAGTTTTTATGAAACGTCTCACATTCATATTTTTTTATTTCGATACTAAGACGATAATGATAACAAAATTCTTCGATTCGAATGAAAATCCAAATGGAGCCAGGGTCTAAATGAACCCAAGAGGAAATCCTCTCAGAACAATAACAGCTCAGTTGGCAATCATTGACCCCCTTTGGCTTGCAGTTACGCACACGCTACTAAATCGCCATTAGCACGTTAAAAGTACCACACTGCTTCTCAGTCCCAATTAAATGTCTCTCGGAAGCAGAAGGGCTCTTTTAACTACAAAATGTTGACCGTTTTATGACGACGATACGTCGGTCGAACCCGCAACAACCGAAATGCTTCTAATGGCTAACTTGACCTCCAATTGTTTCAAATTCGTTGAGTCCCAATACATGTGTACTTGTTTTCTTGAGTTTTCTTCGATTACTAAAGTCTACTTCTTCGAACACTGTACATTTCCAAGTTAGGGGAAGCTTTGCACGTTATTACCTACCCGAGAACAGTTTTCGCGATGCACGACTTTATTGTGGAAAGGAAAAATAAGGAGGAAGAGAGATTTTGTCACGAGGGAGACCCTCAAGAAGGAATTCGAAGATTAGAAAAGTATCGAAACTTTAGAAATATGTAAAGAATATGCTTGAGTAGCGCGCCATTTTCTTGTCTGGGAGAATATACTCTGAGGAGATAAAAAACCACACTAAAAGAAGATAATATTTAAAATAAATTAAACCTTGGAATCTCTCTAAAGATCAGCAGCAAATTCAGACTACCGGGAAAGAAGTGACAAAATTGTCGTTGAACTTAAATTATATACAGCACTCTCGACTATGCGACAAGGAATGCTTCAAAACAATTTAAAAAGGTAAAAACGGAACAAAAAGACAACAATTATAAGAACGACCGACAAAGATAAAGATTAAGAAGCCGAAATAGAAAAATGTAGGAAACAAACATTACAAGGAATGTTGTTGATAATGGTTCAGACCCCTATTTCACCGGGCGACTACAATCGGCCGATCAGTCGCGCCGCCAACTACATAAATGTATACAGCTCTATGGAGGGTACCTCACCTAGCGTCCGCTTGGTCGGTCGACCAGCCAGTCGTGCCGCCAACTAAATGTATACAGCTCTATGGAGGGTATTACACCATAGTCCAGTGCATTTAGGAATATTTTATAGGTGTGATCCAAAAATTTCAGATACATTTTTTCTTTTGTTGCTCATTCGAAAGGGTCTTCGATGGAGACCTTAACCCTGAATTTGCGCATTGCCCAAATTGCCCCGTCCGCCGCCATCTTGGATTCTTTTTTTTTCAACTACTCATATCTCGCGTTCTAATAATCCCACAACAGTCGCTTTGGGGTCGTTGGATTCGTCAGGATTTACTCTTTAATTGAGTTTATATCAAGTAAAACTCTACAACGTACTGGAAAAAAGTTATTAGCGTTCAAAGTTAAAAGTTGTTTGCCAAAAGTTCTTGCGCCCGGGTTTTCCGCGCGTAGTTCTTTTCCAGTGCATCAGAGACCCCTATCGATACTTAACTATTTAAACTAGACTCAATTTGCAGTATTACAAAAAAAAGAATCATCCCGATCGGTTGATTCCTCGCTCGCCAATCCACACTCGAAGTTGCGCTGTTTATTATCGTGCTATTTTGAAGCCTCTAATGCTCGCGCGTCGCGCTTTGGCGAGTTCACGGTTCGCGCTGCATTTCTCGCTTTTGTAACTAATATAACGCAAATTACTTAAGATCAACAACATATTCGTTAAATCTATGCTAAGAACACGCGTTTTACATTAATTTTTTACTTAAATTTATGACTCAGATCAAATATGATTTGAGACATTCGGTAAAATATGCACTATCTTTCTCTGCAGGAACGTGTGTGCGTGTGTATGTGTGCGTGTTTAAAGAATAAAAAGAAAAATCCGACCGGTCCCGCGAAAAACCCAGGGAAAGTTTTACAATCTTTTTTCCTTGTTCTCTCTCTGCTTTCCTCGAGACACAGTTGGCTGCCAGATGCCTTGCCTATTGTTCCGACAAACGTTGATCGGAATTCTGATTATCGGTCCTAAGTAATTAGTATTACCGTGATATATTCAACTCGTTAATCTAGGGTCAATCTCGACATAATGCAAGCGGCATATATTTCAGTGAATCTAGACTAAAAATGCACTTTCAATCTTGCACCTTTCCCCGAAAGGTTAAATTACCGGATGGGTCGAAATAAGCAGTTTCCCGCAATACTTATTGAAATCAAATACCGTTATCCGTCGACTATTAAGTTAGCTTTGTAAAAACTCAATAGGTGACTGTTCCGATAAATCTGATATCTGGCTTATCATGTATAGAGAATCACTTCAACATTCCGCGTAGCCTGAACCCTCGTTATGACTAAGGACGAGGAACGGTACCCTTGCCCGCTAATCGTGACGCGGAAACTACCCAACGTCATCTATTGTTAAATGTTTTTCTCTCCTAGCTAATCGAGGCACATCTCTTCAACCCCCACTATCTATTAGATGTAACGTATATAAGCAGGTAACCAAATGCGTATTAATCAGTGCATAAACCTAGAGTACCGCGTGTACAGTGCGTTCAGTGTGCAAGCGCTCTAACTTGCAATTAAACGGTTCGTCTTCTTCTCAGCTTAATAGAGCAATCGTTGGTGAATGTCGATAACAATGAGCTCGTGCTTTATTTGTGACAAGTCTTTGGAATCCGGCGCGACTGTGAAAATAAAAAAAAAAGGGGTGCAAACTCTTATCACGGCGAGTATTATCCGAGAAGAAAAAGCTCACGAGGAAATGCTCAAACGCGTCGACTTAATTGAAATCCACGAGGCATGTAGAAAAAGATATGGCGATTTGCGTCGAGCCTCCGCTTCTGATCAGCCCTCGACCTCCAAAAGATTGCAGCCGAATGTACCGCTGTGGGATAGGACGAGATTCGACTTTACAACCTTGTGCTTTTTATATGCTGCAAACCTGCTGAAAATCAGTCTCAAGGACGTTTTTTTCAGGTGAGAGATAAAATTACTAAAGATTCATTTCTCGATACGCTTCAAGCGTTCACTTCGACAGCAGGTTTCATCGGTAATGAACCGGCTTCAAAGCGTGCGAGATATTGTCGCGGCAAGTGCACGATATCATGAAAAATGCAAGAACAATTTATATTTTAACCTGTCCAACGCTACTCTGAAGTCAAATCTTTCAAATGAAATCGACGAATCGATGGCACCTGTTTATGACTATTTAATCGAAAACGTTGAACAATGTCAATTCACTCTTCCTCACTTATATTCAAAAGTCGGAAAAGACCACTCCCCTGCTATTTCAACTTTTAAAGCTCGATTGGAAAAAAGATTTGGAGACGACATAATTTTCATTGAAAATCCTGGTAAAATAACGATTGTTATGTTCCGCAACACCTCCTACCAAGCTTTGTCTAATCACTTTTATGAAACTCGTAGAAATATTGCCGACGAAAAAATACGTATCATTGACGAAGCAGCCGCGATTACTCTCGAAGACATAAGATCATTGCCCTCTCTCTTCAACATCGATGAGTATCCCCCACCTGACAGTTTCCTAAACTACGTGAATAGTGATATTCCCCATTCTCTCAGAAGATATCTCTCGCAAATAATTCTAAAATTGAAGAAAGGATCAATGGAACAGTGGGAAAAGAAATGTCTGGCAATAGCACATGCTATTATTTCAGCTGTGAGACCGTGGAAATACGTTTCTTCTCTCCAGATTGGCGTGGGAGCTCTCGTTTACAAGAAAACAGGGTCCAAAGATATCATTGAAGTTTTGAACAACCTTGGATTTTCCTCTAGTTACAAAGAAGTTAGAAAATTCGAAGCTTTCTGCGTGACGCGCTCGCCACCGCTAATTTTACCGGGTTCATTCGCTCAATTTGTTTTCGACAATGCCGACTGGAACACCAATACACTCAACGGAAAAGGGACTTTTCATGTAATGGGGGGAATAAGCTGCATAACACCGCATGATTCTCTTGTACCTGATACCGCGATAAAACGCTCGCCCTCGCGTCCATCGGCCACTTATCTCGGTCAATTCGGGACGTTTCCTTTGCAAAGTTACGAGACAACTGATTCTTTAAATAACGTTTCGCGAGCTTTATGTCTGAAGGATTACTTCCGATCTGTTGATAAGATTGCACCAAAGTCGACTGATTTGCTTTGGGTTTATGCTAAATGGCAAGCCAGCAATTCCTGGCAGGAACGGGTTTATGGAGAGAATAACCAAGGGAGATGATTTCTGTAGATCTAAGATTTTGCCTTTGCCTTTCATCGACGCACCAGCCTCTGATTACAGTACTGTTTACACAGCCCTCAATTTTTCCATCGAAAATACACACAAAATGAATCAGAAAATTGCGATAGTTACATTTGACCAGCCATTATATTGGAAAGCTCAACAAATAGTCTCTCGGGCGGAACCAGACAGTCCGTTGAGAAACGTCATCGTGAGACTTGGTGGGTTTCATTTGTTAATGTCGTTTATGGGAGCTATCGGCAATATCATGGCTGGCAGTGGATTGGAGGACGTGTTCAAAGTAATTTACGCAGAAAATAGCGTTGACTAAATTATGACCGGGCATGCCTATTCGAGAGCTGTTCGCGCTCATGTTCTAACTCATTTGTCGCTTGCAAAAATTATTTTTGACGTCACGGAAATACCAGACGATTTGCGTGATGATTGCGATCATCTTGTCAATGACTACGAAAATTGCTCGAATATTCCTGTGGAAGACCGATCCAAGTTGAGCATTCTTGTGGGAAAATTCATGGAAACCCTAGGAAGCTTTGAAGATCACGGACCAACTGCACGATTATGGCTACTCTACTTCAACATGGTGACACTTCTTAAGCAATTTATCGAGGCTGAGAAATCCGGATGTTGGACGCTGCATTTGGAGACGATATACAATATGCTGCCTTTCTTTCACGCGAGCGGGCATCTGCAATACGCAAAGTCAGCGCATTTGTACCTCCAAAATATGATAAATTTGCAAGGCATTATACCTCCCGATGAATTCAAGAAATTTACAGAGCGTGGCTTTTTCACTATTCGGCGTTCGGATAAATTTTGGTCGGGAATATTTTCCGATCAAACAATTGAGCAGGAGCTCATGAGAAGGATTAAGGTTTCTGGCGGCCTCGTGTATCGTGGGCTGTCAGACAGTTCAAAAGCTTTATTTGTCTCTGGATCCATCGCAATGTCCGCTGTGTCAGAAGAAATGGAGAAATTCTGTGGGAAGTATTTCGTTTCTTCCGAGCAACACGCCGACGCAAGATCTGCTCGAACAACCCGCGACAACATTGACCTCCAAAAATTGGATTCGTGGTTTACACAACATCCACCGTTTCCGGAAGTTGCTGAACTTTTTTCGATTGCTTCAGGATTAGTCGCTGATACTTCTATAAATTGTCATGAAGCTGATAAAGTTGGAGCAAAACTGCTTGAGAAAGTTACGGGACAATTTTTTGAGAATATTAAATTGCGCCGGAAGGATCGGGTTAACACTTTTGCCACAATGTCTCGCAGTATAACTGTCAACTCAGAACGAGTAACGATTTCTACTGAAACAATTTTCCATCGAATGATCTTGACGCAAAGGACGAGCGAGGAGTTAGCCGATTGTCTAAAATATGAACTCTCACCATATCCATTATCTTTATTCGATGATTCTGGCATGAGGAAAACACAAAAGTCAGCGTTGTTCAAAGAATTCGATTCACTCCCGCCAAAAATTTCCTTGGGGAACGCAATATGCGAGGTAATCGACGGGGGATTCTTGCTCCATAGAGTGACATGGCAACACGACGCACCCTTTGAAGATATTTGTACGAGTTACGTCACTTACATTTCAAACTATGGAAAAAATCCGATCATCGTTTTCGACGGTTATCCTGAAGATGGTTCGAACTCGAGCACAAAAATCTCCGAAAGATACAGGCGGGCAAGAGGTGGACGCGCGCAATCGATATTCTTTTCAACGAGTCCACGACATTTTTGAAGACATCACAAAAAGAGTTTCTCGCCAATGAACGCAATAAAAAGAATTTCATCGAGATGTTAAAGAAGCACCTGATCAATCATGGATTCGAAGTGAGAGAAGCATGGGAGGATGCGGACGTGGACATCGTTAGAACGGCAATTGAAGTAGCTTCAAGATTTGATTCCGCCATAGTCGTAGGAGAGGACGTGGATCTGCTCGTATTGATGTGCGCACTTGGAAAAAATCTCACACACAAATATCTATTTTCGTAAAGTCGGAAGGGGAGCAACCGCATCGAAAATGTATTCTACGAGTAGCTTCAAGCATGAAAATATGATAGAGCACATACTTTTCATGCACGCATTTTCGGGATGCGACACCGTGTCTGCGATCTGTCGAATGGGGAAAAAAAATAATTGACGTCATTAGAAAAAATGTTCACCTTCGCGAAAAGGAATAAAATTATTTCAGAAAACCACTCCCGGACAAAATAATATCGCTGCAGCTGGGGAGAGTGTGTTGATTGCACTGTACGGAGGGAAAGAATCCGATGCTTCTATTGATCAATTAAGATATAAAATGTTTGCACGTTCAGGCCTCAAAACGAAGACCGACTTATCACGATTGCCTCCTACGAGCTCAGCAGCACGCCAACATTCCTTGCGGACATATTACCAGGTTCAGAAATGGCTTGAAGAAGAGAAAAATGCGCTTGACTGGGGCTGGAAAAAAAGTGACCGGGGTTTGGAGCCAGTGACTAGCGAACAGGAACCAATTCTACGAGTTCTATTGGACATCATATCCTGTGGCTGCACAAAAAAATGCGGTAACGCTTGTGGATGTCGAAAGGCAGGATTGAAATGTTCAAACCTATGCAAGATTTGCTGTGGCGATACCTGCACGAACGTGAACGAAGACGCAGAGGATTTGAATGATGACGACGAAGAAGATTGCGACGACCTCCCAACGATGGTACCTTTACCCAGAGCGACGAAATCAACGAAAAGAAAGGTAAGGGAATTGACCCCGACAACCGACGACGACGACATTGACAACGACAACAACAACAGTTATATCGACCACGAAACTGAAGAACGAGACGGCTGAAATCCGAATGCAAATTTCAAGAAACATGAAAAACAGGATGAAAAAACCGTGGATTATGCCTCTCGGGGAAACCACGTTAAAAAAACGTGCCATCAACTATACCTCAAAGGTGGTGTGGAAACGAGTTGAGAGAAAATTAAGGAAAATAAAAACATCTTAACCGAGAAAGTTCTTAAGTCATTCTTTTCTACCCAAACACACTTTTAAAATATACCTGAACACCTTAAAATTAAAGTAAAACGCGTGTTCTTAGCATAGATTTAACGAATATGTCGTTGATCTTAAGTAATTTGCGTTATATTAGTTACAAAAGCGAGAAATGCAGCGCGAACCGCGAACTCGCCAAAGCGCGACGCGCGAGTATTAGAGGCTTCAAAATAGCACGATAATAAACAGCGCAACTTCGAGCGTGGATTGGCGGGCGAGGAATCAACCGATCGGGATGATTCTTTGTTTGTAATACTGCAAATTGAGTCTAGTTTAAATAGTTAAGTATCGATAGGGGTCTCTGATGCACTGGAAAAGAACTACGCGCGGAAAACCCGGGCGCAAGAACTTTTGGCAAACAACTTTTATCTTTGAACGTTAATAACTTTTTTCCAGTACGTTGTAGAGTTTTACTTGATATAAACTCAATTAAAGAGTAAATCCTGACGAATCCAAAGACCCCAAAGCAACTGCTGTGGGATTATTAGAACGCGAGATATGAGTAGTTGAAAAAAAAAGAATCCAAGATGGCGGCGGACGGGGCAATTTGGGCAATGCGCAAATTCAGGGTTAAGGTCTCCATCGAAGACCCTTTCGAATGAGCAACAAAAGAAAAAATGTATCTGAAATTTTTGGGTCAATTCCTAAATGCACTGGACTACCAGGCGACCACAGTCGGCCGATCCTAGTCGCCCGGTGAAATAGGGGTCTCAGTAGCGACTGAAACGATTCATTGCATCTGTCACATTTTATAGACATTTTGCGACGTACGTTAATATCTTCGACGATACCATTGCGTAAGTGAGAGGAAAATTCAAAAGGAAGGAATTACCGTAGAATGAAGAAAAGTGGAGAAGGTAAGGAGAAAGAGAAATGTTTCATCACAGTCACCTTCGAAATCCCTTGGGCCAAGAGTTGAACGCGCTTATTAAAACATTTGATGAATTCATCAGAAAGCATTGGTGAAGAATTGAAATTGCGAAGAAACCAGACACTTTCAACGGATCGATCGAACAAAGTCATCTATTTCGACGGAGAAGGGGAACAGAGAGGAGAAAATACGCAATCTTTTCATAGCCTATATTCTCACTTAAGGGGGAACGCCACTGTGACGGCCCGAAAAATGACCGTTTTTCGTGAATTTTTTTGAAAGGGTTAATAAATAGTTAAAGGGATGCGGTTTGTTGCATGCTATGAAGTAAACTTTCAACTTCATTTATATACATTTTTATTTAAAAATATTCAAAATTGACAATGTTATTAACATGAATGTAACCCTCGGAAAAATGAACCGCCCTCCATTGTCCCACGTGTTTCGGTATGAAGGATTATCTGAAAAAAAAAAAAAATTTTTTAATATCTATAAGAATGTGGCTATCGTTGTACGTAGGGTTTTTTTTTGCCAAATGCCGAACGATTGAAATGTTTCTTCTTTATTTTTGCAGTTTTTTTTGTATTCTAGCAGCTTGAAAAAATAGTAAAAATCAAAATTTCAAAAAACCCCTACGTACAACGATAGCCACATTCTTATAGATATTAAAAAAAAATTTTTTTTTGCAGATAATCCTTCATACCGAAACACGTGGGACAATGGAGGGCGGTTCATTTTTCCGAGGGTTACATTCATGTTAATAACATTGCCAATTTTGAATATTTTTAAATAAAAATGTACATAAATGAAGTTGAAAGTTTACTTAATAGCATGCAATAAACCGCATCCCTTTAACTATTTATTAACCCTTTCAAAAAAATACACGAAAAACGGTCATTTTTCGGGCCGTTACAGTGGCGTTCCCCCTTAAAAGGTATTCTGTATTAAAACTGAATTGGGTCAAACGGTAAAATCTTTTGAATAGATTGAATCTTCTCTTCGTCGAAATACGCAAAATTAATTTAACTAATCTCCCGCATGATTTGTATAAGTAACGATTTCTTCAATTCGATAAAAAGCTGATCCAGTGTAAACTAATCTGTCCTTATTAATTGAAAATTTGGTTAATAAAACGAAGCGTAGGTACAGTACATGGACGATATATTCAATCAAATGGAAAATATCAATCCTCACAACACAATTGAAGGCATTTTTCGTCCAATGTTTATCCCCCCCCCCTTCGCTCTAAAATATATTTTCCTCACTCATGCCCATTTCGAGGCCTTTTCCACTCTATTTTTAGGCCGTAAGATGGCGTTTTTCCTGCGTGACACCGACCGGGAGTCCGCAGGCTGTCAAAAGATTGTTTAGTCCGAGGTGGGTCCTTTTTCTAAACTGATAAACGCAACGTGAAATGAGCCGTGTATACTTCTGATTGTTTTGTTTTGAGAAATGGGCATTCGTGAGGAAAAAAAGTATATGTCATCCGGCTGAAATCCTCGGAATTTGAGACTGTGTTTAGGTCGTAGCACGAGGCACGGTGAGGGGACGAGGCTCGTGTTACGACATAATTAAACATAGTCTGAAAAAACCTCGGATTTCCGCCTAATGACATGATACTATTAGTTCTAGTTTCACGTTCTTCTGTCATGAATTTACATTTGATTATTGCAAGAGAACTTTCTTCTTCTATTCAATTAAATTTACATTGCTCTATCCGTAACATGGAAATTAATTTTTTGTTATACAGGTATATGTTCCCGCGGCTGTGTTTTATATGTACGAGTTGCGGGATAAATTAATATTTCAATTTCGCTACCACTGCATTGCCAATTTCTCAATTCAATCGCATTGTGGTTATATAAAGCATTCTATGGCGGAAGAGCATAAAAATAGTCGACGAAAAGATAAGAGCTCCTTGACTTTTGACGCGTTAATGAGGAATCTTCGTACTTCTTAACCTCGTCATCGGCTCCGTCTCTTTGAAAAGATAAATTCGACAGGCGGCCACGCGTAGACAGAAAATCATCGCGCCCGCGCCTAAGATTCATCGCGGAGAAAGCGATCGTTTCGCTAAATTAAAATTTGCATAGAGAAACCGGTCGCGGGTTTTTCCTCCGTTCTTTTCCTTCCTGTCTTTTGGAATATTCGAAAAGCCGGACGTGTATACCCAATCGATATGTACCTAACCCCGAGTCTAATTCTCGAGAACGTCGCTCCATGACACTTACGGAAAAAAAAGAATATGCAGTAACAGTAATCCCAATTATTGTGTAGTAACTGTAATCACTTTGCAAGAGAACGAATGGGACAGCCCTAGTATATTATCATAGAGACTATCGCAAAATAGTAATTCTATTATAGGAAAAATTACCAAACAATTTCTTTCTTTCTATAATCAAAACTAGAATTTCTTTCATTCTGTTGCAATATAAGTAGGTACATGTGCTAATATACTGATTGTGAGCCGTGTATTAACGTGCTGAGGGCCATCTCCTTATATTATATATAGTCGCCTTAAGTAGCGGTAAATCCATAAAGACAGGGGCCTACTATGGGCCGCTACACACCTAGAGTGGCCCCCAGAGAGTTAAATACATTTTAATCCTTCGTCTAGTATCAGATATTATTTCGAAAATATGTTCTCATCTCCATGACTGGATGAGTTATTTTAGTAACGGAATGTATAGTTTGGTGGAAAATATATGTCCACTATCGAGATCGCAGATCGTAATTTCGAAGAAGATGCAGAGGTAAGACTCACCGTCGTAGTTTCGTTGCTCCAGATTCTGGGGTAGCGCCGGCGGTCGACTTCCGGGTACGAGGAGATTCCTCTCTAGCGTCGACAGCGGATCCGTCAGCGCCTTCGCGCAGGAAAGATCACCGGACGCGCTGGCCAGGTGCAATGCTGTGTTCCCCCGCGAGTTTCTCAGAGCGGGATTCGCGCCGGCGAGGACCAGACGACGAGCGATGAACGGCTGGTGGGTTAGAACTGTCAGGTGCAGTGGCGACTGACCATCATCGTTGAGGATATCCAGGAGGCAAGGATGCGGAGCCAGCCTGATTAGACTAAGAGCCGCTTCCAGGAATCCTTGTACTATCGCTATGTGCAGTTGTCTGTGGAAACAAAAGAAAAGAAAATTGATCAAATCTGTCAGTTGCACGGAATGTAACATCCCGAGAAAATTATTTTTATTGCGAAACTAGTAAAAATAAAATTCCTCCGTTATTTTCGCCGATAAAACACGGCTATTTTTATCAAAGCAATATCGACCTATGGAAATTCTATTTGTCGCTGTTGACGCGTATCACTATATTTACATATTTATTTGAATTTTTTCAATAAAAAAATTCCCGTTAAATGATTAAAGGCAAAGGAAACGATTTTTAATCCGAATATATTTTCTGCAGATCTTTATAATTTTAAAACGTAATATTTCGAAATTCTCAGAATTATATGTACGAAAGAAAAGAAATTCTTGCCAACATCCGATCAATTAAGGTATTCCTAGCGCTTAGGAGCGTATTTTCAAGGTGTCACAGGCGGGCCCCTCATAAATCAGTAATTCTACGTCATATAATATACCCATATTCCCAACAAAACTGTGTCATATAGATGCACACACATCACAATCACCACGTGTGTGATACAACGTTGCCAATTCTATTTAATGTTATGTTTTATCGTCAAAAAACTACGTTTTGCTGTTTACGAACATCAATATTTTTGTTAAACAGTCGGTGACCTTATATTTTTATGGACTCAAAAAATTCTATGCAGTTTTGTGAAGATAGGGAAATGGATTTATTTAATGTGTGTAATTTTTAAACATGTGGATGTCGGCATTAAAATGTGGAAGAGTGGATTCTTCCATAAGGTTACATGTTAAATTTCCAAATATAAAATTCAAAATTCTCTCTTAAGGTTTCTCGACCGGTACAGGGGCTTTTCCCTGCTAAAAGTTAGTCCACTGAAGTACAGTGACACTCTAAAGTATGTCCTTCGTGCGATGTGGCAACAATGTTTGATGTACAGTAGTATGTGTGTATCTGTCAGTTCAAAAATGGAGCCCAAAACACCTGGTCGTGCATCTGTACGTCATGCAACGTTGCCACATTGACCTATCAAAGGTTAAATTTATAAAGAACAATTAATACAAAAAAAATAACGGGCTTCTTAATGAACGTGAAAATTGGTATAGATAATTTTAGATTATTAAACTTGCTGTTCAAAAAATTTCAGAATTTTTTCACTATTTTTCTCAGAAATATCGCGGTTTGTTGGTTATAACCCATAAGAACACATGTTATTTTGTTATTCAAAAATCTTTGCAACGAGCTTCATAAAAGACTTGAAAATTTAACTGAATTTTTTTTAACTTCAATCTACCGAATGCAATCATTTTCAAGCATTTCTCACTATTTTTAGTATAACGCTCGAGAAACCTTAAATGCCCGGTGACCGGACCTGATACTTTTTAAAAATAATCTTACGATATTAAGTAATTTCCATTCTACCAAAAAATTAGCATTCTCTGAAAATTTTCATTTCGCGCTAGGAATACCTTAAATAGACAGTGCAAAATTGGTGTAGTATAGTACACTATTGGAATAACACGTCAAACTTACAAATTGGATTTTTACTGATCGATACTGCTTTAAAAGTGGCAGTTATTGACGTAAATCGCAGTATTACTTATAGTCCATGGAATTAATACATTTTACCTTGCATGAAATGAGGTAGTTCTGATTTCTGGATATGTTATATCTGATGAAGCGGTAATAACAAATCCGAGTTTTCGACCTCGGAAGCCCTCCGGATCATTATTAAATAATTGAAAAACCGCTAAATTTTAGGACTTTTTTCAGTTTTTGTCAATTTTGACCACCAAGGACTAATGTTACGGCAAAATCATTCAATACAATTTTAAAGCAAATAAAATTTGCAACAAAATGAGATTAATTTGGTCTTGGTAGGCCAAATACTTTCTAAGATACAGCAATTCAAAGTTTTGCAAAATTTCCAAGAAAAGAAAATTTTAGTTTTTTTTTTAGTTTTCGTCAGTTCTATGAAATCTATTTCTTCTTCTATTGAATCTATCTTCTATCTATTTTATGAAAAATGTATGGTATACGTTATTAAAGTAGACTAAATTTGCACCAAAGCAAGACAAATTTGGTCTATGTAGACCTAATAGCACCTGAGATACAGCGGTCAAAAGTTGATGAGGTTAGTAAGCAAATATTAAAGGGATGGTTTGTAAAATGAAGTACGGCCGTTAACGAAATAAGCATAATAATTTATTTCAAAAACCATTGTAGTAAATATAAAATTATTATTTCAAATTTTTGTTGTAATATGAAACACCTCATTGTATATAATCAGTACTGTGTGTGGGAAATTGTTATTTTTTACAATCGCGGTCTCCATATACATTTTCAGCGAGTTTGGTATTACAGAATCCACATTCTGCAAAAAATCATGTGAGGTCGGGTATTCTTTTATGCTGTACACTTGAGAGCGAATATCCTCCCGGATAATATCAGCTGCTGCTTAAACCACCCGAAGTCGCTCTTCTTGTAGATCTGATTTCTGTCCAGCATACCAGACATCTGATAAAATTTTGTATCCAGTATTTTTGAAGCAAACAATTGTTGTTTTGTTTGATGTGGTAATTAGTATTACGTCATCTCCGTACTTTTTAATTAGGGGATCAGCTGGGTTCTCACCTAACAGCTCAGTCAACTCTGTTAGGGAAAACTGGCACTCTTCCGAGTTTTCTTCTAGGAAGTCGAAAATTGTATCCATGGCTTCATCAACAGTGCCACGAGTATGTTCTCCCCTCTGTAGTCTTTTTCTAACAGGTCTGTACAGCTTCCTCTGGCAAAACCGATAATATCTTGCATCTAGTGCAGACAAATCCGTATTTTTTCTGAGATGCGTTCTATTATTTCCAGTGCCCACATTCATCACCTCTTTTCACAGCTGCTTTCAATAAGGTTGAAACCAGCTGCAAGTTCTCCACGGCAATCACATTATTTCTTTTTTCGGGCTTGTTTTTTTCTGAGCTTCAATATATTCAACAGTTATTTGCTCTCTACATAAAAAACAGTTCTCTCTGAAGTTGAACTGATCAGTTGAACTTCTTGTAGGTCTCGCTGATCTCACTTCCTTTTCCCCACGTTGCACAGCTGCTTTTATCAATTTGGGATTGGTGTATAGGTGTACACGCACGATGCACTGAAATCTCGCGCACTTCCTTCAGTAAATGTTCATGTTCTCGGATTTTTAATTTAATACTGCACGTAAGCAGGGCTTTAACTCCTCTCTGTTTCACCAAAATCTCTTCACCTTCGCCCAAACTATCATCTAGGTATATATAAAAATGAATGTTTGTCTGTCTGTATGTCTCTTATGCCTTCCTAAACCGTTCATCTCCTATTGCGATGAAACTTTGGGGAATGGTTGGACGCATGCCCGCGAAGGTTTCTGAGTTAGTAAATCTTATACAGGGTGTTCAACAAGTACCGGTACGGATGATTATTATGCCTTCCTAAACCGTTTATCCGATTGCGATGAAAATTTGGGGAACAGTTGGACGCATATCCGCGAAGGTTTGAGTTAGTAAATCTTATACAGGGTGTTCAAAAAGTGCCGGTACGGATGATTATTATGCCTTCCTAAACCGTTCATCCGATTGCGATGAAACTTTGGGGAATGGTTGGACGCATGCCCGCGAAGGTTTCTGAGTTAGTAAATCTTATAAAAGGTGTTCAAAAAGTACCGGTACTGATGATTATTATGCCTTCCTAAACCGTTCATCCGATTGCGATGAAAAGTTGGGAAATGGTTGGACGCATGCCCGCGAAGGTTTCTGAGTTAGTAAATCTTATACAGGGTGTTCAAAAAGTACCAGTACGGACGATTATTATGCCTTGCTAAACCGTTCATCCGATTGCGATGAAAATTTGGGGAACAGTTGGACGCATATCCGCGAAGGTTTCTGAGTTAGTAAATCTTATACAGGGTGTTCAAAAAGTCGAACTATACTTGACCTAAATTTGACCTCCGCTGACAATAAAGGTAACATGAAAAAAAATGGTCAAGGACACATTTGAACGTGAAAAAAAAAAATTAATTTGACCTTGATATAACCTTGAAGGTCATGGTCAACGTCAAATCCAATATGACCATTGCGTAGCCCGGGAAAAATACTAAAAGTTTTGTATTAAAAATGTATTTAAACAATGGTGGACGGACAAAATCAATCCACAATCTACCCGTGCGAAGCCGGGACGGGCTGCTAGTTGCACATAAAGCAACGGGAATCCACGGAGGCTCGTGCATTCTCCATCATATTATTATTAATTCACTTTCGAACTGAACGCTTCACGTAACTTTTAGAACATATCTAACTCGGCCGAATAGATGTGAGCGACTGACGAGTAGAGGCAGTTAGTTACACATTGTAGTGTTCTGTGGAACTGAGCGACGGAGTTTGGAAGGTTGATTTACTCACAGCATCACTCATACATAACTCGCCGACTATAATTAATCACGTTATCAGCGAAACGTCACATTTTGGTGAGCGTAGGTTGTTAATACCTCGGTTCTGTACCTTTCCTGGAAAGAAGGTATCGAACCGATCACCCCATAAGCCGTCTCCCGCGGTGACGTTAGTGTCGAGCCGGCTTAAGGGGTGGAATGACGAATGCAGTCAATGGCCAATTAGGGAAAACTTAATGACAAGCATATCCAGGAATTCAATTCACTATTGATTCCCACAGTCGAGAACGAGCATTCGATTTTCTCGATCGTGAAGTGCGAGACTCGGGAAATCGTAATTAATGGTACCCTCGCACTTTAGACTCGGGAAGTGTACGATTAATTAAATTAGCCGATAGATTGAAAGACATTTTCCGGTACGATCGGTTAATTCGCATAGCCGCGTCACGTATAGTGTACTCGGGATTTACGATCCCGAGGAGATCCGAGAGACTTTGATCGCGCGGCGAACGAACAGTAGCATTGAACTGATTGTGAGTTCGGTAACACTCGGGAGCACTGGCTAGACGCTAGCACAGCATACGCTAGTCTAAATTCTGTATAGATTAGGTATTTACATACAGGTCTGAAATCTGAGCGGTAAATACACGAAATCGATAGGTAACATTTTTACAAACCATGTTTCAATGATTTGCATACATACATACTTATCGCATCAACTATGAACAGCTGTATCTCAGGTGCTATTAGGTCTGCATAGACCAAATTTGTCTCGCTTTGGTGCAAATTTAGTCTACTTTAATAACGTATCCGATAATTTTTTCATAAAATAGGTCCTTAGTGGTTAAAATTGGCGAAAACTAAAAAAAAACTAAAATTTCCTTTTCTTGGAAATTTTGCAAAACTTTCAAGTGCTGTATCTTAGAAACTATTTGGCCTACCAAGACCAAATTAATCTCATTTTGTTGCAAATTTTATTTGCTTTGAAATTGTATTGAATGATTTTGCCGTAACATTAGTCCTTGGGGGTCAAAATTGACAAAAACTGAAAAAAGTCCTAAAATTTAGCGGTTTTTCAATTATTTAACAATGATCCGGAGGGCTTCCGAGGTCGAAAACTCGGATTTGTTATTACCACTTCATCAGACACAACATATCCAAAAATCAGAACTACCTCATTTCATGCAAGGCAACACCCCTTTTTTAGTACGATTTCCATGTACTATTAAGCAGAGAAAAAAGTAGACGCGGAATTTTTTACCCGGTGTTTAATAAATAAAAATATTTATCAACGCGAGTCACTAATTTAGTAGCTATACGTCCAGCTATACAAACTAGCAAATTTGAATTTGAGATGAAACCGCTTGAGTCTTTAATTTATTTTCTCAAGCTTTAAAAACAGAATAAGTGAAGGAAATTCAAAACGGATAACACGAATTTTTTGCTCGTCAGCTGCAATATAATGATATGGTTTGAAGAAAAAGTATTAAGCTCCCAGTGATATAGCTAGATCATGAATGAATGAAACCACGGAACTTTATATGAGATATATCAACTGCAAACAATTGTTTCTGGAGTCCTGCCACTATTGTGGTAAGTGATGTAACGAAATAATTAGACTTCTTTCTTTTATCAATGACGTCGAATTACGATGCGATTGAACAGCAGAAAATGTGATTCAATTAGACACAATTTCTTTAAGGTCGGTAAACATATTACCTCATTAAAAAATGTGCCTGAAATTTCGAATGTTCATTTGGACGAAAAATGTTGATTTTAAAAGACCATGGCCAATGTTGAATTTACTGATTACACAAGCACACATAAAAAAAAGGCCTTGTTCCCGTAACCAGACCAGTATATCTTTATGTTTTTGGGGTCGCTGAATCCGAATCCGGTGTCCGTTTGTCTCCATCACGTCACATTTTTTTTTAATCTCAAAAAACCATCAATAGATCATGATTTTCAAAAAGTTAATGGACTTAAACCAAATTCGCTATAGGGTTTTTTTGGGTCGCTGATTACGAGTCTGAAATAGGATTTCAAAAATGCAAAATGGCGGATCCAATATGGCGGACGAGATTTTTGAAAATCGACGGATTTATGCCGAATTTGGTATAAGGGGTTTTTTTGAATCGCTGATCATGAATCTGAAGTCAAGATTTAAAAAATTCAAGATGGTGGATCCAATATGGAGGACGAGGTTTTCGAAAATCGACGGATTCATGCCAAATTTGGTATAGGGTTTCTTTTTCGATCGCTAATGACGAATATGAAGTTATATTTACAAAAATTCAAAATTTTCGAAAATCTTGTCCTCCATATTGGACCCGCCATCTTGAATTTTTAAAATCTGACTTCAGATTCATGATCAGCGACCCAAAAAACCTCCTTATACCAAATTCGGCATGAATCCGTCGATTTTCAAAAATCTCGTCCGCCATATTGGATCCGCCATCTTGAATTTTTGAAATCCGATTTCAGATTCGTGATCAGCGACCCAAAAAACCCCTCATAGCGAATTTGGTTTAAGTCCATTAACTTTTTGAAAATCATGATCTATTGATGGTTTTTTGAGATTAAAAAAAAAATGTGATGTGATGGAGACAAACGGACACCGGATTCGTATTCAGCGACCCCAAAAACATAAAGATATACTGGTCTGGTTCTGGGAACAAGACCTTTTTTTTGTGTGCCTGTGTTCTCTGACCTATAGAGACGGTTGCAAACTAGGCGACTATCGGAAACCACCGCTAGGGTAGAGGCACCGGTTATAGCCACTTTAACGAAGTTACATGATTCACTATTGCATTTTATACGTATTTCTAAGTTATTTCCTTCGCGTAAACTAAACGTAGATAGAGGACACATTAAGGGAATTCCAGTCGGAGAAAAGAAAGAGATACTGAATATAGAATTGTGTATAAAAAATAAATAAATTCACAATTGCTATATCTACCGATTTTAGCCATTTTGCTCTAGATGTAGCCACATGAACGCACCAAATATAGCCACCACTTGCCACTTACGTTTTACTAAGATTATTAATGTTAATGAAGGCAGAAAATAAAATAAAACAATTTTAAGAAACGTATATTAAATATCCGAAAATACAGAAGACATAATGTATCAAAAAGAAGTCTATATAGTAAGTATATCTCGGGCTTTTAGAATCTCAAGCCATTTGTCAGAAGTTAATACTGAAGGTAATACAGGCCGACAAAATTTAACGAAAGCCCTAACCCAGAAACAGGACATTATGTGCCCAAAGGATTTTGGTACGCTGAATCCGAATCCGGCCTCAGAATTAACCCTATACGTCAGGTTTTCGATATATCCTAACCTAAAAGTGCGAAAAACACGCTTTTCTGCTAAATTCGGGGTTATGTATCATCGCGAATAAATGTTTTTTCTAAAAACCGATAACGCCTTTCTAAAGCAGCACTCTTACCCTTTAAAACCAAATCTCCAGATTTTGTATATCATTTTTTTTCATTGAGATATCTATGATTGAAACTAGGTACTTTCGCTATTTCAATACAGCATTGGGTCACATGCAATTTTTCAAATGAACCGATATATTATATCAGACATTTTTATATGTAATATGACAGGGTTGGGGGGTTGAGGAAATTTGGGTTTTAATGGACTTAGGTTATACACTCCTAGGTTACAGGGTTGGGAGTTAAGGAAATTGCATGTGACCCAATGCTGTATTGAAATAGCGAAAGTACCTAGTTTCAATCATAGATATCTCAATGAAAAAAAAATGATATACAAAATTTGGAGACATGGTTTTAAAGGGTAAGAGTGCTGCTTTAAAAAGGCGTCATCCGTCTTTAGAAAAAAAATTTATTCGCGATGATACATAACCCCGAATTTAGCAGAAAAGCGTGTTTTTCGCACTTTTAGGTTAGGATATCTCGAAAACCTTACGTATAGGGTTAAATCTGAAGCCAGATTCGGATTCAGCGTATCAAAATCCTTCGAGCACACAAAGTCCCGTTTCTGGGTCAGAAATTTGTCGGCCTGTGTAATTTAAGGGTATTTCGTTTTCTTTTTGTCGTTACGGATGAATCGGGCCATTTCCAAACATCTTGCAATATTTCTGAAACTGTTTTCTTCTGCTCTGCACTAACAGTACCCAAGGTGGCTATAACTGGTGAAACTGAAGCGCCAGTTTTAGCCATTTTGTGACTAAAACTAGGAAAACCACTATTTCGCCGCTCCATATATAGCCATCTTAATGTTATTAGGTTAGAACAAAAACTTCCTCTAAATTATGAAAAATAAGCTAGAGTAGGAACTTACATATGTAATAAAATCAAAATTGTCCCCCCCTGGCAGTTGCGTTGTGTGAAAATTGCTGGCACATTTGAATAGCGAATTTCTTAACAAAACTCTTAAGGATCAGTCAAATTCACAACCTTATCAGAGGTACCCGGCATTTACATATTTATGGTGGGAAAAAAGAGACGTGCGCATTTCGAATTCAGAGTTGGTAATAATATGAGGCGGAAAATGCAAACTTTATTTAGCAAATTGCATGCCATTGACCTTATTTAAAACAAAGTAAAGTCGGAAATGGCTAAAACTGGTTCAGTGGCTAAAACCGGTGCCTCTACCCTACCCCATATTTCGCATAAAACTGTCTCTATAGGTCAAGTAATCAATAAACTCAACATTGACCATAGTCTTTTAAAATCGAAATTTTCATTCAAGCTAGAACTATAACTACAGTTATAAATTCTAATAGACCCAGGGGGTTCGAAAATAATTTGGAAAATCCTTATTTAATGTTTATGAAATTTCTCAAAAGAAATTAGTGCGATATAAGTGTCACTATCGAAAAATATCTTTTTATGCGAAAGATGGTGTAGCAGTGGTTTCCGATATTCGCCCAGTTCGCAAAATTGTCTATAAGTCAAGTAATCAATGAAATCAATATTACCTACGGTCTTTTAAAGTCGAAATTTTTCGTCCAAATGAACATTTGGAACTTCAGGTAAATTTTTTAATGAGATAATATTGATGTTTAGTGACCTTAAAGAAATTATACCTAATTCTATCACACACGGACCAATCATGGGACGAAATAAATCTATGTATAACTGAAGGACTGAAATCTTTGAGATTGAGATTACTTAAACGCTGAAACTTTTTTGCCATTCCTGATTACGTGCCGAAGAGATATTTAATTATGTCTGGCGTTTGATTATTCCTCAAGAGAGAAAGTTATAAACAATTGAATCGAGTCGCCTACCAACCTTACCGTTATATTACTTTGACTTTTACAGGAACTTTAAACAATGGAGCCGTGTTCAATATCATTCATCACAGTTACACACTATTCCAAATTACAGTAGTACTGCAAAACAACAATTTTAAACGTATATATATATATATATAGTAGGCTTATAAATAAGTATAACCATAGCACCGCTATAATTTGGAATAGCACGTACTTTTCTAAATTACAGATATAACACTATCGACAATTTTTAAGGATGTATCTGCATGATTACATATAATAGTAAATGAGCTTTGTTAATTTTTTTAAATATTATTGAGTTATTACTGAGTTATATGTAAAGTGCATGTCAAATATTAAATCGATTCACTACATATAAAAAAGTTATAATTACATATTTGAAAAGTTGAATTTTAACACGGGCTCTTATGACGTAATGGCAAAAAGGTCGAATCAAACGGACTTAAGGGGTTATACTACCCAGGCTCACTGAAAAATAAACGTTTCTTGGGGAATTTTTTTCTTGGAAACTATTCAATTGATCAAAATGAAAGTTTGAGGCTTTATTATACATATTTTAAGGTATATAAAAAAATGTTGTATTGTAACTTTTGATACAAAATGGCGTCTTGGCAAGTAGTAAACGGAACATGTGTTTTTTCCGAGGAGCGAATTTGCGTACATCATAACATTCTCCGAACAGCACCTAGAGCAAAAAAAATGTGTCGTTAATCTACATTAGTTTTGCTAGGGAAGTACCCACGATTATACATTTTAACTGAACATTCGCAAATTGGCGTCAGTTTGATCTTTTTTCTTTTTCATTTTTTCGCTAAAAATCGACATTAAATTGTTAATAGCAATTTTAATTATTTATCAATCTTAGAAAGCGTGTGTACTTTCCTAGATAATTTATCTAAGAAGTTACAGTTAAAATTTTAAGTGAATCCGACAAAAATTGAGCGAGTTACAGTGTACGCAGTTTTGAAAAATGTAGTTCTCAGAAAAACGCATTTAAAGTTTCAAAACGTATTTACTATATGAAATATTTAAAATATCGGCTTGGCAATTTTTTTACTTTTACTCTGCTATCCAAGCACCATATAACTGTCCTTCCAAGTATTCATTTTGTTTTTCTGCTTCTTTTCTGAGCGATGTAAGGTCCTTCCGAACGCTTTTTCCATGTTTTGATGCTGAGTGGTTTGCGGCTTTTACTCGACGTTCATCAGTTTCCATGATAAAATTGTATAATTCAGAACTGGTCCTCAGCTGAAGTGTGCTCATGACATCTGAAAGTCCTCGAAAACTGTCGTTGTATGTTATAGCAGCAATGTCAGTGGCGATATCAACCACTGCTTTACCGTTGGAAATTGCTTTGGCGCAATAGTTCAAACGACGGCATTGAGGCTTTCATTAGCATTTTGATTGAAACCTCCTAAGCAACGGGAAAGAAGATCGTCTCTTGTCAAATCTTCATAAATTTTCTGAACGGCATCGAAAACTTGCATTGGCATGGCCGGTTTATGAGTATATACATCGAGAGTATGCGAGGCTTTCGCTCTTTGCCAAGAACACCAAGAATCTTTTCCTACTGGACACTTTTCGTGTTGAGGCTTTTCATTTAAAGATATTTTATGGTATAATGTAGCATAGATCTCGTTGCGCATGTTCTCCACTGAATTTGTATTTCGACGTATAGCGAGACCATAATACACACTTAATTCATCGATCAATTTACCAGTCAACTTGCCTCGACCTCCAAGATTTTTAACTTCTTTTCTAAATTACGCAGTCTCGTTCCAAGCCTTTTTTGTACGTGTCCAATACATTCTTTCTTGGTAACAGCAAAATTGCCATACGGCTTGGCATCTTGAATATTTTTGAATGTTTTGCTGTCACCATCTCCGCTCGAATTTATCTCCTTAAAAATAGTTTATTGAATTTTCCCCGACAAAATAGTGTTTGCATATCCTTCTTAGATAGTTTATGCACCATTTAAGCCAATAAAAAAAAATTGCAAAAAAAAAGTTGCTGGGTAGTATAACCCCTTAATGATTAAAAAAACACAACGGAATAGTAAGTTCCTTATAATTTTGTATAGTTTGAAAGATAAATATTTACGGAATATTTTCAATGCATTTTTTTCAAGACTTACTACTTCGTTAAAAAGATATGTGTGCAATTTTGATTCATAAAAGGTATCCAGTCTCGCCAATAGATCTGTAAATCCGGCAACGTCGCGTCCAATAACGTCACGACTGTCTGTAATTTATCGATAGTGTGTTCGCATCATCAATATGCTCCTCGTCAATTTCCCGTGGTCGTTTTTGTGCTTTTCTATTCAAATTGTTCTTCCCAACGTCTTGGTACTTAATGTTTCTTTCAAAAACTTCTTTTTTCACAAGTTTTCCTTTCCATCTGTATCTGTGACATTTTAAATGAAAAACTTCACACGCGAATTGTAAAAGTGAGGTTATCCTGCTGAACTGTCAACACGTTACGACCACTTGTCGTGTATAGGTACTACCAGTCTTGCCAACGTGACTGCCAAAAAAAAATTTGAAAAGAACGACGTTGCCACGATTTTCTCCCTCAGATGATGTATTTTGTTTGAGACTTTTAGAAGTTTTAAAATAATAAACAATTAATTAGGTATATCTTCGATAATTATTTAATAATACTATGCTAATTTAATAATACTATGCTAACAAATTAGTTACTTTTATTGCAAAAATGCAAAATTTTTTTACTTAACATTTTTCAGCGGACAGTTGGCGGATGGTACAGTCCGAGCATTTTGTAAAATTCATTTTTTGTTCAAAATTTCGATTTAAAACATGTTTACAGTGGAAAAATTATTTCATTTGTAACTTACGACACATATTCATTGTTTGACTCATATTAAACCATTTTTAGTATGTAGAAATACTGAAAAAAGAACAATTTCCAAAAACACTATTTTGGATTAACTTTTGTTCAAACAGTACCTCCGGTTCTTCCTTAAGGGGTTACCTACAGTCATAAAACTCGAAAAAATCGATTTTTGAAAAATGTCACCAGGCGAAAGTATGGTTCTTTGACTATTCAATTCCAAAGTTTTAAGTCGATACGAGATTAGGAACCTATTTTTTCGACCATCAAAGGGAACGATGCACTCCGTCGTGCGGCGGTCGCAATCGGCCCGCCAGATACTCTGTCCCTAATTAGTCTATTATTCCCGTTAGCCTGCCGACCTATTTAAAAGGTGAAGTACGTATTATATATTATCTATCATTCAATCATTTTAAGAAATATTTTCGTACAATTAGGAATAGAAATGCCGTTGTATCAGTGGTTTACGAGTCGTGAACTGTTACGGACGCTACGTGTCAAACTTTGCTTTCCTGTATAAAATTGAGTATATAAACGATGAATCCACATAAAACAAGTCGACAGGCACGCGATAAAGGACAACAACGTAAAGATCGGCCGCGAAAAAGAAAACAAAGTTTTAATCCGCAAACAGCAGAAACCGAGGAAAGTGTATTCAGTGCGTCGGCGAAAAAACTGAAGAATCAAAAGGAAATGATTGTGGCGCAAGATGATTCGATCCAATATCGAATCATCAATTTTATAACTGTTTTTGCAGCAATATGTGAATTAGTAAAATGTCGACAGTGTAACGGAAATGTTAAATTTCAAACTGCTAGTACACGTGGATTTGGTTTTAAAATTACAGTGATTTGTGATAACTGTCCGATTGTATCCATTCCGTCTTGCTCTTTTATTGGACACAGTTATGAAATCAATAGACGTTTTATATTCACAATGAGACTACTGGGACTTGGCTATGAAGGATGTGTAAAGTTTTGTGGTTTCATGGATATGCCAAAATGTTTTAATTATCCAACTTATAACCTTCTCATGAAGCGCATGTTAACATCGGTAAAGGCAGTGGCGGAAAAAATATTTCAGAGGGCAGCGAAAGAAGAAAGAGAAGAAACCGCTGAAGCAACGAAGTCCGAAAATGAAAATGAACTAACTGTCTCAGGTGATGGTACGTGGCAAAAGCGCGGCTTTACGTCTCTTTATGGTGTTGCATCAATAATTGGCTATTATAGTGGAAAAGTTCTCGATGTTCTCGTGAAAAGTTCATACTGCAAAATGTGCGAAGTTTGGAAGGACAACACAGATACAGCAGGTTACGAAGAGTATATGGAAACTCATAAAGACGAATGTTCAATCAATCATGAAGGTTCAGCGGGTAAAATGGAAGTCACAGCTATAACTGAAATGTCCCAACGTTCTGAAGAAAAAAGTACGATGTTAAATACGTGAACTACATCGGTGATGGGGACTCCAAAACCTACCCAAATGTTCGCGATGCTTATCCTTACGGTCCTGAAATAGTTATTACAAAAAAGGAATGTATTGGGCACGTTCAAAAGAGAATGGGCACCCGATTACGTGCGTGTAAAAAAAATACACGTGGACTCGGCGGACGCGGTAAATTGACTGGCAAACTTATCGATAAATTGGCTGTTTATTATGGATTGGCAATTAGACGAAACTGCGATTCGGCTGAAAAAATGACAAATGCAATTTGGGTCACGTTTGACCATTATAACTACAAACACAACAAATGTCCAGTGGGACGCGACTCTTGGTGTTCTTGGCAGTGCGCGGCCGCTAATGGTGAATTGGATTCATTCGAGCACGATTATCAACGACTTCCCGATGAAGTGTCCAAAGCTATTAAACCAATTTACACAGACTTAAGTAAGAAAGAATTACTTGAACGCTGTGTGGGTGGTTTCACTCAAAATAATAATGAGAGTTACAATCAGCTCATTTGGAAAATCTGCCCTAAAATCCTTCCAGCCAGCTGTACTATCGTACAATTTTCTTCTTACATAGCAGCTTGTTTATTTAATGAAGGTTTCTTCAGTATACTGATGATATTTGAGGAAATGGGTATACATTGTGGCCCAAATTTGCACGGTTTTGCTGTAGAGAAGGACGAAGACAGGATCTCCTTGGCCGAACAGCGCGCGCACGCCGCTACGCGGGAGGAAAGAATGCATCGAAGACAGAAGCGAATAACCACGCTAGAAGCTGCTATGGATGCAGAGGGATTACTTTAAGGTCCTGGAATAGATGACTCGGTGTAAGTCTATTTTTATGAATGTTATGTACATTTTATGTCATTCCGAAACTTTAAACGCGTTTTTCTCGAAACGACATTTTTCAAATCGGTGGACAGGATTACAGACAAACTTCTCAACGGATTTTAATTAAATTTTGGGGAATTGTTGACGATAATATTGTCTCGTGATTGAACGTAGGATTTTAATTTCTGATCAAAATTACTATTTTTTTTTCGCAGGTTAAAAAAGCTAAATTTTAGGCCAAATAACAGCTCTTTTCTTCACACGGTCGCCATTTTGTGTCGAATCACCATAAATTAATTTCCTACGTTCAATCACTAGTCCATTCAATGTAGAATAAAGCGCAATTTTGTTTGTTTGTTTCAGATAAACGGTTATCGAGAAATCGTGTCCACCGCGCATCCCTACCGTGAGAACGTGCTCCCGGCTACAGGCCTATAACTCCGCCATTTTTATTATTTATGTTCATAAAAATTCACGAAAAAAGTTTAAGAATAAAGTATTTGAATGTACAAATAGTTGTTTCAATCTATCCCATACTTTCAGAGAAAAAAAATGTGAAAAATTAGGTCTGGAGCAAGCTCGTGACTGTAGGTAACCCCTTAAGATGCTGAACCTTGTGACTAACTATGGTAATCACTGTCATTCGATTTTAGCTTAGCAAATCACACGGCTCAAATGAATGATATTGGACGCGTCTTAACCCAAATCCGATATAATCCCGTGTAAATGAAATAACGAAGATAGCACGAGGTGAAGTACAATTCGAATCACAGAGGTATGCGATTTGCGATCATCTCTCTTCTTCTCTCTATAGAATTCCTCTGTAGATCGAAATACAATTTGCAAAATAGCAGTAGCAAAATTGCGCGAAATTTTCAGTAGAGTTATACATAGAAAAATTCACTTCTATAGAGACAAGCAGATAACCGCGATCGATCGTGGCGTTTCCCGAATTATCAATTTTCCGTGATTCGTCGGTAGAAAAGAACTTACGTGTCACCGTCGTCATCCTGACTGTAATAGAGTTCCCAGGGTTCCTGAGGAAACTTCTCTATCGGATTCTCAGGATGGTCCGAAATTTGTGTAGGTTCCTGTGGCTGTCTGTGGGGTTCCGTCAATCGCGTGACCTTGGCACTAACGGGGGTCAACTCGATGGTAGGTTCCGACTGGACCTTACCACCGAGAGGATTCAGTGTGATCTGCTTGAGCGTCAGCTGGCTCAGGCTCTCACTGAGTCCCAAGTCCACACCACTATCGGCTCTCATCGGCTCGGGGGCCACTGGGCCAGACGCCACGGGCAGCGCGCCGCTGCTGCCGCGGTGGTCCGTCTCCAGTTCTAACTCTGAACTGACCAAGTTGGCGCCCGATAGGAAACCCGAGTCTACGTGACCCGAGTCGAACTGACGCTGCTTGTCCTTCTCGTCTGTATCTGCAACATTTCTCTCGCTCGATTCCTTCCCCGAATGCCACATCTCCATCTCTTATCGCCGAGGGTTCGCACTACTATCGCTCGGTAACCGGCGTCGTCGAAAACACGAAATTCTCTATATCGAGAGTACCGTGACACACTGTCAAACTCCTGCTGCTTCTTCGCCACACTTTTCCGCTATTAGTCCCTCCTTTTTTCTCTCCACTTATATACTTTGGTACGAGCGTGTACGTATCTCTGGCGCGTACCTATCCGTGACCGACGCACACCAATCACGCACTTTCCAATTAATGATGCTCCCTTCCGGAGTGAGCGAGGTTTTTACGTTCTACGCCGAGAGTCGGAGAGGGGGAAGCCACTACACGGAGTTTATCGCATTCACGCACTGTCGAGCCGCGGGGCATGGCACGCTACGATTCCGTCCTCGCTTGTATTTCTATATGCTTTTTCCCAGGGTCACGTGGTCAGGGACACGCGTGCGTCCACGGGAGTTTTTTTCGGAGACGATAATACGATATATGCGAATTCTTCCAGAACAGCAGCGTGGCTGATATCACGCGAAAGCGACACGACGTGCCGTAGTTTTGCTACGGACTTGTTCACCGCGACCGCCTCTTGCCCGTATTCTCGTACGCGCGGGTATGCGAGTATTGACGACGGATTCGTTCGTTCGTGAGCACTTTGTCGCTCTTTCTATTTGTTATATCGCGATGCCCGATCGTCGTTCTTTCCGTTTGTAACTCTACCTCTCTTTTTCTCTCGAGCGTCTCGTAAACTGTGTCGTCATATACACATCCGACCGCGACGATTGAAGGAAAAACCCGGAAGACCGAGAACCTGTCGTAAGTACTCGAGGACTTTCTCGTTTCGTCTGGCCTTGAATCAAACGCGAAACTCGCGATGTACCACTCCAACAACAACCTCACTCGACGTTTCGAAACTGACTGACTGCGCTGACCAGCATCTGCGTCTACTTTAGCAATGGCCGACCGTCCCGAACGCGGCGCCCCTGGCGGCCCAACCGTGGTAACTGCACGCAGGGAAAACCCCGTTCTCAGGAGGCCGCCTGCTTCGCCAGCTGTTACGGTACATGTAGTATGTACACCCTCGGCCTCGGTATCTGTCGCTGGGGAATTTTCAAGAGGAAGTTTAGTAGATAGAATTACGTATAGATGACCGATACGGGAGACTAGATGACCGATACGGGAGTCTAATCGCCGGATGAAGCAACGCCCGTTAAGTACGACGCTGACAGGGTTGGATCAGGTTGTTTTGTAAATTCGGTGCATAAAAATAAATGTTCATAAAAAGTAATAGTGTAAAGTAGTGGCAACTGACCTCAAAGAAAATTAGATTAATTTAACTTAAGTCAGTTCGGTGTATAAAAATAAATTTTCGTAGAAAGTAATAGTGTAAAATAGTGGCAACTAACCTCAAAAAAATGTAGATTAATATTACTTAAGCGAAATGTCGATAGTTTAAAGTAAAAATTGAACATTCATTCAAACTCCGTAAGAAACTGTGAACATAACCGTTGTAATGAATTAAAGTAATAAAAAAAATTGTATTTCTTATGTGCAATTATTATCTCTCTTTATTTATTAAATTATCATTATCGATTTTTTTTAACAAATCTGTTACATTATTATAATGTATACATATCTATATTCCCTCCATTATATATTTCTGTTGTAATTATTAACTTGAAACTGAGAACGAAGCAAAAATCAATCGCTGTTTAGACTGTGCAGATGAGAGAGTCTGGTTTGTGTTGCTGGAGAGGGTTTCTTGGGGCAAAGAGCCTTTGTTTATATAACGAGGCGACGCAATAGTGTCTCATCCAACCAGTACGGGTAGTGCAGTTCAAGATTCCTGCAATCTCCGCCGTTCCCACACCTTTTAGTCCGAGAGCCAGCAACGTTTTTCTTTCGTTATTTAGAATCAGGCTGAAATGTTCATGAAAGCTTCGTTACAATGCACAAATACGAGATGGGAAAATCTGGCAGCGCTCCGAGGGTGGTTTTGGCACCCTTAGCATTTGTAAGGGTGTGAAAAAAACATACAAGTTACGTCATAAGTAATACGCTTTCGGATATCAAAGTTGATAATGTTCAGAATCAGAAACAAAAATTGTCAGACCTGTGGGTGGGTGGAAAGTGGGTGACAGAGGGGGTTGAAGTTAGAGAGTCTTATACGCGTACTTGAGTGCGAGAGAAATAGTCTTGTGCGCGCACTTAAGTGCAAGTGAGACAGTCTTATGCGCGCACTTGAGTCCGAGTGAGATAGTCTTATGCGCGCACTTGAGTTAGCCGATAGCTTCGACGGCCCTTTCCGCATCGTCGATAGAGGATCGGCCAGCGCTATTATCTCCAAGTGCGTTGAGCTTTTCGACTTTGCGTTCAAAAGATCGTTATTGTCCTGTAGACGCACTTCGAACGGATCGTCATTGACCTGCAAGACCTATTCCTTCATCTAAAATACAGCGTAGTCATCACCACCAACCACCAGCAGATCGCTAGAATTTTCTCGCGAAAGTATTACGTACCTTGATGACTAAATCGATGGGTAATAATTTATCGCTTGCAGTTATTTCCGCGGTCGTTGAATGAATTTCTCCGAACCACTCTTTCACGCTGAACAATTGATTTCAGATCGCTTCGGTAAATAGATGTTCGTACGGGAAACAGGCTTTGGCCGATTCGATGCTCAGTGCTCACGTTCTATTCCACTCCAATAGAAAATCTTCGTTGAGCAGCATTTCCAGCCTCACTTGCTCGTCGTCAACAAGTTTGACTAGCTCGGGGCCCTTGATGGTTATTATATCAACCGTATCTAACGCGACTCGAAGATAGTTGAGCTTCCACTCAGTGTGCGACCACCATAATTGATCGGATGATAGCTCCGAGAAATGTCTCGGTGAAATATCTATAGATAACGTGATACCGCCGGAGGCCAATACATTTACGGAGCGTTCACGAGCTTCTATACCTGGAAAAAAAGAAAGACAGAGAGGCAGGGAAATCATCAGCGTGCGATAGGGTGCGACGACCTGGCGGAAGCGTACCTTCGATATCAAAGGTGGCTGTAGATTCATCAGACAAGACGTTTCTAAAACCCACCAGCTCCGTCCACAATTGCAACAAGCGCAGATGAAGATTAGGACTCGAGGTGCCATCGAGACTAACGGAGATGTAATCGGACGTTAGAGCACTTTTGCATTTGCGTATGGCTTTCTAGCCATACGGATGAGTCAACGTCTTGGCATGTTCGTACACAACGGGCTCCTTCTTGTTGAGCATTATCACGCAAACACCCTTGGCTACACGCATGGATCTTCTCGGACTGCGTTACACACTGGCGGAATCCAATCGTACCATAACGGAGATTACGAAAGTGGACATGAATTCAGATATTTATAATTATCTCGGAGACTACAATAAGGTGATGTCACGCTGACCTGAAAACACTTAACTATCCTGGAGTCATCTGGGAGTTTGTCTTAATCCGTTATTATTAATACTATACTTATAAAGTGATATTAATATTACATGATTTGGTTTATATCAAAGCTTTTCAGTAGAGCCCTTCTCGTATAGTTGAAAGAAATAAAGTTTGATACATTTCATATCCCTGGTACGTGCGTTAGGATGATGATTTAATAAATAAAGAGAGATAATAATTGCACACATAAGCAATAAAATTTATTTATTACTTTAATTCATTACAACGGTTATGTTCACAGTTTCTTACGGAGTTTGAATGAATGTTCAATTTTTACTTTAAACTATCGACACTTCGCTTAAGTATAATAATATTAATCTACATTTTTTTCAGGTTAGTTGCCACTATTTTACACTTACTTTCTACGAAAATTTATTTTTATACACCGAACTGACTTAAGTTAAATTAATCTAATTTTCTTTGAGGTCAGTTGCCACTACTTTACACTATTACTTTTTATGAACATTTATTTTTATGCACCGAATTTACAAAACTTAAGCGCGATGTAGAGTTACGTATAGATGACCGATATGGGTGACTAATCGCCGGGTGAAGCAATGCCCGTTAAGCGTGGTTCAGATGGGTGCGGAAGGCCTGCGGAGTGCGGAACGCGGAAAGACCGTCAGCCAATCAGCGCTCTTCCGCGTGCGTACTGCCTCCTGTCCGCACCCTTAGTTAGATATTTTCCGCACGTTGCGCGCGTAGAGCGACAATTCTTTGACCACCGTCTGCTTAGCAGACACAATCATTTTATAATTAATTAGGAATTACTCCTATCGTTTGGAAATAGTTTGGGGATATTTAGGAAATTAGTTTCAGATTTTGGGAAACGTTAATTAATTTATTATAAATTATTTTTTACTTGACCGTATACCTAGATAGCAAATATTAATTAGAAATTGTCAAATTACAGACGAATCAAGTGGAAATCATTTGGGGAATTGAACCCTATTGTTAATTTCATTTGGGAAATAATACTTACCTATGTAATGAATAATTAATTATCGTTCCACGGTGAAAACTGTTTTATCAATATATGATAAATACGTTGACGGTTACCGACCGTTAGATACCTACCGTATGTCCCACTCTGTACGGGCCAGTTTGAAGTTACCTTCGGGGAGGCTTGGTCGGTACTTCAGTCATTTAATACCGGTAGAAGTCGAGTCGGTAGTTACCTAGAGTTGGTGTCAATTCGGGTGATCGAAGCGTCTAACTTCGAAATTATGAATTTGTGAATAATGGAAATTACTCACCATTATTCACAAATTCATAATTTCGAAGTTAGACACTTCGATCACCCGGATTGACACCAACTCTAACTACCGACTCGACTTCTACCGGTATTAAATGACTCGAGTACCGACCAAGCCTCCCCGAAGGTAACTTCAAACTGGCCCGTACAGAGTGGGACATACGGTATAACCTGCGACTCGGATTCTGTCGCTGATGACTTTTTTAAATGTTACTTTTAAATGTACTAACCAATGATTAATCAATCCTCATGCTTTCATTAATGAGGATAGACACCACCGTAGCTAATGAGCGCATGAGAATTAATTGTTCACATTGGCTAGTATGTTTAAAAATGATACTTTAGAAAGTCACCAGCGACAGAATCCGAGTCGCAGGGTGAATCTTGCTCTAATTTGAAGGTCAAGGTTTGAATGTTACAAATCTCTTAACATTCTTGACATTTATCTTCTATATATATAAAAATGAATGTTTGTCTGTCTGTCTGTCTGTCTGTCTGTCTGTCTGTATGTCTCTTATGCCTTCCTAAACCGTTCATCCGATTGCGATGAAATTTTGGGAAATGGTTGGACGCATGCCCGCGATGGTTTCTGAGTTAGTAAATCTTATACAGGGTGTTCAAAAAGTCCTGGTACGGCCGATTATCTCAGCGGGAAAACATTTTAGAGAAAAATGTTTAATACAAAACTTTAAGGATTTTCCCTTGGCTACCCAGTGGTCGTATTGGATTTGACCTTGACCGTGACCTTTAAGGTAATATCAAATGCCTTCCTAAACTGTTCATCCGATTGCGATGAAACTTTGGGGAATGGTTGGACGCATGCCCGCGAATGTTTCTGAGTTAGTAAATCTTATATAGGGTGTTCAAAAAGTACCGGTACTGATGATTATTATGCCTTCCTAAACCGTTCATCCGATTGCGATGAAACTTTGAGGAATGGTTGGACGCATGCCCGCGAAGGTTTCTGAGTTAGTAAATCGTATACAGGGTGTTCAAAAAGTAGCGGTACGGATGATTATTATGCCTTCCTAAACCGTTCATCCGATTGCGATGAAACTTTGGGGAATGGTTGGACGCATGCCCGCGAAGGTTTCTGAGTTAGTAAATCGTATACAGGGTGTTCGAAAAGTACCGGTACGGATGATTATTATGCCTTCCTAAACCGTTCATCCGATTGCGATGAAACTTTAGGGAATGGATGGACGCATGCCCGCGAAGGTTTCTGAGTTAGTAAATCTTATACAGGGTGTTCAAAAAGTCCAGGCACAGCTGATTATCTCAGCGGGAAATCATTTTAGAGAAAAACGTTTAATATAAAACTTTTAGGATTTTTCCCTGGCTACCCAATGGTCATATTGAATTTGACATTGACAATGACCTTCTAGGTAAAATTGATTTTTTAAAATCCGAACCTCTATTTTATATACCGAAAATGAAAAGAGCGGGAAATTTCACGTTAAAATATGTCCTTGACCATTATTTCCATGTGAACTTTATGGTCAGCGGAGGTCAAATTAAGGTCAAGTACAGTTCGACTTCGTACCATGAAAGCTATGGGCCCTATACAAATTCTTTTTGATAGTAGGATTTAGGATTTTTTAGTGGCTGTACAATGGTGATATTGTATTTGACCTTGACCATGACCTTCATTTGGAATCTCTTACATCTGACATAATATTCCAAATCAGTTACACGAAGAATCCCTTAGTTCCAACCAAATTTAATCGAGGTAACAATCATCACTGGCAAATTCAAAGGCGAAGACGTCCTCATTCACGCATACCTATGATTTCCAACGATTTAACATTCGAATTCAAGCGGCTCCAGTTCCCTTTGCGTCTTGCTTTTGCTATTACCATCAACAAAGCACAAGGTCAATCGTTGACTATTGCTGGCTTAAATTTGGAAAATTCATGTTTTTCACACGGCCAATTGTATATGGCTTGCTCCAGAGTTGGCACACCGAAAAATTTACACGTTTTTACTCCAAATAAAAAAATAAAAAACATTGTCTATCCGCTGGCCTTAAGATAAATTAATAAAAGAAATATACTTTCCAATTTAAATTAAATACATGTGTTTTTTTTTAGCGTAGCATGGCTCCCTACCTATGAGTACAGATATCTGCTAAAAATTCATTAAATGACGACCAAAATCAATCCACAATCTACCCGTGCGAAGCCGGGACGGGCTGCTAGTTTTAAATAAATTTTAATCGAAAATTGATAATTTGATCCTGATAAATTGATAAAATACAATCCCAATGGCCAAGCGGGTTTATAACACTATAGTGCTGCCATCTTGTGACAACTTGTTCAAAGAACTATCGCTCTCCGCGCGGAACGTGCGGAAAATATCTAGCATGCCAAATTGGTGTGCGGACAGGCAGGTCGTACGCACGCGGAAGAGCGCTGATTGGCTGACGGTATTTTAGTACAAGACGGGCTGAGAAAATCTATATTTTGTTGTCGACTTTTCTTTATAAGTGTCCGATTTTATTTATTTTTTTTAATACTCGATAAAATATATAGAACAAATGTGTTACATAAAGCCAAAGTATGGTTTTTAATTTTTAATAAAAATGTATTTTTTGTACGGCTTCTTCTTAAATATAAAACTGTTGAGAAATTATCGAGATATGCTGCGAAGAAAATTTAGGGAATTTCAAGACGAAACGATTGGTTTTTATCTCATTTTGCTACGATGAATAGTTCTCAAGATATTGCATTTTCTATATAAATACGCGCCGAAGGGAACGCGCGCCCTCATAAATAAATGCCTCTAATTTCACACTAAAAATTGATATTTTCCGATAATTATATAAATACCTCTGATTTCACTAAAAATTGATATTTTCCGATAATAATTTTTTTGTTTTAAAGGTAATGAAAATAGCAATTCAACCTCGGTTTTTGATCATTTTTACTAATACTAGTTATAATACTAATAAAAGAGAAAAATTACGTTCAAGTTGGACACAAAACGTGACAGAAGAAAAAAAATTGTTTAAAGGTTTAATGATTTATTTTACTATTTTTAAAAGAATTAAGGATTTATACAATTAAAAGAGGTTATTAAAACTAATTAAAACGTATTAAGGGTCGGTTTATACCGTGTTGGTAAAACCGGCCCTAAAAGTAATTAATTATATCAGGATATTCTGTAATAATCTTCATCATCGTTTTGCATGAGAGAGACCGGTGAATTACTGTCACTTCTACCCTGTAAATCGTCATTAATAATTATATTTTCATTTTCAAATTGAATGCGAGGGATGACGCTTTCCTGAGTCATGCACCTAACGGGACCATCGTAATTTCATTCTAACCTCTAAACTCCCTCTTGTTCCGCCCTTCCGCAACGAATACGCATTTCCGCAACCTACTGCAACGCATGTGAACGGACTCGAAACCTTCCGCGCGGAATGTGCTGCGCGCGCACGTTCCGCATTCCGCATTCCGCAGGCCTTCCGCACCCATCTGAACCACGCTTTAGCAGCCCCCTGCAATTTACACGTATTCCCATTATAGATATCTTTGACCACGCTTTGTCGCCAGTCGTACTAATCCGCTACGTGGCGCTTTATCGCTGGCCCTGTGTTGGCTGCTGCTGACTGCTGGCTGTTGGCTACGCTGGCTCATATAAAATTCGTTCAAACATTTACTGGACTATTTCTATTACTTCATAAAATTCCTTATCCCTACATATTTATTACAAAATGGAATAATGCTTCATTGCACTGATTGCACTCAAGTCCCTTCATTCACACCTCATTCGCCCGCTTTCAACCGGGCCAGCGACACTGCGCCACCACGCGGTTGGCGACAACGGTATGGCCATGCGAAACGCAGAGTTGCAGGGGGCTCGTTAGTATGCAAGTACGACGCTGACAGGGTTGGATCAGGTTAAAGCGCGATTTATAAACTCTTCCGCGCTGCCGCTCCCGTTCGCCGTTCCCGTTCCCGTTACCGCTGCCGTCTGAAAGGGTCATTTATAAACTTTTGCGCTGCCGCTCCCGTTCCCGTTGCCGCTGCCATAATTCGTACGCTCTGAGGTTATATTGATTTCTGACATTTGTGAGGTTAGCGTTTTATAAACATATGCCAGTGATTACGTACCGTTTGTGTATGTGTGATGCGATTAGAAAGCTGCCGTGAAGAAGCTCCTGAATCAAAAAACGGTATCGAAACTGATCTGGACGGCTATTCTGTAATTCCGGGGAGAGTGAGCGTACCTGGGAAGTGACCGTTCTTTGGGTGAGAGCTTCCCTCGCCCAGCCCATGCCCGACCGTTGAAACGTATATAGTCGGACTGGCAAAAGAGTCGTCTTCGAGAGAGTTCGGAGCTATGCTCCCCCACCATGTGGCGTGTCCCACTCTGTCATTGTCGCATGCGCGTAGCGGTGATCATGTATGGGGATCCGCATTCATCAGGTCAATTCAGAGGGCGCCAGCACTGTTGGTCCTCCAAGTTATCGTATCATTGGTCGAATCTGGCGTCAATGACACTTTATTTGAAACTCGAACCAATCAGGTTAGAGGGGACCAGCGATCGAGGCGCCAAAGTTTCTCGAGTGTGCATCCCCACTACTTCGCCAGTGATCCTCTGTGGTGGGGGAACGTTGCTCCGAGCTTTCCCGAAGACGACTCTTTTGCCAGTCCGACAGTATATATATACCTAAACAGCTATTCTCTAAGTGAGGAGCGGGCGATGTTCACTGAAAAAGCAAGGAGAGTGAAGGAATCACTATTCTGTAACTGCGGAAGTGCTCCCATCGCACGAAAACGGGTGAACTTACTTCTACTGGTCAAGACCGTGAGAAGCAGTCTGCTCCCCGGGAGAACGGCGGCTCTAACCTATCTACTTCTGCGCCAGCGTGCCGCAGTTTACAGTTTGTTAATTTGCGTGTTCCAACAAACGATACACAGTGGTCCGGCGATCTAAGCAAACGCGGTCATGAGTATATTAATGAGTTACATGATTTGTGCGATGTAAATTTATGTCTTAGTTATAAAAATATACTGTTAAAATAAAAGACCAAAAATTAACCAAATATTTATTCTACTATGATAACGTTTATGGAACATAATAAAAAATATATTAAACTGAAACATTCATTATTAAATGATATAAAATAATTCAAAAACATACTTATATATAAGAACTTTTTCCAGAGGTGGTAATAGGAAAAGTAGTTGGAAAAAATAATTTAACAAAAAGCACATTTCCCTAATGCTTACAATAAAAGTCAAAAGCAGCTTAATAATTAAAAAAGATATAGGTATTATACTGGTACCTAGTATTATTCCAAAATATGCATCCTTGAAAACGTACACTTATAAAACGTACCTGAAACCAAGCAAATTGTTTTAAATAGAGAAAACTGATTTCGTAACAATAAGACTGCGAAACCGTAAAAATTCAATACATTAAAATGGGACAAGAATGACATGTAAAATGTTATATAATAATCAAGGGCATGCTTCAAACTATAACTTAAACCAAAAAATGTACGTATCTGAACTTAGCATCATAGTAAGCAGTTATGAATATTATGGACTTTTGACCTATTTCAGAACCACTGTGCGATGGTCGGAATTCTGATTAACGATCCTTAGTAATTAGTATCACCGCGATATACAGGGTGTAACAGAGTAAGTGTTACAACGTGAAACTGTAGATTCCTTATGAAAGAAGAAAAAGATTTTTCCTCTTACAAAAATTTTCTGCAGGCTGTCGTTTTCGATATAAGGTAAAACAGGGTGAGTTGGCGAATGGAGTTGGCCCCTCGTTTCTATGGAAAGAAATGGAAACGAGGGGCCGACTTCATTCGCCAACTCACCCCGTTTTACCCTACAGGATGTCAAAGTTTTGAAAAAAAAAAGCGTTTTTCTTTAAACCACGAACTACTTTTTATTAGGTGTCAACACTCAAATCCGATAAAAATAGTTCGAGGTTTAAAGAAAAACGATTTTTTTTTCAAAACTGACATCCTGTATATCGAAAACGAAAGCCCGCAGAACATTTTTGTAAGAGGAAAAATCTTTCTCGCTATCGATATGTATGCAACACCTAGGAATAATTGAAATAACCAGCTGTGGCATGTCCATAACAGACTTGAGGTACTTTGATCCATATTCTGGAGAAGCACACGATCGCTCGTGCTGGAAACTCCTTTGACGCGGCTCAGCTACCGACAGAAGCCCGATATTTTTTCTTCAGTAAAATATATATAATTTGAAAGGTGACACTACAAGCTATATTTTGATGCCAATAGATATTAATTTATTTCAATTATTTGCAAGTGAATCATAGTTCAACGGTACCTCACCGTGGTGTATGAATACTTTTTACCCCACTGTATTTTTTGAGTGGGCAAGGATGCCGTTGCTCGTCCCTGGCCATAAAAGGAGTCATGTTGCATCGAATGACGGTTCGATTCTTTGTACCTGGATAAGCCAGGTATTAAGTTAATCCGACCGGCCATCTATTAGATTCGTCTTGTCTTCCCTTTACAAAGCTGATTTATTATTCTAAGTATAGCGGTATCTATTACAATAGGTATTTTTTGTCGGAAATGGCTTCTTCCGATGCGGTCGGTAATTACCCCTTCCCGAGTATGGTTAGGGACTGCGAGCGCACGTGCAGCCTAGATTCGCCGAAAAATACCCCGTACCGTTTCGTAGATTCCGAGAGTAGCTATAGATTTGCGAGGTATTTCTGACTGTGATACTATTAAACGGTTCGAAGCATTGTGTCGAATTCCGTTTATCGCGAGACGGAACAGCGACCGATAGCAGAGTTAAGAGAGAATAAACTAAATGCGCTTTGAATTAGACAGGATGGTTAATACTTGACGGTAGGTTATAAATTAACAGTTTCTCCGCTCATTATTTCTCGTTAGAATAGCAGTCCTAAATTAGTATAGAATATTCGAATTTACCGCTATAAAATAAAGTAACCCTTGAAGAGGTTATACGGGCTTTGGTGAACGAGTTATATACAGGGTGTAACAGAGTAAGTGTTACAACGTGAAACTGTAGATTCCTTGTGAAAAAAGAAAAAGATTTTTCCTCTAACAAAAATGTTCTGCGGGCTTTCGTTTTCGATATACAGGATGTCAGTTTTGAAAAAAAAATCGTTTTTCTTTAAACCTCGAACTATTTTTATCAGATTTGAGTGTTGACACCTAATAAAAAGTGATCTCGTGGTTTAAAGAAAAACGTTTTTTTTTCAAAACTTTGACATCCTGTAGGGTAAAACGGGGTGAGTTGGCGAATGAAGTCGGCCCCTCGTTTCCCTTTCTTTCCATAGAAACGAGGGGCCAACTCCATTCGCCAACTCACCCTGTTTTACCTTATATCGAAAACGACAGCCTGCAGAAAATTTTTGTAAGAGGAAAAATCTTTTTCTTCTTTCATAAGGAATCTACAGTTTCACGTTGTAACACTTACTCTGTTACACCCTGTATATCGCGGTGATACTAATTACTAAGGATCGTTAATCAGAATTCCGACCATCGCACAGTGGTTCTGAAATAGGTCAAAAGTCCATAATATTCATAACTACTTACTATGATGCTAAGTTCAGATACGTACATTTTTTGGTTTAAGTTATAGTTTGAAGCATGCCCTTGATTATTATATAACATTTTACATGCCATTCTTGTCCCATTTTAATGTATTGAATTTTTACGGTTTCGTAGTCTTATTGTTACGAAATCAGTTTTCTCTATTTAAAACAATTTGCTTGGTTTCAGGTACGTTTTATAAGTGTACGTTTTCAAGGATGCATATTTTGGAATAATACTAGGTACCAGTATAATACCTATATCTTTTTTAATTATTAAGCTGCTTTTGACTTTTATTGTAAGCATTAGGGAAATGTGCTTTTTGTTAAATTATTTTTTCCAACTACTTTTCCTATTACCACCTCTGGAAAAAGTTCTTATATATAAGTATGTTTTTGAATTATTTTATATCATTTAATAATGAAAATGTTTCAGTTTAATATATTTTTTTATTATGTTCCATAAACGTTATCATAGTAGAATAAATATTTGGTTAATTTTTGGTCTTTTATTTTAACAGTATATCTTTAGTTATTGATATACTTATGACCGCGTTTGCTTAGATCGCCGGACCACTGTGTATCGTTTGTCGGAACACGCAAATTAACAAACTGTAAACTGCGGCACGCTGTCACAGAAGTAGGCAGGTTAGAGTCGCCGTTTCCCCGAGGAGCAGACCGATTCTCTCCCGGGAACTACGTTCACCGGGTTACAGAATAGCGACGAGGAACCTCGCCACTTTTCCGGTGAACTCCGCCCACTTCTCACGGGAACAGGCTTTCACTCAGTTACAGAATAGCCGTCCTGAACGACGCCAACACCCGCGGATGACTACGCATGCGCATTCACGCTTGTCCGGTGATTCTATTGGACGAGGAGACCCGCGGGTGTGCTCATGCAAAACACGCAATTTTACTATGGTGCATGTGATCGCGGACATACGGTACTGTCGTTTGTTTGCTGTAGATAAGTTTATTTAGCTACAGAATATTATAAATGTAATGTAAATGTAATAAGAAAGCATTTTAACCCTCCGTTAGTCGGGTGGGTTGAACCCGACTAACGGAGGGTTAAGGGTCACGTGACGCAGTCGGTTTCGATGCCATTTTTTGATTCAGGAGCTTCTTCACGGCAGCTTTCTAATCGCATCACACACAAACGGTACGTGATCACTGGCATATGTTTATAAAACGCTAACCTCACAAATGTCAGAAATCAATATAACCTCAGAGCGTACGAATCATGGCAGCGGCAACGAAAACGGGAGCGGCAGCTGAAAAGTTTATAAATTACCCTTTCAGACGGCAGTGGTAACGGGAACGGGAACGGCGAACGGGAGCGGCAGCGCGGAAGAGTTTATAGGGAAGCTGCACGAACCGGCGAACAGTGCCCCCTAGTGATCGCTGCTGGAATATAGTTGGTATAAACAAAACGTGTCAGTAAATTTTTTTAAGTCGGTGTTTTCTTCGTGTAATGTAATTTTTGAAGTATTTTGTGCATTTGTTTCCAAAAATGGACAAAGTTATTCGCTGTGGGTTTGAAAAAATTTATTTCAATAATAACACAGACCATCAGAAATGCTAAAAGGAGAGAAGTTATGTGAAGCAAAACATGTGATAAATGTTCAGAAAATAGAACACCATGGACTGTTTTTTATAACTGGACATGTTATAAGACAAATGTCTATCAATTTACCCCCTTTATAAAGTTATTTCCATCTAAGGAACTTTCAAACACAAAATATTCTTTATTTGTTTCGTAAGAGTCAAAACAACACTGTGTTTCAACACTACTTTTTGTATTGACGGGATGGATTATTCCTCTTCATCTTCATTGTCAGCTTGTATCACCTGCATCATTTTAGGGCTGAAAACAGTTTCAGAAGTGCGGTCGATCCTTTTCATATATCTTTCAAAACGAGAAATAGCCTGCGTCTCCGCTTCTGTTGAAATTTGGGACCGTGTCGCAGAGAATATAGTTGGAATATACGCAGGATGAGACTGCATGGTACTTCGTTAGCCTCCGACAAAATGTGCACTACATATTTTTGAATATTTTGTTGGTACCCATAGAGTTCGTTCCAACGAACACGAGAACTCGTTCTGAACTCGACGGAGTGTGCGCAGTCTGATTTTTGGGACGGCTAGATCAGACTACGCACACTCCGTCGAGTTCAGAACCAGTTCTCGTGTTAGTTGGAACGAACCTAAAGAACCATCCTCACTGAAATATTGCAATGATAATAATTTTGTTCTCAACGACTACTAACCTAAACTTACTTTTTTCGGTTAACAGCTTTTATCCACTGCTGTCGCCTTCCCACAATGATAATTTTGTTCTCAACGACTACTAAACTTACTTACTTTTTTCGGTTAACAGCTTTTATCTACTGCTGTCGCCTTCCCATTTCGTAGGATTTACCCGGGAATGAGTAAAACTTAATATTACTGTTTTCGCAAGAATTTTCAGCATTTTTGCAATTAGTAACACAACAGTTTCGATCCGATTTAGGCATGATTCACTTTAAAATCACTATTAAACTCTGATATAACTTAATACTATCACGAATTGTTTATACCAAGAATATGCAGAGAATCTCCACCGATGGCGCCACTAATCAAGGTGCAGCTTCCCTATAAATCGCGCTTTAACCTGATCCAACCCTGTCAGCGTCGTACTTAACGGGCGTTGCTTCACCCGGCGATTAGTCTCCCGTATCGGTGATCTAGTCTCCCGTATCTGTCATCTACCATATGTCCGCGATCAAAGAGCCCATAGCAAAATTGCGAGTTTTGCATGAGCACGTCTGTGGGTCTCCTCGTCCAATAGAATCACCGGAGAAGCGTGAATGCGCATGCGTAGTCATCCGCGAGTGCAGTTCGACTTCGATTTCGAGATGCGAGAATCGAAATCGAAGTCGAACTGCACTCGCGGATGACTACGCATGCGCATTCACGCTTCTCCGGTGATTCTATTGGACGAGGAGACCCACAGAGGTGCTCATGCAAAACTCGTAATTTTGCTATGGGCTCTTTGATCGCGGACATATGGTACACCCGCGGCCACGGTATCTGTCGCTGGTGACTTTTTTTAAACGTTATTTTTATTTAAACGTTATTTAAACGTGCGTAATGAGCGCATGAGAATTAATTGTTCATTGGTTAGTACGTTTAAAAATAACGTTTAAAAAAAGTCACCAGCGACAGATATCTGGGCCCCTATTCTCGAATTTTGTCGTATAGGTTAGGCAAGTATCTCAAATTATTGACGCGCGCGCGACCTCGTGGATAGTCCACGAAACTTTGGGGTGATAAGTGACCAATCAGGATCAAGTATTCCGTTGTCTGTCACCCACCACAACGGAATACTTGATCCTGATTGGTCACTTATCACCCCAAAGTTACGAACTGCGACCACCTCGTGGCGCCACTAGAGATACTTGCCTAGCCTATACGAAAATCAAGTAAAGTTACTAGATTCTCGAGCGGTTCGTTAAAAACGGTATTCTCGAAACGTCGCATACGACACGTATACGAGAATTCTCGAACGCTTTTACGACGAGTGGGTCGCAGTATGCGAGATTCGAAAGTCGTATACGAGACTAGGGTAAAAGGAATGAGAAGCTATACATAAACCGGGTATAACCTATAAGCTACGTACAGTAATAATATAAGGTATATATACATACAGTGATACGTGTACCATATGTCCGCGATCAAACCTACCATAGCAAAATTCCGAGTTTTGCATGAGCACCCCCGTGGGCCTATTATACATGTATAATTACATTATTTCTTAGTTCATTTATGTTTCTGTAACAATACACAATACATATTTAAGAGAATAATCTTCATTTCATCTTGAGTATCAAGTTTTCTTTTTAATAATTGCAGTTTTTGTTCGTGGTATTGTTTTCGGATGTTTAAATCTTCTTCTGCAATCCTTGCAAGTTTCATCGTATGCTCTTCCGTCTTTTGAATTCTTTTTACTGCCGCTCGCGATTTCGCAGGGAAGCGTCTTTAAGGCCATCACACACAAAATTCCGTAAGGCCGAAAGACGTAAGCGTAAGCGAATAAACCAATCAGGATCAAGTATTCCGTTGTCCGTTACCCTACCACAACGGAATACTTGATCCTGATTGGTCTATTCGCTTACGCTTACTGCTTACGGCCTTACGGAATTTTGTGTGTGATGGCCTTTACCCGCTACCATCATTTGAAAATCCAAGATTTCCAATGAAACTCTCCGTTCATTGGTCAAGTACAACAGTAAACCTGGCAACCTTACTTCAAATTGTCGTATGGTCTTCGTGTACGACTCTCAAGTCGTACGTTCTCGAGAATAGGTTTCCGAAGTCGTATACGACATTTAGCGTTCGAGAAATCTCGTGTACGACAATTCTCCCACGACATTTGAGAATAGGGGCCCTGTTGTAGCTGTAGCTGGTGATTTTTTTAACCCTTCGTTACTCACGTAGGTTTTTGAAACATAAGAACTAACCTGGGGTGTACCCCACACCCCAGTTAAAAATTAACGTTTTCTTAGTGAAAAATTGAAATTTTTTAATACTTTTTTTTAACTATAAAGTTTGAGATATTTCCTAATGACCTCAATATTAAAAAAAAAATTTCGTAATTTTCTAATTGAAAATAAAACTCGAAGTCTCGGTACATGAGGTCTCGGTTTTCAGACGCTCAGATCTCCCTGCCGATTTTTATTAAAAAATAGTATAAATAATAGACTGAGGATAGTTATCATACTCTCGTTTTATTAACGAAGGACAAATTAACAAATTGGAACAAGTTTTATAGAAAAATATTAAATATTTAATTAATTACAGATTGTTAAAAATCACTTTTTAACACTTTGCAGCGTTCTGTCGGATAAACAAATCGGTTTTGTCTTGCGCTTTTGGTGCCAAATTCTTTAATGAAATGTTCTCGAAAGGTATTGAAAGTGCCAACCTCGAAAAAAAGAAACTCTAGGCATGGCATGCAAAAAAAGGAGGTTGGGATGTCGCCAAACCCCACGTGAGCAACGAAGGGTTAAATATTATTTTTAAACGTACTACCCAATGAACAATTGAAGAGCTCGGGGCAATAAGGGACCTAAGCCTCATTTGAAGAATAAGGAGTAAATGAGGTTTAAAGTTTTGGACGAAATCCTGAAATCATATTTTAAATTTTTATAATGTTTAACTTAACTTGTTATATTCGTAATAGACTGTTAAATATCCTTTACCAAACAAAACCATGTTGATTTTGTTGTGGTTTATGACGTTCTTGCTTGAAAATTTGCCACTATTTTGCAAGTCGGCAAGAAGGTCGTTATAGTCTGGTGGCGACATCTGTCGCGTAATAGCCGTACAACTTCAGTGGTGGCTTATGACCTTCTTTACAAATGCCATTTGACTAAAATAGTGAATTTTCAAAAATTGTGACTTAGGTCCCTTATTGCCCCGAGCTCTTCAATTAATTCTCATGCCCTCATTAGCTACGGTGGCGTCTACTCTCGTTAATGAAAGCATGAGGATTATTAATCATTGGTTAGTACGTTTAAAACTAACATTAAAAAAAAGTCACCAGCGACAGATTTCGTGACCGCGGGTGTACACCCGGGGTCACGGATTCTGTCGCTGGAGACTTTTCAAAATGTCATTTTTAGACGTACTAATCAATGAACAATTAGTTGTCATGTTCTCGTTAGCTACGGCGGTGTTTGCCCTGACTAATGAAAGTATGAAAATTGATAGATCATTGGTTAGCCTACGTTTAAAAATTACAGTTTAAAAATTACCAGCGACAGAGTTCATGACCCCGGGTGTAGGTATTATACATACGACGCACGGGTGCTATGCGCTTCTATACCTACAGAGTCGAAGTGAGGAAATTTATAACGATTGCTGTAATAAATTTGCTCGTTTCGAATAACAAAGCTGCACGCTCTGACCGCACAAAAAATTTCGCGAATTAGAAGAGAGGAAGAATAGTTGACTTCCTCTGATCTAGACCTATATAGCTCCTAAGGGCAAATTTGTGCAGATATAGCTCTTCCCTTCCGCACCGCTAACCACATTGAGCGACCTTCGGGTACCATGAAACGAATTTTAGAAATTCGCCGCGAGGCACTGCCAATCCCGCGTATATACATATGGGGCATTCCATGCCAAGTCACCGAGTTTTTGACTCGACCCTCTTCAATTTCGCTCATTTTTGGATGTTTTAGTACTTATTAAAAGCAACGTGTACACCAGTTTTTAGCCTTTTATTCCAAACCGTTATTGAGTAATCGATTTTTTAAATTTTGAAGCAAAAAATGTTCAATTAACGATAGACTAGTAATAAATATCGATATCTATAAAAAGTAGGGTATCATTTTTTTCGTCTGTAAATGTAGTTTCAGAAAATAAATAAAAGACAATTATTCGAAGTAATTATCACTTAGTTATTAACGTTTAAAAATTTAAATCGACATTTTCAAAAAGTCCGACCCCTTCGATTTTTTTGAAAAATTTTCCCAAAATTCTACTCCATATTACGCAACTTTTAAGCCGCAGTTTGAGATGCGATCACAATTTTTTCTATTTTTTATCGAATATTGATAATTTAATTTTTTTCTTTTTGGATTAAATTATCTATAATTTTACTCTCTTGACTAAATATCGTCCAAAAACATTAAAAACAATTTTATTGAAAGCGATCAAATTATTTTAATCAATTTAAAATATTTTATTTGGTCATATCATTTTACACTTCATATAATCTTTTTTATTATTATGTTTCTCACTTAACGATTGCTTTTTATATATTTTTTTAATTGCTTTTGTGAAAAACTTAAGGTTTTATTGCCACATAATTTTATTGCAAAAGAGCAAGCAGCTTATTTGAGAGTTCTTAAAGAATCTTTGAAAGAGCATGAATTCATAGTAATTATTGATTTTACTGATAATTATGCGTTCGTTCAGGATGCTGCACCGGGATTCCACTGGAATAATGATCAAGCGACGGTATACACTGTAGTTATTTATTATAAGATAGATAATGAACTTACTCATCAAAGTATGGTTATTATTTCTGATTGCTTAAATCATGATGCTATTGCTGTTCATGTTTACTCTGGGGTTATTATCAATTTTATTAAATCTCTGTCATCTGAAGTTCACACAATTTTTTTCTTTTCGGATGGTGCACCTCAACAATATAAGAATTATAAGCATAGCATTAATTTATCTTATTATAAAGAAGACTATGGAATAAATGCGGAGTGGAATTTTTTTGCAACGGCACACGGAAAAGGACCTTGTGATGGAATAGGCGGGACAGTTAAAAGAATGGCCGCATGAGTTAGTTTGCAGTTGCCACCTCATCTACAAATATTAACACCGATATAATTGTTCGAGTGGTCGTCGAAAAATTTACCAAATATAAATATCCGGTTCTCAAAAATTCAAGAATATAGTGCAATGAAAGAAAAATTGGAAGATCGCTTCAGAAATGCAAAACCGATACCAGCGACACAGAAAATCCATAAAATTACGCGTTTACTAAATCCTATTGTGGAAGTAAAGTCATTTTCCCTTTCAGAGACAAGTTTACACATCACAGTACAATTAAGAAATATAATAAGCAATCGTTAAGTGAGAAAAAATAATAATAAAAAAGATTATATGAAGTGTAAAATGATATGACCAAATAAAATATTTTAAATTGATTAAAATAATTTGATCGCTTTCAATAAAATTGTTTTCAATGTTTTTGGATGATATCACTGGTCAACAGGGATTTTGTCACACGAACCAGACTAGGTGATTCTTATAGATTTATGTGCGCTAAAAACGAATCTGACTCTCAAATTTTCGTATCACGTCAGGATTTTGAAATACTTGAGGTTAAATATACGAAAATGAGGGATTTTGGCTATATTCACGGGTCTATTACAATGAAACTAAAAAAAATTTCTTAATTGCACTTACAGCATTTGAAAGTGTCGTTTTTGAACTTTTCAATACATTACTTGATTGTTCCTAAACGCAAATGTCAGTACGACAAGTGTATCGTTTAGGTCCACCGCGCTACGCACCTAAATGTATCAGGCGCGTGGTGTGGTGGACCAACATGATCGACTTGTTGTACTGAAATTTGGCTTTGTAAAATCGTTTAGGAATAATCAAGTAATATATTGAAAAGTTCAAAAATAACACTTTCAAATGCTGTAAGTGCAATTAAGAAAAAGTTTTTAGTTTCATTGTAATAGATCCGTGAATATGGCCAAAATCGCCCGTTTTCGTATATTTAACCTCAAGTATTTCAAAATCCTGACGTGACACGCAAATTTGAGAGTCAGATTCGTTTTTAGCGCACATAAATCTGTAAGAATCACCTGGTCTGGTTCGTGTGACAGAAAAAAAATGTAATTTTGTTGACCAGTGTATTTAGTCAACAGAGTGAAATTATAGATATTTCAATCCTAAAAGAAAAAAAATTTAATTTTCAATATTCGATAAAAAATAGAAAAAATTGTGATCACATCTCAAACTGCGGCTTAAAAGTTGCGTAATATAGAGTAGAATTTTGGGAAAATTTTTCAACAAAAATCGAAGGGGTCGGACTTTTTTAAAACGTCGATTTTAATCTTTAAACGTTAATAACTAAGTTATAATTACTTCGGATAATTTTCTTTTATTTATTTTCTGAAACTACATTTGAAGACGAAAAAAATGATACCCTATTTTTTATAAATATCGATATTTATTACTAATCTATCATTAATTGAACATTTTTTGCTTCAAAATTTAAAAAATCGATTACTCAATAACAGTGGAATAAAAGGCTAAACATTGGTGTACAAGTTGCTTTTAATAAGTACTAAAACATCAAAAAATGAGCGAAATCGAAGAGGGTCGAGTTAAAAACTCGGTGACTTGGCATGGAATGACCCATATACCGCATGTCCTATGGCCAACCGCGCAGGTGAGCTGCGACCTGAATTCTTGACTTCGGCAGTATTTATGGTACAGTTAGAGTGGGCTTCAGACGAGTGCGCTGCATAAGAACGAAAAGTGTCGACTGCTCTTCTAATAGCTGTCAATTCGGGAGATCGAAGCGTTTCGTGTAACCTCAAAATCGTAAAGTTTTGAATTAGTAGTGAATAAGTAGATAAGCTAGGCTGGTTCGGCGTCACCCACGTGACCAAAAGTGGCGGGAAATTTGAATTTTGCGAAAGTGCGCATGCGCCATGGCGGGAAATTTGAATTCGCGCATCACGTGACCCAGTGGAGCTCTGTGATTGGTCGAACCCCCACTCCTCGACCCAATGGAGCTCTGTCATTGGTTGAACCCCCACTCCTCGACCCCCACCAGATGGCGCCACTGTCGACGCTAGGTGTCGCCACCGTAGGCGGCGACCATTTTGAATGTTCCTCCAACAGAGCTCTGTGATTGGTCGAACCCCCACTCCTCGACCCAATGGAGCTCTGTCATTGGTTGAACCCCCACTCCTCGACCTCCACCAGATGGCGCCACTGTCGACGCTAGGTGTCGCCACCGTAGGCGGCGACCATTTTGAATGTTCCTCCAACAGAGCTCTGTGATTGGTCGAACCCCCACTCCTCGACCCAACGGAGCTCTAACATTGGTTGAACCCCAACTCCTCGACCCCCACCAGATGGCGCCACCGTCGGCGGCGGCCATTTTGAAGTGCTCATGCGCCGTGGCGGGGAAATTTGAATGATACTCCTCCTCGACTCCCACCATCAACGCCAGGTGGCACCACTGTCGGCGGGTAGTCAACGCCAGGTATCTTGCTACTGCGCGTCCGATGACGTCATCGTTTCTCGTGCAGGTTCCGACAGGTACGTGCAGGTTCAGACTTGCACCGCGCTACTGCGCAGTTTCGACCGCGTCGCATTCCTGAGTGATGACGTCATAGCATCGCTACTGCGCAGTAGACCGGCCTTGGAATGCGTGCAGGTTCAGACTTGTTCCGCGCTACTGTACAGTTTCGGCCGATCTGCGCGCGTCACATTCCTGAGTGATGACGTTATAGCTTCTCGACGGGCACGAACACGTTTACCCCCACCACCACCACAACGTCTTTGCTTAAATACCGCGCATCACCGCGCTCACGTCATTAGTCACATCGTGCTCACGAAACGACAACATGTCTTCCGAACAGTGCCGGAATATTGTGAACATCCATCGACAGGCTTTCGAGCTGATCGATCGCAAAAGAGTTGATCCCATCAAGATCACGCAATGGATCCGACGTGGGACCGAGAGTTTACGCCTACTCGGACGATTGATACGCCGAGAGGGGGCATCGGTCGCCGATAAACAACGGTACCTAGCCGCCATTCGCCAGGTGAAGAGTTATAATCGAAAACTCAAGAGCTTGCTCGTGAGAGGTGGACGTCTTGGTCAACGTGAACAGAGACGCGTCTCGTGGGAGGATCTCCAGTCGGCGTTCGACGGACGCATCCGCACGGGTGTGATCGTAAACCTGCGAAATCTGGATCCCCCACCGCCTTCCTGCAGGACGCGCTGGCCCTCTTCACACCGCGCATCAAGAACGCGCTCAAGAGGGAGAATGCGTTGAAGGTGAATGCTGTACTGGAGGGCGAGTACAGCATCTTCAAGAATGACGAAGAGATCGTCGAACTGAAGACCTTCGCCACGAAGAACGTCCCAATCCTGCAGACCACCGATTTGAGACAATGGTTCATCGAGAATGTGCGGGACCCCATTCTCCGGCAAATGGAGGAATTCCAGGAGCGAGACTCGGGTTGGACGTTGCGAGTCGTCATCAACTTGACCGTCAACGTGAACCGGTACAACCCAATGAGAGGTAGCTCCTATCTGGAACTTCCTGGGTTTATCAAGAGGAAGGAGGCCTGTGTTAACGTGCAGAATACCGACGACCAGTGTTTTAAGTGGGCACTCCTTTCTGCACTGCATCCCGTTTATCGGCGAGATAATCCCAAACGTGTGTCAAAGTACAAGCCGTACGAAAACGAATTGAACTTTGCGGGCATAGACTTCCCAGTGACGTCGAGAGAGGTCCCGAAGTTTGAGAAGCAGAATGAGCTCTCAATCAACATCTACGTTCTGCTGAAGCGTAAAGAAACATTTTCGATCGCACCCATCCACGTCACCTCGCACAAGAAGACCAAACATGTGAATCTCCTCATGATTCAAGATCGATACGTCGACGAGGAATCGAATGAGGAGGAGGAGGTGAACGAGGATGATGAAACTCACACCAACTACCACTACGTGTGGATAAAGGACCTCTCTCGGCTGGTCAGCGCACAACTTTCCAGGACCTATAGAAAAAAGTATATCTGTGATCGCTGCCTGCACTACTTCGGAAGCCTCGAAGACTTGGGCAACCGTGAAATCGACTGCGTCCAGGTGAATCGGTGCAAAGTCAAGATGCCTGCACCGATGCACAGCACCTTGAAGTTTAAGAACTTTAACTTCAAGGAAAGGGTGCCGTTTGTCGTCTACGCAGACTTCGAGTGTCTCCTGAAGAACGTCGACCTGCAGCAGACGAGCAAGACGAGAGTTTGTCAAGTGCACGAACCGTTCAGTGTGGGCTACTACGTGAGGTGTAGCTACGACGACACGCTGTCGCATTACAACAGCTTTCGCGGACCGAAACCTGCTGAATGGTTCGCGCGCAAACTTTCTGAACTGGTCGAGCAGGTCGAAGGAGTCCTCGAGCACACCGTACCCATGCAACCGCTCACGGAGGAACAGGAGAGGGCTTTCCACAGCGCCGAGAAGTGTCACATTTACGGGGAGTCGCTGCTGGATGTGAAGAGAGTTCGGGACCACTGCCATCTCACCGGCAGATACAGGGGTGCAGCGCACCAGGACTGTAACCTGAATTATCAAGATTCGCGCACCATTCCCGTAGTCTTCCACAATCTCAGCGGCTACGACAGCCACCTCATCATCAAGGAGATATCCACCTGCTTCGACGGCCGGATCGACCTCCTGCCCTTGAACATGGAGCGATACGTCTCGTTCACGAAACATCTAAAGGGCAGCGACATCGCTCTTCGGTTCATCGACTCCTTCCGCTTCATGGCATCGTCGCTGGAGAACTTGGCTTCTTACCTCGCGGAGGCACCGATCACCAAGAGCGAGTTCCCGCAGATCCAGACCGAACAGTTCGAATTGTTGAGGCGGAAAGGTGTCTTCCCCTACGAGTTTCTCGACGCGTGGGCCAAGCTGGACGTCACGGAGTTGCCGACCCAGCAACAATTTCACAGCCGTCTCAACGGCTGCGGCATCTCCGACGAGGACTACGAACACGCCCAGAGGGTCTGGCGTGAGTTCAACGTGGGAACTCTGGGCGAGTACGCGGACCTCTACCTCAAGACCGACGTCCTGCTGCTGGCCGACGTTTTCGAGAACTTTCGCGACGGTTGCATCGAAGCGTACGGTTTGGATCCAGCCCATTACTACACCACACCCGGCCTCACGTGGGACGCCATGTTGAAGTACACCGCAATCGAGCTGCAACTGCTCACCGATATCGACATGCTCATGTTCGTCGAACGGGGAATCCGAGGCGGTGTCAGTCAGTGCAGCAACCGTTATGCCCGAGCCAACAACGCGTACATGAGGGACTACAATCCCGAAGAGGAGACGAAGTACCTCATGTACTTCGATGTGAACAACTTGTACGGCTGGGCGATGACGCAACATCTCCCGTACGGTGGCTTCGAGTGGGTGGAGAACCTCGCCGGTGACTTCCAGTGGAATGTGTCCGATGACTCGCCCATCGGATACATACTTGAGGTGGACTTGGACTATCCTGAAGCCATCCACGACGTCCACCGAGACCTGCCGCTGTGTCCCGAGCAGATGAAGCCACCGGGCTCGAAAGAGTCCAAGCTTCTGACGACGTTGTACTCGAAATCACGTTACATCATCCACTACCGCAACCTCAGGCAAGCTCTTGAGCACGGTCTACGGCTCACCAACATCCACAGAGCCCTGAAGTTCGACCAGTCACCGTGGCTCAAGAGCTACATAGACTTGAACAGCGGTATGAGGAAACGAGCCCGCAATGAGTTTGAGAAGAACTTGTTCAAACTCATGAACAACGCGGTGTTCGGTAAGACGATGGAGAACGTGCACAAACGTGTTGACGTCAAACTCGTAACCAAGTGGAAGGGCAGATACGGTGCCGAAGCACTCGTCGCCAAGCCCAACTTCCACAGCCGAGCCGTTTTCGCTGAAAACCTCGTAGCCGTGCAGCTCAACAAGATCGAGGTTTTGCTGAATAAGCCGATCTACGTGGGGTTCTGCGTACTCGACTTGTCGAAAACTTGTGTTTACGAGTTTCACTACGACTTCATGATACCGACCTTCAAGAGCAATTGCAAGCTGCTCTACACGGACACCGATAGCCTCATCTACGAAGTGCGAGGTGGGGACGTCTACGATGTGATGAAGCGTCACATTGGGCGCTTCGACACGTCCGACTACCCCACCGAGAACGCCTTCGAGATGCCGCTGGTGAACAAGAAGGTGGTCGGCCTCATGAAGGACGAGTGCAACGGTCAGATCATGACGGAATTCGTCGGACTCCGCAGTAAAATGTACAGCGTGCGGGTCAACGGCGAGGACCGCATGAAGAAGGCCAAGGGCGTCAAGTCGTCGGTGCTCGCGAGCACCATAGATTTCGAGGACTAAGTCGCCTGCTTGAGGCAAAATACCACACAGTATCGCTCGCAGTACCTCTTTCGATCGAGGCTACACGAAGTGCAGACTGTGCAGCAGACCAAACTCGCGCTAAGTCCGCATGACGATAAGAGGTGCCTGCAGCCCGACACCACGGACACTCTGCCCTGGGGGCACTGCAGAATAACTGATGTAAATATGGATGTGTGGATGAGTAAATGAGTGTGTGTGTATGGAATAGGGTTACGATTGTAAATATAGGTAGGATTACAAATGTAAATGTAGGTGTGAATATACTTAAGTGAAACTAAGCGGCATGACGAGAGAGAGCCCTCAAGTACCGCAGCACTAAAGACTTCCAATCGATTGCTCTACTCCATTCGAAGATTCTCCTCGTATTTGCCAGGAGAGTGACGCGTGTCACCTCTCACCCCTATAAATGAATATAAACGTGGACTTGTGTGTGTGGAGGAATAAACGAATCATTTATTTGTCCAACTGTTGTGTGAATCATTGAAACCCAACCACTTTACAAATAGTCTATTTCCGCGTCTCTTGAGCACCCGCTCCACGAGGTAGATGTCGGGATGTTTGACCGTGGTGAGTTTCTCGTCCGAACACGTCGATGCGCTCATGGTGGTACTGACGAAGAGACATCGTGCGATCCCACTAATAAATGATGTCGGCTTCACGCAATTCCTCGATGATGGATATGATCTCGTTGGAGTGACCAGAGTTACCGGCAGCCTGAGACGCCAGCAGCAGCCGAAGGCGATCCACGAGTTCGTTGGGATCATCCCAGTACGTGTAATCCACACGTTTGTCACTCTCGGCGACCATGTATCGTGGCAGTCTCGCTCCTCCGCGTTTCGGCGACTCAGCGTGGTAACCGATAGCTCTCGCGATAATGCTGTTGAACTTGATGCTCTTGCTATCGTGTATCAGTCCACTCTCGGTATAATACTTTCTGTGCGCATTCGTCGCAAGGATGATTTTTCCATAATTGTTCAGATCATGCCGACTCACGAGGGTCTCGTCGGGCGTCTTCTTGAGCAGTAACTCGATCAGACCTCTGGTGTTCGGATAAACTACGTCACCCACGCGAATGAGATTACGTTCGAAAACTATCGGAGAATTGCCAATCATCAACCGCCCTCCGGGTAGCTCGCGCACACCGTAAATCGTGTCCTGATCTTTCGTTTCCAGCTTCCCCAAGTACTCCTCCTCCTCCTCCTCCTCCTCCTCCTCCTCCTCCTCCTCCTCCTCCTCCTCCTCCTCCTCCTCCTCCTCCTCAACGTCACCCGTTATCGTCCGGAAGGATACATCGTCTTCCTCCGACAGCGGCTCCTCCTTCTCCTGCTTCGGCTCAGTCTTAACGGGTGCCACGGACCGAACCAATTTCTCCAGGGGAGTCACCATAGGTTTGAAGACTTCACTCATCACGCGCTCGGTCCTCTCTCTGCCCATTTTTATCATTCGATGCTTTCGTCGAATCGCGTCACTGGCTTTCACGATTTGACGTAAAACGTCCTTCTCCTTGCGTATCTCACTGTGCATGTTGACGTGATCGGATGCAAGAGTCAACTGATCAACACTTCAACAATCACTGCACATTTATCAGGTTCACGAAGCAGTCAAAACCCCTTCTGATCTATTTCCGCATCTCTTGAGCACCCGCTCCACGAGGTAGACGTCGGGATGTTTGACCGCGGCGAGTTCTTCCTCGTGGAGAACATCAGATACATCTGGGGTGTATCCTCAAAGATACATCTGGAGTGTATCCTCAGAGATACATCTGGGGTGTATCCTCAGAGATACATCTGGGGTGTATCCTCAGAGATACATCTGGGGTGTATCCTCAGAGATACATCTGGGGTGTATCCTCAGAGATACATCTGGGGTGTATCCTCAGAGATACATCTGGGGTGTATCCTCAGAGATACATCTGGGGTGTATCCTCAGAAATATATCTTCTGTGTATCCTCAGAGATACATCTTAAAATTTTGATTTAAATCCAGGGTGTAACTGAATGATCAATCTATATAAACGCGCAACTTATAGCCCTCGCACCAGTCATGACAGAACTACGATTCGACCAACAGTCTACGAGGCTGCCCGTAGTGAACTTTGATGAGCTCACGCAACGGAGTGTCGAGAAGAAGCGGCACGGTGATATGCCGCCAAATAGCGTGCGGGCAGTGTTTTGCGGGCCATCCAATTGCGGCAAGACGAACGCGCTGCTCACCCTCGTGACACACCCCGATGGACTGAGATTCGAGAACGTATACGTCTACTCGAAATCGCTCAATCAGCCCAAGTACAGGTTCCTGGAAAAAGTGCTCGATTCGGTGGACGGTGTCGAGTATCTTGCTTTCAACGAGCACGAGCAGGTGATGTCGCCGGAAGAGACACGTCCAAACTCGATAATGATCTTCGACGATATCGCTTGCGAGAATCAAGACAATATCAGAGCCTTTTTCTGCATGGGTCGACACAGGGATGTCGACTGCTTCTACCTCTGTCAGACGTACGCTCGTATTCCCAAACACCTGGTGCGCGATAACGTCAACCTGCTGGTGCTCTTCCGGCAGGATGACATGAATCTCCGACACGTTTACGACGATCACGTGAACACGGATATGCCTTACGCGAAGTTCAAGGACATATGCTCTGCTTGCTGGAATGCCGAAAAGTACGGATTCGTTGTCATCGACAAGGACCGGGAGCTCAACGAGGGCAGATACAGGAGGGGTTTCGACTGCTTCGTGAACCTGACAAATGCGATTGTATCAAGACCCGAAAATGACTGCAGTCTTGATAAGTTAGACCATTTTCCCATATATGGACAAAAAGGTAGATGTAGAAACTGCAAATCAGGTCAGACACAAGTATTTTGCAGAAAATGCAATGTAAGACTATGTTTTGCACTTAACAGAAACTGCTTTGCGGATTTTCATACTATATTCTCATAAAATTTATAGAGTTTATTGAGACTAATAAAAAATGTATAAGATGAAATGCCCATCCATGGAACGGTTTTTGAGATATTTCCGCTCAAAGTCGTCGATGTCGCATACATCACCGGGTGCCGAGAGGCAGAGGCGGTCCACGACCCATGATCAAGGATTGCATTTATTGTCGAAAAGCCTAATTTTTTTTTAGCAATAAAGGTAAAAGAATAAAATGTTGGCTCATTATTTAAACTACGATTCCCCGATGGTAGAATAGTTAACGGAAGAAGAAGAAGAAGAAATGCTTTAATACGTAGCAGCAAGTCTGAACCTGCACGCATGACGTCACCATGATTCCGATAACATCCTCTTATTTAAGCAAAGACGTTGTGGTGGTAGAGGTGGTGGGGGTAAACGGGTTCGTGCCTATCCAGAAGCTATGACGTAATCGCTCAGGAATGTGACGCGCGCGGATCAGTCGAAACTGTACAGTAGCGCGGAGCAAGTCTGAACCTGCATGCATTCCAAGGTCTGTCAACTGCGCAGTAGCGATGCGATAAGGCATGACGTCATCGCTCGGAAATAGCGTGTGAAACTGCACAGCGATAAGGTGCAACGCTCGGAACTCGGCAGTGGCGTTGAAATTTTCGAGTCGAATAAATTTTCGTCGTTCGGCACCTCTCGAACGCGTTCGATGATGTGAGTGTGTGTGTGTGTGTGTGTACGGGAAGTTGCGAGTGAGGTCGGGGGTGGGGGTTCGACCAATGACGGAGCTCCGTGCACGCGGCGCACAAAATTCAAATTTACCCACAATTTTTGCGGTAAGTTAGATCTCCGTTGGAAAGTTAGAGCTCCGTCGCTCGCGGGTGGGGAAGGGGTGAGGGAGTAGACCGTAGCGTTGCGAGATGATGATGATGATGATGCACGTGGGAAAGTGTGCTGCGAGAGGCCCGCGAGATGGCGCTACAGGTGAGGTCTGAATCCGCGAGATAGCGCTGCGAGCGAGATCGGAGTCCGCGAGATGGCTCTACCGGAGACAGCGAGATGGCGCTGCGAGCGAGTAAGGTCGGGGAGTGGGGGTTCAACCAAAACCAAAGTGGGGGAGGTAATCGAGATGGCACTGCGAGCGAAGTGGGGGTCCGCCAGATGGCGTTACGAGCGTGGTCGAGATGGTGCTGCGAGCGAGGTGGAGGTCTGCCTGATGGTGTTAGGAGCGAGACCTGGGGAGTGGGGGTTCGACCAATGGCGGAGCTCTGTTGGGGTAAAATTCAAAATGGCTGCCGCCGACGGTGGCGACATCTGGTGGGGGTTTGGGAGTGAGGGCTCGACCAATCGCAGAGCTCCGTTGGGTCACGGTCTGAAACTGCACGCATTCCAAGGTCGGTCAACTGCGCAGTAGCGATGCTATGACGTCATCGCTCAGGAATGCGACGGGGTCGAAACTGCGCAGTAGCGCGAAGCAAGTCCGAACTTGCACGCATTCCAAGGCCGGTCAACTGCGCAGTAGCGATGCTATGACGTCATCACTCAGGAATGCGACGCGGTCGAAACTGCGCAGTAGCGCGGAGCAAGTCTGAACCTGCACGCGCCTGTCGGAACCTGTACAGTAGCGATGCGATAAGCTATGACGTCATCGGACGCGGTCGAAACTGCGCAGTAGCGCGGAGCAAGTCTGAACCTGCACGAGAAACGATGACGTCATCGGACGCGCAGTAGCAAGATACCTGGCGTTGACTACCCGCCGACAGTGGTGCCACCTGGCGTTGATGGTGGGAGTCGAGGAGGAGTATCATTCAAATTTCCCCGCCACGGCGCATGAGCACTTCAAAATGGCCGCCGCCGACGGTGGCGCCATCTGGTGGGGGTCGAGGAGTTGGGGTTCAACCAATGTTAGAGCTCCGTTGGGTCGAGGAGAGGGGGTTCGACCAATCACAGAGCTCTGTTGGAGGAACATTCAAAATGGTCGCCGCCTACGGTGGCGACACCTAGCGTCGACAGTGGCGCCATCTGGTGGGGGTTCAACCAATGACAGAGCTCCATTGGGTCGAGGAGTGGGGGTTCGACCAATCACAGAGCTCTGTTGGAGGAACATTCAAAATGGTCGCCGCCTACGGTGGCGACACCTAGCGTCGACAGTGGCGCCATCTGGTGGGGGTCGAGGAGTGGGGGTTCAACCAATGACAGAGCTCCATTGGGTCGAGGAGTGGGGGTTCGACCAATCACAGAGCTCCACTGGGTCACGTGATGCGCGAATTCAAATTTCCCGCCATGGCGCATGCGTACTTTCGCAAAATTCAAATTTCCCGCCACTTTTGGTCACGTGGGTGACGCCGAACCAGCCTAGCTTATCTACTTATTCACTACTAATTCAAAACTTTACGATTTTGAGGTTACACGAAACGCTTCGATCTCCCGAATTGACAGCTATTAGAAGAGCAGTCGACACTTTTCGTTCTTATGCAGCGCACTCGTCTGAAGCCCACTCTAACTGTACCATAAATACTGCCGAAGTCAAGAATTCAGGTCGCAGCTCACCTGCGCGGTTGGCCATAGGACATGCGGTATACCAATGCTTTGTTGAGTTTTTGCAAATTTTTCAGCACCGTGGGTATTCTCTGGGTCACGCTCTCGACCAATGAACGAAGCTGACTGTCTCTCTCTCGTTCTCCCTTTCCCTCTATCACTCCATCCTTGTCCACCCACTCCTTTCATTGAACTTACGTTCTACTCCACGCTCTTTCCTGCCCCGTCTCGCCAAATGATGCAGTCAGACACCGTCGTTAATTTATCGTCTCGTTCCGCTAATCGCACGTTCGTGTAGGGAGAGGTTGAAATGTATTCCAGACTTCCACGAAATCTACCCACGCGCGAATTAACGCCTTCATCCATAACATATCTAAATCTGATGGTTTATTTACCTGCTATCGAGATTTCAAATTTTGACAAGAGTCGCGTGGCGGACGAAAACGCATTCGAGCGACGGATATTTATTATCTATTTTGAAAACCGTTTAACCGGTAAAAGCTTGATTGAGTAGAAGCACTTAAAGCTTGAGAACTCCCGGAAATTGCTATGCATTTCCGATCGAGACGATGATTGGTGTCGATGAAAATCAATGTTCGATAAGATTGCAACTACTCGGGCACCATTATTGGCAAATGAATCAGCGAATATTGGATATATATTTGTCTATAATGGATGCGAGGAGCTATTATTATTATTGGTGGAAAATTCGCATGCCCCATACCGTATACCGAATCGATTGCTTCGTTTCAATGCGGCATGCCGGGAAAAACACCAGGGATCAATTATTGAGCGCGCGGACCTCGTCACTCAGCACTTGACGTCTCGCTTTTGAATGATTCGAAACCTGCTGATAGTATAATCGTCGGACAAATAGGTAAATTTTGGCGCAGTGGAAATGAAATAAAGGAGGAATTTCGGTCCTAACGTCAATGTAATCCCAAGCAATAGCCCATTTTAAGGTGTGTATGCACGCAAGTATCTATTATTAAAGACACGATAGTTTCGAAGTTCTATTTAATATTTGCACACGAAAGTTTACCAATTTTAAGCGATTTAATCAATTTTTTTTTAAATCGAATGTTTAGAAAACCATGTATTTCAAAATTAAGTATATTAATCTATTCGTCTATAGTCAAATGAGTAGTGAAACGAAGCATCTTTTTTATGTAGATGATACGACTACTGGTAATAAAAATTAAATCGAAGAAAAAAGTATCCGCGTGAAATTAAAAAAATAAAAATGACAAATTTGAACAAGAGACATTAAATATATTCCAACGGCGTTTTCCGGATGTGCTATCAAGTTAAGTAATTATGACAATTGATCTATTCATAATACACAAAACTCACTTTGAAAGAGATTAATACATTTCTTGAAGCCATTGAAATGGTAAGGCTTGTAAATTAAGACTATTACAAAAATGAGTGAAGTTATGGCTTACATGATGTGAAATTCCACGTGTGAAGATTTAAGAATACAATTGGTCTGCGAGATTTCTGGTCTTGGGAATAAGCACTATCGAAAAGTGTAATTTTGCAGGAGCTTCACATTATATGTACGAATTTAATGATGCATTGAAAAAACCCGGGCTAATCAGTTTCCAGCGTTATCTCCCGATATCAGAGCACAACACAGACAAGGTGATACCTACGTAAAGAAACTTCAATTGTTCCCGATCATTGACCGTAGTTACATCTTTTTTAAAGGCAGTAGATTTGATATACTCTTCGGATAAAATCCTGTATATACGTTTCAATTAAATCTCCGAAGAACGAATAATACGAGTGCATTCGATTACTAGGTACTAGATTTCTGAGTTTATTGGCGCGATGAACTTTTTCTGAATAACTAGATAAATCAATTCGATAAAATTACTGGCGGCACGTTCTACGATATCAAATTCAAATGCAGAAATGCAATATCTGAATATCAATTGTCCAATAAAATAAATTTGGTAAACATTGATGTTAATGCTACTAGGACCAAGTTATTGTTAGTAACTCATTAAGTTGAGGAGGTATGTCGATTAATTTTCAGGCCAAATTTTTAGGAAAATCGATGATTTGTTTTACTCTCCCCATATAAAATTGAATTAAGGAATAAGAATACTACTTACTATATTCTAAATTCAATAACCCGCATATAAATTAAGTAGGAACCATTAAATTAACTTCACCTGGTTAAATTTCACCATGGTGAAATAGTTCTTTCATTTTTCCGCTTTCTTCAAATAGAGTTAATACTGAAACGGTATTTAATTGTGTTATTTATAATTTCTTAAATTATAAAGATTCGTGAACTGGACAAAAATTAAAACTGTAGACATATATCTCCCTTCTTTCTCATGCGTTTGAAAGTACCTAAGATTAATATTTTCATGCCTTAATTTTTTCCTTAATTTAACGTAAGGAGTGATACAAAATTTTAAGTTTTTATAAAAATTGAGTATCACTCGATGATGATCTTCCGGTACAAGCCATCTGTCGAAATTTGGGAGTACCAAATTTGAGTCCCATTTAGAGTTCAGATACATAATGAAAGAACAAATATTTTAAGAAATTAAAATCTAATTCTAATTCCTATTGTTGACAAAATATAGGTACACATGTATAGAATAATGGGTATCAATGGTATATATGCGTGTGTATATTTTCTTCCTTTATGAGAAGAGTGAAATGCTCACATAGGTAGTAGGGCAAAAGCGGGCAAAACGGGGTCATACATATAATATATACGTTTTTTATACCTGTTTTTACTACATGTATGCTTTCTTTAGTAATATTTCGTACTGGTACTATAAAACTAAATGTATAACTATTACGTAATTTTGGGAGAAATTTTTCTAATTCTACAATTTTTTTATCTATGTCCCTGCTAAAAATTTAGACAGAGACGGGTAAACGTGCTCGGACATAGCCTACCTGTTTGTGCCCATATTTGGTTGGATTTCGGACAGAAACGGACACAAATATTTTCTCCGTATGTGTTCGTTTCTGCCCGTTTCTGCCCGTTTCTGTACGAGTGAGACAGTAAGCGGAACAATCAGACATGCTCGTTTCTGCACTTTTCTATCCGTGCATAGCTGTCCATTCCTGCCCGAATGTGCCCGTATCTACCTTGTTAGTCTATCCATTTTTACCCGTATGTGTCTGTTTAATATGGCCGCTTCTATTTTATGAAATTTTACAAAATGTATAATTTTTTCAAAATACTTTATTTGTCTAATAATGTTGTCATATATACACTACAAAACTTATAACAAAGTGAGCACTTATACACTTATTACAATGTGTATTATTGAATACTCGAGAATGATTCACAACAGCATTCCATACTCTATAGATTCATATACAAGAGCAACGAAAAGAAATGACAGTATTGTTAAGTTCGCAGACCATTCTTTCGGAAATTTGTATAAAATTGTAATTTTTAACGACAGCTGTCAATTATTCGTTAAAAAAATCAATGTCGAACCATTCCAATATTGCAACATAATTTTCGAAAACCTTATGTTAGCAAATAAAACAAATGAAATAAAACTAATTAGCCTTGGAGAAATCAAAACCACTTGTATCGTCATGGAAACGAGAGCCAAAAATGTTCTCACTGTACCAATTGCTACTCATGAAATACAATAAAATATTATCATTTATGTAAGTAAGTATGTGTATGTACTACTGATCATGTAAATATATGTACATAAGTTAAATCAATGTTTCCATTACTTTTTTGCCACGAAAAATGTCCATCTCTGTAACAAAAATGGAACTTGTATAGATAGTAAATTGTTACCCTTTTTTAGTTTTGCGGGTGTATTCGAACGACACGTCTGATTGACAAGTAGACTTATTTATAATTTTCAAAGTATTATTTTAAAACTTTTCGATATGAACAATAATATAGGTACATTGAGGCGTGTCTGTCCGTACGTATAGTATCTTGTAGTCACAAACGGGCACATTCAGGTTCATCTGTCTAACCAAAGCAAATAATTAGTCAGAAACAGGCACGGATACCTGTGTATACCTCCAAGAACGGGCAAAAATGGACAGGGACAGCTGCCCGTTTCTGACCGTCTCTGCCTAAATTTTTAGCAGGGGTCCTACCAAACCTTAAGTAACTCGTTTTGCCTGTCCTTCTCCTATATGTATAATTATTTGACTTACGTGACGTTAAGGCTATCTTACGATGATAAATTACTTGCTGCAATTTCAAATGAAATAGCACGAGGATTACATATTAATTGTAAGTGGGCGAATATGTTATGTAGAGGGAGTTCCCCCAGTGACGGACACTAAAGGTTATTATTCGATAAATAATGGAATAATTGGTTTCTCAACGATTATTATTTTCTGTAGTATATAGAAGTATATTGTATACTACGTACAAAAATAATGAATTCCATCAATTTTGACAATTTTTTCGACTTGATAAACAAATATAACATAAACTTCATTTTCTAATGTTTCAAAATCTGGCACCTAGTACCGGATGCATCAAAACAGTTGCACCAACACTGGACACATTAAAAACTTATGATATCTATTATAATTAGAATTATTAGCACACTCTGAGACGACAGCCAAGCCCTCGTGTGCCCTCTCTCGACCTTCAAGCACACAACACACAAAGTCAAACTGGCTGATTCTTTTTCTCAAAGTTGTTGATATAATGGCTCTCAAGAATGCTTTCTACTATTTTTAACGAAATATTTCCAAATAGGGACAAATGATTTAAATAATAATTTGTTAAATACTAGGAGATAACCTGCCATTTGGTTGCCAGGGGACACTATGAGGTAGTTTCAAAGTATATTTTCTATCAAACTAGTACCTACTTTAAATGATATCATAAATATTAAAAAAGAAGCAAGACTTATCATTTTGTTAATAAAGAACAATAGAACAGCATTTATTTACGAATCTATTGAAATTACACCCAGATAGCCAAGCGTGCCTATGAAAGACTATATGGCATTAAATGCTAACAATTCAGGCTCCCAAAAACAGAAAGCGGACTGACTGCACGGACTCTGAAAATTTACAACTGGTTCTCTCTCGCTGAGGGGGTCCCACGAACGCCTACGAACGACTGTACAGAATACTACCACAGCGCGGACAGCTTGCTTTCTGTTTGACAAGGCCTTTAATGCTAGATCTTTGCTAGCAAAGTATTGGGATCTGACATGGGGGAGGAGCTTAGTTCGAAAAATCCAATATGGTCGAAATGAGTATACTACCGATACAGAGTCTTATGGGAGTGAAGTCATTATTTATTGTTTTGGCACGCGCAGGGCTCCCCACGAATCCTTCCCAACTTTCACTAGACTCGTGGGAGGACATGAGCACCCTTTGCCTTCCGTTATCGTCCAGGGTTGACCTCTCATAAATATAAATTCAGCCTTCGAGACGCGCATATGCCTGTCTCTGGACGGGCGCATCACGGAACGTCGACGTATCTGCGCGCAACCCTGGAGTTTTTTCACGTTTTTACTCTTCCACTTTCTCGAAACTTTCTTCTCATATCGTGAAATGGAAAAAACCCGCCCTTATGCCGAAACATACCCCTTCCTTGCGAGCCGTTTCCCGGCAGTCGTGAAAAATTCGTTATCGTGTCTGTATCTCCTCCTGCTCCTCACGTACGCAAGCATCGCACTTATTCTAAGTGTTCCCGGACATTCGTTGTTAACCCGAAAATAAAATCTACGTATTTACCAAACAACAACCCTCTCTCTCTCTCCAGTTTCTTCGCTTCTGTCTACTCCTTCGTCGCAACAGCGTTCTTTCCTGGATTCCGATTCTATTCCCTTTCTCTCCTCAAACTATTTTATGTTTGGTCTTTCGAACATTTACGAATGGCTTTAACTATGAATGCGATTTGCTCTTGGGCAGGTATTTTACACCTTCCATTTTTCTATTAATTCAACATATGAATAAGGTATAATTTTTAATAATATAATAATGTTCTGTTCGCTCTGAGGTTTTTGAACGTACTGGACGCTCTCCGACCAGGAGCTTGTTGTATGACTTTTTTAGTTTTCTCTTACGATCGGGGGTGGGAGTGCTAACTACGCAATGCGAAGAAATTTCCAGGGAAATGCGGAAGGCAGGATTAAGTGTTGTAAATCCCGAGGAAACTCCAGTGCTCGGTTCCTATGTCCCGGTCGACGTACACGTACACGGGACCCTGTGGCATTGAGGAACTTTCCCGGATCTAATTTATGACCCAAAGGGTCCCAAAGAGTGTCGAATTTTTCCCTCGCACCGGTCTAGGGCCCAAATGCGAGAAGCATTTGGGCGAATACGCGACATACATACATTAATCCAATGCCAGTCACTCGCTAACCCACTAAACGGTATACTAGGAATAGTTTTACTTCTCTCCACCAGACGGCGTATTGAGACATGTCAGATCCCAATATGTAATGAACGGGTCAACGAAATATAGTTTAACATTGTATTGGTATAGTGCTATACTCTAATGTTTAGAATAATCCAGGCATAACCGGAAATACCGAGGCGATATTATTATGTTAGCAAAGACCTATCGTTGATAGCACTTGGTCATGCTCGGGCTATCTAGAGTAACAAATAATGCTAGCATAACGTTTGCATTTGACATTCGCACTAATTGCTACTGATGGCGTTAGCAAATAATGCTGCCATAATGCTGAAAAGGGATAATAATTTATTTTCTGGCTTTAAATGATAGCATAAACCAGCACCGAAACGGACGTAAATGCGTAGCATTATGCTACAATTCTGTAAAGCAAAGGATTAGCATTATGCTCTTACTTTGGCTTTTTACTATAATTTTTACTAAAATTGTAGTCATAACAGGAAATTAACCTTGTCCAGAAATGTATCACAAAATTTTTTCCCTACGTACATCAATTTCAGGGACTAGCAATAAAAAAAGTTTCCCCTTTACAAACATAACAACATTAAGCTAGGAATCCATTACAATCGACACGATTCGACTCGACACGACGTGTCTCTGATCATATAATTTTCAACGTATTTAAATGGCGTAGAACTCCACTAGGCTCGACACGACGCAACTCGACTCGACTCGACTGGCACGACACGACAAATTTCTGGCCGGCCAGAATTTCGTCAAGTCGAGTCGTGTCCGAGACAAGTATAATACTCCTTTTGACAACGAATATACTATTACTAACGTATATTTCAAACGAAGACATGCAGAACTACCGCCGTATCGACGGGGCTTTGAATTCTAAGAAAAATGAATTATGAAATACTCCCACTCTCTGTCCGTTAGAGAGGTACATACCTGCGCGCAACCAAAATAGACGCGTAAACTAAACCCGTATTCTGCCCAACTATGGAGAAAGGCAGTAACTAGTAAAACAAACCGAGATGCATTTATTGGTACCATTGAATATCTTGAATCATTTTGTACCCAAATTTTGTACCCTTTTTTAATGTTAAAGCTAGGTTTCATTAGTAATCTGTCTTGGAAACCCTTCGGCTAAAGGCATCAAAGTTACAGTTGATTTTCCACAAGTTTGTCGGTTAGCAGTTACTGCCTTTCTCCATAGTTGGACAGTATTCCCTTTCTGCGCATACCTGCGCGCAACGTACCTCATAACAAGAGTGGGGGAATGCTTCCCCTCTTGTGCTTCGGACGCTCTAAATTAACGAGGGTGGTATTATGGAGGGAGTACTGTAGGATCGAGTCGTGTTGCGTCAATTCAATGGAATCAATCACCACGCAAATTTTTGTCACAGTGTCGTGTCGTGTCGATTGTAGTGGATTCCTAGCTTAAGGGGTTACATCTAGTCAGAATTTTCGAAAAAATCGATTTTTCGTTTTCGACGGATTCTTAAAGTATAACCTTTCAAAAATATTCTCTGAAAATTTCAAGTCGATCCGTTCAAAATTGAGCGAGTTACGGCCGTTTTTACAGTTACGTTCTGCGAGCCGCACGACGCAAGTATAACGGAGTTAAGGTAGTACCTCCACGAGATCGTTGAATTAAGAAATGGTTGAAATTTGACATATATGTTATTTAATGCATTATCCAAACATCTGTGTAATTTAAATAAGTTTGACCACCCCAAACCTGAGATATTTACACTTGAAGTTGGCTTGATTTACACGTAACAGATACGTTATGATGGGAAAAACAGTACGTCATTAATTCTACCGTCAAAACTAAAATTAAGAAGTTGATAAAAAACGAGAATAAGGTAAAATAGGATATCATGAATAATGTGAAAAAAAAATGAAAATGATTCACCATCTAGTTTCCAAGATATAACCATGAGAAGCCCTCACAATTCTGGTCGTATTAGTCGGAGAGCTAGCGACAAAATCGAGTGAGGTATTTTAAGGTTGCTAGAAATTTGTAAATAGATGTTTAAATAGTAGTAAATGGGAACGGTAATGACCTGTCAACACATACCGGGTTGCGTCATTGAAAAATTAATATTTCAAAGTTCAAAAAAAAACAAAAAACTATGTTGCTTCTACAAAGCTATAATTTATAGGGGATGTTTATTCATCTATTTTAAAGAACTATGTAAAAGGACAGGTGATTCTGCTGGTTGCAAGTGACTGCCAGGCGAGCATATTAATGCGAGGTTAGACGGTTCGATCTCCCGAATTGACACCAATTCTAATTACCGACTCGACTTCTACCTGTAAAAGTGGCTCGAATACCGACCAAGCCTGGCCGAAGGTAAATTTCAAGGTCCCTGCAACTGGTCAGGTCCAGCGCGGGACATGCGGTAGGTAGGTAATAGTGCTATCAGAGTCGCACTAATATGCTCGCCTGGCAGTCACTTGCAACCAGCAGAATCACCTGTCCTTTTACATAGCTCCTTAAAATAGATGAATGAACATCCCCTATAAATTATAGCTTTGTAGAAGCAACATAATTTTTTATTTTTGTTTGAACTTTGAAATATTAACTTTTCAATGACGCAACCCGGTATGTCTTGACAGGTCATTACCGTTCCCATTTACTACTATTTAAACATCTATTTACAAATTTTTAGCAATCTTAAAATACCTCACTCGATTTTGTCGCTAGCTCTTGGACTATACCTATAGCATATATCTGCAAGGCCTGCAAGCGAACGAGTGCGTGGAAGGGGGAATGGAACAGCGAGCCACGATCGTCGCTCATACGCACACAGAAGAGTGCATCGTCTGTATATACAAGCTATTTCGTGTATTGGGGCAAAGCCCGGACAGTCCCGGCAAAAAGTTTACTAGCAATGGTAGATCAAAAACACAATATAGAGTATATTTTACGGCAATAAATGATATCCATCGTATTATCTATTAGTACCGAGTTAATATTGCATAGTTTTAAATTTTACTTACTACTAATTAAACCAATTATCAATATTTTAAACATGAACATGGTATGTAACTTTTGGTTGAGGTCGTCGCGGAGGAACTACCTTAATACGTTTTTCTCGAAACGACATTTTTCAAATCGGTGGACACGATTACAGACAAACTTCTCAACGGATTTTAATTAAATTTTGGGTAATTGTTGACGATAACATTGTTTCGTGATTGAACATAGGATTTTGATTTCTGATCAAAATTACTATTTTTTTTGCAAGTTAAAAGGGCTAAATTTTAGGCCAAATAAGAGCTCTTTTCTTTACACGGTCGCCATTTTGTGTCGACTCACCATAAATTAATTTCCTACGTTCAATCACTAGTCCATTCAATGTAGAATAAAGTGCAATTTTGTTTGTTTGTTTCAGATAAACGGTTATCGAGAAATCGTGTCCACCGCGCATCCCTACCGCGAAAACGTGCTCCCGGCGACAGGCTATAACTCCGCCATTTTTTTATTTATCATCATAAAAATTTGCGAATAAAGTTTAAGAATAAAGTATTTGAACGTACAAATAGTTGTTTCAATCTACCTTATACTTTCAGAGAAAAAAAATGTGAAAAATGAGGTCCGGAGCAAGCTCGTGACTGCAGGTAACCCCTTAACTCTGAAATAACGAAATGTCTTTGCTCAAAGATTATAAACAACTATAGAAACGTTTGACGAACGCTATGGTTATTGGTATGAGATTGTACATGTTTATGATTGTAAATAGAAAAATAATATTATCAAATGCCCAGATATACCACAGAAATACTATTATACTAATAGTAATTGCAGTTATTATTGAAACTCTATTTCATTGTTACAGAGAAAAACATTTTCTTGCCAATATGTTATTTCCAAAATAACCTAAATTTTCTGTACCGTGGTCCCTCTATTACTCGCGCGTCTCTGGGTTGTAAATTCGCAGAATTCTGAGTCAGAGAAGCTTTGCTTTAGCCCGCACTTACCTAAATGGAGGCGTGGCAAAAGAAAGACAGCGCGGTTTCTACCATTCTACGGTACCGGCTTCTCCTCTCTATATTTTCATGCGCACTTCATGCTATGGCAGCAGTCATGGCGTCACGGGAGGAGTGGGGGCAATCACGTCCCCTCTTGCGCGAGTAATGGAGGGCGCGAGTAATAGAGGGACCACTGTATAACTGGCGCAAAGATGAGATTATCGCAAAGTGATTAATGTACGTGCCTTACAACAGTGTGAAGTCAAGATATGCATTTAGTTATTCGAGTATTATAGAATAATTCTGAATTTAAGAAATCAACGTAATCGAATGTACAGTATGTCCCGTGGATAACGCAAGTATTTGAATTTCCCCCACATTTGACTTTGGTAGTGCTTGGAACGGTGCTGTAAGTTAGAGTTGGCTTCAGAAGAGTGCGCTGCGTTCTTACGTCTGTGTTTCCGCGCGCGAAACCTGTATGATTATTTCTCATCACTTCTACACATTATTTACCATTATTTACAAATTCAGTTAATTTCGAGGTTAGACGCTTCGATCTTCCGAATTGACAGTTTCCGGGAAATCAGACGTTTTACACTTCTCTGAAGCCAACTCTAAACTACAGCACCGTTCCAAGCACTACCAAAGTCAAATGTCAGTGAAATTCAAATACTTGCGTTATCCACGGGACATACTGTATAATGTTCTTTAATTAAATCAGGATAAAACTTTGAACGATTACAAAAAGAACATTTCAAGAATATCCATATATGACAGACTTTAAAATGATAAAGTGAAATGAGTAACTCAAAGTTTACGTAAGACAGGAAGTTCGTAAGTAATTTTTCAATCGCTATTCAAGCTTCATACAGTGAGAAATAATAGACGTCGGTAAAGTAGTTTTTAGATGTTAACTTCAGAGAAAAGTATGAATGAAGCAGGTAATACAGATTAATAGGTCAAAGCTGCAACAGTCGGGTCAACGTATTATCCACGAACGCGCGTATGCGTTTGTAGGTATATGGCATTTGAAAAACACGTAATTTTCAATGACGTCCGAATCTCGGAAAAATTCATACCGATAAAAAATAATAGTTACGCCGCGCGATATCGCTTCATAGGAGTAAGTACACGGTGTAACGTCACATGCTTTGCACGGAATTTCGTAACGTCACTCGTACGTAACGTTATACATGACAACCGAGTCACTTATCTTGCGGTGATACGTAATTTAATAGGACGAACTGTACGAAGATTACTTACCAGCAATGATTACGGGAAAAGCGATAACGTCCAATCGATAATACAGCAATACGAATTATCCACAGTAATTGCTCGAAGCGATTGCCAAAGTTTCCTCAACTCTCTCGCAGTGCTATACAGTCGAATCCTTCCTATTGCGGTCCCTCACGTCGACGTTATCGCGACATTTCCTCGAGTGTTCCACGAAGTAAGCAGGAAAGAATTCCGCCAACGAGAAATTCTCAATGTCGCTGAAGAGATATCGGTACTTCAAAGTGGTATACGTGAGACTCTTTCGTCGATTGGCGCGAAAGGGTACACCGTCGATTACGATTTTGTTTATCTGCCACTTAGTTACACCTAACGAGAACGGCACGTCGGCACTGAGGCATCGACGAGAGCACTGAAAAATCTGGTCGGTACATTTCCCCCTATCGAGACTTCCGTCCATGGGGAAAACATAAGGGAGCATTTTATAGGTCTGTTCCAACCGACCTGAAAACCGTACATCGAACGGTAACCGTCATGCGCAGTAGAGAAGGTGGAACGGATTTTCACTACTGCGCATGACCGTTTCTCTACTGCGCATGACGGTACCGTTCCGTGTACGGTTTTCGGCTCGGTTGGAACAGACCTTATAACGGGTACCCCTAATATAAGAACAGAGGGGAACCCCGTAGGGTTTTCCCCGGAAAATTCCGCTAATAAGATTATAGGAGAGGTTGTTACTGGTATTATATGAGGAGCAGACTTTCAAAAAGCAGTTTGTATATATTAGCATTTTTTCAAGAGAGGCCAAAAACTGTCCTTCTATAATATATCCTATCTAATAAAATCCAGCACGATATAATCGAAAGTCGTGGTCACCTATCACCATTGGTTAGTTGATAATCGATATCGATAATCGACAGTCGTGGTCACCTATCCCCATTGGTTAGTTGATAATCGATATCGATATAGTATTCGATAGTTAAAGCGGGGAAATTCAATTTGATACAATTAGTGTTGAAGTAAATGTAAATGTCGTTATGAAATACGTTTTAGGCGCGCGCTTGCGCGCGCAAATTGTCTAGTTAGTTGATAATCGATATCGATAATCGAAAGTCGTGGTCACCTATCCCCATTGGTTACTGGATAATCGACATCGATATAGTATTCGATAGTTAAAGCGGTGAAATTCAATTTGATAAAATTAGTGTTGAAGTAAATGTAAGTGTCGTTATGAAATACGTTTTAGGCGCGTGCTTGCGCGTGCAAATGGTCTAGTTATAGATTAAAATATAATATATTTTTTCGCAATTTCTTGCATAAGTTTGAAAGCTTAATGTTATTTCCTAAAAGAAGGGCAGTTTTTGGCTTCTCCTGAAAAAATGCTTATATGGACAAACTGCTTTTTGAAAGTCTGCTCCTCATATAAGGTTCGTTCGCAGAGCAGTCACAAACCGTTGGCAACTGATCGATGCATGCACAGTTCGTTAAAAGCGTTCGCACAGGAGCAAACCCAAACTGCTGATCGAAAGTTAAGTGTTCGTACAGAAAAAATCAGGAGTTGGAACCCGATTTCCAACCGTCAGAATTATCCGCTGACTCTCACCAAATTTCTGGTTTGGAGTCTGCGCAGTGCGTGCTCCTTGTTTGTGTTTGTGTCTAACCTCAACTTTATGCATTTTCTTCACTGATCTGCGCTGTGCATCGGTTGACGGTTTTATGATAGTAACAGTTTACGTTATGTAAAAAATTTCACGTGTAAAATTGCATGATTAGGGTAAACCATCCAGTTATTGGACACTTTGCAGTTATTGAACAGTCTGATTTAAATTTTAAAAAAACAAGATTTCTAGTTTTTACTTAAATAAATATTATCAAAAACCGTAACTGGCTTATTAATTCTTGACTGTCCAATAGCTAAGTTTTTGACTTTATCCCAGTTTTTTATTGTTGAAAATTATATTCTTTCAAACTTAAAATTGTAAGTTACTAGAATGTAAAGCCAATATATTTTTAATTAAAACAAGCCACTACTCATATCTCTAGGTAGAAAAATATCTTCTTAACGCGGTCTCAAATGTTGTTAAACGCTTAAGTCGGAACGCGTCGCTACTTCTCCTTATAAACGAATTAAATAGCCGACGGTTGACGGTGATTAGCAAAGTGATTTCGAGGATGCGTGATTAATTAGGAACCATCCCGCAATTAGCCTTCCAGGAAAGATACGGGACTGCGAGCGCATTCACAGCCCCTTATAGTACGAGATCCCACTGCAAAAATATGTAGGTATCTGTTTTTTCAATGAAACTTAATTCAAATGAAAGATTAATGCCAATGTAATGTATTACTTCCGGGCTGCCTATAAAAAATTAACCGCAACTATGTGTAATTAAATATATTGTAAGTCATTTATTTGTATGAAATTGCACTATATGTTTTTTAAGTGAATGAAACGTCATTTGAAAGAAAATGATGTGAAGAATGTAAAAAAATAGGGTTGCCAGCTCTCAGTTAGCCGCAACCTCTAGGCAACCTGGTGTAAACAGGTACATTATTGTTGATTATTTACGGTCATGTGTTTTTTAAGAAAAAATTATACCAAATTGAAGCTACATTTTTACTGAACGTAATAATCTTGGGTTGCCTCTAAAAAAGTGGCCGCAAGCAGTGGTTGCCATGATTTGAATTAATACCCTCGCACTCTAGATAAATGTGAGCGAGAGGGAAGGAATGCGCGCGCTGGTTCGTGCTGTAAACAAGGACACAGCATGGCCGATATGGTAGCTGTACGCAGGGCCGCATCTAAGGGGGGGAGGGGGCATTTCGTGCCACGCACGAAGGCGCACTAGCCATGGGGCACCAAAACTTCCTATAGAAAAGGGCGCTAAGCACGAAGGCGTCTCATCATCTAGAAGCGGCCCTGGCTGTGCGTATACAGTATGTCTGACGATAAACTCAAGAAATCTGAGTATACCTGAAGCACAGCTTACACAGCTAGACAACTCCCATGCGGCACCTTTGAAGTTAGAACCGCCGATCCGTTGACCTTGAGTCGTGCTGTCTCTTTCTGTTTCGGGAAAGATCAGGGCCGAACTGCGGTAGTCTCCGACTCGCTCAAGAGAGAAATCAGGGTCGATACTATAAGTAGTTGTTTCATTTTACAAAGTACGGCCCTGAATTCTTTCCCGAGCGAGAGAGAGATAGCATGAGTCCAGGTTTAAAGGTCCGGCGTGGGAGTTGACTAGCTGTGTAAGCTGTGCCTGAAGTTCTAAAATTATACCTAAATACCTACCTGACTTCGGAAAATAGCGGCCCTAGAAGATAGTATTCGTTATTGAAATGAAGACGCGTTGACGTACAGCCAGGGCCGCTTCTAGATGATGAGATGCCTTCGTGCTTAGCGCCCTTTTCTAGAGAAGGTTTGAGGCCTTTTGGCACCCTATGGCTAGTGCGCCTTCGTGCGTAGCACGAAATGGCCCCCCGTTAGATGCGACCCTGTGTACAGCTACCATATCGGCCATGCTATGTCCTTGTTTACAGCACAAAGCAGCGCGCGCATTCCTTCCCTCTCGCTCACATTTATCTAGAGTGCGAGGGTATTCATTCAAATCATGGCAACCACTGCTTGCGGCCACTTTTTTACAGGCAACCCTAGATTATTGTGTTCAGTAAAAATTTAGCTTCAATTTGGTATAATTTTTTCTTAAAAACGCATGACCGTAAATAATCAACAATAATGTACCTGTTTACACCAGGTTCCCTAGAGGTTGCGGCTAACTGAGAGCTGGCAACCCTATTTTTTTACATTCTTCACATCATTTTCTTTCAAATGACGTTTCATTCACTTAAAAAACATATAGTGCAATTTCATACAAATAAATGACTTACAATATATTTAATGCACTGGAGAAAACATGCACATTGCTTTCAAATGGTAGATATCGTTGTCGAAGAGTCTTCGGGAGATGTGGAGCTATATCTTCAATGACGACTAGATTGCTCTGCATGGTCCTCTGACGTAGCCTGTGGGGCACTAGATCTTTTGCTCCTTCCTCTCATCTGAAATACAAATTCGATATAATACTCCTTATAAAATATAATTTTTTTCGCTGACTACCGTTAAACTCAGGGACGTTACTTACTCGATAGCCGAGCTGTCGCGCTGACCAATGCCTCCAGTCTCCTTTCTATGTTGCTTCGCCTCCGAGGCGATGAAATATGTGGCCTTCCTGAAGCTTCCCTACCTCCTCCAGGCAATTCTTCCATCCTGGCTGCATCGATAACGCTGGATGTGCAACTCTATGAAAGACAAGCACATGAGACGATAAAGAAACTCATTCATCTATCTGCCTCCTTCAAATAATTTCATTAAATTAGCTATTAACACTTACCCTTCTATGCATGAAGCTGGATAATCCTTATTTCCCGCTTGTAGGTCCTTATTCCAAAGATTTTGCCCCGAATGTTTTAATTAATAACATGCATTAACGTTAAACGCTGATGGCTTCTTAACCAAAAAATCACACGCGAATCGAACTGACAGCTCGCAGACGCTGTATGTAATTCGCTAAGGCCTTCTTCCGTGGTATCGATGGAGGTTATAACTCGATATGTAAAGTATAAAGTCAACAAGTTCACGCCAGGTGGCAGATAAATCGTTGAAAATCGCCGTTCGCAGAGCACAAAATCAGAAATCAGTTTGAAATCAATTTACAACCGCACATGCGCAGATCAAAATTTCCAACCAGTCACAAACTACGCTTTGCGAACAAACCTATAGTGTAGGTACATTCGGTACGATATTTGTTGAGCCAAAATTCCCAGAAACGATAAAGGTTACCGCACACTTGGGCGTCGGGTCGCGTTGGGGTGTGTCGAAGCCCGGCGATTATTACCTGAATGTCCATAAATTTTACGACATGCCCGGCGATTCTTACCTGGATGTCAGTAAATTTTACGTCACGGTTCGGCATCGTCCACTTTTCCGGCGGCAACCGACAGATTCGGACTTGAATATCCGTAAATTTTATAAAATATATTATAATCAGACGGTATCTAGCAGTGCAACAAGATGTACGACGGCAGCAGTAGTTCTAATGAGGAAATTGCTTTTATGGTAGCATTGATGTCAGAAAGAAATAGAAAGAAGAGAATGTGGATCCATCCTATCAATAAAAAACGCGCCAGTCTTGGAGAATTCGCCCGTCTAGTCGCGATATTAACCACTAGGTATTTCGATCGCGATGATAGTGAGTGGTAAGAATCGATATTCCGAATTTCATCTATTGTGCGACGGACAAAGACGACCCGTCTTTATGACCGTCCCGTCGGGACGCGTCGTTTGACGCCAAGGATTCGAAGGGAAGAATCCCCGTCCGCGATGCGACGCGACGCGCCGCTCTAGTGTGCGGTAGTACATTTATTTGTATGTATTTTATCCAGTCGGTATTTTGACGCGACGCGACGCCCAAGTGTGCGGTAACCTTAAGGCGGTATTCTCGGAACGCAACGGTCTGACGCTTTGCAAACAGTGGCGTAGGTACCTTCAAATTTTCGGCGTTATTTACCAAACATTTCTTTTAACTTTTGGTTAATACTTCACAAACTAATCAACGGATTTGCAGCGTTTTCTTTGTTATGAGAAATAAAACGAATAATTTAAAGCACGGTATGCAAATACAGTCGTCCCCTGCACTAGAGGAATTTGCACTAGTGGACTGTAAAAGGCCCCATATACGTTCAGTCGGCCGGCCGGCCAGCCGTAATCGATACTCGAACTACACCTGCAATTTTGTTCACCGATTGCGTCCGATGCATTTTAACCTATTTACATCAAAGCGCTGTATATTACGCGAGCCGCGACTGTCTGCTGTCAGCGAGCGCAGAATATTCCGCAAGCCCGCGATTGTTTGCTATCACCGAGCGCGGAATATTCCGCAAGCCAGCACTTCGCGCCAGCCCGGCGTCATTCCTCCTCCAGCCAATCAGGGTTCATGGCGTCAAGAACATGGCACCATTAGAATAAAACAAAACAAATTTAGAAAGGCATTTTTTAATAAAATTGAACATGTATTTAAATATTTACATATGATATGGGGCAATGGGGTTGTATCGATGATACCCCATCAGCATTTCTGGTTCGTTTCCTGCACGTACAACCAACCCGCAGTGATAGGGGTTAGGGGTCAATTGACCGTCCTTGATACCTGAGTACGGTACGCTAAGTAGGCGCATGATGCAAATGGGTTAAGGTATTTCCTTGAGTAATTCAAGTCCAAAAGTTTCGGTCATGAGGACTCAGGTAAGTAGAGGGCGGTATACAGTATTCTAGTAAAAAAATGTAGTAGAGACTGTACTCCTACACAGACTCACTGTATATGCATGGATGTATCTCTACACATACGCAAAATAGTGCGAGTGAATGTGGCAATACCGTAATCATTAGCCCGGTCTACACACACAGTCTTGTCGTCAGTTTTGCATGATCAGTCTAAAGGCACGGTGTGGAATACTACCTGTATTGTGTCGACATTGACGTGACACATGCACAATACAGGTAGTGTTCCACGACCGCGCCTTTTTGGCGCGGTCTTAAGGCTCCGGTAAACATGCGGCATTCGGCGAATGCCGAGCGAATGCCGAGCAAGTGCTCGCCGATGTCAACGAGGCTTAAGGTATTTCAATGGTGACAGTCGTATTCAAATTTTTTGCTTCAGGACTTAGTACAACTGATCACAAACTGTATTACGCACGAACGAAACTTTTGAGTAACTCTGTACTCTGAGCTCCTTGCTACACAGAGACCTCCTGTGTACAAATGTACCTCACACATATACACTGCCTGGCCCGTTAATCGTGGCAACAGTGCTTCTCTCTCCTTAGAATACCGCTATGTGCCTGCCACTACGTGCCGTAGTGGGGGCTGCCGCGACATGCCACTGGCTATCCCCTCTCCGGTAGCAAAAGTACTACTGAGTCCCATAGTCACAGGAGAGGGCTAAATCAGCTGTGCGCACTGTTGCCACATCGCCGTTACTCGTCCCCACCACTTTGCAGTTTCAAGAAAAATCTCAGTTTTTAAGTTATAATTTCTCTGAAACTATATGGCTCAGCACTTCCAGTTTTTGTGAACATAATCCTACAATATCATTTTATTCGCCGTTAGTTTTTCTTTAACATTGTAAGATTGGTTCTGTAGTTATAGCTCAAAACGTCACTGAGGTACCGTCTTTCTACATGTTAGCCATTGAAAGTCAGTGTAGAAAATGCTACTTTGAATTAACATTTTCTTTTAAACTACATGGCTCAGCCTTTTGAAATTTTGGGAATCGATGGGTAATATTTCAGTCTTTTGATTGGCAAAATTTCATGAGATTCGTAAGAAAAACGCAAAACCATGGAAATACCTTAAGCGACTGCTCGGCGAATGCCGCATGTATACACGCCAAATGGCCAAATGTATTATTCGCTTGGTTCCCGTAATCAAACAGGGTGGCTAGACATTCGGTATTCGGCGAACACCGAGCGACTGCTGGCGGGATTAACTCTAAATTTAAATATCGCGATGATAATGAACGGTAAGAACCGATATAGACGTCCGCTTAAGGTGCGATAGAACATTGTTATTATAAAAATTGAGAAATGTACTTGTAATATTACATCGATGCGTATGGGAATAACGTTCAGCTATAACTAAAGAAGCAATGTGTAAACGCTGCATCCGAAGTATTCGTTCAGGATGCTCTCTCGACTTTTGCAAATAACTCCGAAACTTCTATGCATTTTAAGAACATTGAAGAAGTTTGCACTTATTTTATGCCGCAGGTAAGAACCGACCTTCCGAGTCAATACTACTCGGCGTTTGGTGAATAGAGCTGTCGCTCGGCGTCCGCCGAGCAGTCGCTCGGTATTCGCCAAATTCCGAATGTTCGGGCTCCACCTTAAGGCTGGCCGCATACTTACTACTATCGGATCCGATTGTCTGAAGCGATTGTCGGATCCGGAAATCTGAAGTTCAAAATACTTTAAGTTTATATGACCCTACCGCACACTGCCGATCCGATGTCGGATCGGACGTCCGAGTCGGATGCAGGCCGAAGGCGTCCGACCGTCCTACCGACTATCGGAAGGCGCGTTCTCTCTACGATTGTTTTTATATACTACGCAGCAAACATACGATTGTTTTCAGGGGGGCACGGGCACCCTCTGCCCTTCGCTATCCTTGGACAAGTGACCACCGTACCCCTGTCTCACTAGTCGCCTTCCAAGTCAGTCGTCTCAAGATCAGTTGTGGTGTGCAAGAGTCGACTTTTGAATGCAAACTGGCGAAATCATGTATTCTGTCTCACGATAGACGGACATATTATACATCATTTCGTACCGTTTCATATATCACGACCACGAAAATACCTCGACACCTATAATTAATATCGCCATCAGCGAAGCATATACGAAGCGTACCGCAGAATATGTACAGTGCATTCAGCGTGTAAGCACCTAGACAAGGAATGTAAACATCTAGATACGGAAAGTTGGACTTTTTCCCGATCGAGCCTCCCGTTGGGTTGTTACCACAAGGACGGTTTACAGCCTTTTCACGGGCGTTTTTTAATGCCCGCAATTTCGAGTTTTCTTTCACGAGTCCCGCGCGTGACGAGGACTCGGTCCCTAATATCCTTGCGTCTCAATACCGTTTCCGACAATCGGATCCGATAGTAGTAAGAGTTTGACACATTTTGTCTATATCTGCGGTAGTCTTCCGATCCGACAATCGTTTCAGACAGTCGGATCCGATAGTAGTAAGTATGCGGCCAGCCTAAAGGCCAAAGCACATCTAGGCGAAGCGAAGCGAAGTGAAGTGACGCGCCGCGAAGCGAAGCTACCTTTTATATTTCCATTGATTCTTACGAGGTAACGCACACTTGAACGAAGCGAAGCGTGGCGAACCGAAGCGCCGCAAAGCGAAGCGCCGCGAGAAATGTTTATCGTGGACGGAATGTAATTCGTTAACGGATGTAAAGTTTCGTCGATCACTTCCGTTAACGATTCGAAAATCCTTTCCAAGATAGATCTCGTCAACGAAATGAATTTTCTCACACGAAATAGTATCTTATATCATAAGGCGGAAATTCGAGATTTTTTCAGACTGTGTTTAAGTAGGTCGTAACACGAGACATGGTTTGGGGAGGAGGCTACGATCTAAACACAGTCTTAAAAATCCGAGGATTTCCGCCGAATGACATATACTATTTTTCCTCACGAATGCCCATTTCTCAAAACAAAACATGTACACGGCTCATTTCACGTTGCGTTCATCAGTTTGAAAAAGGCGAAAATGACTGACATTTCACGGCGCTTCCCTTCCCTCCCTTCTCTACCCGGGTATCCATATATGGATATTTTCAGGTATAGCTGTTTATACCTGGTAGAGAAGGGGATAGAATTCGCCGCGCTTCGCCCAAGTGTGCGTTGCACAGCCGCGCTTCGCGGCGCGTCGCGTCGCTTCGCCTAGATGTGCTTTGACCTTAAAGCCTCGTTGACATCGGCGAGCACTTGCTCGGCATTCGCCGAATGCCGCATGTTTACCGGAGCCTTAACATTCGATACAAGATCGTAACGTTTATCGGTATTTTTCAAACAAACTTCGTAAGGATTAACACCACCGCATAGAGCTACTTTAGTCTTATACCTATCCGCATCAACACTAGATAATAGTCGCGATTAATTCGCTAAAAACACAGCCATTGCTAGGTACAAATGGTTTATATTTAAATTCTATTTCTACAATATGGCCGCCGCTCGCATCAGTTCGTCTACGGGTTGCTAGGAGGCTCTCTCACCGATATCACCTATACCCAAGCCGTAAAAATGGCACATTTTCACCTTTTTATGGAAAACTGTTCTATAAATCTTTTTGAAAAACTAGAGAAATGTAGAGAAAAAAATTAGAAATTTTGTAACAAGAACAAACATCAAAGTCAGGTTTTATTAAAGAACGATGGGCTTTCAAAGATTCGAAAAGCTATTGAAATTCAATTCAGGTTGGAATGAGGAGTAGCGATGTGGCAACACTGTACGATGCGTTCATTGTCGCCACACCGTTAATACGTTTCTTTAAATCGCTCGCTTTAATAAATTGATTACCCTTGTATCTTAATCGTTTCAACATTTTTAATTTCGAAATAAGGAATACTAACAAATACACGGGGTAACGACAAATTGTCGTCACATAACCTGACTAGGATCACGGTGTTGTCACATTCACTTACGCTATTTTGCGTATGTATATAGGTACCTCCATGCATACAGTGAGCCTGTGTGGGAGTACAGTCTCCACTAATTTTTTTTTCTGGAACGCTGTATACCGCCCTCTACTTATCTGAGTCCTCATGACCGAAACTTTTAGACTTGAATTACTTGAGGAAATACCTTAACACAAGGTAATACTCGATATAATTGATTGATGAGTCTTTAAGCAATCCTCGATAGAACTCATAGGTCACGATCTGATGTATATGACGGTTCAAGACCGAATGCCCTTTTCCTCGTTTGCCTGGAGGAGCATGAGTCCTCCTTTCTAATTGGCCGGGCCTGTTGGTATGGCTTTGACCTGGCTTCATGAGTTACCGCTGCTTGACGCGTCGCTGACTTGATGTGCTTCGAAATACTATTTCACATTTTTATTTATTTACCCCCTTAACCTTTAGAGCCCGGGGTTGTCGATATATCGACCAGCAGATGATGAATTCCAGATACCTATATATCAAAATTTGATTATGGCCCGAAACTTGTTACTCGGGGGTTTTCGGGGTCACTCATTACGATGCTGATGTCAAAATCGGTCTATTCTGAAATCCAAGATGGCGAATGCAATATGGCGGATGATGAATTCCAGAAATTTTTAGAATTTGAAAATTATGGCCCGAAACTTGTTACTCGGGGGTTTCCGGGGTCGCTCATTACGATGCTGATGTCCAAATCGGTCTATTCTCATCATCCGCCATATTGGATCCGTCATCTTGGATTTGAGAACAGATCGATTCATAAGGGCGTATCAAGCAAAACGTGATTATTGTGGATACGCCCTTTTGGCAGGAAACCCTCGATATAAGGTTTATTCCTGCAAAAGTCACAGACTGTCTAAAACGGTCTGAAGCATGCGCATTACGATTCTACGAACGTGTAGAATCGTAATGCGCATGCTCCTGACCGTTTTAGACAATCTCTGACTCTTGCAGGAACAAACCTATAATACACGGAGAGAAAAATTCAAGAATTTTTGTTCAGAAATTCTGGCAAAAATTGCCGTGCTATTTTATATTTTGGGTCGAAACTGTAAGCACAACAAAAATCGCCGTGCCGCAAAAGAAAAATTGCCGTGCTGCAAAAGAAAAATTGCCGTGCCGCAAAAGGAAAATAAAGGGGGGTTCTCTCAGGTAGTGCTCTCGCCTAGTTCATGACCCCCCTTGGACCGATTTTACAAATACAGTATAAACGCGGTATAGCGCTATACTGAGAATAACCATAACGCTTCGTGCTGGTTATTCTCAGTATAGCGCTATACCGCGTTTATACTGTGTTTGTAAAATCGGCCCTGCCTTATTTTGTTATTTGGACTAGACTTACATCATTATCGTTTTCAGAAGTGATTCATCTACTCAACACATTTTAGCCAATTTTGGACTTATATCATTTTTCCCCCAACACCAACCAATTGTTCCGGCGCGTGGAAACGAGGATTGCTGGATACAGTGACAGGAATTGGGCGGTGGTGACGGAAGGCTAAGGGGGGAAGGGGGGGCACATTCAACCATGGGGCACAATCAACCACTGCCCGTATCTTTTATGCTATTTGAATTTACCGCCGGTAAAAATTTGAACGTACTCTTTATTACCGATCCTCGGTTTCTGCGTAGTATGGTCGTCATCGGTGGTTCGTTGACAGATATAAAAAATAAAGTGCTGTAACTGGGCATTTAAGGTAAGTTTTTGATCCGTTTCCTTTTGTTATTGGTAGGAGTATATGTAATATAATTGGACTGCCACACATGACATTAGTTTCCGAGCTTATTACGGATTACTAAGCCGAATATGACATAACCCCAAAGTGTCATGTTTGTGTAGATAATTCACTAAATTTGTTTCATATTGATGTGGGGCACATTCAACCACCAATATATGGGGTACATTCGACCAGTGGTTGAAACTGCCCCACGATAATTTCAGGGAAAGTTTCTATCCCGAATTGTAAATTTCCGGTTTTTAGATGGTGCGGAAATATAAAACTAAGACGAACAGAGCAGATATCGACGAAAATAATATGAAAAATGCAATTCAGGCAATTTTGTGTGAAAACATGTCAGAGAGAATAGCGGCCAGAAATTTTTGTGTTAAGCGTGGAACGTTACATGCAAGAATACAGAAATTGAAACTGAAATATTCCCCGGAAAGGTTAAAAACTCTATTTAATGACGACTCTGGTAACGAAAGTCGTGGAGACAATAACGAACCTACTTATTCCAGCAAGTATACTGTGAACCAAGTTTTTACAAATGATCAAGAAACCGAACTGGTAGAATATATCAAAACATGTTCGGATATGAACTATGGGTTAACATACAAACAGATTAGGATTTTGGCTTATGATTATGCACGTGTTCTAGCTAACTGCAAATTGCCCAATCAGTGGCATAATAACAAGAAAGCAGGAATAAAGTGGTTAAAGTCTTTTATGAGAAGAAATAAAGACAGAATAGCGTTAAGGAAACCTGAAAATACTAGTTTGGCAAGGGCAACAGCTTTTAACAAAGTATCTGTTTCGGAGTTTTTTGAAAATTATATTTCGGTGCTAAAGAAATACTGTTTAAAACCTGAACAAATATTCAGTGTAGATGAGACTGGGGTAACAACTGTTTTAAAACCAGTTAAAATAGTTTCTGCGAAAGGAAAAAAACAAGTTAGCTTAGCCGCATCTGCAGAACGCGGTGAATTGACGACATTTGTTGGCATAATAAATGCTATGGGAAATGCATTGCCTCCCGTGTATGTTTTCCCCAGAACACGCCATCCTGAGGAGTACTTGACTAATGCACCTTTATCTAGCCTTGCGTTAGGAAATCGTAGTGGTTGGATGACTGGAGAACTGTTCGTTGATGTTCTAAAATACATTCAGACACACACGCATTGCTCGAAATATAACACAATACTCCTTTTGCCAGACAATCATGAATCTCATACAACGGTAAAATCTATTAATTTCTATCGGGAAAATGGTATAATTATACTATCACATTTTTCCACCGCATACTTCGCACAAACTGCAGCCCCTGGACGTAGGGGTTTACGGACCTTTCAAAACGTATTATTCTGTTGCTTTTAATGACTGGATAACAGGCAATCCCGGAAAACCCGTCACTATTAAAGAAATTGCTCAGTTGACGAAGACTGCATTTCAAACAGCCTTTACTCAAAAGAATATAACAAAATCGTTTGAAAAACCTGGATTATGGCCTGTTAATAGGCTTGTTTTCAAAGAAGAAGAGTTTAAAGCAAGCTATGTCAACGTGGCTGATGGTGAAGAAGAAACTCAATACACCCTCCACACATGCAGACACACCACCCACCAAGGAAGATACACCAACAACGAATACAGTTAGTCCGTCATCCGTCCAAGCTGTTACACCTTCAACCAGCCAAGCCACACAGTCAACACCTCCCAGATCAGTTCCACCAATATGGTCTTCTAATAGAATACAACAAATAGGAGGGGCCACAAGGGAAAATCGAGGATTTATACAGATACACCAGAGAAGAATCGTTTGGAGGAACTAGAACAAGACAGGGAAAACAGGAAGAAAAAGCAGGAAGAAAGAAACAGAAAGAGGGTGATGAAACAGGGTTTTCCAGACAATAGCAACAAGTCAAGATTTAAATGCAAAAAGATCAGGACCATAAGCACAAGTAGTTCCGACTCAAACCAGTCAGTAGTTCTAGAATCAGATGATAATAGTGACGAGTTTAGCAATGAAGAAAAGGCACTGGAACTACTAGACGATGAAATAATAAATGTGGACGATTTCCTGTTGGTCAAGTTTCCACTTAAGATGAGTGTCAAGTATTATGTCGGCAAAGTTATACGCGTATTTAACCTAAATGAATATGAGATAAAGTTTATGCGTCGTAAGGTACCAGGTTATCAATTTATCTATCCAGTGGTTGATGACCTAGCAACTGTAGATCGATGTGATATAGTCTCAAAGTTACCAGCCCCTAACGTGGCAAAAACTGCCAGAACATCTACTCTATTTTCTTTTAGTGTTGATATTTCCACATACAATATCAATTAAGTTAGAGTTATATGTTGTTATAGTATTCAATAAATGTATTTCTTTTCCTCAATTTACATATGGTTGAAACTGCCCCACTACATGGTTGAAAGTACCCCACTGGAGGGGCACATTCAGCCATTTATTGTATATTTTGCAAACTGGAATACAACCGAATAAAAATAATCTAGCAATACCTGAGCGGGTCTAGTAACGGTACAATGGTGTATAGTTTACTATACATTGGTGACAAAGCAGTAGAATCATCATTGAATATAATTTTACATTATTATTTCAAAATTGGTTGGATGTGCCCCCCTTTCCCTACAGCTCAAGGCGAAGTGTCCGCGGTGGTTGCTCGATTATAAGTGAAGACCAGACGCTCCGGTCGGTAGCTTTATTCCGCACGTCGCGTACCTACCTAAGTCCAAAATTAGCCTGATTGTGTGTCGGGAGGTGAGGGGTAAGGGGTTTTTCCCGTTAGAGTCAGAGTGCGGCAGGGTACGTATAAGGTTCGTTCCAACCAGCGTCAGAAACAGTTTCTTACGGTCAGAATTCTGCGCACTAACTTAAATGTGTTCCAACCAGAGTTACTAACGATTAGCAAACAGTCAGTTTTCTGTTCCATCCGAGATTCAAACCTGTTTGGAAACTATCAGAACGATTTGCGAATTTTCTTCCAACCATTTATCTGGCGCATGCGTATTGCTGTTAGTTTTCATTACAACTTGTACACATAACCTATAATTCAGTGCTAAATCGGGTTTGTTCATATTTGCGCATTTCAGTAACGGCTTGCCATCACAGAGTACTTCAATTTTACGGGAAATATTTATTCTTTTAAATCGAATATGAGTGACGAAAAGCATTATAGTGAGATAAGTGACATGTCATCTATGGCAAGTAGTGATAACGATGAAAGTGATCTAGAATTTATACCAGACCAGGAGCCAAGAATAAAAAATCAAAATTATTTAGGTAAGTTGGTACATTTTTGCACATAATTACTTCATAACATAATAATAGGTTGTTGTATGTTTATTTATAATGTTAATATTTTTAGGGGATATAGTCCCACAGTATTCTGAAGCAGTATTCTTCGAACACTTCAGACTGACAAGACAAATTAGTAATCGCATAGGTGAAAGGTTGGAAAGTAGCCAATATTTTAATAGCCAAGTGGGCCAGTATGGAAATATACCTGCTTTGCACCAAGTAATTATAAAATTGTATATTCTTGAAAATATACCTGCTTCGCACCAAGTAATTATGAAATTGTATGCTAGGGTTGGCGTTTTTTTCATAGATGTTCTAATTTAATTTCAGGTTCTTATCTATCTGTGGTACGTCGGACATCAGACTGCCAGTTTCGGAGATGTTGCTGACAGATTTGACGTGACAATAAGCTCTATATACAGGATTATTCATCGGCTCACTATGTTTCTAAGCAATTTGTCACCAGAGATAATAAAATGGCCAAACGAAAATGAAAAACGGATTAGTGAAGATTATTTCCGGGCTAATGGATTCCCGAATGTAATTGGAGCCATTGATGGGACACATATAAAGCTGGATAAACCAGAAAATGATCCAGATTCGTACTTAAATCGGAAAGGGTACTATTCTATTCAGGTAAGTTTAAATTATTTTTTCTGCGAGCTTATGGAAAATGTTACTTCTCTGCACACATTTTAGTTTAGAAAGAAAATATTTCCACACTAATGCGGAAAAATAATAGTCATTTGTTTGCAGCTTATGGCTCAGATTATCAGATTTCTTATAATATCTAAAGTGATTTAACAAACGTCATTAATTAAAAGTGATATATTTTATACCTATTAGTTTTCTCAGATTCTTAGAAAAAATGTTGTTTCTAACACGTACAGAATGTGGCTCTTTTACACTTGATTGATGACGATGTCAGTCGCATGTGGAGAGGTATCACATTTTGCACTCTTGTTAAGGAAAATAACTATTTCATAAACACAGAAAACATATAAACAATTTATACCCCATTATTTCCATACTACAACGTAATAAATAATTTTTTTCAGATGCAAATAGTCTGTGACCATAGAAGGAAAATAACAGACGTTTTTATTGGATATCCTGGTTCTGTACACGATAGCAGAGTGTTTAGAAACTCTCCACTGAAAAACAACTTGGAAGAGAAATGTGGAAGATATTAACTTTTGGGAGATAGTGGTTACCCTTTGTTTCCTAATTTATTAACCCCTTACAAGGACAGGGGCAATTTAACTAGACGACAGCAAAATTATAACGTAAAACTATCAAAAAACCGCTATGTTATAGAACACTGCTTCGGCTTGTTGAAATAGAAGTTTCGACAGTTGTATCATGTAAAAATCAGGAAAATTAGATTGATTTGTCATTTTATCAGAGCAGCGTGTGTCCTCCATAACATTGTATTAGATGATAATTTCGTTGTAGATAATGAACTAGCGGAAGTCGATGAAAATAATCCTACCAATAATTGATGAACAAAATGATGAGAACGAAGAAGATATGGAAGCTCGTGCTATTAGGAATCGGGTAGCAAACAATTTACCACTGTGAATACAGGATATCCCGCTCTGTACTGGCCAGTTGCAGGGATCTTGAAATTTACCTTCGGCCAGGCTTGGTCGGTACTCGAGTCATTTACGGTAGAAGTCGAGTCAGTGTTAGAGTTGGTGTCAAATCGGGAGATCGAAGCGTCTAACCTCGAAATCGTGAATTTGTGAATAATGGTGAGTAATTTCCATTATTCACAAATTCACAATTTCGAAGTTAGACGCTTCGATCTCCCGAATTGACACCAACTCTAACAACCGACTCGACTTCTACCGTAAATGACTAGAGTACCGATCAAGCCTGGCCGAAGGTAAATTTAAGATCCTCTCAACTGGCCAGTATAGAGCGTGACATCCTGTATACTACTATTGTGTGATCTATTAGAAACCGAGACATGTGCATAGCAGTTTGACTATAGAATGTACAGGGTATTCTTTAATGTTATGTCAATACTCAAGAAGCTAATTCATTGGTTTATCGTGTGACTAAAAGTTCATGTAGATATGTGTTCTAAGTTGTTTCGTTTTCGTGGTACAATTGGTTTTTTAACCTTTAAACGTTTAAAATCCTGTATCTCAAAACTAAACAACTTAGGGCACATGTTTATACGAACTTTTAATCATACAAAAGCCAAAGCAATAGCTCCTTCAGTATTGGCATGACATTAAGGAACCCCCTGTATATATTCAAAATGAAATTCAATTAAGTTTTTCCAAATCGTTCTCAACATAAATTTTATGGAGTGGCTCGGTTTAGAATGGATTACACTGTATACAACCAAAGACACTGTATATTTACAAAGCAAAAATTTGAAGTTGTAAATTTAAAAGTAAATAAAAATTTTCTTATTTTGGATCTGTTGCTGATTTTTACTCACAACCCACTGTTATCTAAAAACTTAACTCTATCTGCACATAACTACATGTAGCTAATAATTATATATTTGCATATTTAGTCAGGTATCGATTTTTTTTAATAAAATCAAAGAATTTGGATATACATATTTAAAAAATAACAAACTTTACCATTTTACTAGCTTTATTTTAAATATACATATTAAGGAAAACAAATGAATGTTGAAATAAAATCAGTTCTTTGCATCACAAAAAATCATTGAAATTTGTTTCATAAGAAGTCAGATTTACAAACAGAACAGGTTTTATTTTTTAAGAGTTCATTCCTTTCTTTTAGGAGTTCATTTCTTTCCTGCATTACGATTACTTTCTGTTTCTGAACTTCTAATTTTTCTCTTTTTATGTCTATTCTCTCTCTATGGCACTCATTTCTGTCCCTTCTTAGTTGTTCTATTGTATTATTTCTGCTGGGCGTTATCCTTTTCCTTTTTAAGGAGAAATTCTTTCCTGAGGTTGAAGGACTCTGAGCAACGGTTGAAGACAGCGAGGTAGATGGTATGGACTCTGTATTGGCTGAAGTAGATGGTATGGACTCTGTATTGGCTGGTTCTGTTTCTTCCGCTAAATGTTCTATAGTATCGGTTGACAACAGAACATCAGGTTTCACATTTTTTTTCCTCTAAATATTTCATCCATTTCTTTCTGATATTCAAAATATTTCTTGCCCCTTTCTGTTTTGTTCTGGTTATCGACAAATTTTTTGTATGATCGTTCAACCACCCTCCACCTATTTTCGACATGACTTGCATTGAAATTGGTTTTTAAAATCTCATTAATTTTTGAAGCTATAACTTCCCATAACTTTTTAAAATTTTTAATTTCAAAACTTCCCACTTTTGAACGTTATTTTTTATACAGATCTAGCAACACTTTTGTCTGGTTATTCGTCCAATTAGCAACAAATTCCATTTTTTCTTCCGGCATATTCTGAAGTTGTTTCAATGGTACTTGACTGCTTTCTATGTCGATCGGAGGATTGCATAATTTTGCTGGGCCAGGAAGAATAAGGAACTCGTCAAGAAAACCTAAAATAAGATTATTTTTAAAGAAAAAGGTAATAGGTACTGTTTTTGTCTAGGATCTTTATCGTATTTACGAGGTACTGCTTACTATATTTACTATAGATTTAATTATGTTGGTAGCTCAAAGTTAAACAATGCCATCCCCAGTATTGTATATATCGCAGGCAAATAGTATCTTTAGGCAAATAGCTTTTGTGGCTTCGCTCGCTCTGCCGATTCTAACTTAACCTAACCCAGTCTAACGCATTGAAATATGAATAAATTAATAAATAATGAATTAATAAATAGGTTAGGTTAGGCTAGAATCGGCGGAGCGAAGCAAAAGCTATTTGCCTAGTTACTATTTGCCTGCGACATATATATAATTTTATAAATACGTACACACAACTGGAGATTCTATTATTTACCTTTAACCTTTAAAAAAAGTATAAACATAATTAAATTACTTACTTATTGAGGTGTTTCTTACCTTCTTGTTCCATTTTAAGCGAATTTGAACAAATGATAAAACACGAAAATCCGTTTGGTGACGGTATTAGCATTTGTTATTTTAAATAAGGTTAGGTTAAAAGGTAAGGCTTTAAACCAGCGCTGCTTCAAACTTATTTATCAGTTGTTCCAACCACAGACATAGGATTGATCAGAAAATTACTACCTTACAGACATGCGCGTTGAGAACGATTTGGAAACTGTTGGAAATCTGTTGGTAACAGGAGGTTGGAACAAACCTATAGGGCGATTGGGTAACTGCACAAAACAGATAGAGTGCCATCTGTGGCACGCACCAAGCATTAAGCAGATGCCCGTGGTATAAGCGCTGTTTACACGTTATTTTGGATAATAATTGAAGTGTTTTACCTATGAGATTTATCAACATGGCCTCAATTATAATAGAATGTAGATTTCAAAGCATTCAAATAAATTCTTTCCGTGGAAAATCGTTATCAAAAGGTAAATACAAGCAGCGCCACCAAGCTGGGTTTCTTGGCGAAACTTGGATGTACATTCTCTATATGTACACGTGTAACACAAACAAAAGCTACGTTTGTGGAAGTACGCTAGAGCCCTATAGGCGGCGAGCGAATATTGTTTAGCAGCGCCTCTCCTAGGCGAACCGAAACATTTATTACGGGAACTGACCAGAGTCACTTAGGTCGGGTGTCCACCGGGTCGGGCCGACCAGAATCGCTGAGCCGATCGCTGAGCACTTGAGTATATCTATAGGTTTGTTCCAACCGAGCAGAAAACCGTACATGAACGGTACCGGGCATGCGCAGTAGAGAAATTCTGTTCCAACCGTACGCTGGACGGTCCCTGTACGATGTTGTGCGGCGTTCCAACCACCGTTGGGATCGTGTGTGGAACGGTTCCTGTACCGTCCATCCGATGCTTGGTCCTGATCGTGAACTGTGTGGACTGACATGCGCACTACGGCGATTAGTTTGCCTGGCGCGGTTATTTAAATACTTTTGAGAGTTGACGTTTTCTATCTCCGTATTTTTGTTGCAAGTTATTAAAATGACGTCTAACGAAGGCGATAGTGATGTGTCGGATATATCGGATATGTCCGACACAAGTGACGATGATATTGAATTATACGAAAATAGGGTTAGAAACCAGGATTATTTAGGTAAGTGACAGATTGAGGTTAAGTGTAGAAAATCTTTGTTGGAAAACTGATAGAAAATCATTCAATTTGATTGAAAGACTATAACGAAGGTGGATTAAATTTGATTTGATGAGATAGAAGTTTCTGCACAAATTATGCTCCGGGAGTTGCCACGTCGAGCATACCTACCAAGAAGGAAGAATAAGGCCTAGGAAGAATCCCCCGAGGAATCGATGGAAACAAAGTAAAGGAACGGGAAAAAAGGGAGGCGGAACAATAGCGAGGAGGTGGATGCCGGTACGACTAGTTAGGTATCCGCCAGGCACACTAACAAGGTTGGTCTATCCAGTTTGACATTTAAGGTTAAGTTTCCTGTCAGCTCCCTGCCAGTTCACCCGCGTACCGACAAAAGAGGAAGAAGGCTCTAAAAGGGAGAAACAAACCGAGAAGGGGAAAGAGAAGCTAAAGGAATGTATTCTGGAAGGAATAAGAAAGAAGCAATCAACTGAGGGACGAGAGTGTCGGCGCGGAAGCTTTGCTGAACGCACCGGCAAGGAGGGGAACGCTTACGAGCAACCAAAAGGGAAAACCAAATATGGAACAAGATATCAGTATAAAGGTAGATCGTACTAATCCAACTAGGTAAGGATCGCAACAAGAAGACGTGAGATTTCCTCAGGAAACGTCGTGCCGAGCGTATCTGCTGAATAGGAAAAATTCTCCAAGGAATCGAAGAAATGAAGTATCGACGTAAACGACTAAAAAGGGTTCCAGAACAATAGCGAGGAGGAGGTGGAAGCCGGAACGACCAGTCCCTCGCCAGACATACTAACAACAAGTCCACCCACGTGTCAGTCATGCGCGAGCAATGCATGGGATACTCGATGAGGAACTGGAATCTTATGAAAAGAAAAGTAGAGGTAATCGGTGGCTGTAGTCGGCAGCTATTAAGGTAATTATAAGACTCCCAAGCAGAGCAGGCATGGCAAGCGAGATAGAAATTGGCCAGACGAGTGAGACGCACCGGGAGCGTTACCGGTCGTGTCGACAAAGGAGGGAGAAGACTTAAAAAGAGAGAAGCACCCTGGGAAGGGGAAACAGAAGCCACAGAGAATGTATCCTGGAAGGAATAAGGAATAAACAACCAGATAAAGGGAAGAGAGTGTTGGCTTGACGTGCCGGCAAGGAGGAAGACACCGATAAAGGAATCAGGTGGAAGAAATAACCAATCAGAGAATAGGATATCAATTTAAAGGTAAGTCGTGCTAATTTAATCAGTTAACTAACGCAAGAACAGGACGATAGATTGCTCTGGGAGACGCCACGCTATGCGTACCTGAGATAAAGGAAGAATACCCTGAGGAATCGAAGGAATTAAAGTTGACGGACTGGAATGGGAGCTAGAATAATAGCGAGGATGAGGTGGAAGAAATAAGGGATAAGCATGTAACCGACCAAGTAAGTAACATGACGCGAAAGCTAACAAAAGCCCGTAGGTAGAGAACGAGAACCGGAGTAAACGCGAGAGGCTCCACGGGAAGGATGGAGCAAAGGATGCGAGACGCAATGGTTCGTAGGAAGGTAACGAAGAAGAAGAGCTCCAACTTTGAAGATGCATTCGGCCTCCCATTGGCGTCAGGAAGGAAATGAAATGGACTAAGTAGACAACGCGTAGGGGGAATTAATGAAGTGAAATAACAGCAATACCAATTTATACCTACTGAAAAATTGTAAAACCTATTTCATCTTTGTTAAAACTGCGTAATTTGTTTCAGATGCAGGCGGTTGGTGATCAGAAGAAAAAAATTCAAATTGGCAATTGATGGAAGGAAGACATATCGAAATGGACAGGCCAGAAGGAGATCCAGACTGAGCCATACATGGAAAAAAAGGATATTTCTCGATTGAGGTAAGACATTTATGAAATGAGATTGCAGCAATACCAACCTATACCGATTGAATGATCGTGACATCTATTGTCTTTGTTAATAGGAAGAGCATGTGGGCTTGACAACCAGCACTGCAGGAGAACTTGGAAGTCGAGGACGAGGGAGATTAACGTGGCATACCAACAGACTTGCGTGTGCAAATTGATGTGTTTCTTTAATTTCATGACGAATGGAAGCGTACAAATTATATTTATTTTTATAGTAGTTGGTAAAATACTCTTAAAATACTTAAACTTATGGGGCATTCCATGTCAACTTTTAGTAGTAGAAACTTTTGGGTCTCCGATTTAGTTGCTCATTTTTTTCCAAGTATCTTTAATCAATATAAAAACTGGCCTAAATTTTCAGAACGATTCCATAAATCGTTGAGCTGTTATTATTGTTTTTTCATCACGATTTACGGCTTCAATTAACAAAATATGGAAGAAATGATCCATATGAAATATTTGTATTTTTTGGTGATTTCGAAAAAAAATGTATTTCTTTATATTGCGTTTTTTTTATTGAAAATGGAAATAAAAAGTGTTGTATCTCAAAACCGACATTTCTCATGATTTTTTACCCTACATTTCAACATCTTTTACGGTAATTTACGGAGAGCACTTAGAAAGTGGGGCCTCCCATATACATTTGTTAATGAATTTTTTAGTGATTTGAAATGTCAGAATTATCTTTATTCATGCTAGCTTATAATGGATTTTTTTTTGCCCTGCTAAAATGTAATTCCAATACATGATTTTATAAAATTGTACATTTGTTATTAATATGACAGATCGAATTATGAAATATGTAGTCCTATAAATATGGGCCTTTTAAGTATCTAAAAATGTCTGATGCTTTAGTATGTTTATGGTAGTATATTGCATTAGTATTCGATTCTCGCTGAGAACCGAACTCGCTTAGAAAACATCTATTTTAAGATAGCATGAATAAAGTCCATTCTGACATTTCAAATGAGTAAAAAAATTAATTAAAGAATGTCTATGGGAGGCCCCACTTTCTAAGTACTTTCGAAATTATCGTAAAAGATGTTGAGACTTCACGCAACTTGCAAATGACAGAAAATGTCAACTGAAATAGCGTGATATAAGCAAGAGAACACCGTGCTCACCGCGTCGTGGGTTAGACACGACTGACCGATTCACGAACGATCCCAAAACCGTTCCAACTGCTCTTGCCAGTTACCAGCAGTGCAAACATCGCGCCTGCACATTAAACCGATCCCACCAGTTCCGTGACAGTTCCAGAACCGTACAGGAATCGTCGGTTGGAACAAACCTTATATATACCCAATCTGTATATCTATATATACCCAATCTGTATATATATATATACACCCAAGTGCCCAGCGGTCGGCCCGATCCGGTGGACACCCGGCCTTGTAGTTAAGTGACCGTAGGACCTGATGTGTCCCTGTCAACTTGCTGGCAATGGATACTATAATTTATTTCAGCTTTCAGGCTGTAAAATTTATGCATCATAATGATGCTTCGTATAAAAATGGCCTAAAATTAGTCTTTTCTAAACATGTTCTAAATGCGAGTAAGCGCACACACACACAAATGTGGTATAACCCAAATTTCTGTGATAGAAGACCGTGTGATTCGCCAGACATCAGTAACTCTTAATCCATATTCAGTTACTTTAGAAGTAAGTAGTCAATAGCTTTCCCCTTGCGACTTTGTCCGCGTGAATCACGAAATAATCTCGTCTTTATTTTACTCCCTTAAGGGAGTTGGTATTGTAACGACGCTACCCGGCGCTACCGGGTAGTCGCACACTTCGGCACGCTCTCTGACTGGCCCAGCTCGGGTAAGACAGCAGATAAAGATATGTTGGGCGGCAGGTGTCCCGGGACACCAAAGATATTCGCGATAGGCCACAGTCAGATCACGTGAACCGGAAACGGAACTCCGCTAGCTCAGCCCCGTATCGGCGAAGGAGAGGGGCGGGGTCGTGAGACAAAGAAACGAATTTGAGGTGGCTTTTAATCAAAGAAATAACACTTAGGATTTATTGAAGGAATAACTTATGCGATATAATATACATAGTCGGATAGCGCAGATATCCGATAATCACACGAAGACGGCACGCGACGATAATGCACGGAAATACGCACGAAGACAACAGATAACCGAATTCGCACCGATCGCGGAGATACGCCCGAAGACAACAGATAACCGAGTTCGAATCGCAACGGTCGCGGAGATACGCCCGAAGACAACAGATAACTGAATTCGCACCGATCGCGGAGATACGCCCGAAGACAACAGATAACCGAATTCGAATCGCAACGGTCGCGAGGTTCGACCGCGAAGATAATAACCGAATACAATGCGCTCGGAACAAAGAGAATCACTAGTACTAACGGTAATCGCGAATCGATACTAGACAACAGAGAGTAAAGAGTCGAGAGTCGAGCACACGGAATGCCTCACAAAGAAATCACCGTACTATCGGCATTAGGTATTCTCCTACGCCGGTAACCGCACTACCGGCGTTACATATTCTACTAAATTGGTAGCGAGCTCAATTCGTCCCAGGAAATTCGGTTGCCGGATGCTACCGAATTTCCCAAGCATCCCCCGATATAATAGCTTAAACGATATCACTACGCGATCACACACGATCGACGATTAATACGCGAAACGAAAAGATATAGATACTACTATTTCACACGAGTACACGGGTCCGCTACCTCCACGCGATAAATGATAAACGGTAGGCCTTTCAAGGGCAGTTCGATATGAAACGAGACTCTAAGAATTTCTACTCACGGCCACGTGTCGCTAATAGGAAAACGGCTTACCGGAAAAAGTCCGTAGGTGACTACTTGGTAGCTGACGTCCAGTCGCACCGCTGGTCCGCACGAAAGAGGAAGAGTCCAGGGATCGCTGCGGCTCGTTAAGCGGAGAGAGGGCCCTTCCCCACTCTAGGAGCCCTTTACGCGATCTAATTGGAGATCGATTTCCCCCGCTGATTTGCATGCGCGACGCTGCTATTACCGTTGCGCGCCCGCTCCGTAGATCGCCAATCGAAGACAATATCGCCTTCCTTGTTGGTTCGGATGCGTGCGTAGCTCGCTGGATTTCTCCGTGGCTCCGGAACTATCCCCTCACGGATGACGACTTGATGGATCCCTCCGGAACATTCCCCTGTGGGATCACGCGGAGGATCCTTACTGAGTTAGCCTTCGAAGATTCCTCCGGAACATTCCCCTGTGGGATCACGCGGAGAATCTCGATGCGGCGCTAACTCCCAAATGGTCCATCCGTGCCGAAGAAACGGGGTGCCTGTCTACGCAGGTTACGTTCCTCGCCGGGTACGCTGCTCGTTTGCAAGTCCCAGTCCTGCGCCTGGCAGGGAAGTCGTAGGCATCCTGCCGCACGGCATCTGGCGCTCGTTGCAGCCCCTTGTCCTCCAGCTCCAGTGTCCTTGTAGCTCTATTTTAGTCTTACAGATCTAGATACGGCAGCCGGTTCTAACAAAACTAATTATTAACGCTCTAAATAATGCTCTGGGGATGGCGGGACCGGCGGTGCGACGTGAAGGACTTCGTCACATTGTAACGTGCACGATTTGCAACGTTACAGTATATAGATAGTAGATATATAAAAAAAAAACGTGCGTATTCAAATGCAACGTTGTATTAAAATTTCAAAGCAATCGGTGAATAACTTTCGGAAATTTAAGAGATATTTTTATTCATTTACCTCCTTAAGGAGTAGGTATATAAAGAGTAGGTATATATGAAAAACGCGCGTATTCGAATGCAACGTTATGTCCAAATTTCAAAGCAATCGGTAAAGAACTTTCGGAGATCTTACGACGCGGTCTCAACGTGTCAACATTGACGTGACACATGCACAATACAGGTATGTAGTGCTCTCGCCCAGTTTATGACCCTGTGAGACCGCGACGTTAGACCTTGAAGAAACGAATATAACATTTTTATTTAAACGTGTATATGGAAGATAGAAGAAGATAGATAGCGGTGTTTATTAGAATGGGTATTGTGGAAAGCGGTTCATTACGACTCGTCCAGTAATTAATCCTTCAGGGAAAGGTGCATGGCTGCGGGCTCATTGACAGCCTAAATTCGCAAAAACCTACCGCTTCGCCATTGTGACCGATTTACAAAATGTATCAAGTGACTTGAGTTTGTGTTAATATGTGTTCCGTCGCAAGGGGACTTCTATGTCATTTCTTACCGCTCACTATCATCGCAACCTAAGTAATGCGCCAATCTAGATCTAATCTCTACATTGATCGCGAACAGTGTATGGCTTTCCTGGATAAACCAGGTATCAAAATTCCCCAATTGTCCATCGACTGCATCCGACATTCCTCCCCTTAATCCAGCTCGGATCGCTTTTGTGACGGTACCTATTGAAGCAGGCACTGCGAGAGACGGCTTGCTACGAATCGCTCTAAAATTACCTTCGGAGAAAAGTTCGGAACTGCGACATTTACGACCTAGGTATGTTTATCGAAATATTCGTTTCGCTTACGACGCGATTAATTCTAGTCGGCGAATTATTTGTGGTCGATGCTACCAAGAAGCACGAATCAACCCTCCTAATTCCGTCGCTCGTTGCGATGGAACAGGATTGACAGCTGGCACGTCGCAGTCAACTCATTCCCGTGGAAACTGTACAAAGTCGCCGATGGTGGCGCAGGTAGCAAATTCGCTCGCCGCCTATAGCCGCGTCCCTCGAGGTTGTACCTTACCTGGAGTATACCGTTCTGTCGGTGAGTACCTAATTCTTGGGCAGCACGGTAAAAGTTGAGTGCCAGCAGGATAAAGTTTCTCAAACTCTACACTACTTTATTCTAATCAACCGTTAATTTTTCCTTTCCAGTACAATAAAACAATGGAGTCCTTCAAATTTTACTGTGCTGCGCTACAAATTTTCATGAACTCACTATTAAAAATTCCGTTAGGTTTTAACAAAAATTAAGTGTCACACATGTATTAATTTTTCCTGGATACTACAGGAAAATTTCCTAACAAAGCGTTTTGAACCTAATTTACTGTGCGGAGCACTGCAATTTTTCTAGGATTTTTTTCTCCGTGTATAAAGACTCTCTACTGTGTGTGGAGAGCCTTTGTATACTTTCTGTAATATCCAGATTTAAATACTTCTCCTCGCTTATTATAAACAATTATATATCTCAAGCTTTCATATAAGGTGTATAGAACAACCATGTATTACAGGTATGTAGGTGTATTATAAATATTTAAGAAAGAAAAATTATTGCAATATTAGGAGAATATATATATATATATATATGTGTGGGGTAAAATTTTATCCCGCGCGTGTACTAACGTGATGTTTACGAGCGCGCGTCTTCCAGGGTTAAATAAAAATGCTCCAAGTGTAAACATATTTTTATTTGTTCCCAAGGATACCGCCCACAAATGTTTGGTTACTAATTATCGGACACCTAGTCTAGTTTTAAGCATGTCTATATTTACAATGACAAACAGTTTGACGTGGTATCGTTAGGTCGCAAGAATAACACGATATTTTGCAACAAATCTATCCAAGCGGTTTCAAAATCATTATATTTTCCAGGGCATACATTCGTTTATTTATAACGATACCATTTCGTTTAATATGATTAGAAAATAGTGCGTGAAGAGATGGAGCTTTACCAGTCGATCGTTGATGGATGGGATATCCGATAACTCTTCGAGTTAGGTTTACAACTTCATATCGAAAATTTATCGAGAGTATATTGTAAGTAATCCGAGAAATTTTAAGATCCTTTCTATGATTATTCTGACTTAAAAAAAAAAAAATTAGCCTCAGAAATTTGTAGAATTAAATAAAATTGTGGAAAGAGAATATTTTTGAAAGAGATTCCCCGATCCCCTCAAGGGCTTATATCGCAGAGTGGTTCGCTAGAAATAGGGGAAAAAAGGGAAATAGAATAAGATTATCCTAATTGGGTAAGTCTGTGAAGGATAGAGAATGTGCAACAGAGAAACTCTTTTGCATTCACCGATGTTAATCAGCGTTCTTACTCGCACTTATCGTAGGATTTCTAGATTGGATCTCCTCGGCATGTTCTATTGTGAAACCGAAAAAACAAGCTCTTTTAAAAAAAATTGAAGATCAGCTTGATATCTTTTAAGTAACGTACATCATAAAAAATCTATTACACATGTCATATATGCCCTCCTTAAAACTATACGATATTTATTTAAAATATTGCTTTCTACCCCTACAAACGAAGAAATTACTTAAAAAGTTATGCTGTTTCTGGTGAATCATCCTGTGGGAACAAACGACGTGTGTATGTTCCATAACGACATAATTGTTATTTCCTTCTAAACCTTCAAACCGCAACACCAAATCCGAAAAACCACTAGAACTTGAACCCAAGTATGAAGCACACGTGCCAAGGACCTCGGTTCAGAGGAATCTCCCGGTTGAGCGTCTCAGGATTTCTCATTCAGTATTTCTACGGGATAATATAAGGTGGAAACCGGTTTAGAAATGAGATTAGTAGGCGATCGATGCTAATTGTTAAGCAGTAGATATGCGACAGCCTCGGTTTAATATTTGTGTATGTTATCGACAAGCACACCACCCTTTCCGGTACGCTAATGTATACTCCATTCTTTTCGCGTTTCACGGCGATGCGACCACGTGAGAACTCGGAAAAGTATGTACAGTGACTCAATGGAACATAATAAGAAAGCTACATGCAAACTTACTTGTCCCACGAGCAGATTCGCACTTATGTACCTAAGGCTAATATATGTGTATCTCTATGTATGTATATTTGAGTTTCTCGAGATCCGACTAAGGGCCGGTTTTACCAACACGGTATAAACGCCGTATAGCGCTATACTGAGAATAAGCAGTACGCAAGCGTTTTACCACGATGGTGTAAGTCTGGAATAGGATAAACTTTGGAATAAATGCAGGGATAGCTTATCCGGCAGTTTCAGCGCTGGATAAGCTAGCTATCCTCGGTATAACCTAACTTTTTGTTCGCGTCTTTATTCTTCCGTGACAGAATTAGAACCGTGACAGAATCATAATAATTGTTATTAGTTGTGAAATGGAGTTGATTGATGTGCCAGTTTTCGAATCATCATCTGATAATGAAATTGACGTCTTACAAAGAATGAGAAATCCTAGGAAAATACGTGCCCGATAAGTAAATAAAGGATACCTATACCTACTAATTTATAACCAATATCTAATACAAAACTATTCCAGAGTTGACTATTTCGAAGAATACAATGATGTAGAATTCTTCACTTGATTTCGTTTGGAAAAACAAACCTGTCAGAGATTATTGGGACAAATACGACATCGCATTGCTTCGAGGTCGCAAAGAAATGCAGCAATTCAGCCAGCAACGAAATTATTGCCAACTTTAAGATTTCTTGCTTCGAGATCAATGCTAATTACTGTAGGTAATCATTTTTATCATAATGTTAACACTTTTAATTAGTTATTATTATATGCTGCCACTTCTGCAACCTCCGACGACTCCTAACATTGCGAGGAGAGCTAGTTTACAGGACTACAAGTTCGTCGATCGGCATAAACCGCCACTGATTTCCCAGAAATCAATGGGCAACATACTGAAAAACATCGACAAAGTCAAATTGAAACTCGTCACAAGGTACGATTAAACAATTTTATCGCGGTAAACTTTTAATTCGCCAGGAACAAAGAGGAGTTTCGCATTGTCAGAATGTCGTGGCTGCGAAGGATTGATTTTATTCACAGTGGGCTTTTAAACGTATTTTTCAGATCGCCGGGTGGGAGACCTTTGCGAGCCAAACGAGAAAATAGCTCTTACAACGACCTTCAAGAGATCTTACGGAAACGATATATCGCAATGCAATCGCCGGACAGTAGAAATTCCACCGCGACGTTGACGTTCGATGATTCGTTCTAGATTAAGAACTCGATGATGCTTACAAGTTCTCTAGGTCGCAGCATTTTCGCGTCGGACGGTGCTCCGAGGAACGGCTATTGTAGCCTTCCTTTCCACGCGCGAGATTGAATCATGATTATAATTTTATCTCAGTCAGAGCTCTGGAGAATCAAAATTAAAAGATCTCTCTTCTTTTTTTATAAATGAGTCTTTCCCTGCGAGGTAATTTCGCGCGACACATTTTAGATTACAGTTCTTTTTTAATAGGAGGATAGAAGCTCATAGAAACGTCGGGAAAATTTTGTTTTCTCTCTTCGCTCTTTTACTCAGAAAATGCAAGTTTAAATTTAAAATTTACGCACGCGGGTCTCTAATCGCGAGAATCTCAACGGTATCCAATAATATCAACCAAAGAAGTCATCTACCATTGCATTGTCTTCTATAAGTAACATTTAAATTTACCTAGGTAGACATTATACCTTTCTTCAATTCGCGTGATTCCAGAGTTTTCAGGAGCACAAGTGATACATCCGTCGTACGATGTAGAATATGAAAAAATTTTAGATTTGCATTGATACACTTTTGTAAGATACCTCGGCACTAGACATCAAGTCGTACAACGCCCTTTGTAGACTTTTTAGATAGGGTCGCGTATACTTAAAAAAACGATAGCATTGTACCGCTCTATGTAATCTCCGAGTAATGTCACCGCGTGATAAATCTTAAGTTGTAGCGATTAAAAAATGTATAGGTTTTAGAATATATTTTGTCCGATACGAGATTTTGATCAAATGGTGCAATTTTACGTTGTAATTACTATTATTGACGACCCTCATAGTTTTTTTTGAGAGTGAACACATTCTTGTTGGTGAGATATCGAATGTTTGGACGTGTTTTGTACCTGATGCTTTTATCGACGACTCGAAAATAAAAGTTATTGTTACGAAAATGTAAATATATTGTGTTATAGATATCTTTTATTTACTGGGCACGTAATTTCTTCGGATTTCTGATTCTTGGTAATACGTATTTTCGATGAAAAAAGTTTTTGTCTAATCATATATAGTTATGCATAATCATCTATATATGATTGGATCCAAAAATTGGCCAGGTCTAATTATATATAATTAGACCTGTTTATACATGATCATATATGATCAGATCTATTTATACATGATCATATATAATCATCTATATATAATTGGATCCAAAAATTGGTCAGGTCTAATCATGAATCATTAGATATAATCATGCATGAACAGACATGTTCATATATAAATATATATAACCGCTTATACAGCGGATCCGAAAATTGATCAAGTCTAATTATACTTCATTATATACCGCATGTCCGAGCCCAAACCGCTCAAGCGCCGATACCTATGTATATGGCCGATAACTTGAAATTTGTCTTCGGCTTCGGTTTGCCGACGGTTGAAAATTTGATAGTTAGAAATGGCTTGAGAAGAGTGCGCTGCGTGTACTGCGTAAGAGCGAAAAGTGTAAAACGTCTGATTTCTCTATAGCTGTCAATTCGAGAGATCGAAGTATTGAATAATAGACGAAACACTTCGATCCCCCGAGTTGACAGCTATCGGGAAATCAGACGTTTGACACTTTTCGCTCTCACGCAGTACACACAGCGCACTCTTCTCAAGCCATCTCTAACTATCAAATTTTCAATCGTCGGCAAACCGAAGCCGAAGACAAATTTCAAGTTATCGGCCATAGGTATCGGCGCTTGAGCGGTTTGGGCTCGGACATGCGGTATAACCAAATCTAATTATATATGGCCAGATATACAGGGGTCGGCATAAGTCAGGAAATACGCTCTCGATAAATCGGAAGCATGTTCGTGCTTCAGACTGACTTATTTACTGCAAATTTGTTGCCTGATTTATGCCGATCCCTGTACCGTATGTCCGTCTCTGTACTGGCCAGTTTGAAAGTTACCTTCGGATAGGCTTGGTCGGTACACGAGTCATTTAATACGGTAGAAGTCGAGTCGGCAGTTAGAGTTGATGTCAATTCGGAAGATCGAGGCGTCTAACTTCGAAATTGTGAATTTGTGAATAATGGAAATTACGAAAATAATTATAATTACGGTATAAATGTCTCGATTACCGACCAAGCCTATCCGAAGGTAACTTTCAAACTGGCCAGTACAGAGACGGACATACGGTATGTATCAGAGTTGGTACGTCGCATGATGAGAAATAAATTATTTTTCAGTTATTAGCCCTTAATTTTCAGATTACTCATGAATTATTAACTTGTTTTTAGTAGTAAATATGAAATATAGTGGTTTGTATAACACAAATGCAAAAAAATATTTTTAATTTTTCTAATATACTTCAATTTTTATTTCTCTTTAAATAGTTATTACTATACTAAACTCGATATTAATTATTTATATTAATATTTTATTAATATAAGAAAAGCGTATTATATGTCACATAATCTTAATTTTACATTCAGGACGATTGAAATGTAATTATCATAAAATACTACTTTTACATAGTGCGTAGCTTACATAAGAAGAACCTTAGTGTGATAATTTTTAAATTTAAAAAAAACTAAATAATATGTGGTTGAATTTTGTTGTTGTTAATATAATAAAAGGTCAATCATAGAAGATAAAAACACAAATTATAAAATGCAACATAGTGACATAGTTTAACATAAGACATAAATGATTTGAAGTTTTTTTAAAAATATTTAAAAAGCATTTTTTTAAATGTTATCCAGTCTGGTTTTTATTATTTTTCTTCTCGAGTTCATGACTCCGCTTTAATTCACCAACTCTTTGAGACATAGCTCTTTCAATTTCGTTTCTAGTATGAGGAACTCCCTTGGTAGTTTTCCATCCCTTATTAGTAGCCAGTTGTAAAGCAAAGTCTAAAACAGATTAGAAAAAGTTCAGAGTACAATAAAAAACATTTTGTAAGTGTATATATATAAAGTAATAGAAAGATATTTGAAATATGAAAAAATTATTAATTCAATAATTTATAAACATACAAGCTTATATTAATTTTAGATCCAACAATAAAACTAAATATTTGGTTTAATTACCAACTATTTCATTTCGCGCAATTTCATTGAGCGGTTTTACTGGCAATGCTGGTTTCTCTGATTTATGAGCGCGAGGAGCTTGGCCAGTGAAAGTAGCGGTTAAATAACCTGAAGGTTTAAAAATACCAGTTATTAATCTCCGCGCAACATGAGTTGCTTGACTGGACAATGTTTTGGCTAAGCCATACTCAGATTTTTTACAGTAAATCTGGTCCATTAATTTTTCCATCTATATTATAAAAATTGTTATTAAATAACACTCATAATAATAATAATAATAATAAATATAACAACCAGTATAGTTACGGCAAGATAATTGTAACTTCAATCAAATTAAAAAAAATTACAAATCTTCAATTCAATGCGTACCTTTTCGTCTGCCCAATCTTTTCCATACAGATCATCGTCTTTAATGAGATCCTTTATAGCATCTGATTGAGTTTTATCAGCGTTGTTATTGTAACTGACTTTATGTGCTGCAGGTTTATCACTAGGAACAACACTCTTGAGTTTCTTGTCTTTATCGCCATTGAGATCATCTTGTTCGTATTCATCAAATAAATTTTTGTTTTTATCATCTGAATTATTTTTTTTTGCTCGTTTCTTCATCTGTGTCTACTTCTGACTCAGTTCGAGAATCATTATCACAATTCTCTTTTTCTGTTTTGGATGATTTTTTAACAATCGAAGAGTTAAACTCTTTCCTTAATGTAGCTATAGAAATGATAAAGATTTTCAATTAACCTTAATAATTACCTAAATGTAATTATTGATATTTTTATAATTCAATTATGATAACTTAAAAAAATACTTAAAAAAGAAAAGAAGAGTTGGAGAAATTTTAAAAATAACAATCTATATAAGAAAACGAAGACGATATTTACCGTTAACCTTTTCGGCGAAGGCAAGTTTGTTTTGAGTTTGTTCTAGCATCTTTTTCAATTCATCCTTGGATGGACTAGACGATTTTTTTCTAGGAGCTTTGTCCGTCTTATCAAAAATACTCTGTTCAATTGATGATTGAATCACATCATCAGCCTTCTTTTTATTATTTTTTGTTAAATCCTAGGGGAATAGAATTCGTTATCAAGCAAGTACTTAAATCCATAGTAAAATTTTAATAAAAAAGTTTCGCGGCAAAATATTAAATGATTATTAATAATACTATAAAAGAATATATTACCTCTTTATCACTTTTGCGGCTCTTTTTATGAAAATTATTTTTATTGGATAATTCAAATTCATCAAGGTCTGTCTTCTTTCGTTTTTTCAAAGAGTCCTAAAAATATCAATTTTTATTTTGGAAAAATATGATCCACAATTTAGTACAAAATATTAACAATACAATTAATATAGAAAAAAACTTTCTGCTTTTCATGTAAAACTATAATTAGCCTCAATATAAATTGTAAACAATTTTTAGATCGTTCAATTTAAAGTTTTATTTTCTGTTAATAATTTTACTGTAAATAGTCAACTATTATTTTAAATTATCTATAAGTACATATACTCTACTCATTAATTATTAAAATTTTTTAATTCAAAATGAAGAATGTGTCAAATTATATGAAAGTTAATTAAATTTTACATATATGATAAAAAAAGTTTTTTTATAACACGTGCATCGAAAGTGGTGCTTCTCATGCTAGTTTTACGGGACGAAAATAGCAAATTGCACGCTAGGATAGAAAAGTTGAGCTCGCGCATGCGCAGTTTATACTTGCTTCACTTTCGTCCCTTGGGTGAATTTTCGTTCACTTTCGTCCCTGAAAACTAGCATGAAAAGCACCACTTGCATTCACTTGTTATAAAAAATATCGTGTGCAACACGGACCAAAGTTGGCGCCGACGAGTATGATTGCAGCCCTCGCTTCGCTCAGGCAACAAACTTCACACTCGTCGGCAATCGCCAACTTTCTGCCCTTGTTGCACAATATACTATTTTATAACACGTGCATCGAAAGTGGTGCTTTTCGTGCTAGTTTTACGGGACGAAAATAGCAAATTGCACGCTAGGATAGAAAAGTTGAACTCGCGCATGCGCAGTTTATACTTGCTTCACTTTCGTCCCTTGGGTGAATTTTCGTTCACTTTCGTCCCTGAAAAATAGCATGAAAAGCACCACTTGCATTCACTTGTTATAAAAAATATCGTGTGCAACATGGACCAAAGTTGGCGCCGACGAGTGTGATTGCAGCCCTCGCTTCGCTCGGGCAGCAAACTTCACACTCGCGTCGGCAATCGCCAACTTTCAGCCCTTGTTGCACAATATACTATTGTTGTAAAAAAATATAAAACATCAAACGTCTTAATAAATAGTATTTGCATGAGTGTTTCAAACAAACAAAATAAGATCTTAAAAATTTTCCTTGAAATACAATCAAATATACCTGTGACAAATAATTTTTCAGTTTTGTTAAATTCAAAAAGTCAAGATTTTCGTACGACTCTGATGAATACTTGTGATTAACCTTTCTCGGTCGTTTTTTTGGAAGAGTCCTTGTTTTATCATCATCATAATCGTCATCACTACCAGAAGACGAATTCCTGGACTTAGACTTTTTCGTTAGTTCATAGAAAGTTTTGTCAATAACACTCACATCATCTGAAAGATAATTTCATTGAAAGACATTGCTGATCAATTAAAAAGAGAATCATCGTACTAAATCAAAGATAGCAATAATACAAAAATAAATTTTATTAAGAAAATTAAAATGTATTTGAAAATTACTTGCCAGATATCATGACAACTTCTCCCCGCTCTTTAAATTTATTATAAAAAAAATAAACCGTCACCTTTATTGGGCGGGTTAGCTTTGTCAAAGATGACATTTTTGTCATGAACTTTAGCATGTGAATTATCACGTCCATATTTGATAACAAACATAATATGGTTATGTTTTTTAATCAAAAATTTTAAGCTTATATTGAAGCAAATAATATATTTGTTTATATAACACTATTATTGACATGAAATATTTAAATTTAACGAGTGGACACACACGCTAACTTGAAACAAGTTGAGATCTGCTGTAGTGACGTCAAATTAAATATTCGAGAACCTTCGATAGCTCGCGTTGCTCTGATCAGACCCACACCACTGTGGTGTATAAATGAACTGAATTCAGCGACGCTCCTGCGGACTTTGGAACTAAGTTCAAATGTGTGTGCGTGCATATATATGTATACTACGTGCATGTGTGTATCGTTCCCCTCACCTTTCCCCTCACAAACCCGCTCAAGTCTAAAAACCAGCGCCACACCTTCGGATATTGAAACTAATCTACATTCCTCTCTGCCTCTCCTACATTCACTCGGACATTTTCAATGTACAGAGTGGTGTGGGTCTGGCTCTGATATTTATTTCCGGCGTGCCCTACGTGTAACATATGATCCTCATACAAAATAGCTACCTTTATTTTTAATGGTGCGACAAATCAAACAGAAGTGAGCTAAATTATTCAGAAAATCACTTATCCTGTGAAATAAAATTGATTTTGAAGTTAATTTGAACAATGTCAAAGCGTGGAAATAGTGACGATAATTCGCAATCTCTGTTTCATGGCAAAAAAAAATACAAGCTTTACACATCTGACTCATCTATGCAGGTAAACATAACAGCTTTCATAAAGAAAATGAATAAATTATATCTAAATAATAAGTAACGGTAAATTAGTTCCTTTTTAAGTGCATAAACATTTTATTACAATTAGTAATTATATAATTGTAATTGATTTATTTATATTTCAGATTCCATTGAGGACACTATGTCGCTGGCGGTCAAGAGGTTATTTTCTTGAAGACATTTCGAGTCGAAATAATAACTTGAATGATTCTGATGATGATGATAATAATGATCAGGATAGTAATTATCAATTACAAAATATTTTGAACCATTGTGACACTGAAAATGTTGATGGCAATGATCCTAATAATTTATTATCTGATTGTGACAGTGTTTCCAGTGAAAATACAGATGATGAAAATTCTGCTCCATTAAATATAAGTGATGAAGAATCAATAAATAATGATATAAGTGACAATGATGATAATTATAATGAAAATAATTTTGATGAACAAGTTGATGAGAATAGTGATGACAATGATACTATTGGTAATGCGTATGAATACGAAATGTTGCATGAAAACAGCAATGTAACGACGGATGAATGTGTTTTACAGTTATTAGATTTTTATGTGAAACATAATATTACGAAAATTGCATTACAGCAGTTGTTACAAATGCAACTAAAAATTTTACCTGCAGGCAATCAATTGCCAAAAACAGTGTATAAGTTATTTCAATATGCTCAAAATATTGCTCCTGTATGCCAAGTTATTAAACATTATTATTGCAGAAAATGTTTATTTAATTCAAAAAGTCAGATGATAAACAATAAAATTACATTGAAGTGTTCTATATGTGCGACAACTATTTCGAAAGATTTTTCTTTTTTTCATGAATTCGATATTGGTGATCAAATTAGAATTTTATTTGAAAATTACAACTTAGCTGAAAAGTTAAAAAAACCTACATTACAAAATGTTGAAAATATATCGGATATTGTTGATGGCAGTGAGTTCATCAGAGTTAACTGTGCAAATCAAAGAGGTAACTTTGATTTGACTCTGATTCTTAATACTGATGGCCTAGCATTAGTAAAAAGTGCTAAAAGCCATTGTTGGCCGGTTTTATTTATCATCGCAGAACTTCTCCAAGATATTAGAGATAAATATGTGATATTTCCTGGGCTGTGGTGTGATAACCGTATTAAACCACCAATGTGACTGTTTTTCTTATGCTAATTTGCTTAAAACTAAACAAATATTTTTGTAAAGGTATTGATTGGACAAATCCTAAAAATAAAGAAATAGTTAATACTAAAATAGTTGCTCCATTAATTATTGCAGATGCACCAGCTCGGGCGCAATTGCAAAACATCTTAAACTTTAATGGTCGATATGGATGCAACATATGCGAAATTAAAACGGTTAAATGTACAAAAATTGTTGGAAAAAAAACTGTACGTTGTTATCCTTTTCAAATTGACTGTAAAATTAGAACTGGTAGAAGAATGGAAGCGCAAGCTGAAAAATTACGTCAAATAAAGAATAAAGATCAAATAAGAGGTGTGAAAGGGTATTCTATTTTATCTTGTTTACCGTTAATTGACATTGGAACATGTGTCATACCAGAATACATGCATTCGGTTCTACTTGGTGTTGTTAAGCAATTCGTTACTATTTGGATTGATAAAAAAAGTCCTTGGTATATTAAAAACAAAAGCGAAGATATTGATAAGTTCATGTGCAATATTCGAGTTCCTCAATCTTTTTCAAGACTACCAAGACAGTTATCTCATTTTAAATTGTATGAAGCCTCAGCAAATTATAATTTTCTACTATTTTATTCTCTTCCTGCACTCGTTGATCACTTACCCCAGAAATACTTAGAGCATTGGCTATTGTTAGTAATATCAATTTTTAATTTAGTTAGAACGACAATAACTCAAGATTATCTTGAAGAATAAGATAACTTGCTGCAGTTATTTGTATCTCAAATCGAAAGTCTTTATGGTGATAGAGCTTTATCATACAATTGTCATCAACTTATTCATTTATCACTTTGTGTTAAAAGATGGGGACCTTTACGATCAACTTCTGCCTTTGTATTTGAAAACTACAATGGTATCATTGCAAAATGTGTCCACGGTAATAGGAATTTTGGTCAAGAAACCGTCAATTGTGTTCAAGTTGCTCAAGGCATCCAGATGTTAAATACAATTATCTGCGGTCCGAGTTTAATTGGGGAATATGACGTCGTAGTTCGACATAAAGAAGTTTAATTTGTTCTATAATAAAATATTTATTATTATTATATTAGATTTATAACTTACTAGCAGCCCATCCCGGCTTCGCACGGGTAGATTGTGGATTGATTTTGTCCGTCCACCATTGTTTAAATACATTTTTAATACAAAACTTTTTGTATTTTTCCCGGGCTACACAATGGTCATATTGGATTTGACCTTGACCATGACCTTCAAGGTTATATCAAGGTCAAATTAATTTTTTTTCACGTTCAAATGTGTCCCTGACCATTTTTTTCATGTTACCTTTATTGTCAGCAGAGGTCAAATTTAGGTCAAGTATAGTTCGACTTTTTGAACACCCTGTATAAGATTTACTAACTCAGAAACCTTCGCGGATATGCGTCCAACTGTTCCCCAAATTTTCATCGCAATCGGATGAACGGTTTAGGAAGGCATAATAATCATCCGTACCGGTACTTTTTGAACACCCTGTATAAGATTTACTAACTCAGAAACCTTCGCGGGCATGCGTCCAACCATTTCCCAACTTTTCATCGCAATCGGATGAACGGTTTAGGAAGGCATAATAATCATCAGTACCGGTACTTTTTGAACACCTTTTATAAGATTTACTAACTCAGAAACCTTCGCGGGCATGCGTCCAACCATTTCCCAAAGTTTCATCGCAATCGGATGAACGGTTTAGGAAAGCATAATAATCATCAGTACCGGTACTTTTTGAACACCTTTTATAAGATTTACTAACTCAGAAACCTTCGCGGGCATGCGTCCAACCATTCCCCAAAGTTTCATCGCAATCTGATGAACGGTTTAGGAAGGCATAATAATCATCCGGACCGGTACTTTTTGAACACCCTGTATAAGATTTACTAACTCAAACCTTCGCGGATATGCGTCCAACTGTTCCCCAAATTTTTGTCGCAATCGGATGAACGGTTTAGGAAGGCATAATAATCATCCGTACCGGTACTTTTTGAACACCCTGTATAAGATTTACTAACTCAGAAACCTTCGCGGGCATGCGTCCAACCATTCCCCAACTTTTCATCGCAATCGGATGAACGGTTTAGGAAGGCATAATAATCATCAGTACCGGTACTTTTTGAACACCCTGTATAAGATTTACTAACTCAGAAACCTTCGCGGGCATGCGTCCAACCATTCCCCAAAGTTTCATCGCAATCGGATGAACGGTTTAGGAAAGCATTTGATATTACCTTAAAGGTCACGGTCAAGGTCAAATCCAATACGACCACTGGGTAGCCACGGGAAAATCCTTAAAGTTTTGTATTAAACATTTTTCTCTAAAATGTTTTCCCGTTGAGATAATCCAGCTTGCGCGAGTAGTATGCGCAGTAGCGCCACACACACACTGACGCAGTCACATGTACACGGCTTACGTCTGACGCTCGATTTCCCAGGAAGGTCCTACCGTAGAGCCATAGCATAGATGTTTACACATCAAAAATCGTATATAGTCCAGTAAATAAAGGCTGCAAAATAGCCAAAGTGTCATAAAATTCTTCACCCTCATAAATTTTTGGTCAGGAGTAGGGGTTGACTAGTAGTTTAATATAAAAAAAAATGCACACCTAATCTCGCCTGCGCCGGCCGAGATACAGGGCCCGAAAGTTCCAAATATCGGTTTCCCGCTGATATCTCCTAAAATATGGCTTGTAGACAATTTTTGTTTAAATAAAAAATGAAGATCAGTTCATTATCTACAAAAATGGTCCTTATCATTTTTTTCGCAACATTAATATTTTTCGCGAAAACCGAGGTTGAAAAATCCATGATTTTGAGACTAAGAAAATCTAGCTGTTTCTTGGGAAATTCTGGATCGAGGGGGTCGAAAATACAGTTATATCATGTTCTGCACTCGAAACACCAATTGTAGATGGCACCACCGCGTTCCTTCTCGTCCAGCAATTTCTGGGGTGCGAAGTCCGAAATCCCAGAAATCATTGATTTCCGAACAATTATTGGGGTTGTAAACGGGATTTTTTTGCATGTGGATAACTTGTCGGGCTACCTTGATTGGATAAGTGGACTTTAATAGTAATTGCAGGTGAATGGGGCTCAACAATTGGCCCCAAACATGCGGAAATAAGTTTTCAACGTCGGAAAATCTTGAAGGCTACGGTGTTCTTTGAAATGGGAATTTTAACCATTAAAAAGTTACAAATTCTCTCTGCAAACAGACATGGTGAAATCGTTGCCATTTTTCGGCAATTGTGCAAATTTTTTTTTGCACAATTCAGATGCTTGGTTTTCAGGATTTTTGAAAAAATACAACAGTTTTTCAAAAATTACATTTATTATAAAAAAATATATCAAATATCAGAAATACAAAAAACATTGAACAAAACTCTTCACTACATGAATTCACACGGGTCGCATACATATTCTTGGTTATCAAAATCTTCCAAAAATTTAGATACACACTTGTTATGGTATCTTGCACCAGCACTCACAAGATCAATTGTTGAAATTCTTGCCAATAACTCTTTGCACTCTTTCATCTGGATATTATCTTTAATTTTTGTTAAAACTCGTGCCTGGAATGCCTGAGTCTTTACAAACAACCACTTGGAACATTTCCGTTTAGCTATTTTTTGGTGTTCTATGGACGCCGGGGTTGCACAAAACATACAATTGGCCTGGAAATCGAAAGTCTCACTCCTGCGTCCCTTTTTTCTTGTAGGGCTAGACAAATGTTGTAATCTTTTTGTCCCATGAATTGCAAAATCGTTGTGTCTAAAGTCCGTGTTGTTTCGCTTTCTGAGAGAATAGCGCATCTTGCAGTTTTTGTGGACTTGCAAGGAGGACTGTTTCTCAAGAAAAATAAGTGGTGATTATCTTTTCTCTCCTTGCTAATGTCAATCAAAGTTCCCAAACCACGACTGACAGTTTGGAGATCATCGGTAATTTCCTTGTCGCAAAGGAAGCACACAGCTTCAAGGGAGTTGTCTTCCATTTTCTAGAATCAAAAGCAATGTGCAATAAAAGTTAATGGAAAATCAATGAATTTCTCATGAATTCAATGAGGATGAAATGAACAAAATACCCTGTGCTCCAAAATTGAGAGTCTCTCTCTCCAGAATTTTTTTTTTTGAATCAAAGTTTGTCAAAAAGAATACCTCAAATTTAAAATTTTATTTCACTTTTATCACTTGTTGTTTATCCAGTTATTATTTACAACAAAAAAGAAACGACGCTAACAGCTCAAAGTTAATACTGCGTACGTTTACAAACAACTAATAGTCCGCGTGACTGCGAGAACTGTAGCAGACGACATAACCTTTGCGTCACGCTTGATACATCCAGTTATTTCTCTTGAATTATCCATGAATTCCCAAGAGGCCTGGTTTTTGCTCAGTATTCTAATAACATGGTATGGATATATGAATGGAAAGCTGAGAATGTCAACTTTCATTGTAAATAAGTTAGAAAAATGAAAAAAATTAAGATCAGAGAGAAAAAAACGATAAAAGAAAAAAAGGCAGTTTTTCAGTTCCGAATGCATTTTGTATATTCCCGGAAAACTACTAAACTTTTGGGGAAAAAAATAAGGGCACGATCGAAAAGGAAACCTTCTCAGCTTTCAAATGACGTATCTTGAAAGCAAATCCGATAATGTATAAAATTTTAATCAGTGATTATTCGCCAAAAATTCCCGACCTCGAAAAACAGCAAAAAAATGCAAATCAAGGAACTGAGTTTTTATCAAGGGGCAAGAAAGATAGAAAATGAAAATTTCTGAGATCAATAAACATTATCAAAGGACCCATAATAAGAAAAAATTAAGAGTAAATGGGTATTATTAAAAAAAATATGAGTAATTTACCGACGCTCGAAAAATTCGTAACTCCAAAATCTTTGACCCGTTTTCTCAATATGATGAAAATATAAAAATGAAACTCAAATCACGAGATCTGATAGCTGTGGATTTCCCCTTTCACCGGAATTTTGAATCATACAAAAATATGCATTTTTACCCGAGTTATTGAATAATTTGTTCACCCGCTCATCATGAAATGTACAAAACGTACTTTTCTGACTCCGGGCTGGATCTCAAAATGAAAATCCTGGTTGGGGGCTATTATCTCGAAACCTATCGAGTTTTCGGCAAAAATGATAAGAACCATTTTTGTAGATAATGAACTGATCTTCATTTTTTATCTAAACAAAAATTATGTAAATCCCATATTTTAGGAGATATCAGCGGGAAACCGATTTTTGGAACTTTCGGGCCCTCTATCTCGACCGGCGCAGGCGATTAGGTGTGCATTTTTTTTTTATTAAACTACTAGTCAACCCCTACTTCTGACCAAAAATTTATGAGGGTGAAGAATTTTATGACTCTTGAACCCTTCATTTACTGTACTAATAGCTGAACGAGGAAACGTAACTGCAAGAACGAATCAGTCAAAAAATTATGAACTTTTAGGGCATAAAATTATAAAAAGAGAGCTTGATATTGTGGAACGTAATATATTATTGTCTAATGGTTGGCAAATTGAAAATTTATCTATTTACACACGTATTAAAGTTAATAAAGTTATTTATACATACGAAATGTATAAAATTACAAAAACAAACAGTCATACAGTCCACATAGATACTAATGTTTTTACTGTGTACGGTTCAATTAAATTTTTCGTTCAGCATGAAAATGATATTTTTATTGTGATTCGTCGTTTCAATGTAACCCATATCAAAATGTTTCATAATTCTACTACTAAAAAAACCGTTCAGCATGTTATACCGATTGTGGAAACTAATAATTTGATGTTGTTGAATTTGAACAATATTAAATCAATGTTTCAACTTGTGCGAGTTGGTGATTATGTTTATAAACAACCCAATGATTTAAAAATGGTTTGGTAATGATAATGAATGTTTAAAATAAATTCAATATTTTATCTTTGATGTAAAATGGTTCATAAATTATATATGCTGCACTCTGTAATGTCCAACGTTTGATAAAATAAATGTATTACAAATGCAATATAAAAGTTTATTTTATGATATATTTTACCTCATTATAACATCACATTTATATAATTAATAAATAAGTATAAATAATGGTTTTATCTGTATAGACAGTAAAAGGGCAGACCAAAACATCACATAGAAAATGTAACAAATTTTTTATTTCAGAATTATATGAACTTAATGTTAAACATTATATTGCACTTTATGTGATTTCCAAAAGAAATGCTTTTTTTTTATTTTCAAATTTTTGGTCTTATGGCAAAAATATTGGTCGTTTAAAAAAATCTTTTGATTAAAAGTTTCACAATTTAATTTCTCAAAAAATGTCTCACAATTTTTTCTCAGGACCATTAAGGAAACCGTAATTATAAAATTAAGATTTTCATAATTAGCTAAAATTTGAACCATTAATTATGAATCTTAATTTTAGAATTACGGTGAAAAATATTATTGATCATATAAAAAAATCATAAGTGCCATCTTTTGTATAAAATTAAATTTCCTACAACTTTTGTTTAAAAACTTTTTCTATAAGACTAACATTTTCGCCGTAATATTAAACATTTAAACCATTCATTCGAAATTAAAGGAAAAACTTGATCCTAATAAACACATACGATGAACTTATATATGATTATTATTTCAGAATTATATATTTAAAACGTAATGGTAAACATCATATTCAGATGTAATTATATATAGACTCAAATATAATCACATCTGATCATATATAGACTTATATGGGGTTATAACAGCCAGGAGTGATCAGATCTAATTATATATAGACTCAAATATAATCACATCTGATCATATATAGACTTACATATGATTATATGTGGGTTTATAACAGCCAGGAATAATCAGATCTAATTATGTATAGGCTTATATATAATTATATACAATCCCATGTATAATTATGTATAATTATATATAATTTGATGTATGATTATATATAATTATATATGATTATATATATGATCATATATAATCATATATAATTAGACAAAAACTTTTTTCATCGGGGTACGTCAATGTCATCATTAGATAATGATTCAAAAACTGGTACATCAATCAACTCTATTTCAAAATTAATAATAATTTACCACAACGATCAGGTTGTGATTATGTCGTGAAAGAATAAAGACGTCAAACAAAAAGTTAGGTTATGCTGAGAATAAACAACCCCGAATTTCATTTATCGCGCCGGAATAGCTGTCAAAACGACCAAATGTCATGCGCAATACGTACTTCTTACTACCAACCTAAAAATAATTTTAGATGGCCAACGCTTATACCTGGAATAGTTATCCCAGGCAAACTTGGAGCTGGTAAAACGCCTGCGCTTTATACCAGGTATAAAGAAGAGAGAGAGAGTATAAATTTATTCTTGGTATACTTATTTTAGGTATAACTTGGCATTGGTAAAACCGGCCCTAAGAGACATATACAGTTAGATTTACTCTTGTGTCGCTATTCAGGATACCGATAAATCATTTTAGGAGTGAGAAGTTGCTCCAGCGTCGTAGCACTTACAAATTAATTGAACTATATTGAAAGATTCCAGATTTTAATATTATAATTACTAGATGACAATATACAAGCAGATAAGTAGCAATTAGGCAGCAAACTGCGATCGTAATGCACGATATATTTTGTTTCCAATTTTCTGAGCAACTAATTGCAAGCAGAGAGGCTGCCATTTTGCTGTTTATATATTATATAAAGTATGCACTAGGAAGATGCTGAATATATAACTGCGAGTTCTTAAAAATATACTTTGTATTTGGGTTGCATTTCGTCCTATAGCGCAATTATTGTTATTTAGGTAATTATGCGTTTCCATGCAAACTTCATCCTAACTACGTAATGTAAGTAAACTGGAGGTAATATGGCCAACTAGATTTGGCCCCTCATTACCACTACCAATCGTACCAGAAATCGAAAATCGTAACAAACGAAGTCAGATTGGCTGTATTACCTGCTCTTACCTTAGTCTTAACACTTTCTTATTTTGATTTATAAGACAAGCGTATGTAATTACATATGTGTGGCAAACTACCAGGTACAAATAGATATTATCACGCATGGAGAAGGAGACTCAACACTGATTGTGAGCAGTTATTCTGAAATATTATAATTGCTTCCTACCTATAAGCTTTGAAAACTGTACAATTTTTATTGGAACAAATTTAACGTATATCGACGATGTAATTTATATATGATTAAAATATTAATACGATCCGTGCCGCGTGGGGCGTATGCGCCCCACGACGAAGTTTACGTTCAAGCCGTTGGGTACTGTCATTGTAAAATGAAGAATTTAAAAAAATGTATTATGCAGTCAATTATGTGCATCTTAACATTACTGCTGCTGCATTTATTTGATCATGGGGCGTATACACCTCACGCGGCGTAGTAGTCATTTTTTTTGACTGCAATTTGTTTTAACTGCACATATCGCGTTTCGACCAGTCAGTTATTCGCGTGCTGTTGATGCAACAATTACTGCTTCACTGAAGGTAGGATTTATTTAGTTCAGTGTATTTCTAAAGTACAATCAAACGAAGGAAATACGGTATGTATGGGGCATTCCATGCCAACTTTTAGTAGTAGAAACTTTTGGGTCTCCGATTTAGTTGTTGATTTGTTTTCAAGTATCTTTAATCAATATAAAAACTGGCCTAAATTTTCAGAACGATTCCATAAGTCGTTCAGCTGTTATTAATTTTTATATTTCCCATTTTTTTCTTTTCATCGCGATTTACGGCTTAAATTAACAAAATATGAAAAAAATGATCCGTATGAAAATTTTGTATTTTCTTGTGAAGATTTCGAAAAAAAAAATTATTTTTTTATATTCCGTTTTTCCTTGAAAATTGAAACAAAAAATGTATCTCAAAACCTACATTTTTAATTTTCATGATTTTTTTACCCTAAATTTCTACATCTTTTACGGTAATTTTAAGAGCACTTAGAAAGTTGGGTCTCCCATAGAAATTTTTAAATTAATTTTTTAGATTTGAAATGTCAGTTTATGCTAGCTTAGAATGGATTTTTTTGCCCTGCTAAAATGTAATTCCAATTCATGATTTTATAAAATTGTAGAAAATTTGTTATTAATATGACAGATCAAATTATTAAAAATGTAATCCTATAAATATGGGCCTTTTAAGTATCTAAAAATGTCTGATACATTCCCAGGTAGCACACTGACGTTAGAATAACGTCTCAGACGTCATTTTTTGGTCAGTATAGGGTTCAGACGTCAGTTATCGTAATATTAACGTCACAGGGACGTCATATTTACGACGTACCTTGGACGTCATAATTCAACGTCTTTTTGACGGAACTTTTCCGTCATTTTTAATGACGAACAAGACTTAGAAAAATTTCCGTCTCCTGACTTGAAAATTTATTTGTGAATAAATGGACAAAAATTGTAATTTGTTCAATTATTAAATCAATAAATTATTTCATTTAGTCTCCAGAGTATGTTGAGCAAGTTATAAACTATACTATTTATTAAAAAGCACAGATTATTAAAGTAAATGAAAGACAATCAATTAATGTAGGATGAATAAACACTCATATAATTATTTATTTATTTATATTTATTTATTTATTATTTATTTCTTGCATAGACGCAAATTGATATTAGTATCAATTTGCGTCTATGCAAGAATATTTATCAAAAGATACAATCATAAATTTAGAAAAATGTTGAGAAAAGAATAATATAATTATAAAATCTTATTTATTCAAGCTCTTTCTTATTGAAAAGTAATATACCTTTATTCATCAAACTTCATATGAACACTAATACATAGTAATAATATTCTTAACTACAGGAGCGTGCAGCAGATGAGGACTCGAGGACACCGACCGATCAACGAAGTTAAGCAGCGAAAAGTACGAACACTCTAGTTGGATGGGTGACCGCTCACGATGAAAAGATATACACTCGGCGTCTCGGATTCTGTCGCTGGTGACTTTTTTTAAATGTTATTTTTAAACGTACTAACCAATGATTAATCAATTCTCATGCTTTTATTAACGAGAGTAGACACTACCGTAGCTAATGAGGGCATGAGAATTAATTGTTCATTGTACGTTTAAAAATAACATTTAAAAAAAGTCACCAGCGACATAATCCGAGACGCCGGGTGTACGTCAGACCTAACCTTTTAGAACCGTCATTTTTTACGTCATCACAACGTACGGTAGAACGTCATTATGACGTGATTTGTCTGACGTCGTGTGGATGTGCAATTAAGCCGTCTTTGCGACGTTAAAATGACGTCATATTTTTCGTCATCTGACGTCAGAACTGACCTTCAAAAAACGTCATTTCGATGTTAGTGTGCTACCTGGGTTAGTATGTTTATATGGTAGTTAATTTTTAATTTTAATTATTTCCAAACGATAATAATAATGTCTAGAAATTGAAACTCTTCTATTTAATTTTTTTTGTCTATTTAAATTCAGAAAATTTATATAGTTAGGTGAATCAAAAAGTGGAATGGAATTTTAAAAAAATAATAAAAATTAAATATTTACCAGATATTTGCTGTAAAATTTTTTGAAAAAGTTTCGACTGTCAGTGAGAATCGAACAAGAGTTATCCACGTGTGAGACCGAATACTAATGCAATACACTACCATAAACATACTAATGCATCAGACATTTTTAGATACTTAAAAAAGGCCCATATTTATAGGATTACATTTTTAATAATTCGATCTGTCATATTAATAACAAATTTTGTACAATTTTATAAAATCATGTATTGGAGTTACATTTTAGCAAGGCAAAAAATCCTTTCTAAGCTAGCATAAATAAAGTCAATTCTGACATTTGAAATCACTAAAAAATTCATGAAACAATTTGTATGGGAGGCCCCACTTTCTAAGTGCTCTCAAAATTACCGTAAAAGATGTAGAAATTTAGGGTAAAAAAACATGAAAATTAAAAATGTCGGTTTTGAGATACAACACTTTTTGTTTCTATTTTCAATAAAAAACGCAATATAAAAAAAAAATAAAATTTTATTTCGAAATCAAAAAAATACAAATTTTTCATATGGGTCATTTTTTTCATATTTTGTTAATTTAAGCCGTAAATCGCGATGAAAAGAAAAAAATGAGAAATGTAAAAATTAATAACAACTGAACGACTTATGGAATCGTTCTGAAAATTTAGGCCAGTTTTTATATTGATTAAAGATACTTGAAAAAAAATCAACAACTAAATCGGAGACCCAAAAGTTTGTACTACTTACTAAAAGTTGATATGGAATGCCCCGTATAGGTATACTATTTCAGTGTGTTATAGGTTACAATATTTTGCATTTAAAAATGTCTTGCAATTTTTCCCTCGTTCCTTTCCTCAGACGTTTTTCAAATTTTATAATATTTACTCCTTATAATCGGAAATTGTACTGTAAAAGTTGCAATATTCTGTGTGATAGTTGTGTGAATAAACCACATTTATATTTGCCATATATTAACAAAGTCCACCGTAACATCCCTTTGTGATTGATATGAAATATATTTCAACTAAAATGTTTTATTTTAAACTAATATAGACACCATAAGAAAATATTATGTGCGAGGATGCGACTCGCTTGGTAATATTTAGCCAGGTATTTGTTAAACTAATTCCTAAAAAAATACATTTATTGCTTTGTTGTGTTATGTATCTTAAACTACTATACACCCTTTACTTGATAATTATGATTTTTGCACTATTTTAATAATTGTAAGGCATACGCTAGAAACAAAACAATACAATTGTAAAGCGTGGGGCGCATACGCCCACGCGGCCTGAACAGAAAGTCTTCAAAAAACGGTCTGGCACGGAACGTGTTATGCAAGTACTAAAGATTAGCGTGAATGCGGGAGATCGATTCACGACAAATAATGTTGATATACTAGCACAGCAAAATATATCTCAAGAATTTTTCGAATATTGACCGTTTCTCGAGAAACTGTGACCACAGTATATCTCAGGAAAAAACATATCGATAATTATAACTCAGGGATAAACGAGGATTACCCCAATTTTGTTTCAACTTTTCCGAATATTTATTGGATGTCGGCGTATGCTTCACGTATGCAAGAAATATTGTAGACACACGTACCTACCCTATACAGAGTATCCCGTTCTGAGGCAGAGGTTCGTACGGAGTATAGTTTAACTTTGTCAAACAAATGGTAAGAATAAACTACTTGCCTGGATAAAAATTAGCAAAATTAAGGGGAGGTTCTCGTCTAGAATTTTAAAAGATTGTTTTCTTTCTTTTTTGAGCTCCCAATTCTTGAATACTTCCAAAATAATGAAATTCGAAAAAGCGCTTGAATAACGGTAAGGGGTGGGGAAAAACTCGACCCTCAACGCGCAGATATAAAGTCATAGTCGCCTTTAGTCAACAATTTGATTTCTTCTTTTACTTCATTTACAATTGTGTATATGATAATTTGCTTAAATTGAACTGGTTTTGACAAAAGGTTGACAATTTACTGCCCTGACCCTTATGTCTTGATGTTATAATTTAATACAAAAGTTCAGTTTATTTTTTCATAGTGGAAGAATGGCGCAAGGAAAACAGGCTTTTAATAAAAAAAGAAGTTACTATGCTCAACAATAATGTCAGCCTAGAGAGTAAGAGAAATTACTCAAAACATACGTGTGGAGTACAGCTTTATACGGGTGCGAATCTTGTACGATAGGAACGGTGGAATAGAAAAAAATTAGAAACCTTCGAAATGTGGTGCTACAGGAGAATGCTAAAAGTAAAATGGATCGAGAAAATCACAAATGAAGAAATCTTGAAAAAAGTAGGGGAAAACCGACGACTCTGGAAAAATATAACGAAAAGAAGAAATCAGCTGATAGACCATATATTAAGATATGAGGGACTGCTATAGCATAGTCTTTTATAAGAGACATCTTAGAAGCAGAAACGGGAAAAAAGAGAGGTGTAGGTAGGCCGCGGTTAGACTACATTTCGCAAATCGTTAAGAATGTAGGTTTCTCGAAATACAGGGAAATGGAAAGACTAGCGGAGGATAGGAAAAAATGGAGAATGGTATCAAACCAGTCTTAGGATTGATAACTTTACGATGATAGTGGAAGAAACTTTTATTCAGATTCAGACTCTACGGCTTATTCTTTGAAAAAAGGAAGTCGTAATATTGACGATTGTGTTTCTAAATTACGGAAAAGGAAATTCACGGGTAACTAGTTTATCTTGAAATAGGAGACAGCATTCACAAACACGTCGCCTGGAAAGCTAAAATATTCTGAGAGTTCGATGACATAATTGTAAATCTATCTGATGCTCACATCATTATACATTCGTTTAATCAGTTTTTCGTATTATCAGCCAACATTCGCAATGTAAAGTTATCAGAAATATATGAAATTTCTACGTAGTGGCGAATATGGGCTAGACTTCAAGTCAATGCAGTTGGGGGTCAACCATTATTGAGTCTAGTTTTTTTTATGAGAAAAGGTAGAAAATAAACTGTCTTATAGTCGTCGTGGTGTAATTATTAAAAGTAGGTACCTATGAGGAATAAATTAATATTGTTCCTTGATGGACATTTGTAACGGGATATCGGACTTCACGAATACTACTAGGGTGGAAGGTCAACAATATGTAAATTATAAAGGCAAAGAGATACCAAAGAAATATATAGGAAATCCTTGCACGTAAGTCTTTTAACCTATAAGCCATGTTTTCATAGTATATTGTACCTATAAACTTTTTTTTCATTTAGATGCAGAAACAAGTGTTTCAGTCAGAGAACGGATGCGGAAAAAAACGAGATCTTTACAAAATTGTATTCATTTAAAACTAAAAATGAGCAAGACGCGTATCTCTCTAAGCTCTTATATATTCTGTTCCCATCAGGCGCGCGCGTAAACGTTTCAGAACAAGAGACGATAATAGTAAAAAACCACATAGTACTATCTACCGATACTCAGTTGTACTCAGTACAAGAAAATTGGAAGTTTTTGTAAGCAGGCATTTCTAAGTCTACATGCCACAACTAGTAACAGGGTGTACCGGTTATGTCGACTCTTATCGGCTGGACAATCCCCTCAAGATTTAATGGGTAGACAAGCTATTGGAAATAAAAAGCCAGTGTCTCTTATTGAGCTTATAACTGATGCTACTGAACAAGAAAATGGTGATCTTTTGATTGATTTTCCTGAAGTAGTTAACCTCGTTTTATGTTTTAGTTTATTTCATATTATTCAATATTTTTAAAATGTGTAATAAAAATGCAAAATAAAGGAGTATTTCATTAACTTTTTTTTTTTGAGAAACCCAACATGGCCAAATATTTTTCTGCCAAAAATGAAAAAAAATGCTGCTGATATTCATTTAACTTTTATTAAAAAGAACGTAAGAATTTATGTTTAAAACAATTGCAATATCACAGAATTCATTTTTTCAGTAGCAAGTCAAAAAAACTGTTTTCTTTGATTTTCTCAGAACGTGTTTTTGTGGACATATAGGGTTTCTCAAATAAGCGATTCAATTAGAAACTCCTTATGAATATTTCATGTACTTTTTTACAGATTCTTTTATTGATTCAATAAAAGAACAAAGTAACCTTTATGCAGTAAAAAAACCCAAATAAACCCGCGTGCTTATCAGAGACAGATATTAAAAGATTTATGGGAATTTGTTTCTATATGTCTGTTACAACCTTACCTCGCATCAGAGCCCATTGGCGAAGTGATATAGGCATTACTAATATTCGAAATGTAATGACAGTAAACAAGTTTGAGAGCATAAAAAATACTTTAGGTATATTTTAGTGACAACAATAATTGCCCGGATAAGAAAGACCACAAATATGACCGATTATATAAAATTAGACTAGTACCTAATCGATAATTTGAATGTGCGATTTGCGTCGATTCCAACTGAAGCTGAATTAGCTGTGGATGAACAGATTTGTGCAACTAATTGTAAGTGTCGACATCACCTCAACCAATATCTTCCCATGAAACCAAATAAATGGTGATTTAAATTTTATATGCTCTGTGGGGTATCAGGATATTGTTATAGTTTCGAATTATATGCAGGACCTGTGGATTACTTTACAAAATTACGACCAGGTGAAGCAAACCTTGGTGTCACAGGTAATGTCGTCTTGCGAGTAATTCCAAGAAATGTGAATAGTTGTCTATATTTCGATAATATTTATACCTCAGTACACACCACTTCATGTATATTTGGCACAATAGGGTGTATATTGTTTAGGAATTGCGCGCGTCCTCCAGGGTTAACACGTTGACTGTCCCCATAAGGAATTTTTTTCCATCCGACGACGTCCAAAAATGAAATCATCATGCATACGGCAATGGCAAATTAATCACATTTGTCTCATGGACGTATAGTGACGTTTCTGTATGAATCATATGTGACTCATGGGACAGTCAACGTGTTAATGTAAGTACACATTATGTAGTTCTTTTCTATCATAGAATCTCAACTCTGGAAGTATTTTGTATAATATTGTGGTTGCCATTTTAAATACGTAGATGCGCTCGCCTGAAGAGGATCCCAACCAATACAGAAATGCGTAGCGAAATAGACAACCCACTTTTATCTTTAACTATCGACTGACTAGATTGTAAAACTTCGTCCTCTACTTTTTTTATGTACGTATTTGACTTTTGTAAATCAGTCAAAGTAAATTATAGTAAAGCAATAGGTAGGCAAACAATCTAGGCAGCTGAACGTGTATAGAATAATTTACGTAACGCATAAAATGTCCTTATGCTTTTTTTTTGTTAGTCTCGGTGATGAGTTCTACAACCTTCATAGTAGTAAAGTATTCGGATTCATTTTTAAAAAGTAGTGACAAATTTTTCGAAAGTATTACCACCTAATTGATCCGATTGTACGATATTGTCCCCTCGCCTCAAAACTATACAATACTTATCTTTATTACCTACTTTTTCAGATTTTGCTTTTTTTCCGAAATAATAGACTGTAGAATCATTTAAAATAAGACACTCTCTCGCTCTCATGCCGATGGCAATAAAATAATAAAACAGCATATATTCCCGATAAGCTACTAAGCGTAGTGCTGTGCGGGGGCTGAAATGGCTCTTACTAGATTCTCCACCAATAGCGCTTGACTGATAGAGCTCCGCTCCTTGTTTTATTTGTGCACGTGGTGTACCCGAGTTGCAGCATTGGTAAATACGTGCAAAAGTGCGTCGCATAATTTGAAAGTCACCTACTACAGCTACACATGTTTAACGATAATAACTATTACATCGTCCTTATTGAAATTTGATTGAATCGTAGAAAAAACTTTCGATTTTTCAAATTAGGGGAGGCTAGCATGAAGTTAGCCTCCTCAAATTTGCTTTGGCTATATCTTCTAAACGGCGGATGAGCAAGCAAAGAAAAATAGAGAACAATTGTGAGCAAACGAATCGCAAATACAATAAATAGGAAAGGGAGAATTCACTTTCTGAAACTTGGCTAACTTCACATGGGTAAGGCGATGCACTGCAATTGAGGATGCATAATTCTCAAATTGCAGCGCTTCTCGTGAGGCCAGGTCCTACGCAAATTCTTTATATGTACTGCGCGTTACCGGAATTGACCCTTCCATCGCGTAAGCGCCGGGATGATAGGGACACGAAATTAGCTCTGCAAATATGTATACTTGTAAAGGGGGCCGGTATGTATTCTTGAGAGTGTACTGTAAATAATAATATACCGAATGTCGCACGGGAAACCGATCAGGCGGGGGCCTTCTGAATTTCTCTGAATTTGACTTCGGCAGTCCTTGGACGGTGCTCGAGTGATTCATAAATTGCACTGCCGAAGTCAAATTCAGGGAAATTCAGAGAAATTCAGAAGGCCCCCGCCTGATCGGTTTCCCGTGCGACATTCGGTATACACTAGGCGCATCATTTAATATTTTTTCGTCACTCAGTGCGTAAAACTCGGTTTCACGGGCATCCTCAACCCCGTCAACCTCGTATTTCACACTTAGTGACAAAAAATAGAATTCGTTATAAGAGCGTTTCGCGTCGTTTTAACTCGAGTGATTGCCGCACTCGCTTCGCTCGTGCGGAAAACTTCACACTCGTTAAAAACGGCGCTTCACGCCCTTATAACGAAAATATCTATTGAAATGTTGTCATATTTCACAAATACAATCACACTCGTGTGTACAATCACTTCGTAGAACGGTAATCGATGGTCAAGATGATAGATGTTTATATATAAATATAGAGGATAAAATGTTCAAAAGATTATTATAATTGTATAACTATTTCTTTGTAGTTAATCAAAAAACAGGTTTGATCTTAATCAATAACACTATACATATATGAAACTGCGTACGTAATTTTGGTAATATTGATGCACCAAAGAAATTGCACCATCGACTTCAATAATAAAGGCTCGATGCAAATGTGGGTAATTCGTGCCATTCGATCTTAAACTTATCATTCAGAAAAGAACGTAAACAATTTCGGAATCAATAGTTACTTTTATAAAAATGTACTAAGAATATCTTCTTTCAAAATATTTTCTCTTGATTCTCTCGAAACGGTAAGTTTTGGTTAATATTAGTTTTCAATAGGACTTAAATTTTCAGATTGCTACCCACAGTGAGCAATTTTACTATTGAGAATCGTTTCAGAGTTTCAACGAAAATTAGTTCATAGAAACACTTCGAACAACGCCGGTTATAGTAAACAAAATTTATTCCCAATTCACTTACCAGAGGTTGAACGACTCAATAGAATTATTGAGAACTATCGAGAACATCGTTCGAGTCGCGCATGAAACACGTTCTACTTTTCTTGCTTCTTCGCCAGGTGATTCTCGCTTGAGTCTCGACCAGCGATAAAACGAATAGTACAAGATCCGAACTAGAGACGTTTTTCACCGATCTGCTTACCGGATGAAAAGTATTTTTTATCAAACATAATACGTCAATGAACATATCGCGTATGGGTAGGCTAATAAAATATGCTCAAGACTACCCTTAAAACTATATAAACAGGTGAGCTGATATGAGCAATTTGCACCGATCTGCTTACCAATTAAACTATATATGAAAATAAAGATAATTTTATTGCAAACACGATGGTATAACCCTACCTGCAAAAAATCGGTCATGAGTCACGGTTGTAAGGCTTTGAAATTTATCGGAGCTAGCCAAGATGCGCGTACTACAGGGAAATTTGCTATAGGACGCAACGTAGGAAGTGGGCGCGACGCGACGGTTAGATGAGAGAGAGTGCGTACATGCTGCTTCCTCGTACGATTGACAAAGATAACACTACTAAAATGCCGAGAAAAAGCGACTACAATGGAGTAGGTACTGGCAGTAAACTTTTAATTACTTTAAATTAAATATAAAATATTAAAATGTGAAAGATTTTTCAAATATTTTCAACTAAATATATGGATGGGGAAATATTAATATTTCTATCACAGAATAATAATATGTTAGTGATAATTATTCGATAAATTTTATCTATTCTATAAAAATACCACAGCAAACAAACAGAAAAATTACATTTTTTAGAGAGCGATAAAAAATCATTAACAAATTGACGGTGTAAAAAAACTCTATTATAAGACAATGAATACAATAACAATCTTTACAAAGATTATAACAATATTACAACAAATACAATATTATAGCCTTCCAAAAACTTGTATGTTGCTGGAATAAGTGCCCAGATTTTATATAACAGTAACCTAAACAACGCAAAGACTCCAAGAAGAATTTTTCTTAACAATTTATCATTTCAACTTATGAAATCTCACTTAGAGGAAAAGTCTAGAATTTCGTCTTTACCTTCAGATATTTTTAATGCGTTACAAACCCACCCCATGAGCCATCGCCTCGACTGTCTGTTTATCACATGTTCGGAAAAAAATTTCACTCGAAAACCTGGTAAGAACCTTTTTCTGTACTTTCGAGAAAGAGCCATAAAGTAATAAATTGTCCCTTCTCCAGACAGGCAAAAATAAAAATGCAAAGTTAGTTGAATCTTGAACGAAAATAATTTTACCAGGGATCCAACAGTAATTGATTGAAAAAAATAACGATTGAAAAAGATACTACATTACATTTATGTCATAATGGGGAGCACGTATTTTTCCGCAAACTGAGGGATGTATATAGCGAGTCGCTCGTAGTCGCTTTTTCTCGGCATTTTAGTAGTGTTATCTTTGTCAATCGTACGAGGAAGCAGCATGTACGCACTCTCTCTCATCTAACCGTCGCGTCGCGCCCACTTCCTACGTTGCGTCCTGTAGCAAATTTCCCTGTAGTACGCGCACCTTGGCTAGCTCCGATAAATTTCAAAGCCTCTTACAGCCCGTTCACACGATACGGTTTTTTCGTTCACACGATGCGGTTTTTCACCGTTTCGGTAATTTTACCGAACAACCCGTTCACACTATACGGTTTTTCACCATTTCGGTAAAATTCTACCGAATCGGTCAGCCCCCTGACACTATACCTATTTCGGCTACGGCTCTGGCAAGTGTTTCGCACACGTCGAGTGGACGTGTCAACCAATCGCCCGGGCGTCGAAACAGTGCCGCTCGAGCGAATGCAAAGAATACTCAAAAACAATTTTTATTACATTACTTTGCAATGTTATTAGATCGTTTATAACGTTTTATAAATTTATTTTCAGATAGAGCTTTTCGTAATGCGAAGAACATGGCGCCATCGCATACGCAACGATATATCGTCGCTGGCACTTTTCGCAAGTGCAGAGAACGACGATATATCGTCGTCCGGTACTAAAAGGGTTAAAATCATTGTTTATTGTCGCGCCATCACCCGGCCATGCATGAGCCCTATCAGTACGAAAACTATCCTGTCTGAACACTTCGATGCATAAACATTGCCACTAGCAACCGATTTGATTATTTTCCCGAATCGGGCCATTCGGTTTTCAGTGACAAGACCGAATATCAGTCGCGACCGAATCGGTGAAATTGCCGTATGCGTTTCGAAGACGTACCGTGTGAAAACGCGCCCATTTAAATGTATGCGCCACTGCAGCACACGGTAAAAAACCGATTCGGTGAATTTACCGAAACGGGAAAAAACCGTATCGTGTAAACATGACCCCCGAAAACCGAACGCCAGTCTCGACCGAATCGGTGAAATTGCCTATGAGTTTCGAAGACGTACCGTGTGAAAACGCGCCCATTTAAATGTATGCGCCACTGCAGCACACGGTAAAAAAACGGATTCGGTAAAATACCGAAACGGGAAAAAACCGTATCGTGTGAACGGGCTGTTAATCGTATGCGCATCTTCGCATGACTCGACTCGACTTAAATGATGCTTAATCGTTCTACTCGGACACGTCAAGCTACGCACGATGACGGTGCGTAATCATGACAATTCAGTTCTTGATCCCAAAATATACGTGTTTTTGGTATTTTAATATATTATACAAAAATAATTGGCACAGCAATGTTCCCTTGAGAAATTAGCTGTGCGTTGTTTTCTGATCCCAAGAAGAAAAATTTAATGGCATAGCTTGAAATCAACACGCACTGTTATAATGAGTATTCTCCTGTTTTTATATTATTATATACTGGATTAAACACCTACTTTACATGCGATTATCTCAGTATCCTGACATTTCCGTTCGCGTCAATGTATGATAGTAAATACTTTGAAAACTTATTCATTTCCATTCAGAACAACATTCTTTAACATGGGCTACAAGTTTTAAAGAAACAAGATAATTATGGCGAATTCCACTATATATTGTTCACCGATGCAGATATACAGGGTGGGCCTTCTTTTCCACATTGTTTTTGCATATAATTTTTTATTTTTTTCAGCCAATTTAGAACTTTTAAAAATATTTATATGCTAATAATCCCCCACATGTAAGGAAAAAAAAAACGGTTACAACAAACTTGGCATCAATACGAACATTTTTAATTTGAAAAGAAGCCTCTATCTTAACCCTTTCGCTCATGGTGACCACAAATGTGGACACGTGGATTAATGTATGTATATATAAGGTCATAAATTAGAATTCTCTCTCTGACCGTTTGTTCACAAGAAGTACATTCGTGGACATTGTAACGAACGTATAAGGTATATATCGCCATAAAAATTAAAAATTAAATTTATAAATAAACTAAAAAAATGAAATTTATGAAAAAAAAAATTAAAATTTAAAGCATCGAAGAGCTGGAATATACATTATCAATTGTATGGCTGTAAAAATAAAAATTCGTGAGTGAAAGGGTTAAGGTGCTGATGTTCTCTACTTTCTTGTCATCAGATTTCTGACAGTAAGAGGAACCGAAGTTTGAACGACCCATCGAAAACGTATACTTTTATGCTTGGCGCTAAGCTTGTTCACTAACATTATCCAACATGAAATATGTATATGTGTATCTCTACCATTCGATATTACGAAGAGAATTTTTCGTTAAAATTTAAAAAATGTCATATGGAGACCAAATTGTTTGCAGCCATTTTTGTATCTCCTTCCATAGTACCGTATGTATCATGCCAAATTAAACAAGCAGATATACCGACATTGCCGAAACTTTACCGACGGTCAAGAATTTTATAGTTAGAGTTGGCTTGAGAAGAGTGCGCTGTGTGTGCTGCGTGAGAGCGAAAAGTGTCAAACGTCTGATTTCCCGATAGCTGTTAATTCAAGAGATCGAAGTGTTTCGTGTATTATTCAATACTTCGATTTTCCGAATTGACAGCTATCGGGAAATCAGACGTTTGACACTTTTCGCTCTCACGCAGGACACACAGCGCACTCTTCTCAAGCCAACTCTAACTATAAAATTCTTGACCGTCGGTAAAGTTTCGGCAATGTCGGTATATCTGCTTGTTTAATTTGGCATGATACATACGGTAGGTTCTCAGTTTTAAAATAAGAAAAAAGTAATATTTAATTGGTTTAGAAAATCGAATGTTATAATCAAAAATAATGTGAATAAAATAAAAGGCCCTCGATCTTTATATTTAAGTCGAAGTTTTCCTTTTGGGACTAACAAATAATATATACCAATCTATCAAACGTATCAATTTGTTAATAAATTATTTTCAAATAAATAAACTGGTGAATTTTTATAAAAGTAATATATACTTTAAAAAAGTATCTAAATAACCTTGGCGAGGAAATGAGTAACTATTCTCGAACGATCTTTCATTTCTTTTCACTGTTTCTTAAATAATGACTCTGTAACTGAAACATAATTTTTTATGTGCCAATCTAGCATATGAAACTTAATCGCATAGCATTGTGGATGTCGATCAAACGATGCTCTTAATTTTATTCGAGTATATACAGTCATGGATGGCGGTTTTGCAGAAAATACAGAGGCTAGTTGGAAACGTATGCGTACTAATTTTATTCGTATAAAATACGGGGAATTGGGTTCGAGAAGGATATTATCCTAAATAAGTATTAATATTGTTGGTAGGGGAGAAGAGAGGGTATCTATTTTTCCAAGGACGGTACGAGGACTCACCGTGATTAAATGCGGTGATGAAACACTGAAAATACTCGACAGTCGGGATGATGAATTTCACGAGGTAACATGCTGAAGGATACCCAGTCTAATTAGTTGCTCACATTGTGCTCTCGGCAATAGGTGATGGGTATTTTTCTTCAGCACTACAACCTGCCCATCTTCGAGTTCGAATTTGCCATAATCGATCAGACATCGTACCTTAAAATTGAAGAAGTACGAATAGAACGAGTTCGAAGCTCAATAATTGAGATTTTAACTACTTTATTCCTTCGCGAATTATAGATGAATAAAACTCTAGCCCTAAATTATGTAAGGTTATTTTTACCCTTAACATTTATCCATCTGTAAATATATCATTTGAATTAAAAATACACTTCAAAATTGTATACAATCGTGTTTGTAATAAGGACGAATTCAAGTAAAATAAACATTTGTTTTAAACATAAACGGCTAATAAATAAAAATCACACCAAAATTTGTAGTACTGATTTGCTATCTCAAAACAAAGTTGTAACATCCTAAATTCAGCTACTCGAAAAACTAAACAACTTGTGTATATTTTATATAAAATAGTGTAGTTTTAAGACTATTGGGGATAATTTTACTCTACATATAGATTATACTCAGTTCGCAGAGTTAGAAGAACAGGGTGGCCACAGAATCTGGCTGAAAAAATTCCCTGACTTTTCCAGGTTTTCCAGACCGATTTTTAGAATTTTCCAGACCGAAAAATAAGCAAAATTCTTTATTTTTTTATATTCAAACCTCATATATTTTTTTATTAGTACATAGAACACTTTTTTTATTAGAAATAACATTAAATATATATAAATATATTTTTTTATCACAAAAATGTCAGTTTATTAAACTTTTTTTTTGGCAAAGATTTAATTTCATTGTTTCCTTAAAAGTAAAATCAATTTTCCTGTTGTTTCACTTTAATTCTCTCATTTCTTCGTCTATCACAAACAATTTTTGTTGAGTTTCTTGCAGTACTTTTGCTTTCTCAGCGGCCAGTGTTTTCAGCTTCAATTTTGTGAGTCGTTTTTCATTTTCTTCTTCCTCACGATTTTTTGACTCGCATTTTTGTTCTCTCTAGTGCTTCGCCATATCGGTTACGAGCATTGCGACAAGAGTGCATCAACTGCTTCGTTATACCCACATTTTCCATCCCACCAAGATCAGTGACTGAATCATACACTTGTCTCTGGGCTACCAGTGATTGTTCGCTCAGATTTTCGACCAAACACTCCTTGTTGACTGAGAAACCTCTTTCCAACGAGGCATTTCCGTGTGATAAAATGAAAACCATTTTAAGAAATTATCGAAGTTCCTCATAGTCTGACGTCTTGGGTATTAGCTCATGTACCCAGAGGTGATCCAGTCTGATCTCAGAAAAACTCGTTAATATTGTGGAAAATAATTCAGTAGCACAAACCGCTTTGAACTGTTTATCTATTTTATCTGCAGTGATACCTGAAATCCAGTTAGACTCAGTGAAAACCTCCAAAGCTAACTGCAGTCGTTTGTAGCGTAAGTAGGATTCTGTCACAATTTGGGGAACCAAAAAAGAAATTCCTTTCGTTAGTCTGAATTTCAATGGACTACGTGTCATCAACGAATCACAAAGTTTCTTTAGAATTTTCATACAATTATTGTGTAGACTTTCCCACCTAAATGAATCAAGTTCTGTTTTATCCGCAAATCGAACTTTTAAAAAAAATTAAAAAATACAAGGTACGTTCAAATGAAAATTCCAGATTTTACGCAAAATTCCCTGACTTTTCCCTGACTTTTTCCAGATTTGAAAAATTCCCTGACTTCTCCAGGTTTTCCAGAATTCTAGAGTATGTGGCCACCCTGAAGAACTTAATCGTGAACTCGGACCAAATAATTCATTTTTTTTCCTTATACATTTCCCGAATAAAAAGGCTATATTATTATTCCTGTTTACACTGTTCTTATCTTTCGAAGTTGCTTGTACTATTTTATAAACATTTCAAATACAGAGAAGAACTCCAAAATACGGTAAAACATACATATTTATATATATTTATACATATGTATATATTTATTAGTATGGTGTACCTTAATCGAAGAAACAAAATTTGCATCATATGGAGTTTAATTTATGAGGTATGATTGTATTTATGCGCAGAAAATGATGTATCGAATAAAAACTATATTCCAAAATGTGTCCCACCATTTGGAAAGATTTTAAACTTTCTATGTGTGTGTGTGTGTGTGTGGCTGAATGGGGTGAGCCTCCCTCCAGAAGTGGTTTTTCGATATTACTTCTTTTTTCTGAACCTATAATGTTACGTTTCCAATTTTTTCAATCTAAGCATTGATTTTTTAGCCGCAAAAATTAAATATTTTACTTAACCGGAGAGATATCTAAACAAACCCGAAATTCAGATGATTTTATTTTCAAGGCGATACGTTTTCTAAAATAGAAAAAAACTGGAATGTGTTTCTTATTACATTGTGCAAATTTGAATAAGCTTCTTGAGACTATAACTCGGCAGGGCTGTAAAATGAACAGGTACGCATCTATGCTCGCATTACATAAAAGCACATTTTGTTAAAAAGTTTTTTAACGAGAAAGAAAAAACATAAATTTAGTCATTTAAACAATAAAACATGTATACTTCATTTATTACTCAAACATAAAATACATTGGACAGAGCCAAATCCTCAGAAACCACATGAGATGAGCCGCTTACCCCACATGGCCATTCGCGTTAGACACATTTACTCAGCCCTTAGAAGGTTAAGAAACTCTATCATTTGCAATGAACATAATTTCGATACCATTAATGGTTATTGAGATAGAAATATTAAAAACTCAATCGGAACGCCATATTTTTTCAAGGTGGACACCTACTATCGAGACTTGTGAGATGTTTGACGTTCGGCTGTGAAAAATGTTTACATCAAGTTTCAAGATTGCTAGCATTAATTACGCTATTTTTCTCTATCTAGCTAGACGACAGAAGGAAAACGATGATTTCAATTTCGAGAAATATGACAATCTTACCTCGATATATAGAGACTTGGGCGGGATGATATCGAGCATGAGATTCAAGCCATTTTTATCGCCGATGGATCTCATGTAATTCGCCAAACACTTGCTGTACATATTAAACCATTGAAGCTCTGGTTTCGACAAAAGCGCGTTGATTTCTGGCGGCAGGATGCTGCCGAACTCCCATCGCATCTGTCTGATCTTATTCAATCGGTTGTAAATGTATGCGAGTATACAACGCTTGTTGCGATTTAGAACTATATGCCGAAGTTGTACCGACAAATAAAACGAGGAGTCGCCTGCTATTGTCGATTCTCTAAAAATACACATAATGCGAATACTGCGATGCACCTTTACAAAAAAAAGCCTGTCTAAAGTTCGATGTACTTATTAGAAACGTCTAAAGGCAAAACTCGTCTTATCTATTTTTTTAAAAAATGGTCATTTATGCCTCAGTATTCTTTATGTACAACCAGCTTTAAAGTGGAATTATAATTCATTTTAAATGTAGCATATTTTGCCTTTTTTCCGTTTCTTAAATATTTTAATTTTTTTATATTGAATTAATCTAAATGATTACTAATTCAACATTAGATTTACTAATTATCCTTATTAAACAATTAAAAAATTTAACTTATTAATCTCTCTACAAACGTTTTATGTAGAACCCAATAAACACAATTCATAAGTTATATAATATGGGAGTTACAGGTTATATTATGTCAGTTACATGTACAGGGTGCGTGAAAAGTTCGGGCAATTTTATATTTGTACGTTTTTGGCATTCGTCATTATATTTTTCTTTATTTTTTATGATTTTATTGGATTGTACGTGCAATTTTAATCTAGAAAGTGCTCTAGATTCGTTATTCAACAAGACTGGGCGCCGGCGCATTCGACAATCGCCGTCTGCGAAAAGCTGTTTTCCGGCTTTAGGGGCAGGACGTTTGGCCGCCGAACTCGCCGGATCTCAACCAATGGACTACTCCGTCTGGTCCATCCTAGAGCAAAAAGTCTCGAGAACACGATACGCTACCGTTGACGCGCTCAAAGCGGCTCTGACGCGCGCCTGGGACGAGATTACGGTAGAAATGTGTGCGACAATTCTGTACCCTGGAATAGAAAGGGCGGATGTCCTAAAATTCAAGTTTTGGGATAAATGTATATTCTAGAATAAAAAAGCCCGATCTTTTCATTGAGCACGGTTAATTATGATATAATATGTACCACAAAAATCATAGTTTCCCTAACAAATTAGCAAAAGAAATGAATTTACATTGACCTATTTGACCGCACTCACAGAATCAACTGTTTATGCGAATGCAGGGTTTTGGACAACCGCCCTTTCTATTCCAAGGTATTGTCGGCAATTTTCCAAAGCGATTGTGCAAGTGTATTGAGGCTGATGGGGGCAATTTTGAGCATTTGTTGTAAATGCCTTTTGTTTTAATTTGTTGTTATTGAATTAATAATCTGTTCATTTAGATAGTATTTCCGTGCTGCTGAAATGTTTTAAAAAATTGCCCGAACTTTTCACGCATCCTGTATGTTGTATATCAGTTATATTACACCGTAATGCTTCTTATAGGTATTGCATCAGTTATATCTATAATATAATATATGTACCAATAATATAACACCATTACCCTAATGTTAAGGTAGATATATTGATGATATACCATTAATATAATACTGTTATGCTTGTCTCATATTACATCAAGCTCACCATGTTATGTACTAGCAAAATAACAGTATAATCTCTATGTGATGTTATATTGCATCATTCATGTTATATGTGTAGCAGTTATATAATATTTTTATGCTAGTTTTATATGATGTCAAAATCATCTTATTATACATATGCTATCAATATAATAGTATAATTACCCCTGAAAGGGTTAAGGATAGTTTTGTATAATTTTCGATTAGTTCTATTCTTCATACTGGGGTGACTAGTAAAATTTCTTATATCTTGAATAATATCGTATCAGGATTTTTAATTCATACGCTAAACTCATTTCATGTAAATGTCGGTGGCTCAATTGGGAGAGCAAAGTCAAAGTCGGTGCGAGGGCGTTTCCAGTTTGGAGGCAACCTGTCTTAAAGATTACTACTACCGCATGTCCTATGACCAACCGCGCAGGTGAGCTGCGACCTGAATTCTTGACTTCGGCAGTATTTATGTGGTACAGTTAGAGTGGGCTTCAGACGAGAGCGCTGCATAAGAACGAAAAGTGTCGACTGCTCTTCTAATAGCTGTCAATTCGGGAGATCGAAACGTTTCGTGTAACCTCAAAATCGTAAAGTTTTGAATTAGTAGTGAATAATTTGTAGAAGTGATGAGAAATAATCATAAATAATCTTCTGAATTGACACCTTAGGTATTGCTCACGCCACTTCGTAAAACTACTTCCTAGACACGCGCGGTGCTAGCGCGGAAATAATTTCTGAAACAAATAGGCATGAGGCGTGTAATTCGGTTGGACATCGAAAAAACCCGAATGATTGTTAACTCTCACTTCTGAACATTACTTACCATTTATTCAAAGATTCACGATTTCGAGCTTAGACTTCGATCTCCCGAATTGATAGCCATCGGGAGATCAGACGTTTCACACTTTTCGTAAGAACGCAACGTAAGAGCGAAAAGCGTCGTCTGATTTCCCGATGGCTGTCAATTCGGAAGATTATTTATGATTATTTCTCATCACCTACGAATTATTCACTACTAATTCAAAACTTTACGATTTTGAGGTTGCACGAAACGCTTCGATCTCCCGAATTGACAGCTATTAGAAGACCAGTCGACACTTTTCGTTCTTATGCAGCGCACTCGTCTGAAGCCCACTCTAACTGTACCATAAATACTGCCGAAGTCAAGAATTCAGGTCGCAGCTCACCTGCGCGGTTGGCCATAGGACATGCGGTATAACTCGAATCTCAATGAAGTATAAAAATAAGAATTTTTTTTATGTTTTAGCTTTACTCAACAGTATTTAATAGTTAACTTACATTTAGGAATGTTTTCAATAGCCGTTTCAATTTCAACAGCAGAGCAATATTTACTCATATAACGTTAATATAATCAGGTTACATTACAGTGTTATGCATCTGACAAGGAAACATTTCGAGGCCGCCGCTTGCGATCTTCATGAAACTTCGTAAATTTAAAGTTTATCGAAAAATAAGAGACCCCTATTTTTTTATAGCGGCCCAATTTTGGTTTCAGGGGGTGAAATGGACCCCTGAACTTTCTCCCCCTTCGAGCTATCTCCAAAACGAAGCGAGATAGATGAAAATGTTCAATGTACGTTTTGTTTGATTTTTTGAGTGTAATAAAATGTCCGAAACAGATTTTGAAAAAACGCATTATTTAAAAAAAAATTTTTTAATCTAATTTTTCGAAATTTCGGTTTGGTCATATGGACAAAAATGTAGGAAATTTTATTACAAATTCAACCATGTATGATATGATATATTTCCCTCCTACAGTTTTGCAAATTGCTAACTTTTATGTCTGACAATGAGCGGGCTACCAATATGGACCCCTGAACTTTCACTCCCTTTATTGCAAATATACGATTATTGTATGTGTTGTAAAAATAGGTAGCAGTTTATATATAAAGTATATAGAATATTATATTTTTTTATAAAAAATCAAATATAAGGTTATGTGTAAATAATTTGTATAGCAGCGAATATCTGGAAGATTATATATATACAAAATATTAGTATAAAGATATATATAACTAATTGTGATAATAGTGAGTATATATATAATGATAAAATAGATGGAAACATTTATATATCTTCTTCCTCATTGGCGGAATCCCAATCATCCGGGAATCGTGGCCAATTGCAAGTGGAATGGTTTGGCTTTTGTGGATCCCATTCTCTCGGAGGTCTTTTAATTTTTCGGGCCAGTTAATGTTTTTCCATTCTTCTGGAGTGTACTGTGAGATGTGTGTCAAGCATCTCCAGGTACGAGCGATCCGGTGGCGAAGATTCAATCCGGCTTCTCCATTCGTTTTCCTCCTCTACCCGGGCCCGCTGGTTTTCGTAGGCTTCTACAGCCTCATCATAATACCTCCAGATGGTCTCTTGGAATTCATTTAGCATAAATGTAGATTCATCCCATGGCTCGTCGTCGGGATATGTGCCGTCGAACAGCTCCCGGAGATGAAAAACATTTTCATCATTACTCCATATCCACTGTAGATATTTTTCTACAGCTAGCCGCTCCACTTTTTTGTTTGTCGGGTAATATGGATATTCCATAATTTTTTTTTCATGACCGATCTAGTTGACAAGAGGTTCCGACTGCCTTCTTTGCGTATGACTATTGACTGTTGGTATAATTAATCGTTTAAATATCACGCGCCATGCATCAATAATGTATTTCGATACAAGAAAGTATGACGCGAATGACTTTTGACCGCATGGTATAATGAATCGTTTAAATTTCACGCGCCATGCATCAATATTGTATTTCCATACAAGGTCCTACCCAACATCGTTACACCAATGACTTCATCATATATAAGGAAGCGAAAGAGGAAGCTTTTTAGTTTGAATGTTCAGTTTGTATTGTGCGTAGCAATTCATATTATTATTATGGCAATTATAAATCCGATCAATGTGTTAACTTTATTGGTGGCCGTTTTCAATGTACCAAATCCAAGAGAAACTCCAATGAATAGTGCAGAAGTGCAATTGAAAGATTTATTACAAAATATTATTATACGTAGCATGTGGAGGATTCATCATTTCGAGTCAAACATGAAAATAAATTGGAATTGGAAGATTCAATCGAGGATAGTGAAAGGCACGCTGTTAATACTGACTGGCTGGAATCGGATGTCGAGGATGTTCCCCACGTAGAAACCTCTATACCTCTCCAGAACCATATCCCTGTACACCCGATGAAGAAGTGGTTAGCTTTGAATATAAACAAAGTGCCATAGATTACTGGAACAGTGGGAAGAAACGTAGCAGCAGTTCAACATCAGTTTAAAAACGTGAAATCTGATAGACAATTACGAAGATGGGCTGCGCAAGTAGGACAAGGGGGTACTCAAAATGATAAATTAATACGCATAGCGAAATATACTTTTGATAAATTTGTAGAAGCTAGTATATCGAAAATAATAGTACATGATGTAGACCTTAAACGATGGGCTTTACGAGCAAAAGAAGTAGAGAATCTTCCAATCTTCAAAGCAAGTCAAACATGGTTGAGGTCATTCAAGAAAGCATATAGAATTGTCTCTCGAAAGATCACAAAGTTTGTAACGAGAAAAAACGTTGAGGGTGAGGAAAGTTTGAAACTACGAAGCCAAGCCTTCGTAGAACAAGTGAAACCACTCATTACACAATATGGACCACAAAATGTATTTAACTCTGATCAGAGTGGATTTAATTTAGAAATACATTCTGGCCGAACTTTAGCTACATCGGGGCAAAAAATTGAAGCTGTGGTACAATCAATATCTTCTACAACCCATAGCTATACTATACAACCCACCATATCTGCTGATGGAAAACTACTGTCGCCTCTTTATGGTATTAAAAGAGGCTAGTGGGCAATTGGGAGAACGAGTGCAACAAACCGTGTTTAGGCCGCCAAATGTATACTTCATGGCTTCCAAATCTGGGAAACTTACAACCGATCTCATGAAAACATGGCTTCAAGAAGTTTACTTCCCTAACATTGGACCTACAAGCGTCTTACTGCTGGACTCTTGGAGTGGACAATGTGAGCGAAGCGTTCGAGAAGCTACACCAGAAGACAAGACCATAATATTAATGACGATCCCAGAAGGCACCACCGGATTAATTCAACCGCTAGACGTATACGGCTTTCGAATGTGGAAGAATTTTGTAAGGAGGTTTTCAGATATTGTAACTCTTTTCAATTACGATATTAACCTTCATTCGAGAGATAATATTTTTAAACTTCAATCTCTTACTCATAATCAGTTTTTTTCACCACGGTTTACTAACTTTATTAAATATTCGTGGTTCAAGAGTGGATATATATTCAGGAGACCTCCTGAATTTGAACATCCTGTAGAATTTTGTTTTGCACAGGACTCGGAACCACGATGCCACATATGTGGCGATATTGCCGTTATTACGTGTGCTTGGTGTAAGAAACAACTTTGTATGAAACATTTTTTCACGGAATACCATTATTGTCATAATTATGAGCCATAGAAGTTGAACTTTATTAAATAAAAGAAAAGTGGCATTAAAATACATAGAAGTAATAACCCCCGACCTATCCCGTCACTACCATTGGTAGCCCGCTCATTGTCAGACATAAAAGTTAGAAATTTGCAAAACTGTAGGAGGGAAATATATCATATCATACATGTGGTTGAATTTGTAATAAAATTTCCTACATTTTTGTCCATATGACCAAACCGAAATTTCGAAAAGTTAGATAAAAAAATTTTTTTTAAATAATGCGTTTTTTCAAAATCTGTTTCGGGCATTTTATTACACTCAAAAAATCAAACAAAACGTACATTGAAAATTTTCATCTATCTCGCTGCGTTTCGGAGATAGCTCGAAGGAGGAGAAAGTTCAGGGGTCCATTTCACCCCCTTAAACCAAAATTGGGCCGCTATAAAAAAAATAGGTGTCTCTTATTCTTTGATAAACTTTAAATTTACGAAGTTTCATCAAGATCGGAAGCGGCGGCCTCGAAACGTTTCCTTGTGAGCGCAAGATTGTAACTAATTACTAACTCATACCGGGTGTTCACGCCCAAGTCCCGAGACTGGGTGGAGCTTAATTCAAATGTGTTGCATACGCGGATTAATAACACAGCTTACACAACTAGCCAACTCTCCGGTGGGACCATTAAACCTTGACGCGTGCTGCCTCTTACTCGTTGGGCGGAGAAGTCAGATCCGCACTAGTCTCCTCCTTGCTTGGGAGAGAAGTCTCGAGAACGAGGAGGAGACTAGTGCGGCCCTGAACTCTCCCGAGCGAGAAAGAGACAGCACGAGTCAAGATCAAACTTTGTACGTCTAATACTTCAAAGGTGCCGCGTGGGAGTTAGCTAGCTGTGTAAGCTGTGCTAATAGTGGCCCTGTGGCGATCTACTACGACGACCGACCGCCAGGTGGCTACTACACCGATCCGCCGGCTACCACGGCTCCCGCGCATCTCACGCCCTATCTCTCCGACTTCTCGCTAGTACTCGGACACGACCAGATTTCTATATATCACCGAGGCTCACCGACACCAGTGGCGGGTAGGCGAGTGGCATCGGCGACGCACACATCATTTAGCTCGCCGCCACAGAGCTTTGGCGAAAAGTGAGGTCGCCATCTCATGGCGGAGCGTTTCGTCCCGGATAGCCCTGTGCAACTGCATATAATTCCCTTAGGTAAGTTACGGCCGCTTACTGTCGCCTATCCGCGTGGTGTCGCCGTTGTCGTCTGTCCTGTTTACGGTAGTTATCTTAACCCCTTAAATGTATATCCTGAGTTGACCATAAATTCAATAAATCGAATAAAGTGTCGAAAGGGTGGATTTAATTATAAAAAAAAATTAGTGAAAAAAACACGGGTAGCTGTATCTTTGATACAGCCGTAAGTTTTGACGTGGACACGTTTATATTGATAGATACAGATGTGTACGGTAAAATATGTAACATTAATTAACTTTTCAAAATAACTTTATTAAGTATAGGCCGATGGTATGAGAAATATGAAACATAACGAAATAATTCAACGTTGATATTGCGAGTAAATGTCAAATCCAGTCGGGAATTAACCAAGGTCGTCGGGTGAATCTTACAATACTCTAAATTGAATTTTGTTTGTAGGAAATCAAGTAGTGTTTCATTATCTTCTATCGTTTTGCAATTAAAATCTCCACATAGAAGGATTGGTATATCCGTGTCTGGTTTCATCTCTGGAAGAAGCTCCTTAAGTGAATATGAATATTCCAGAAGCGATTTGTACAAAAATAATTTCAAGTCTTTCATTGGTATCCCAGGATGGATGTAGACGGCTGCCAAAATGAACTGCATTTTCTCCTTAAATAAAACTCTGATCGATGTGAAATCTCCTACTCGAGAAGATTGAATTTGTGTCTTATCGATTATTGACTTAACTCATACGGAGGTTGTGAAGCTCTCTACATTTTATATTTGAAAAATTTTTATTATAAGTTACTGTAGAACTCATTTTTTGTCTTAATTGTAACATTCACTCCTGTCTCACAAAATTTCCAACGAAACATATTTTTATCATTTTTATAAAGATAATAGAATTTTGAAGAATAGAATAACTTTTTTTACAATTATTTTTTATAATTAATTTGGACTTTTACCTGTGCAACAATTTTTCCCAATTCGTCGGTTACGTACGCATTGATATCTCGAGATTTAAAATGTTTTTCACAAATGAAAAAATTCTTTTTAATGACTAGGTTAGGGTATACGGCATGAATATTGTCAACCACTGTTCACGTATTTCAGGATTTGTGGGTATTGTAAAAACTGCCTGATTTGTATCGTAAGAACAATCCGGAATTGTACAACGAGGCATGACGTTTCCGCAAACGCAATACTATCAATTTTTATGAAAAAACACTGAGAAACTGTGTGCACGGGTTATGTTGACACTGGGTCTTTTTTTCATCCAAACACTCTCATTGATGCATCGGAAATATAGATTTCATACTTACCGGCCGTGCCCATTCATATCATAGTTCCTAAATTCACCGCTAGATGGCCTATAAATGTTTTGCACAAAACGACCCCCAAAGCGAAAAGAAAGACGTGTCCACGTCAATAAGAAATGCCTAGATGTAAAGTGATTTGTTGCAGTCGGATACGACTCGAATTCAGAGAAAGGACCTTTTTTTTCTGCTCCGAAAGACAGCGACATTCTCCAGGGATGGCGAGAAGCTACAAAATTGCCTCAACTGATATCAGAAGATCCTATCTGTCATAATCATTTTTTACCTAGTGAAAAATTAACTCATGAAGTTATTACTAAGCCAGATGGAGACATTTTAATGAGAATACCGTATAAGTGTACACGGTTATAGAAAGGCTCCCGTCGCAATTCCCTTGGACACTATCAGAAATTCCCTCATCATCCGATGCACTCCATTCAAATATTGTCAAAGATGTCAATTCCAAGGCATTGCCAGGGCAAAATGAAAAGAATGTATTACCAACTGATTTTCAGCAACAAGAAGTAAAATGTTTTGAACAGTTTGTACTGGAAGATCTTGCGAACGGAATCAACCTTCCACTGGGATGGAAACATGAAATATTATATCTAACGATCATGAAAAGATAATAGTTATATATAAAATTAGTTTTGTTCACCTAAACCAAAAGTACAGGATTTATAAGATAAAAGAGATAATAGTAGCAGAAAATATGCACGTGAAAATTAATATCTTGAAAAAGAGTATTGATGTGGCTTAAAAATGTAAAATAAACAATTTTTATTGATAGTTATTGACTTCAGATACTTTTTACTTTCTCACTGTAGCAGTAAGATTTCATTAACTACATAAATCAATAGTCAACAATGTTCATTAAATTATTTAGTTTTGTATTGATTTCAATCATTTGAACTAAGTTATCAAGCCGCTTAGGTCTAGGCGGATAGGTGATAGACAGGTGCCGCCACGCGGTATGCGACATTAGAGAGTGACCACATTTTTCTGAGAGTTGCACAGGGCTGGTCCCGGAGTCGGCCTGTGGACTCGTCAGTAAGGCTGGGCCGACTCCTGCCTTAGGGGCCTATTTTATGGATCCAACACGTCGGATTGTCGTATACGACAAGTCACTCCGATTGGCTGTGAAAAAAATCGGGTGGGGGTCCGTCGCAGATATCTTGTCGGATCCATGAAATAGGGTCGACTAACGATATTTCTGTTTGTCGCTGCGACGGTCTTACAATGGCGCACAGTGCTGGAAATATTCAAATAAAATTCGACGTTTTTCGTCATCTCAGATATATTATATATCAGATATATTATAATAGAATATTTCTCAGATAACCATCGGTGGCGTTGAATGTAGCATACTGTCGCGCCATCACCCGGCCATGCACGAGCCCTATTTTTCGTCGTACAAAACCGTCGTTTGAAGTTCAGCACTGCTGAACTTTCGAACGACAAAAATACCGTCGGTCCGACAGATTTCCCCCACCACCACTTTTTGTCACAGCCAATCGGAGTGACTTGTCGTATACGACAATCCGACGTGTCGGATCCATGAAATAGGCCCCTTAAACGCTCTGTGTGCTCTGTCCCCCGTGAATATCGAACAGCTTCGGTCTTACGTAGGAATGTACTCGTGTTCGACCACTAGCGAGAGAGACAGCGCCATCTGGTCATCTGGTGGCGGGCCACCACAGGACCACTATTTGTCTGCGTATGCGGCACATTTGAATTAAGATCCACCTAGTCTCGGAACCTAGGCGTGAACACCCGGTATGTAACTTCCATACGATATAACTTCTTATATTCGGTTTCATTACAATTACATAAAATAATTTATACAGGTGTTCAGATCCAGGCTCCGAAACTGGGTAGACCTTATATTAAGTATGCCACATACACGGATCAATGACTCGGTTAGCCTCTCCTGCCATCAGTACTGCCATCTATTAATTTCTGATAAACTGCATAGATCTCGAGACGCTGAAATTATTGACGTCTAATCGAGCAGTGCAACATGTCAATAAAATGTCAACATGGCCAAAAATTATAACCTGTACCTGCTCGGTGACTCGATGATTATTCCTCAAATACGTATCTGCCGCGAAGTTAACAAGTGCGTAAACAACACTCTACCTTCAGGATGACGTGGGAATGGGTGTTCTTATCTCAAGAAGTATCTAAAACTAATTCGTCTTCCCTCCTCAAATCACTCGTTAACTTCGCGCTATAGATACGTATTTAAAGTGGTATGGTCACGAATCGATTTCCAAGATTAAAATATGAAATAATTTTGTATGCAAGTTAATATCAATAGAAACCTCCTGGGGTAATTTGTGGTAGATTGACTGTTTAGTATGTTTGATAAAAATTAATTACCAAGTAGGAAATAACCCAGTCTTATGGGCAAATCACATTTTTCGGGGTTTGTGTATGTAAAATCCAAGATTAAAATATATAAAAATACCAAAAAAACGGGGGAAAAAAAACAAAAATTTACAACCATTGATGAAAATTATTGACCGTTTGATACTTTAGTTATAACTAATTTCTGCTTCTCGGTGTTCGGAAATAGCGTGTCGAGTAGCTGTGGCAACGTCGCGTCAGTTGAGTAAGTTCAAGCGTGCATTTCAAATCTCGTTTTCCCCACGATACACTCAAACGTTTGAGTATATCGTGGTTTCCCCTACTGGGCCACGAGCCCATTGATAATATGCGTTGCCACACATAAAAAGATGCTAGTCAAAGGAGGCACATTATTTGAATAAGTGAAAATAATCAAAATAATCGACTAATTCTTATGGTCATAAATTTTATAATTCACAAAGAGAATTTTCAATTATAAATCATAGTTTTTTGATGACTTTTTTTACGGACATTCAACGATCACTTTGGAGAGTGACCATACTACTTTAAGGAGCATAAACAATTACCGAGTCACTGAACAGATACAAGTTATGATTTTTGATCATGTTAACATTTTATTGTCAAGTTGCACTACTCGATTAGACATCGATAATTTCGGCGTCTCAAGATCTATACAGTTCGGCTTGCAATTAATAGATGGCCGTAGTGACCGCAGGAAAGGCTGATCGAGTCATTAGTCTGCGTATGCGGCACATTTCAAATAAGCTCCATCCAGTCTCGGAACCCGGGCATGAACACCCTGTATATATCACTGTGTTTATTGGAGAATATGAAAATATAAAAATGAATGCTAAGAAAGTACAAACATTGTGCGATGTATATTTCTATGAAGATAAAGACTTTTTAAGTACACAAAGATTTTTTAAACCTGCTTTCAATAATATAAATACAATAGTTAGATGGCGGCACAAAGTCTTGTACACGTTGCTTGATATGTATTTGTTAAGTATAAAGTAACATCTTTTTATCCATTCAGACCTTAAGGGTAACAATAATGATGTCTCCTCTTTCCTAAATTTTTAAAACATTCCATTTGTTATGCCTCAAACACTGCGTGTGAAAATATTACAAAAGTAGTTAAAACAATACGACATTTTTTACATACTTTTCAAATATTTCGTTTGATTTATCTCGAATGACATGTGTTAGATATAATTATGTACCTGTGGGGATACAATGAATATGTCCGACGCGTTTTGAGTGACGAATGGCTGCAAGCATAGTTGAATAATGAGTGATTAGCTTTCGTAGTAAACAACTAATCATACGAGCAACTATGTTCGCGGCCATTAAAGTTGTATCACAGAAAGTGGGTCGAACAGGTTTATTATCTCCTCGTGTACACGCTAGAAATATTACCTGAGCTAACCAAAAGCGATTTTTTTATTTTCGTGCAATCTGATACACACATATAACTTCTGAAATTATTGCAGCATTATCCACATATTGATGTATACCAATGAACCATATGCAGGCACCCTAGCAGAAATATTATTCCATAAATGAAATCGCAAAATTTATGACTAATGCTGCTAATATGCAGGAATGCAGGAATTATCTCGAAAAATGTCAGTCAAGTTGCTATCTGGGGCAGTTGTTATATAACATTTGTGTAACGTAATGGAACTTTTAAACTCTATTTAATATGGGAAAAGAAAAATAGTATACATCCTTGTCGAAATTAGCAAATTTTGATCGCGAGCAATTATTTCCTCAGCTATGAACTTTAGGTCGAAATTAGTATCCAGTAAATACAAAGTAACAGTTACATGGTGGTTATACGAGGGTCATTTGAAAAGTTTCTGGCCTTATTAGCAAGCAGTCATGATAGAATTTAATTCTTGCTATCGCCTGATAGTGTTGGCGTTGATACATGTATCCCATACAAATTTCAAGTCATTCCGATCAGTACTTTGCTCATGGCACTTTTATAAAGTTGACGGATGTTTTCTGTCGACAATGGAGAAAATCGAGTATCGCGCAGTGATCAAGTTCCTTCATTTGAAAGGAAAAAAACTCAGGAAATAAAAGACGAGTTAGACCCAGTATACGGTGAAGTGTCCCCTTCGTCCACAACCGTCAAACATTGGGTAGCTAAGTACAAACGGAGTCGTACCAGCATTTCTTATGATAAACGTTCTGGGCGCCCAAAAACTGTTTCAACTGACGAAATTGTGGACTTAATACATGAAACTGTGATGGAAGATCGTCGATAGACCGTGAAGGAGATTGCTGAGGCTTGTAAAATATCAGATGAACGGGTGCACAAGATTTTGCACGAGAATTTGGGTATGAGAAAATTATCCGCGCGCTGGGTGCCGCGTTTGTTGAAAAGCACGTACGGCTTGACACGTCGCGCGAGTGTTTTGAGCTCTATAAAAAAAATCCAGTTGAATTTTTGCGACATTTGATAACTGTCGATGAAGCCTGGATCTCAAATTTCTTGGGGGAAAAAAATTTGGGACAAATGCCGAGGTGGAAAACGCTGTAGACCAGTATTTTTCAGGTGGACAAAAATAATTTTTTTTCTAACGGCTTGAAGAGTTGGGAGAAACGATGGATTAAATGTATCAAGTTAAGAGGAGATTATGTTGAGAAATACATTTTTTTTACTTTGAAATGTGTGTTTTCCCTAAAAAGGCTGGAAACTTTTCAAATGATCCTCGTATTACAATTTCCGCATGAATTATATAAAATTTATACAACGCGCGTTATAGAACTGTTATATAGTTCAAGCGAAAATGGTAACATGACCGCTATCTAACTGTTATTTTGTGCTTACTGGGTATTGTACTTTCTTAAAAATCAAATATCGATTTACAAATAAGTACTATATGATGTGTATTATTACCCAAATAGAAAAGAGTGCAGGTAGTACAGTCATTTTAGATTTTCTTCTCTAGATTAATCCTCTGTCGATGATTTATGGACCAATTGAAAGGGGAAAATCTCGCGAACAATATTCCGACGAGGTAATAGGTGACCGCGGAGTTGTTTATTTAACAAAAACATTGCGGAATTTTGCTCTGACCGACTTTGGCGTAGCACCGGTCAATTTATACCCTTCAAAAATTGCCTTCTTTTGTAGAGCGCGAAATTCACTACAATATTGATGCGGGGAGTAACTCTCTAGGACGTGTCCTTTATTTTATATAAATTGTTAAAGTTTCTTGAGGCAACTGCTCACGTGCAGCCCCATCCGGTCTTGGAACGTGGCGTGGTTAGTCAGCTGTTCTGCTCGTGAGCAGTTGCCTCAAGAAACTTTAAAAATTTATATAAAATAAAGGACACGTCCTAGAGAGTTACTTCCCGCATCAATTTTGTAGAGAATTTTCGCGCTTTAAAAGGTGATTTTTTGAAGGGTATAAATTGAACGGTGCTACGCTAAAGTCGGTCAGAGCATATTTCACAACGTTTTTGTTAAATAAACAACTCCGCGGTCACCTATTCTCTGTTACCTCGTCGGAATATTGTTTGCGAGATTTTCCCCTTTCGATTGGTCCATAAATCATCGACAGAGGATTAATCTAGAGATGCACATGCAAATTGGGTCTAGATTTACTGTACTAAGGGAAGAAAAGTACCAACAATTGCCGGCAGACCCTGTAGTCACTTTGCCGGTTGATTGCTGGTCACTTGTTCCGTAACAAAAGGATATGACATTTCCACATTAGATTGACAGCAAACCTTGCATAGCAAACCAGCGGCAAACACGCGGAACAAATGAAAAGTAACGTGCTGGCAAATGACGTGCATGCAATGTTCGACATGTTTCAAATATCGACACACGAACAGTAACCGAGTGTCACGCCTTACTATACACGAGATACCCGCAAAGCATTGTATAATTGGTGATACATCTTAGCAGCTTATTGCTGCTTGCGTGTGATCGTTTGCCTTCAATTTTCTATCTGAGTAGCTATCGTGTTGCTGGGTATAACGGTGTTAGTCAATAACAAGTCATCGGGTTATGTCGAATATCTCACCTTTCTTTTCTAAAAAGGGGAAAGCCCTACTCATGGGTCACCGATGAACAGCGTTTTGGTTAAACGGTAGCCAAAAGGGTCACAACCAACCCCCTAAAGCGGTTGCTGCTAATGCGGCCGCATTTATTTATAAACAAGGTTTTTAGTTTTTACGCTGCCGGACCGGATGATAGTGGTCTGATTTTAAGCGGCAGTTTCCCCAGCGACGCAGTAGCGCAGTGGCTAATGGTGTCTTACCACGCGGTAGGCTCGAGTTTGATTCTTGCTGCGGGTAGTTAATAAATTTTTTTTCCACTTTTTTAATTTATTGTGAAATAGTAACTTCTAACGCAGAAAAAAATGCGCTGAAAAATTAAATTTTGTGGAGACATTTTGAAATTAGAAGTAGGTATGACTCATCACGACATTCTAGGTTTTTGTCAGACTACTGTTATGATTCATTTAATTGTTGACAACCCATTTGCATCAAAGCGTGTCATATTCCGCGCACCGCAACTGTCTGCTATCACCGATTTGCTTTGCAGACATTGCTTTGCATGTTCTTATGATAAGTATCATCCAAAAAAATGTAAACATAGCGTACCAGAGGCTGCATCCGAGTCAGAAACCGACAAAAGCGATTAAATATTTTTGTATAATTAGTATAAGTATAAATAATAAATTATAATTGAATGTAAAAAACACGTTTTTCCTTCAATAATTAAATTATATATTATAGAAATAAGAATAAATTAAAAACATTTAATACTAGAAAATATTTTTCGTTTTAATGATTTTTCCCATTTTATTTTCCGAATAATGTAGCCGAAAAGTTCATAGGACAGAAGATAATAGCGATGGAAGTTGCACCACTGCAGTTCAAATTGTATTATCACTCCTGCTATCTGCTTGTTTTGCTTCTACATATCGCACCTCCGGAAGAACAATGACGAAAGTGCAAATTTTGAAATTTTAATGTGAAACCTCTTTTGCCGCGTTGAATTGGGAGTAAAATCACGAGATTCAGGGGACGTTTCAAGCGTTACCATGCCTGTGTGTACGTCTGTGTGCGTCTCCCTACTTCACTATATATTCAGCCGCGTTGCGTAGGGAGTGAAAGCACACGAGGCGGAGACGTCTTGCCTATGTGTGCGTCTGTGTACGTTCCCCCGACTCTACTCTGCGCAAGGTTTGCTTGCGCACCTTCCGGCATGTCGTAAAGCCGGGTTTTCACTGCGCGAAATTCTACGCGAAAATGTTGCGCGAGTCATGTCCCCTCTTTTTCTCGCGCTCCCTCTTCCCACTCATTCTCTCTTTTTCGCGAAACAGTTTCGCGCAGTGAAGACCCGGCTTAAGAAGCGGCTTGAGACGAGACCTCGTGTCTAGTATTGTTTTTTTAATGTTATTTTTAAACGTGCTAACCAATGATTAATCAATCCTCATGCTTTCATTAATGAGGGTAAATACTGCTTCGTACACCGATACAGTGAGCGTGGAGTAGTAAGTGGGGAAGCTAGCAGTCGGTGAAAGGGGACCACCGAGTCGTGGCGGAGAGAGCCGATGCGTCCCGAGTAAGCGTAACCACGCGTCCGTCGAAAGAACACGTGCGCCAGTGCGCATTTGTATTTATGACTATGATACTATTAAGGTATTTCCATGGTTTTGCGTTTTTCTTACGAATCTCATGAAATTTTGCCAATCAAAAGACTGAAATATTACCCACCGATTCCCAAAATTTCAAAACGCTGAGCCATGTAGTTTAAAAGAAAATGTTAATTCAAAGTAGCATTTTCTACACTGACTTTCAATGGCTAACATGTAGAAAGACGGTACCTCAGTGACGTTTTGAGCTATAACTACAGAACCAATCTTACAATGTTCAAGAAAAACTAACGGCGAATAAAATGATATTGTAGGATTATGTTCACAAAAACTGGAAGTGCTGAGCCATATAGTTTCAGAGAAATTATAACTTAAAAACTGAGATTTTTCTTGAAACTGCAAAGTGGTGGGGACGAGTAACGATGATGTGGCAACAGTGCGCACAGCTGATTTAGCCCTCTCCTGTGACTATGGGACTCAGTAGTACTTTTGCTACCGGAGAGGGGATAGCCAGTGGCATGGCGCGGCAGCCCCCACTACGGCACGTAGTGGCAGGCACATAGCGGTATTCTAAGGAGAGAGAAGCACTGTTGCCACGATTATCGGGCCAGGCAGTGTATATGTGTGAGGTACATTAGTACACAGTAGGTCTCTGTGTAGCAAGGAGCTCAGAGTACAGAGTTACTCAAAAGTTTCGTTCGTGCGTAATACAGTTTGTGATCAGTTGTACTAAGTCCTGAAGCAAAAAATTTGAATATGACTGTCACCATTGAAATACCTTAAACGGTACGAACCGTTGTGTTGAATTCCGTTTATCGCGAGACGGAACAGCGACCGATGGCAGAGTTAAGAGAGAGTAAACTAAATGCGCTTTTTGAATTAGACAAGTTAGAGTCAAGTGGTGTAAAAACGAGACTAGAAATATGTTGGGTAAAAACGAGACACTCGTACAAATCATACTAAAATACATTTAGTTTGAGTTTAAAAATCGAACTCAAACTAAATGTATTTTAGTATGATTTGTACGAGAGTGTCTCGTTTTTACCCAACATATTTCTGGTCTCGTTTTTACACCACTTGACTCTAACTTGTCTAATTCAAAAAGCGCATTTAGTTTACTCTCTCTTAACTCTGCCATCGGTCGCTGCTCCGTCTCGCGATAAACGGAATTCGACACAACGGTTCGTACCGTTTAATAGTATCATAGTCATAAATACAAATGCGCACTGGTGCACGTGTTCTTTCGACGGACACGTGGTCCATTATTCCTATCGCATATTATCTGAAACATGGCTTCCTCAGGAAGACAACGTTGACATACCCAACTTCAATTGCGTTACCAAATTCAAACGACCAAACGTTGCAGCTGCTGGGGTAGCTATTTATCAGAATAGGGATACACTACATATTGTTACATCTCATGTAGACCTTCGAGTAAGAAATGCAATAGATCTTGATGTTGGTCAATCAGCTATTGGCGATTTATGTGCTGCACAAATTGTTATGGACGACGGAAGTGAAATCGTTATGGTTGCTTTGTATATCTCTCCAAATCAAACTGTGGTATACCGATCGCGGTCCCCACTAACAAACTATAAGGCTAACTAAAGAATAACACGTGCGCGTCTAGCCAACGCCGTAGTAAGACTCTGACTCTCTGCCATGCGGTCCGGGGTCCACACGCACGGATCCCGTGATCTACGCACTGGAGCGTGTCGCCATCACTCGGACTCCTACGGCACTACGCTACATACATCACACAAACAATTAAAAAAATATCATAAAATTCATATACCGAGGATTGCTTGTGTACAGCCCGGCTGGCTCAGCGATATTAAAAGAAAATTTCCATAAAATTCCATTAATTTTAGCAGGAGATTTTAATGTAAACTTTGCCGATGAAACGTCATTACCTCTCACTAATTTCCTTCAAAACGAGTTTCAGTTGGTTATGAGCAACCATGCGAAAGACCCTACAACGAGGTATAGAACTACCATAGATGCAGTGTTTTCAAGATATCTTGAAAACATTATATCTAAAACGTTCGTCACGTATTTCAGTTATCATCGGCCTATTGTAACATTTGTAGAACGTAATGTCGCAACGACAAGTAGTACTGCTATTGTAACGGAAGTCACAGATCAGGAATCCGATTACTAATTGTTGTCAACGAAAACAAAACGCGGACACGTGGATTCGTGAAATCTTCAATTCGATATAAAAAAAAATACAATTGCGTAGAATATAAATTGTGTATAATGATGCGTGAAACCAAATTGTATATAATATACAATAATATGTATATAAGTTGTACATACAATATCATAGCAATAGTTGCGAGAGAGGGTCTCAATTTTTTTTTCTCATTTTCCCTACCACACATCCCACACTGTATTCTTCCAGTAAAAAAAACTCAACGCGGCAAAAATATCATTCACATGTTTCATTTTAATTAAACCCCTCAATAGTGTTAAAAATCATCATTGTTTCCAGTGGAACAACGACGTAATTGTAGGACTCTCAGATTCCGCTAGATGGAAGTTGCGTCGTTGTTCTGTTTACTACTTTTTCCGCTAGAGTTCGAATGAATCACGACGTAACTGTCAGTTGTGTCTGTGAATAAAGATAATTCGTGTACTGCTACGAGAACTGGGAAATGAAGAATTTGCGACGAACCTCAAATCTGAAAGTCAGTGAAGTAATAGAATCGGAGGATGAAGTTGTTTTTGAGGAAGAGGGCAGTGTGTATTCACCATCAGAAAGTGAAACATCAGAAAGTTCTTCAGAAAATAAGTCACCGGTGAATTCGGATGGTGAAAACACTAAGCAGTCATCGCCATTAGATTCGGGTTGCGCCAATAGAAATTTTGATCGCACACCTCCCACAAAAAGGGAAAAAAGATAACGGAATCAAGATAACTAGAGGAAAATTAAAGAAAAATTATTAAAAAATTCTGGAAAGAGTTACGTTTCTAGAACGGTAAAAGAAAGAGTGATGGGACCTCCTTATTCTGGTCGTTGCAAGCTTTCGTGTTCAACAAAAATTGAGGACAAAGTGAAAACTGAATTGTTCGAAATTTATTAGAAATTGGCATCCTTGCAACGCCAGCATGATTTCTTAGGTTCTTGCATCGAACCGTTACAATTAAAATATCGTCGCATTGAGTTATCGTCTAAAGAACCTAGACGACAGAACTGTGCATTCTTCTTATGGATTAATGGAATTCGAATAAGTCTGTAAAAAAAGTTCTTGATCAACACTTTCGGTATAACCGAAAGAACACTCCGAACCGTCATTCAGTCAAAAGCCTCTGCCACAGGGATGGTTATTCAGGATAATCGCGGTAAACATGGCAACCAGAAAAAAATTGATAATGAAATATTGGATTCCGTAAGAGATCACATCAACTCTATACCTAGAGTAGAAAGTCATTATGTCAGAGCAAGCACTTCCCGTGAATTTATATATGGTGGGCTGTCTATCGCCGAAATGCATAGAAATTATTTGCAAGAACGAAATTCTGTTAACAAAGCTGCGGCAAATTATGATACATACGCACGCATATTTAACTCTGAATTCAACATAGGATTCTTTGCACCGAGGAAAGACCAGTGCGACCTTTATGAGTCCTATAAAAATGCAAAGGAAGCAGAAAAGGAAAAGTTGGATAATGCTTATCAATCACAACTAAAAGAAAAAAAATTAAGTCGTGAGAAGAAGGCCAGAGACAAATAAGAAGTAGAAAGGGCAGGATCAAAATTGGTTTTAGCGACTTACGATTTGCAAGCTGTACTTCCGGTACCAATGGGACAAAGCTCTGCTTTTTTCTATAAATCGTGGCTTAATTGTTACAATTTAACGGTACGCCTTAAACACAATCAACTAAAGTTAATTAAATTCAACTGCTAATTTCATTTTTCATTTATAGGTTTCGGAAATAAAGGCCGACCGTACTATTTGTTATTTCTGGCATGAAGGGCTGAGAAACAGAGGAGCGGTGGAAATTGGATCGTGCATCTTACTGTACGAGTATCTTGAAGAACTGGCAAAAACTCGCCCTGCCTCTGACGTTGTCTTTTATAGTGACAATTGTAGTGGTCAACAAAAGAATAGGTAAGAGGCAGAGTTTGCAAGCTCGATTAAATAAAGAATGAATATACTAATTTATAAAAATTTGATTTCAGATTCATATTGGGAATGTATTTATATGCATTGGAAAAGTTTCCCATTAATTCCATCACACACAAATTTTTAATTAGAGGACACGTACAGAATGAGGGGGATGCGGTCCATAGTAAAATAGAGAAGGCGTTAAAGAAGGCAAAAAATCAGGGCCAATTTATGTGCCGGATCAATGTCTCCATAATAAGGACCTCCAAAAAAAAAGGAAATCCTTTCACTGTTCGTGAAATGGGTTTCAAGGATTTTATGGATTTGAAATTGTTCAGTGATGAGATGGCAACCAATACCTCGAAAGATGTAGAAGGGAACCCGATTGAATTATCAATATATACAGAGTGATTCAGAAATAAGTGGCACAAATTTAATATGTCATAGATCTTGTCGAAATATGAAAAAAAAGTTAATGAAATTTTTTTCTACGCCTCACCGTTTAGAATATACAGGGTGTTAAAATTGAATGTTTTAAAAAGTTTTTCAATAATATCTTTTCATGGGCGCAAAACAATTTTACGAAATTTGGTATACAGGGGTTTCTTGGGACAAGGAATCGAAATTTGATTTTGATATTTTATTTAACACCTCTAAGTCTGGGACAAATTTCACAGGCATTTTAGTATACTACGACAGAGTAAACTGTAAATATCTTGAAAACGAATGGATTTATCGAAATAAAACAAGTGTGCGTTTTTGGTGTTAAGAGGTTTTAAGAAGAAATTTATTCCATCAAAAAAGTCACATACAGTGTAGCACAAAAAAGTTGAGACATGTGTAATAACATTAAGGCTTGTATGTGGCGCCCTCTACAACATTCAACAAAAACGTCATCAAATTTCGATTCCTTGTCCCAAGAAACCCCTGTATACCAAATTTCGTAAATTTGCGCCCATCAGAAGATATTATTGAAAAACTTTTTAAAACATTCAATTTTAACACCCTGTATATTCTAAACGGTGAGGCGTAGACAAAAATTTCATTTAACTTTTTTTCATATTTCGACAAGATCTATGACATATTAAATTTGTGCCACTTATTTCTGAATCACCCTGTATAATAAAAGTAAGTGTGGTTAGTCTGTGCGTTCCCATAGAACTCTGGAACCGCTAACCATAGCCCCATGGGAGTTTAGGGTATGGTAGCCCTACATCCCCCATCGATGAAGAAGTTTTTGTTTTGGAACTGCAGGGGTTGGTTCAACAAGATATAGGGGTTAAAAGGATGCCACACACCAATGGACTTCTTCCAGCGACTATTTCAAGTGCTCTACAGTGTCATAAAATTTTCAAAAATATCGCGGACTCTTCCAGAATGTTCCAGATTGTTCCAAGATGTTCTAGAATGTTCCAAAATATTCTAGAAATACTCTCAGGCGACTTTCGGCAAACGCTTCCAGTTATTCCAAAATCAACGCCAGCAGATGAGATCAATGCATGTCTAAAGCAATCGTTTCTCTGGCCTAAACTGAAGAAAGTACAATTAAGAACGAATATGAGAGTTCGACTTTCTAATGACGAAGAAGCGAAACATTTTGCCGAAAAATTGTTACAAATTGGTGAAGGCAGCCATCTAATTCATTCTATTACTGGCCAAATTGAACTTACGAATGATTTATGTAATTTCGTCAACAGTCCAGATGAATTAATAGATAAAGTTTATCCGAACATTGTTCAAAATTACACAAACTCAAATTGGTTATTTAAAAGAGCCATTTTAGCTGTCAGGAATGATATAAAGGGTGATCCAATTAAAACGCAACCCACAATATACCTATTTTTTTATTTTGGGTTGCGTTTTAATTGGATCACCCTTTAGTTCATGATATTAATTTTAAAATTCAAAACAAGATTCCTGGCGATGAACGAATATACAAATCAATCGATTCAATGATTGATGAAAATGAAAGTGTTAATTTCCCCACAGAATTTTTGAATTCGTTGAATGTGCCAGGGATGCCTTTGCACTGTTTGAGATTAAAAAAAGGATCACCAATTATTTTGTTAAGGAATTTAGATTCACCCAGATTATATAAATAATGGAACAAGAATGACCGTGAAGCAGTTATCAAACAATATAATTGAAGCACAAATAATGTCGGGAAAATGTAAAGGAGAAACAGTATTTATTTCGAGGATACCCCTTATATCCACTGAACTGCCGTTTCAATTCAAAAGAATTCAATTTCCAATAGCATATGCAATTAAATAAAGAAGGGAGTTTTCTTTCACCGACGTAAGCGTTGTTGTATTGAGAATATGATGACTTAGTTCAGCTTTATGATTTTTGGAGTTGAAAGTTTATCCCTTTAATTTACATTTTGTAGGAACTCACTAGCTTTCCCGAGCGGAGCGAGGGCAACATATGCTAGTCTGAAATAAAAACGTTGCATTTTGAAAAAGGAAGGGATAACTACTTTTATTAAAAAAAAGTTATGAAGATACGACATGACAAAAAGTCCAAATTAGACTACAAAATAGACGCCCTTGCGCACAAAGAACTATGCAAAATATCACATTAAAGCCAGCATATACTGAAAAATACCAATAAGTGAGAATAAAAGAAAGGATCCCCGAGTCGAATATTTTGACCTATTCAATTCTGAATGGACCTATTTTAAGATCTGTTTAGAACTGGGTAGACCTGGTGAAGTCTAAGAAGACCTGTAAAGAGATTTTTCTCTAAAACCCCTGAGTTGTAAATATGGCCTTCACTGTCCTTAATAAGTCGGCCATATTCTTTCGCGCTAGTCGATGTCCTAACACGTGCTGTTTAGCTCTTTTTCGTATAATTTGAAATTCATAGATAATCAATTAAACATTCTGAACGAAAAATTATATATAGGTAGTCTTGAATTGAAAGGAAAGGAGGGGGGCAATGTATTAGCAATTTTCTTAATTCCTCTCTCTATAATGTTGATAAATAAATAAATAAATAAATAAATAAAAATATACACATGTTTGTGAATTAATAAAATATATACTTATAAGTAAAATTAAAATTTAATTTTCTTCATTGAAAGAGGAATTATTATAGCGGGAAGGGGAAGGAGTGAGGAACATGATGTTCTTATTTTCTCAACTCATTTCTCTTTCAACGAAAAAAATATATTAAAAATTTGACTTAAAATTTACTATCATTTTCATAAATTAAGTTATTTAATACGTTTAGTGGTTTTCAAATAATAATTAATTAATAGGGAACTTGCACGTGTCAGATTTTTTAATACTTTTGATATTTATGTACTCTTTAGACTTTAACAGTATTTATAAAAAAGAAAATGATCAGTTATCTTGTTTAAATATTTTGTGATAGTTAATTAAAGTTTGACATGTGTGGCGACCCGTCACGCTGTGGCGGCCGGACGCCAGATGGCGCCGACCCTCTCGGCTCTCGGCTCGCGGCTCCTGGCCCCCAGCCCCCGGCTCTCGACTCTCGGTAGTAAAACGGCGGTGAGTTACTATATGTGCCCATAATTATGAAAGTGGTCTGTCAAAATTTTTAAAAAATGAGTTCATCTGTTATTAATTTAGTTTAAAATAATGTGGCGTGAAATAACTGATAAGCTCATTTTTTTTATTTTGACTTAGATCACTTTCATAATTATGGGCACATATAAGAGGACCACAGAGCATCTAAGGCAGGTGTCGTCCTAGCCTTACTGAACTCCGAGTCGAAATGGCGAACTTACTTTTCGTTCGTCACAGACAATTTTTGAACACGACTTTTCAACTCGTCACGTTCATGACACTAAGGGCCGGTTTTACCAACAGGTATAAACGCGGTATAGCGCTATACTGAGAATAACCATAAGGCTTATTGCTGGTTATTCTTAGTATAGCGCTATACCGCGTTTATACCGTGTTGGTAAAACCGGCCCTAAATGTGTTAAATGCAAATTAAATAACTGCATATTCGTTTACCGTATGTCCCATAAGAAACGGAACAAGCGACATTTACCTTCGGCAGTATTTGCCGACGGTGCACATGTAAAAGACTCAAGCACCGTCGGCAAATACTGCCGAAGGTAAATGTCGCTTGTTCCGTTTCTTATGGGACATACGGTATACGTGGGAGGAAGGGGAAAAGAGTGGGGAAAACAATATTCAGAAGGTCTTCTACCTGGTCAGTACCGTCGAAAGAGAATGCGATAGGATAATAACGGCTTTCCTAGGTCTATTGTGACAAGTCCGTGTTAGTCCTGTCTACATCTGATGTTCACCGTAACTAGGTTATGAAAGGACAAGCAAGGTTTACTTTCTACATTGTGAGAACATTTTCTTAAGACCTAGTTCATTCCTTTTAAGGTACGTTTATACCGGGATACAAAATGTTGGCAACATGTTTATGGCTGTTGGCAACATCGCTGTTGGCAACATCAACTTGAGTGTTGCCAACACGATGATGGCTGTTGGCAACATACTGTTGGATACATCGACTTGTATCCGGATACATGCGGTCAGAAACAGTTGAGCGTTCAAACGAAACGGAGTGTTGACATTTAAAAATGGAACCGTCAACAAAGTTTTTCTATATTTTTCAATACAGCCTGAACCACCATATAAATACTGCGACGCAAAACTATAAATAATTGATCCGACGAATTCAGTAAAAAATGCCTACTTATGCACGACTGCCGTCAATTTTTCGCTGCCTTTCTTTTCAATCTAGAAAGAACATACACATGTGATGAGAGAGTACTGTTTTGTAAAATGAGAAATGCGATACGCCGTCCGATCTGCCATGTGAACAATGTGCGGCCCGTATAATATGGTATTCAATGAAAACTTTATGCAAGAAATATAATTAGTGTGCACCGTTTAGAAAAAATCAACCATAGAACGTTTTTCTAAGTATCATCATAAATTCGTGTAACGTACTTTCATATTTAATCTTCCCTTTTAAATCTACATTAATATTACCGCTTAAAATCTTTCTTCGAATCATGTGTTCTTTCCCTCCTCCGTTTCTCCAGCGTGCGGGATCTCTACACGATCCCCACAAACCGCTTCGCCGATGACGCGATTAATCATAGTCGGTGAGTTATTTATGATCGATACTATTAAGAGGCCGGCATACCTCCTCGAAACGCGTGCAAAACTTGTCGCAGTAGGGCTACGCTCATTTCGTAACGGAAAACAATATCCATACCAAACTTATCACACTTTCAGATCAAATATCATTAAAGGTTTCTATAGTAACCAAATTATATATTTTTGTGTAAAAACATCTGCATGGCACCTACAATATTGTCACTTTCGGCATCTAAATTGAAGACCGTACAGACATATAAAACTACATCTCTTACAATAGGAACATAGAGTGAACCTTTCTGAACAAAATTCATAGAAAACTTTTTTCAGAATACGAAATAGAAACAATAATATCATAGCTCGCTTAAACGATTGCATCGTGAATTTTAACCGCAGTAATGTGCTGCCACACATTAGCGAAATATACGTACTTCTTAAGGTACGTATCGACTTTGCGAGGCTTGCTCGCGAGGCCGCCGCGCGAGGCATGCCTCGCAAAGTCGATACCTACGATCCCTACGAGGCGAGGCTGAGGCTGCCTCTACCCGAGCAGCCTCGGTGCGATCCGGCGTGCTGTCGGTTTTTGGCGATGCTCAAAAGCGCTTCGCCCCAAACTGCTCGCTACGTGGGGACGCTAAATTACTTGGCTCATGCTCGGCAAACGGTACATTTCGGCGAAAGCGGCAAATGCGTTTGCAGTTCCGCACCTTTCCCTGAAATTTTAATCGATACCGCTATACGTGGAATACTAGATCCGTCTTGTAAATTAGAGAATGACGAATTCAATCGATGACCGATCGGGGAGACCTAATCCCTAACTCATAAAGACATGAAGGATAGGGTTATAGCTACTCTTTCTTTTGTGGTGATTGCCCATCGCATGTATCTATCGGTTCTCTACTTATTTTTAGAGCAAAATAAGTGATAATATATACAGTAGTAGAACTCCAATTATCCGAACTCCGACTATTCGAATCGCTTAAAAAAAAAAATGTAAGACGGAAATGCAAGCAAAATAATGTACAGCACTTGTAAGTACACTATATAACATATAAAAGTGTTGCCTTTTCATTTAATTAATTAAAAATACATACAGTACCGAAAATAAGCCCTTTTTATTTAAAATACATATATGTACCCTTTTTTGGGGAAAAGTCCAATTACACAGGTTTACAAAAAAAAAAAAAAATCCGGACTATTTGACCGGACCATGGTATTCCGAGGTATTTTTGCGTCCTGAATCCGATCCCGAGGTCATCTGAGCCCAATCACGTCAGAAAAACGAGATTTCGAAATAAATAAATAAGGAAATGGGACTGCCTTGAGCAGCACCCAGAGCATGACTCCAAGGCTCTAAGGCCATTAGGGTCAGTGCTGGGTCCACTGTCAATATGTCACAGTGAACGGATCGCCGGAATTGGATGCCTTGACAGGGAGATCGTAATCCGCGAGATACAACGATCATGGCAACATTTTATCCACTGGGGTGGTTCTGTGATAGTCCCGGTCGAGATTTAGGACTCCATTCCAATGTTTGGAAGGTATTCAAGACCTAAACAGGTACCCTCCAACTCAACAGGTCGCTTGAGAAATTATCCCGGGTCCAGTTCCAAAAAATGGTCATTTTAACCTCTAAATGACCTTGAAATCTCGTTTTTCTGACGTGATGGGGCTCAGATGACCTCGGGATCGGATTCAGGACGCAAAAATACCTCGGAATACCATGGTCCAGTCAAATAGTCCGGACTTTTTTTTTGTAAACCTGTGTTATCCGAATTTTTGATTATCCGAATGGGGACCGGTCCCAATTGATTCGGATAATTGGAGATCTACTGTACTCAAAATCATGTAAACTCATGCGAGAGAAATTGTGGATTGTCTCGTCTATACATTCATATCGCATATCATCCATTAATCTGTTTCCGTATTGCATGCGATTTTTGTATAGTTCTTTGATCCACCAACGAGGTTTTCATCGTATTCGTTGTTTTCGTTGTTTCCGTTTCTTCAAAATACGACTAATAATTATAAAAATCACTGCAGTAGCTACAACACCTGCGTGCGATACCACGTTGACTGAGACTCTTTGACAATACACGACTGACAATGAGTGAGCAGTTCGCAAAGGCAAGCGCCTCGCGTTGGATCACCCTGCCTCGTGAAGCTGCCGCGGTTCGTTTGTCTACATATTCCGAGGCAAAGATGTCTCGAGGCTGCCTCGCGCGGCGGCCTCGCGAGCCAGCCTCGCAAAGTCGATACGCACCTTTAGAGGCTTGAGCGGCGTTGCCAGTTTGTTTGCTGGTAAAACGTATTCTCCCGCGTTAATTGTGTTGTCTATATATATAAAAGGAAGTCGGGTTAGTTACACTATTTATAACTAAAGAACGGCTGGACAGATTTTTATGACCTTTGATTCTTGGATTGGTTTCCGCCCCGAATAGCAGAATATCGTCGGTCTTATCACGTAAGGGCGTATCTCACAAGGGGACCCCGGCAAATGTCAAATCGATTTTGTCTTGAGAATTTTTTTAGTGAAAGTATATCGAAAAATATTAGAAACGTGTTTTAGCTATTTCTTTGGCCTTTGTTTCGAAGAAAAAAAATTTTTGAAAATCGCGTCGCGCGCGCGTTCCAAGTGTCTCCGGAATTGGCGTGCGTCATGTTACCAATGCTTCCCCTTATGGTGGAAACCACTTTCTATAACAAGAAGGGATTGTAATCGAATGAAAAAAGTTAATAAAAAAAAACCCAACAAGAATTGAACCCGCGACATCGAGACTCCCAGCCCGGCAACTTAACCGTTGCGCTATCGAAGCATTGGTGACGTGATGTACGCCAATCCCGGAGACACTTGTCTAATACTAAAGCCAAAACACGTGTCTAATATTTTTCGATACACTTTCACCAAAAAAATTCTCAAGGCAAAATCGATTTGACATCTGCCGGGGTCCTCTTGTCAGTTTTGATGATTTCGCAGGAGAGCGATTTTAAATATTTTACGATTTTTCATTGTGAATAATTCCTGCAATTATTTTTATAACTTGGTGATTTTTTATGTCTAAAATTATGCGCTTGAATGCCTTTTAAATCCACACATATGGGTCTATCCTAAGTTAGGCCTATATGTGAGATTTAAATCTTGATTATTTTGAGATACGACGAAAAAAATATATGGAGAATAGCAAAGGTATAAAATGTTGAGGTACGCCGGGTCGTTAGATAAAAATATAAGGCTTAAGGGGGGAGCCTGCTTTAGAGGCCTCAAAAAATCGAATTTTTTTTTTGCCTAAATCTCTTCCTAAACTATCCAAGAATGTGTCTCTAAAATTTCAGAACAAAATTCGGAATATTTTCGGAGATACAGAAGAAATAGTGAGAGCAAGCGTCGAGGAGGTATCCGAGCGGCCGGACCGCCCGGAGCGCGCGTGCTCCGCCCCTCGATCTATTATGTATATATGAGCTGGCAACGTCGGCTCGAACAGAGCTACATTTTGCTTTACGGTTCAGTTTTAATTTGTCTCTCAGTACGTGAGCATCTTAAAAATATGGAGACCTATCCGAAAACGAGCAAATCTGCGAGTGAGCGTAGTGGAAGGCCACGGAAGCGCAAATTCCACGGCAATCAATTTTTGAATGTTTCTTCATCGGACGATGGAGAAGCTAATACCAGCCGCAATGAGCAGAAATTGGCATCGGCGACTACGGACGGCGTTATAGTTTATCCGTCTCATTGTTACCGCATAATCGAGTTTGTGTCTGTGTTTTTAGCAATTTCGGAGTTAGTTATTTGCAATTTGTGTAAGCAAAGAATAACGTTCGTCGAAAGCAACCATCGAGGTTTAGGATTTAAAATTATTTTGTCGTGTCGCTGCGGTAAACGAGAAATCCAATCCGGACCGTTGATTCACACCGGCTACGAAATCAACAGAAGAATTGTGTTCGTCATGAGGCTTTTGGGTGTCGCACGAGAAGGCATAAACATTTTTTGTGGTCTTCTGGATTTATCTCAAGGTATAGGCTTAGCAAAATCGACGTATGACAAAATCGTGGAACATCTGTATACAGCATCGAAAACGATGTTTGAAAGTGCGTGCAAAAGTGCTGTCGAAGAGGAAAAACAACTAAATGTGCAAAATGAAAGACCAGCTGACCATTTGAAAGTTTCGGGCGATGGATCGTGGAAGAAACGTGGATTCACTTCTCTGTACGGTGTAACTACACTTATTGGCTACTACAGTGGCAAAGTGATTGATCTCGATGTTAAAAGCGGATATTGTCATACCTGTACTCTCAAGAAAAATACGTTGAACGACGACGAGTATGAAGAATGGTATGAAACCCATAAAGAAAGTTGTTCTTCGAATCACGCAGGCTCCGCCGGAAAGATGGAAGTTGATTCGATCACCGAAATGTTCTCAAGATCTATCGAGAAATTTGGAGTAATGTATAGCAATTATATTGGCGACGGCGACTCCAAAACATTTCTTGGCATCGTGAAGAATAATCCATACGGCGACAAGTGTACAGTGACTAAAAACGAGTGCGTAGGACACGTACAAAAGCGCATGGGTACTCGTCTCCGCAACAAGAGAAAAGAACAGAAACTCGGTGGAAGAAAGCGGCTCACAGAGACTGTAATAAAGAAACTAACAATGTATTACGGTCTCGCGATTCGAAGAAATTTAAACTCTGTAGAAGGTATGAGAAGTGCAATAATGGCGACACTTGATCATTATTGCTCTACAGATAAATTGCCTCGCCACGACAACTGCCCCGAAGGCGCCGAAAGCTGGTGTGAATGGCGCAAAGCAGAAGCAAAAAATACTTTGGCTGATTTTAAACATCCACCGCGCCTAATTGACGATGATATTGAAAAACATATTCGTCCTATATACGAGGAATTATCAAAGGACGATTTATTAACAAGGTGCTTGGGTGGACACACGCAGAATGCTAACGAGTCATTTAATTCAACCGTATGGCGCATGACGCCCAAACACCTTCATTCGGGGATTAAAATAGTTGAGACTGCTGCTTTCATCGCTGGAGGGATGTTTAATGAAGGTTACAGTGCAGTATTAAAGACTATGCACTTATTAGACTTCAAAATTGGGCTCCAGTGCAAAAATTTTTGCGATAAAGCGAACGAGAAGCGCATCACGCGTCAAAACAGGCGCGCCTCATTGGCGACCAAAGAGGCCAGAACAGCCCGTCGAATGGAGCAATTGGCCGAAAACCAATTTTTTGAAGAGTCTGAAGGGCAGTTATATGGAGCAGGAATCGCTGATTAGCATATTAATAGGGTAAGTTCAAGAAATTTACGATTTTTTGTGAACGAAAACTTTGACACGCGATTTCTCGGATTTCCATTTTGATGATTTTTTCAAATTGGCGGGCAAGATAAGAAAAAAAGTAAATGTTCTATCGAAACGAGTCAAAATGCGTTGTATTCGGGATTAAATTCTCTTCTAGGTGAACCTAAAATACCTTAAGAAAGTTAACATTAACCCGGTTTTTAAACGATCTAAAGTGAATTTTTTTTTAAATGCATTTTTTTTAATCTGCGAAAAATTGTTGAATTTTTCACTTTTTGTTGAATTTTCTTGGTTCACCTAGAAATTACACTATTGAAAATTAAAAATTTCTTTCGGTTTTTTGTTTCAGATGAAAACTGCGACCTGCATCTTGCCCGCCACACAGAAAGTGCACACTCGAGGCGCCTCCGTAAATTTCTTGAAACATGAAGAATATCTTATGTATGATAATAAAAAAATTTGAGAAGACTTCAAATATATAAGAATAAACCCTAAAAGTTTCATTTTAATCAGACATTTCTTTCCTTCCCAATAAAATCCTCGAAAATATCGATTTTTTGAAGCCTCTAAAGCAGGCTCCCCCTTTAAGCAACTTATTGGCAGTCTTAACTCAATTTTCAAATTTTCTGAGATACGCCCTTACGTGATAAGACTGATGATATGTATTAAAACATCTGAAAAATTAAAAAAAAATTTATATGAAAAATTTAAGAAAAAAAAATTTATTAAGAAAATGAATTTTTCTAGAGAAGCTTCCTCACGTATTGGAAAGTAAGAAAATCAAAAACAAATTTGAATCAGTATCGTATATCACAAGGTGCTTCAATGAAGGGAATCGACCAGAGTGCAACCCATCCAGCAAATAGTTTAACAGAAAGTATTGCAATAATGCTACGCGAATCATTTCGATTCGTTTCAATAAAGCAAATGCCTTGCTGCAAAGTGAATTAAATTAATGTAAATGTAATGAAAATACATTTCGTTTTTAAGTTAACAGAACATTTATTGATTATGAGGCGGTACGAAGTTCGCCGGGTCAGCTAGTATATGGATATGGATGGATGGGTATGGATTTGGAGCCGTTACTCGAAAACGTTCCAGTGCAACATATTTAAATAAGTATCTCTTCAGTGCGCGCATAAAGTCTCATCCCCATTTTAACTTTTAAACCCGTTAAGTTAAAAAATTGACTAAAATATGTTTAGGGTAATTTTTATGAGCATTCTTTAGAGACTAATTTGATGTTTCAAAAATCAAAGATGGTGACTCTGGCACTAGCAACTTGAAAAATTCAAATAGCAAGGGGGGTCGTGTTGCACATAATATTAAAGCTAGTCAAATTAAATACTCAATGGTTTTTCAAAAATTTGAATCGGTTAATCCATCTCAAAGTTACAAGGGTTTGAATCCGGGTTGCAATAAGCATTTCGGGACCACGTATCTGCTGCGGTATCCCGATCTAAACGGGAGCGAGCCATGCTCTCGCCACTGAGGCCGACGTAAGACCGCACCGTGTCCACACTGCATGCATTCGGCAACATCGCTAACCTCGCGTAGCTCCACCCCCTTCGAGCGTTTTGACATTACCTAGTCTCACCGCTGCCCCGCAGCAGAAACTAGTGAGCAAGGTATGTCGGCCTCTCAAGGAGGGTCCTCAGATGAATTTAAGGGTAAGGAGTGGGGGTAAACTTCAAAGGTGCCGACAGTCAGCTGCAACTTGGAGAAAAAAAAATTTAACTTTAAAAAATTCAATGATTCTTACGGAAAACCTTCTGAAATAGTTTCTTTCGATTATCATTGAGTTTGGCACCTTGGATTTTATTTTTCCAATTGTCAAATTATTAATTCCGAATTTTATAAATGATTTAGATTTCTTGAATAAACTTGGCAACCACGCTTTTTTTGGAATAAGTGGTTGGTATTGCTCCGGTCGGTAAAATCGGAACGTTATCATCGAAACTTGCTCGGTTGTGATGACAAGTCATATGTTAATGAGGTTATGCCCTGTGTTTACGAGTGCAAGCAAGTATCATTTTATGAAGAGAAAAATTTGAAGAAAGTGATGGAGCATCAAGGACCGTCACGAGTAAAAGGAAAATTTATTTCAAAAAGTGCCTACAATAAAATAAAAGTAGCTACCGGTGTTGGTAAATGCAATAAGGGGAGGATTGCTGCCAAAAGGGAAATACATGACGAAGGAGCAGAACTGGAAATACGAGGGCTTAAAACCCGTAAAATGGTACTGCATCCATCAGGTGGTATTAGTGAACAACTTGCCAATGACGAAGAAAGAAATATAGATAAAAATTACGATTCTCTTATGGAGTCTGTCAAGAGGATTACACCGAGGGAACTGAGAACACTGATACGGTATCTGAAAACGATGAAAGTGAATCCAAAAAGGAATTCACGATGAACGGCAATCGGATTGTTGACTTGAAATTATTGGGTGATGAATTGGAATGCTCAGTATGTCAAATTACACTTTCTTTAAAAAATACAGAAAAAGAAATAAAACGTGGGGCTGGCTCATATATATATGTAAGATGTGAAAAGTGTATTTTTTTCAAGAAAATCCCTCTCAGTAAAATTGTAACTGATGAGCATGACCATCAGAAACAAAACTTTGAAATCAATTTTCAATTATCAATTGGTAAGCTCCGTTCAATTAATTTCATGAAATATCGTCGTTAAGATGCAATAGTTCGTAACTCACCGAGTTGATTTTACAGCGGAGCAGCTATTGCTTCGTGGTATTACATTTATGTGCGTGGGAGACAGGCTTATTATTTATTATAAAACTGTGGCTTACAAGATTTTGCATATACGTAAACAAATATACTGCAAGTCTTATGACATCCAAATCTCGTTTCGAACAAAACTGTAGGTTACGAGCTACCCAGGTAGCACACTGACGTTAGAATAATGTCTCAGACGTCATTTTTTGGTCAGTATAGGGTTTCAGACGTCAATTGTCGTAATATTAACGTCACAGAGACGTCATATTTACGACGTACCTTGGACGTCAAAATTCAACGTTTTTTTGACGGAACTTTTCTGTCATTTTTAATGACGAACGAGACTTAGAAAAATTTCGATCTCCTACATATAGGTATAGGGACTTGAAAATTTATTTGTGAATAAATGGAAAAAAATTGTAATTTGATCAATTATTAAATCAATAAATTATTTCATTTCGAGTCTCCAGAGTATGTTGAGCAAGTTATAAACTATACTGTTTATTAAAAAGCACAGATTATTAAAGTAAATGAAAGACAATCAATTAATGTAGGATGAATAAATATTCATATAACTATTTATTTATTTATTTATATTTATTATTTATATCGTGCATAAATACAAATTGATATTAATATCAATTTGCGTCTATGCAAGAATATTTATCAAAAGATACAATCATAAATTTAGAAAAATGTTGAGAAAAGAATAGTACAATTATAAAATCTTATTTATTCAAGCTCTTTCTTATTGACAGGAAAAGCAATATACATTTATTCATCAAACTTCATATGAACACCAATAGTAATAATTTTCTTAACCACAAGAGCGTGCAGCAGATGAGGACTCGAGGACACCGACCGATCAACGAAGTTAAGCAGCGAAAAGTGCGGACACTAGTTGGATGGGTGACCGCTCACGATGAAAAGATATACGTTAGATCTAACCTTTTAGAACCGTTATTTTTTACGTCATCACAACGTCCGGTAGAACGTCATTATGACGTGATTTTTCTGACGTCGTGTGGATGTGCAATTAAGCCATCTTGGCGACGTTAAAATGACGTCATATTTTTCGTCATCTGACGTCAGAACTGTCCTTCAAAAAACGTCATTTCGACGTTGGTGTGCTACCTGGGTATTAGGTTGGCTAGTGGTCGAGAAAGTAAACTTCGGCGCCACCGAGCCAAACACCATTATTGACCGCCTGATTTGAAATATCGATACCTTGCTTTGAAAACCTCGAAGTGCAATTTTTGACAAAAATGCCATTTATAACTTACTGCGTTAAGGTTTAAAATCTGAAAACAGTAAGTTATAAATGGCATTTTTGTCAAAAATTGCGCTTTCAAATTACTCTTCGAACCCTCTAATTAAGTTAAATTAATTTTTAAACTACTACAGGCAACATAAGTATTACCTTAAGAATTATTATCATTTATTAACTACATGTAATTTGAAAATTAGAAATAGGAGATTGTCAAAAATACATGGAATTAAGATATTATCAAAATACCTTTCAATCAAATCTTGTTTTCTTCCACCGGTTTTGGCATTAAGAGCAACTAACAATTCCTTCAACTGCTTCACTTTCATATCACCGTAATTCATTTTTACAAATTTTTGTACCAGTCACATTAGTTACATTAGTGCAGCATTAATAATATATTATAACTGTTTAAATTTGCCCGCGGGTGTTTGGCTCGGTGGCGCCATCTGCTTCAGTTTTGCCCAGCCAACCTAATTACATCTTAAGCGACGATATGCCAAATCTTCATTTTGAATCTGTAAATAATATTTCTTTAAATGAATGTTCCTTTCTTTACAGCGTGTTTACACGTGGGCATCGGTAATGCAGGTCTGAATAAATTATTTACATGCCTTGGTATACCTACAGTACCTTATAATACGCAGAAATTTTATGAGCGAAAAGTGGGACCTGCCATCGAGAAAATTGCCGAAGACAGCTGTGATAAAGCGGCCAAAATTGAAAGGGAGTTAACTATTAGTAACAAAAGTAAAATTGAAACGTTTATGTAAGTAGTTGGATAAGTTTTCCTCTCTTTCCATTATCTTTATCTCATTTCCTAATTTTCCTTTGATTTTGGTTGTCATTTATATGACCTTTTCTATATTTTTTCTTCATTTAATCATGCTTCAATTGCAAAGTTTTTTTAAGTAAATTAATTAATTTGTTTCCTTTACTTCAATGGACTTTTTAAATGTTTTCTTTTTTTTATAGTGAATCATGTTCACTATTTATTTTATTTACTTATTAAATAGTCAACTAATCTATATTATATTCTCCGCTCAAAGTCGAAAGCATAATTTTTTTTATTATATCGATGATGCAAAAATATGTACAGATGAATAATGTATCAATCAATTTGGTAATAAAATGATAAATCAATTAAAATCAAAGTAAAGAATTACATTATTACTCTCCGTCTCTCTCTATCTATCTATCTCTGGCACATGATCTGGAGAAATACTTATTTCTCCATTTCAAAAGTGAGTATTGACGAGACTTTTTTTGTTATAGACCTTTGGAGAAACGTCAAAATTTCATAATACCGAACGACCATTTCGTAGCGAACTCAATTACAGATCAACAAATTTTAGAATCAGATGGAAGGAATCAAGGTAATTTATGTGTGAAAAGTCTAATTTCATCACATTCACTAACAGAAGTTTCGTTTAGGATCGGCAGAAGACAATGATTCTACTTTCGAATCATCAAGATTATCTTCCGAAGCAGAGAGGGTATCATCACTTCAGGCCGAGGATTCATGGCAGTTTGGACAAGCAAGTGGAGCATCGCAAACAAATTCTGATCCTGGAGTTCAGTCAAAAGCCAAGAGTAGTTGCTTCAAGGAACCTAAAAAACCTTCTTACAGGTGGAAAAATTCTTCAGCAGTTGCTACTGTCTCAGCTACCTCGACATTCTTAGTAAGAGTTATGCTGTCGTTTGACACTGCCTGGTCCAAGAGAGGTAATGGCAAGAATTACGATAGCCTGAATGGCTATGCTGTTCTCATTGGCACACAAAGTGGTTTGATTGTGGACTATATGGCACTGAAAATCGAGTCTGTAAGAAATGTCTTCTAGGACACCCTGTAACAAGCTAGCACTTCCGGTATTTTTCATCTCAAGAAGATTTTCCTGCTCCAAATATCAATTTTATAATACGATTATTTTAATTGCAAAATAACTTTATATATATTTTTTTAATAGTTTTGTTTCATAGCACTTATATCCAGCTAATGTCACCTCCGTGCGCGTAAGAACAACCGTGAGACATTAAAACTCATTGTAAAATGTAATTCACAATGTCTAATTTTAAATCGTTGTAAGATTTCAGTTGTCACACTTAAAGAGAAAATAACTTTAGGTTAATTCGTTAACACTATATGACATATTATACATATTATGACATTTTACTGATGTAATATGGCTGTAACGGCTGCAGGTATCACCTCCGTGTGCACATTGTAAATTGTAAAAATACCCGTAAAATGTCTATATGTTCAGCACCTGAATATTAAACCAACTGTCTTCTATGTAAAAATAAGAGCTTAGAGTATGCCAAAATGTACCATTAAACTTAAGAACCTAACCTCAATCATCGTGCAATAATTTTGTCACATTTCCTACACAAATGTCACCTCCGTGTGCTTCAGTATTATTATAATACTCCATCCACGTATTACTATTTTGAACATGCAAATGAGGAGTACAGTTCCAAAACTCGTTTAGTCCATTCGCAGTTTGTCCTATAATTGCTAATAGTTTAGCGATTATAAGACAAACTGCGAATGGACTAAATGAGTTTTGGAACTGTGCTCCTCAAATATACTTTGAAAATTAAACAAGTGTCTTTATTTTAGCATTAAAATCATCTATTGCTTGTGTGAGGTGAACAGGTACACAGGTAATTATTGTACTTATTAAGGTGGATTCAAAAATATATAAAAATATAATAATTTGAAGAAAATTAATTTTGAAACTTGAAACGTGAATTTTGTACCCTGTGGCAAGACACCCTTATGCGGTTATGGCTAACTCACATTTGAATTTCCCACTCAGCGTTCCAGCGCATGCGCGAAGCGCGTCAAGAGTCTTCGACTGAGCCGTTGCCAAGTCTCACCGCCATTTCTATATCATTCGAAGTAAATTCTAGGTTACCTGATGGTTTTTTCATTATTGCTCAAAAGTTAGAACGGTTAGTGGGCATTTTTATTGTGGAAATATAAAATTTAGCTTTCTATAAGAATGTATTTCTAAATCAAGTTTTTCCGTCAATCATTGCAATTTTTCTTTCTCTACCCCGGAAGTTTTTATTATTTATTTTCAGAAAATCCATATGGTAAATGTTTTTGAAATTTTGAGGATTTATTGAAAACTAATTAATGAATATATCCTCAAAATTGCAAAGCTCTACATCATTGCATTCATTTTTCGTAAAACTACTGAGGACCCCCCTTAAGGGAGAGTGCTAAATGACTGTTGCCACGTCGCTGCCATGTCGCATGCCACGCCACTTTGGTGGGCGCTCTCCCTTTAAGGTTTGAATCGACCTTCTGATATTCTGTCCCTCGTGCGACGGAACAGGTAGGCAGGCAGGCAGGTAGGTAGGTAGGTAGGTAGATAGGTAGGTACACCCTGCGACTCGGATTCTGTCGCTGGCGACTTTTTTTAAATGTTATTTTTAAATGTACTAATCAATGAACAATTAATTCTCATGCCCTCATTAGCTACGGTGGCGTCTACACTCGTTAAAGAAAGCATGAGGATTGATTAATGATTGGTTAGTACGTTTAAAAATAACATTTAAAAAAAGTCATCAGCGACAGAATCCGAGTCGCAGAGTGTAGGTAGGTAAATAAATCAGCGAAAGGAAACGTCACTAGTCTCATTCAACGTCTTTCGTCGACGGCACCGTCCAGATAGAGCGATGTTTCCAATGGGAAACTCGGATACAAGCAACAGGCAACAGCTTTTTTTGATGTTATGCCGCCCGCAGTTTACGAGTAGCAATTAAATTGCCGCTAGTCGACGGGATACTCGTGTTGCCAACAGGTTGCCAACATTTTGTATCCCGGTTTGTACCTGCATTCGGGATACTGGCTGTTGCCGAGTATCCGTCGACTTGTTGCTAGTCGACGGGATACATGTTGACAACACCGAGATTATCGTGTTGCCAACTTGTTGCCAACATTTTGTATCCCGGTATAAACTTACCTTTAGACCTGCAAACGTTAATTCTTAGCAGGGCTTACCAGTTCAAAATATTCGACCCGGGGGTATTCTAAGTTTATTACAAAAAACAAAACGTGTGGCCGCCACACGCGAAAGAAGTGAAACTTCGATACCAGTTTCTCTGAATTTGATTCCGATGGTATTAGTTTCAATTGGCTCTATACAAGTCTTTTACAATGCTTCTTCGTAGAGCGAATTGAAACTAATACCATCGGAATCAAATTCAGAGAAACTGGTATCGAAGTTTCCCTTCTTCCGCGTGTGGCGGCCACAAGTTTTGTTTTTTTTTTAATATCAATTTCTAGATCAACACTTTTCAATAATTCGTTGTATGTTTGATTAGCATTATTCAAGTCGTCCTTGAACCATAAACGATCGCATACAGAGAACACCGGACCGAAAGGACTGTTCTTTAATTTTTTGTTGAATTCGATATGAATTTTATTATGTATGTGCATGAAATGCAGTGTAAGAAATATCATGTTCTTGAACTTGAAAATCTTCTGCATTCGTCATTGTTGTGGAATGGTGGAATGGTATGGATCAGATACATCAATATTTGATTGTGTTAATTTAAATCTTTCTCTGCATTCTCGACTTCGTTGTGTACCAGTTTTAGCTATTGCCTTCGTCATCGCTTTCTTCACACGTAGCCTGTCACGAAACTCTTTTGCCCGTTGTTTTCCTGTTTTTGCCAGAATAATTTTAATACACACATACACGAAATAATGTACAGTAATGCACGGTGGTTACTCGAGAAAGGTCGCGACTCTGATCGCAGACTACACGAGCTCCGTATGGCCGGCCACTTGACGCGGTAAAATCCGGAAAACTAAAAATGCGACAAAAGAAATACAAACAACTCACTACTAACTCTGCGCCGTCTAGTCTGGCTTCTCATATCATCTTACGGATACGCCAAAGAAAGGATCCTAAACGCTAGATTTATGGTGAGCCCGAACAGTCCTCTTAGTGGCGGTGCGACACTGCGTCGTCTCATAATATACCTAAACAATAGCTTTCATCGCCCCAAGAAACCCTCTCGAGCAACACAAACCAGACCCCCTCTGCATAGTCTCTAAACAGCGATTGATTTTTGCTTCATTTATTCTTCAGTTTCAAGTTAGTAACTATAACAGGTGTGATGAAGAGTAGATCTCCTCGGGGTCGTAAATCTGGAAGACACTACTGCGTGACACGACTAGTGACCGAAAACGTGGAGAGGTGGATTTAAACCGTATCGGTTAGTTGAAATAATTTAACACTATACACACAATATTCCCAGATAGAAAAGTGGTACAGGATTAGTGCAGTACCGCCAATATACCGCCAAAGTTAATGCAGACTTTGTCGAAGCACATCGCGTCGGTAGAACCTGATATTTCTACCATGGCATTGTACCGCAATTCTGGAGGAACTTTTCTATCTGAGTTACTGGTGATTATATTGGATTCAAAGAGAGATGCAGTAATTCCGTGATGTAGCCGTGGTTTACAATGAGATACACTGCGAGGTTGTTTTAAGGGAAATGTGAGGGACTGCGAACGCATTCACAACCTACATTCACCAAGACATACCGCCCGCCTCGCCGTTGCGACCGATATACAGATTAGATCTAGATTAACGCGTTACTTAGGTTGCGATAATAGTGATCGGTAAGAAATGACGTAGAAGTCCCCTTTGCGACGGAATACATATTTTGCGAAAAGTCGACACATGGCTTTAGTCAACAGTTAGTAGACAGTGGCTCGGTCGTGAGCGGTGGAATGGGGAAGGGTGGAGAGCGGTGGGATGGGTCAGAGTCGAGAGTGGTGTAATGGGGCAAGGTCGAGATCGCTGTATGAGTGAGGCACGTACGGTAGCGCTGGAGTGTGTGGGTTTCGTTACGGTTTTTCGTTGCATCAAGCGCGCATTCAGTACCCTCAGCAAAGAAGTTTCACTTCAATAACATTATTCCTCACTTCTATGAACCTATATTAACTAGCATTCTGTAAGCTATTTTTGTATTTGAGAATTTATTTAATAAATACTGTAATGCATCGACTATTTTCGATTCATTTTAATCCTTTATGTTCCTAATGGGGTCATCAAGAGTGTTACTGAATGTGACTGATGAACAAATTGGTGTCATTAGTACTAAAATTGTCATATGTTTTAGAAGAACAATGACACAATCGGAAGGTCATTCACCTCTACAAGTAGAAGCTTTTTAATAAGTGATAAATTCATAAGGTGAATTTACCATTTGAAATTGGAGATAATTTGCTACCAATCAAAACTTATTTTTATTGTGAAATTATTACCCCGCCTTCTTATTATTTCAAAAAGATTAAATTGAAAAACTTTAAATCGATTTTCTGAAGAATTAAGATTTTGTCAATTGGGTCATTGTTCTTCTGGAGGTGCAATATCTCAACTGAAGATTCCGCTACAGGAACAACTTAAGACGACTTTAGATTAATGAACCCCTTGGCATACAAATAAAACGGAATTTGCTACAATGCCACATCAAATTAATAACGTCTCCCAGACATCATTGCATGTCAAGGGGTGTTAATAAATAAAGAATTAATATACCAATACGAATCAGCATATATGAGATTAAAAATTATTCCATTACAAATTCCTCAATCCAAATTTGAATTTTTCTAACATAAGTAATTTATGCTTATATACCAAAAATAGTATCTGGTTTCTTCCAGTTTGAGATGTTACAATGATGAATTATTTCCTACCCTAAAAATCACGTACAGGCTGTAAATTTACCAAGGGAAGATCCATTCATTTCCGTTATTTGTCATTCTACGAAAAAATCTTTCGAATAAAAGTGATTTGGCGTCGAAAGGGGACGTATAATACATGTAAGTGGTTTTTGATAACACGCTTTATTTACGAAATGTGGATATCATCTTTATTTTTTTTAATGGAACTCGATATTTTCGTTCTCATGAAAGTTGTACAGCTCGTCGAGATGGATGACAAAGGTTTAAGGTGGAAGGTCCATTCGTTGGACCGTTTGTGGGATATTGCTGCTCAAACTATAATACAAGAGTAAGTTGTGCTGCGCGCGACTCAAATCCCCGCAGTTAAAGTAGTATGGTCACGAATCGATTTCCAAGATTAAAATATGAAATAATTTAGTATGCAAGTTAATATCAATAGAAACCTCCCGATGCAATTTGTGGTAGATTGACCGTTTAGTGTGTTTGCTAAAAATTAATTACCAAGTAGGAAATAACCCAGAGTCTTATGGGTAAATCATATTCTTTGGGTTTGTATGTAAGATCCAAGATTAAAATATGAAAAAAATAACAAAAAATGGGGGGAAAAAACCAAAATTTACAACCATTGATGAAAATTATTGACCTTTTGATAATTTAGTTATAATTAATTTCTGCTTCTCGGTGTTCGGAAATAGCGTGTCGAGTAGATGCGGCCACTAGTCCAGTCATTCTAGATTCAATTTACATATGCATCTGGACTTTGATCCCCTGTCGATGATTTATGGAACAATCGAAAGGAAAAAATCTCGCGAACAATATTCCGATGAGGTAACATAACGTAGGTGACAGCGAAGTTGTTTATTTAACAAAAACGTTGCGAAATTTCGCTCTTACCGACTTAGACGTAGCACCGTTCAATTTATATATATTCAAATATATATATATTCGAATATATAATATATTCAAAAAATTACCTTCTTGTAGAGCGCGAAATTCTCTACAAAATTGATGCGGGAAGTAACTCTCTAGGACGTGTCCTTTATTTTATATAAATTTTTAAAGTTTCTTGAACAACACTCACGAGGAGAACAGCTGACTAGCCACACCACGCCTCAACACCGGGTGGCGCTACACGCCCAATCTCAGAATTCAAATGGTAATCCTCCGTTACTCGCCGAGCGCTGAGCTGCCGTGGTAAACGAAGCACGCTACTTACCGGCTACTTTCACATACTTTTCCACTGAACGGGAGACGAATGTAAGTGCGACTGTATCTCGAGCGTTTGTCGGAGGTCTCCTCGCACAGGACCGTCCTACGCCACGCGCATGCACGCTCGTCCCTGTCTCATTGATTTCAATGGAGAAATACGAACCGAATATCTCTATTTCTAAACGTCAGAATGACTCCATTCATAAGGAAAAGTTATCAGTTTTTTTATAATCTAAATCTGACAATATTTCTTAAAAATTGCTCGAATAGTGCTCTAGCGGTCCAACTACATTAAAGGAAGCATTTTTTTCCAAATTTTTCTAATAGTAACAAATATACAGAATCACTTAAAATCTAAAAACGGCGGCGCCGCGCTCATATAGCGAGTAACGGAGGGTTAACTCACTTTGAAATTATATGTAATCTCTTTGTTTTAGATTAACTATTTTTCTTTTTTGCAGGCAGTTTTTAATCATCTCATTGTTTTTGTGATCAAAAATTAAATTAACATAAAAGAAATATGAGAAAAAATATTGAATTTTGAGATGAAGAATAGAAAAGTTGTTGAGTTGGATCAGAGTTACAAAAAAAAGCAATTACAATTTATTCTTTTCTTTTGTATAAAACTCAAAATAATACAATTAAAGGTTATTAATTTATTTATCAAAATTAATTTGTTTATCAAATGATTACAGTTTAATGCTCTATGCGTACAGAGTTTAAAGTAATATTAATATATTTGCAGTTAAAAGAGAATTGAAGGTAACAATTACAGTGAATATAAAATTAGAAATAATGTGTAATTACAAATGCTTATTTTATACGCAGTTGTTTACTGCAACTTGGTTCATCCAAACTGTCGCCAGGTGTGTACTTTTCCTTATGAATGAAGTCATTCTGACGTTTAGAAATAGAGATATTCGGTTTTTATTTCTCCATTGAAATCAATGAAGAGAGAGACAGGGACGTGCGTGCGTGCGTGCGTGCGGCGTAGCACGGCCCTGTGCGAGTAGACCTCCGATAAACGCTCGAGATACAGTCGCACTTACATTCGTCTCCCGTTCAGTGCAAAAGTATGTGAAAGTAGCCGGCAAGTAGCGTGCTCCATTTACCACGGCAGCTCAGCGCTCGGCGAGTAACGGAGGGTTTACCATTTGAATTCTGATATTGGGCGTGCAGCGCCACCCGGTGTTGAGGCGTGGCGTGGCTAGTCAGCTGTTCTCCTCGTGAGTGTTGTTCAAGAAACTTTAAAAATTTATATAATATAAAGGACACGTCCTAAAGAGTTACTTCCCGCATCAATTTTGTAGAGAATTTCGCGCTCTACAAGAAGGTAATTTTTTTAATACATTATATATTCGAATATATATATTTGAATATACAGTATGTCCCGTGGATAACGCAAGTATTTGAATTTCCCCCACATTTGACTTTGGTAGTGCTTGGAACGGTGCTGTAGTTAGAGTTGGCTTCAGAAGAGTGCGCTGCGTTCTTACGAGCCGTGTTTCCGAAACCTGTATGATTATTTCTCATCACCTCTACACATTATTTACCATTATTTTTACAAATTCAGTTAATTTCGAGGTTAGACGCTTCGCTCTCCCGAAATGACAGTTCCCGGGAAATCAGACGTTTTACACTTTTCGCTCTCGAAACACTGCTCGTAAGAACGCAGCGCACTCTTCTGAAGCCTACTCTAACTACAGCACCGTTCCAAGCACTACCAAAGTCAAATGTCAGGGAAATTCAAATACTTGCGTTATTCACGGGACATACTGTATATAAATTGAACGGTGCTACGCCTAAGTCGGTAAGAGCGAGATTTCGCAACGTTTTTGTTAAATAAACAACTTCGCTGTCACCTACGTTATGTTACCTCATCGGAATATTGTTCGCGAGATTTTTTCCTTTCGATTGGTCCATAAATCATCGACAGGGGATTAAGGAGGAACACCAGTGAAATGAAAATGGACCAATTACTAAGATTTTTTTTCTTATAATCTTCACTTCATCAGAACGCTACTGTAAAAATTTGAAAGAAATTCACTTAACCGTTTTTTTTATTCATGTTTGAAAAGTCTCTGATTAACATAGAACCTTATGGGCCGATGATTTGATAGTAATAATATTGGCTCTTAAAATGGAAGAAATGGTAAAAAGAAAACGTTTTATTTTGCATGTAGTTATAAACTTCTATCCTGCACAGTTTAAACCAATTTCACTTAGTAGTTTGTGTGTAATTTAGTAAAAGGTTTCGAGAAAACGGAATTTTTGAACGAATAGGGGGAAGCGTGGCAATAGCGCGTGACGTCAGAGGAGAGGTCAGACGGTGCGCTAGGATTCAAACCCGAGACTAATACAGCATGATCCGCGCAGCACCGCACAATTGGAGGGACCTTGAAATTGACCATCGGCCGGGCTTGGTCAGAGTACTCTCATTTACCTGTATACCGGTAGAAGTCGAGTCGGTAGTTATAGTTTGTGTCAATGGGCTACTGACGTATGTGGAGGATTTCGATTTTCATTATATTTTCAGATTCCTTAGATCTGTAATATTGTATTACGAAGAAAAAAAGTGCAATTATAGCGTGGAAGCACATGAATTTTCACATTGAAAATGATGGTTACTATTTAAAACTTTACCGCATTGACGTCACGGGGCGCATGCGCTGTAAGATGAATCACAGCTGACCATTTATTGGGTGCTTTCCATTTATGACACAGGTCGACACACTTCTACTAGAACCACCAACTGATTAGCAGGCTCCAGCAGAAAGAACCAATGGTTTAATTTTGTGTCGACTCGTGTCAGTTAAATGGAAAGCACCCATTGTCACGTAGCTCGTGTGGTTTTCTTGTAGCGGAATATATCAAATTGTTATTGTGCTTGTCAAAATAATGGAAGTTGGTTTCGTGAAAGCAAATTCAGGTAATTTGCCAAAGATAAATATGAACACAGTTTTCGAGTTCATTTTCTCTGAAAGACCTACAGCCTCTGTCCATTTCTTTGCAGTACCTATTTGCACATCTTGGTAGGCGAATAAAGATTTTGTCACGAGCGTTTTTCGTATTGTTCGCACAATTCGGAACAAAACACTTTTTAAAATACTTTCGTTCTTTCGAATGCTCCATTGCCTCGAGACAAATTTTTTTAGGTTAGCCGGGTGAGGCGTTTGAAGCGAGTTATTAATAGAGAACCACTGAAGTAGCAGTGGAAACGCATCGGTTCCCCACATTGGGAACCTCTGTTAGATACCGCACTGACGTCACAGGCAATCTAGGCGCGGAAATAAAAACTCCACTTTCAATAATTTTTTTGAGCGAATAGGTGCACGGATCGCATTGTTTCAAAACCCATTCCTTCAGTTTCATTCTCTTCTATTTAAAACGATTTTTATCAAAAAATGCGTCAGTAGCCCATTCGGGAGATCGAAGCGTCCAATCTCGAAATCGTGAATTTGTGAATTATGGTGAGTAATTTCCTTTCCAACGATAACATTGTGCCGTAATATTATACATTTTGAAAGCAATACTTGGCTACTGATAGAACCCACGTAAACATAATATAGCTTTGAGGTTATGAATATCAAAATACCGTATGTATCATGACAAATTAAACAAGCAGATATACCGACATTGCCGAAACTTTACCGACGGTCAAGAATTTTATAGTTAGAGTTGGCTTGAGAAGAGTGCGCTGTGTGTGCTGCGTGAGAGCGAAAAGTGTCAAACGTCTGATTTCCCGATAGCTGTTAATTCAAGAGACCGAAGTGCTTCGTCTATTATTATCAATACTTCGATTTTCCGAATTGACAGCTATCGGAAAATCAGACGTTTGACACTTTTCGCTCTCACGCAGCACACACAGCGCACTCTTCTCAAGCCAACTCTAACTATAAAATTCTTGACCGTCGGTAAAGTTTCGGCAATGTCGGTATATCTGCTTGTTTAATTTGGCATGATACATACGGTATGTAAGCAGCTGTCACACGTAGAATTATGTCGGTAAGTGACTGTTTTTACCGACAAATCTCATACCAACCTCGTGGTCAAAAACTGCGGTGTTACCACGTTTTTCTCATTTTCGTACTCGAATAAATAATGTAAAATTTAACAGTAATAAATTTAAATAAATATTACATTGATTTTAAATCAATAATAGTGCAATGATAAGCCACATTTTGTGACATTAATAACGTATATATAATTTTTGAGTGAACTAAAATTTCATTATCTGATATTGGCAATACGCGTCGAAAGCTTTGTTCTTTCCCTCCTGTCGCCTCACCCCGTAGAGAGTACTGATGTTCCTCCTTAAAGTCTAGAAGAAAATCTAAAATGACTGGACTAAACGTCGCGTCAGTGGAGTGGGTTCACAAGCGTGCATTTCAAATCTCGCTTTCCCCACGATACACTCAAACGTTTGAGTGTATCGTGGTTTCTCCTACTGGGCCACGAGCCCATTGATAATATGCGTTGCCACACATAAAAAGACGCTAGTCAAAGGAGGCACATTATTTGAATAATAAGTGAAAAATAATCAAAATAATCGACTAATTCTTATGGTCACAAATTTTATAATTCACAAAGAGAATTTTCAATTATAAATCATAGTTTTTTGATGACTTTTTTTACGGACACTCAAGGATCACTTTGGAGAGTGACCATACTACTTTAAACTCTCTCTTACTCTTTATAGTTTGAGCGGCAATATTTCACAAACGGTCCAATGAGTGGGTATTTCACTTCATACCTTTTTTTTTGTTTATTTCGACGAGTTCCATAACTTTTATAAGAACGGAAATTTCGAATTGCATTTAAAAGAATAAGGGTGACCTTCATATCTTGTAAATTGCACGTGCTATTAAAAACCACTTAAGTGTATTATATGTCCCCCTCAATACTAAAAACTTTTATCCGAAAGATTTTTCGTAAAATAACAAATAACGGAAATATTAAGAGGTTGCACTGAAAGCCGCCGTTTTCCTGTAGATGGCTCTAACTACTTATGTTGTGCGCAGTGACTAATACTTCTTGTATCACTTTAAAGTATGGACATTTCTCATTAAGATTCAGTCATTAAACTGCCATTTTTGGTTAATATAAGTCTATGTCTATAATCAAAGAAAATGGAACGCGACAAGTTGTTTTTTTGATGTGTACTTCTACACTACTTTGATTTAAAACAAAAATTCTGCTGCTACAGCTCATCAGTTACTTGTGCAACCTTATGCTGAATCTGCTCCATCAGAAACAGTATGTAGAGACTGGTTTCGTCGCTTCAAAAGTGGAAACTGTGATGTTCACGACAAACAACGGCCAGGTCAAACAAAGAAGTTCGAAGATGAACAACTGCAAGCTCTATTGGAAGAAAACCCTATTCAAACGCTCAAAGAATTGGCTCAACAGCTTGAAGTCGATAAATCTACAATTTCACGACGTTTACATGCCATGGGAAAGATTCAAAAAGAAGGAAAGTTGCTGCCACATGAATTGACCAAAAATGCCATTACTGAACAATCTCAATTTCTTTGCTTGCAAAGTATAAAAAGAAAAGTTTTTAATGGCGTGTCGTAACCGGTGATAAAAAATGGATCTATTTCGACAACCTGAAACGCAAAAAATCATGGGTTGATCATGACCAACTATCAACGTCGATACCAAAACGAACATCCACGTTCACAAAACAATGCTTTCGATTTGGTGGGATATGGAAGGTGTCATTTATTATGAGCTATTGAAACCGAATTAAACAATTACTGCCGAACGTTAGCAACAACAATTGGAGCGTTTAAATAATAATTTGATGCAAAAATGACCATCAATTGCATCGAATCGCCGAAAAGTGATACTTCTTCACGATAACGCTTGGCCCGATGTTGCTAAAGCCGTGAAAAACACATTGATGGAGCTTGAATAGGAAGTTCTCCCGCACCCAGCGTATTCTCCAGACCTGGCCCCGAGTGAATATCATTTATTTAGATCGATGCTACACGACTTGGAAGATACACACTTCCATAATTACCAAGAAGCCAAAAATTGGGTTGCTGAATGGATTAGCTCAAAAAGTAGACAATTCTTTCATCGCGAAATTCAACTTCTGCCAGAAAAGTGGGAAAAATGTATAGCTTCCGAAAATAAATACTTCGATTGAGGTATTCACACGTTTTATTACAACATTATGTTTTTTGAGAACAAGAAAAAACAGTGACCCTTGGTAAATGTATATCCCCCTGGCGAAAATAAAGCGTGTAGTTAAGCGTGAACGAAGAGTACAGAAGATATTTTGTACACCCTATACTAGTGTCCATGCACATTTCATGAACGCTTGGGTATCATCACACTAGCACAATATTCAGTGTACGATTCCTTCATACCAAACATACTTCGTGAATATTTAGTAAACAGCTTACGCGGTTCCAATATCCCGCGCACTGTTTCTGCACACTTCAATGTATACCTTCCCTGGGAAAATAAAATGTACATTAAGAATAAGTGTGCTGGAAGTACCAGATCGGGGAGTTTCGGAAATATACACCGAGCCTACACGATATACACAATTTCTAACTGAAGGAGCGTATTTTGGAACATGTAATGTGCTCTGGTGTATGCACTGATATACCAGGTCACGCAAAATACGACGATTTCTCGCTGAAGAGTGAACAATTAATATCATTATCGTTTCTAGACGAGGTCCTTATACACCTGAAGAAATCCCCATCTCAAACCTCGCCCCACCTTTGCACCGAATGATCAATCGTCGAACCCCAAATAATAGCCACCCTTCTATTTTCTGGGTATCTCTAAGCCTTTACGAAGCGTGTAGGAACACTAAAGTAGGAAGCGTGCATTAAGTGTACAATTTCATGCCAGAAAGCGTATTTTGGAACACATGAGGTGTTCAAATATTTCCTGAACTCTTTGTGTATACTTAAAGCGTACGCTTTATTTTCGTCGGGATTTTGTTAGCATTTTGTGAATACTTCATAACTTCTATTTCTCGTTAACACTTTTCGCGTGCTTTGTAAATAGTCTTCTTGTCTACATTTTCAATAGATTTTTTCTTGTTAAAAAAGTCGATAAGAGTCAAATAAAATTAATTATCTAACTAAAGTGCTATTCCTACACAGATTCAACCTAGTATCAAGCCATCATTAAACCAGCATTAAACCATCATTAAACCAATATTGCACCAGCAATCAATTGACGTGTTGCTGGAATCTTAAAAAAGCGTTAAGACTCGTTCGAAAGTGGTAAAATTTGGTTTACAATTTTTTTACGCACTGTCAACATACTTTTTTTTAACAAAAATCATTTTTAAACATGGTTCGAATTCTATAGGAAATACAAGAATATTTTCTAATGAATAAAAACTACTTCAAAAGTGAAACTATTATTTCCGAGATTTTTCAAAATTGCTGAAAAAAATTCACTTTTTAAACAATTTTTATTCATCTGAGAATATTCTAATATTTTCTACAGAATTTGAAGCAGGTTCCAAAATTATTTTTGTGAAAAAATATGTTTAACACGTTCGGTGCCCATGCCGATACACTGTCGGCGTGGGCATTCCACCATGCCGACAGTGTGTCGACATGGGCAGTGAACGTGTTAAAGTGCATAACAAAATAGGTACTACACAAAATTTTACCACTTTCGGACGAGTTTTAAGTTGGTTTTAGCTTTTAAGAAGATTTTTGAGAACTTTTTCGGAATTTAAAAAAATCACGTTTTTTTGTCATCATAAAAAGTTCGTAGTTTATAAACGCTATGATGAAAAAGTCTATTTAAAAAATGAAACCCTTTTAGGGTAAGCATAATAGGACAAAATCGCGAAGCAAATCCGCGATGGTGAGGGTCAGAGGCTTGTCAATCTGGCGTGGAACTCTCCATATACAGGGTGTCCCATTTGAAAGAGTACGGCTGAATAACTCTTGAAAGAGGGCAGTAATATGAAAAACTTTTAAATGAAAATTATAGGGTTCGAAGGGGGACCACTGACACAAAGTATGTTTCGAGCATAAATGTTTATGCTCTGATGCTGCGAGTTATGTTGCGTTTTTTTCATGGCAACCAAAAATGTTACCTCTACAAAAGTTATTCCTTTTGATGAAACGAATTCAGACATACCGTATTTTATGTCAATCTACCCATTTTTTGTGCAACCGGTTGCGATACCGTTCCCGATACAATCGAGCGGCAGCTCGATATCCACCTCGATATTCCCCTAAAACCAGTAAAATATCCACTACTTCACTTGCTGAATAAACCATGACACGCGAAATCACTCCAAAAATGGTCTACTCAATAATGGTTCGATTCGTACTAACTGGAAAACAACCACTTATGTACATCAGGTATCTCTGGATAGATAAAAATGGATAGATTAACATAAAATACGGTATGACTAAATTCGTCTCATCAAAAAGAATAACTTTTGTAGGGGTAAAATTTTTAGTTGCCATTAAAAAAACCGTAACATAACTCGCGGCATCAGAGCATAAACATTTATGCTCCAAACATACTTTGTGTCAGTTGTCCCCCTTTGAACCCTATAATTTTCATTTAAAAGTTTTTCCAACTACTGCCCTCTTTCAAGAGTTATTCAGCCGTACTGTTTCAAATGGGACACCCTGTAAATTTGCTTTTGGCAGTCATTGTTAGTGCATTTTATTAAATATCAGAATAAAAATACATTTTTTAAAAGTACACAATTGCAGCATTCGAAAGAGAAACTCCTTATGATAAATGACTTCTGATAAGTTTTATTTTTATCAGTAATCAAACTCAAGATATTCTAAATTGAATATATCGAAACATTTTTTTTCCAAGAAATACTAATTGCATTATCTTTCTAACCATTTAAAATTATGAAAAATCCCTATAGCTTTCTCTTTGTAGTATGTATCTCAAGGAATTGGAATCCTGAAGGATTTTTAAATTGATGACGCCTTGCTAAAAAAGTGTCAGCTTGGTACGGAACGTCTCATATATGAAATATGTACAAACAAACCTAATGACGCTATTCTATACCAAACTATAAGCTCTCTAAGATGCTACATTCTATAAAGATTCATAGGTTTCTTATGTGACTATAGAATGTAGTACTTTATAAAGCTTAGAAATTTGTACAGAATAGCGCGATAAATTTGATAATTCCATCCCCCTGTTGTATAAATGTAGGTATGTATAAAGTGATAATACGAGGATACTGCTTATAGGGGCCGTGTGAGTCGGAGTGAGAACATCAACTACCTAACCTTAATGAACGCATAAGAGCTTCTTTCTTTCTCGAACTTGCCTAATTTGTATGTCCCATGGGCTGTATTCTCGTATTGTCCCTGTATGCTTGCAAAATATCCAAATTCCGATTTTTGTACTACAATCTTTATCTTAAATACCACCTCCATCTTATTTGAAGCAAGTAAAAAGTTTTTAAAAGAAGGAGATCAGAAACTTCTTTACAACCAAATGTGTACTAAACTAATGTACTTTCAAAATATTAATAATAAAGCAGAGCAGGTCAATAGATCGCAGTATACTTTGCAAGCACATAAAGGGCAAAAAATTCCAAGCATAAACAGATGTTCATTGTTTCATTTTTTCTTCTTGAATATCGAACCGGAATCTCCAATGTAGCTATAAATAGCACATCATTTTGATGTACTTGAATTTAAAATTTATTTTAGTGGAGGTACCAGCTTTACAAATATAATATATTGTAGTACAGATTTTTAATGCTGATAATGAAAAAGAAAATATTTATATGAGCTAGGCCGGTAAACTTTTCAAGTAATCAAATAAAAATTAAATAAATAGCAGAATTTCATATTTCCATAAAAAAAAGGGCACCTGAATGAGGAATAAGGATGATCTCAAAGATAAAAATGATATTTACTTCATTCAAATGGAAATTGTCGACATTAACAGCTTTAGTAAAATGATAGGAATGCTACTGTAAATGAAAGCAGACGTTGATGTCTCCTCTAATATTTAACTTGTTGTTGCAACACGACAGAATGCTTTTATAAAGTGATATTTTTTACATTAAAATTAGTTACCAAAAAGAAAATATAATATTCCAGAACCACGAAGAATCATTAAGGACCCTTGAACTTTTGACGTATCGCATTAGCGTTTACAGGAAAATAAAATAACAGATACCAAAGCTGATTCTCATAGCCAAATTTTGAATTACAAAAATAGAAAATAAAAATAATTATAATACTAACACGTCCGTCCTATTTGCTTCGAACAGAATTTGCATCTCGTCAAGCACCTGCCTCATGACTGATTCCTGTGAATGTGAAAAATTACACATATACAAGGCCTTCACCCTCCACTCTTCTGCCACTTAACCAACAAATCCTATTTTCACCACTCACATTAAACGGCAGAATGTTGTCCACGGACCTCTCCAATTCTTTTATCAATTCCAATGCTTTTTCTCCAAACATTTTTCTGCAATGACTTTTACACAATTGCAATAATAAATGTACTAGATATGTATAGGTATACGCATTCACATTTGCTGTGTTCAGGAAAAGCAAGCGCTAGTCTAGCGGTGGTTTGCCGTACAGGCGCTGCAGTGTGAGACGCGTATGAGAGCGTCGGTGAGCGGTACACTACCAAAAAAAGAGCTAGAATCTAACATACCGCTAGACTAGCGCTTGCTTCTCCTGAACACGCAGGCATATTCTTTCCATTTCCATTCTACCGCAGTTTATTAAGGGCCTTTTAGACGGTCATTTCCGTTCTCAGTTCAGTTTCAGTCGAACTGTCAGTTGTCCCTACGTGTAAAAATGAAAAAATGAAAGAAGAACGGAAACGGAAACTGAGAACTGACGGGATGGATAGACCTATTTGTTTCATTCGCGCTTCTCCGGTGATTCTATTGGACGAGGAGACCCACAGGGGTGCTCATGCAAAACTCGCAATTTTGCTATAGGTGCTTTGATCGCAGACAGGCTACAGAGAACTGAAGCGACTAGGAATAGTGAGAACTGAACGGGACCTTTTTAGACGGCCATTCCGAACTGAAATGAAACGGGAACGGAAAATGAAACTGAACTGAGAACGGAAATGACCGTCTAAAAGGCCCTTTACCAAAGTTGTACCATAATGTCCGCGATCAAACGTACCATATGTCCGCGATCAAAGAGCCCATAGCAAAATTGCGAGTTTTGCATGAGCACCTCTGTGGGTCTCCTCGTCCAATAGAATCACCGGAGAAGCGTGAATGCGCATGCGTAGTCATCCGCGAGTGCAGTTCGACTTCGATTTCGAGATGCGAGATCGAAATCGAAGTCGAACTGCACTCGCGGATGACTACGCATGCGCATTCACGCTTCTCCGGTGATTCTATTGGACGAGGAGACCCACAAAGGTGCTCATGCAAAACTCGCAATTTTGCTATGGGCTCTTTGATCGTGGACATATGGTACCATAGCAAAATTGCGAGTTTTGCATGAGCACCCCCGTGAGTCTCCTCGTCCAATAGAATCACCGGAGAAGCATGAATGCGCATGCGTAGTCATCCTCGAGTGTTGGCATGTCAGCAAATTCAGATCAGTTACTTCGATAACCGATCTGAACTTGCTGACACCCCCCCCCCCCCCGCGCTACACCACATCCCGGATGACTACGCATGCGCATTCACGCTTCTCCGGTGATTCTATTGGACGAGGAGATCACGGGGGTGCTCATGCAAAACTCGCAATTTTGCTATGGTAGGTTTGATCGCGGACATATGGTAGATCTTTACCAAAGTTGCTACTGTCGCGTCTGCATCCAGACTTGACCTAAAATCCCTATAACTTTTGGAAGTTACTAGATTTGTGGCGGCGCATCCAAACGCTTTGTATTAACCTTTAATTACTGTCATTTTATTAGACAAGTAAGGCATACCGAGTGTCCGCCGAGAAGCCCCACTTTTTTAATTTTCCTGTCATTTGACTTCGGTAGTGGTTGGGTCAGTTAGAGTTGGCGTATCAGGACTAGAGCGCCGACCCAACCACTATCAAAGTCAAATGTCAGGGAAATTCAAAAAGTGGGGCTTCTCGGCGGACACTCGGTAGATAAAACGTAGTAGAGAGAAAGAACGAGAACGTCGGAGACTGCGTGATAAGAGGTCCATTCCATCAGCACTCCCGGACAGTCGCGGGACGGCATGCGCCGGAAATCCCGTGACTGTCCGGGAGTGCTGATGGAACAGACCTCTTATCACGCAGTCTCCGACGTTCTCGTTCTTTCTCTCTCCTACGTTTTATCTACCGAGTGTCCGCCGAGAAAAGCCCCACTTTTTGAATTTCCCTGCTAAATAAGTCGCAAGCCACCGTGGTTTCTATTCGCGAGATTATAAACACCTTTATTGCGTGATGGACAGGGGATTTGAGTCGCAAGCCGCTGCGCGATCTCCGTTTATAAATATAATATCCCCTTTTGCGCGCGAACCGAAGGCTACCATCTCCGTTTATAAATATAATACCTTTCGCGAACGGATAGGTAGCGTAGTTAGTTTAGCTAGCGAGAACAGTTCTCCTTTCTTTGAGTCACGTAGGCGTGTGCGCATAAGATTCGTCATCGATACGCGCTTCGGATTGCGTGAGATCGTGCGCGGTAAATCTACGGTCGATGAGGGTATGTTTTCTTCCGAGTGCGTGGGATTGTGCGCGCCACAGAGTCAGGGTCGATGCGTACTTTCTTCCCCCCCCCCTTCCCCTGATTGGTTCCCCATTGTTACCGAGAGGCGGGGACTTATGATTTAAAAAGGTGCACTCTTTGCCGCTCGAGGTGTACTCAGATACAGATTTATAACGTGAACTTATATTCAAACAGTGTGTCGAAATATATTTCATTGGTGATCACCTAACTCCTTGAAAGAGTAGTTTTCTTTCTTAAACGGAAATAAAACTTCATCTCCCGATCCCGCTCTTTTCGAGCAGTGGTTCAGCACTCCACGGGCACGGACCTGCCCCCTGGAAACGGACTAAGGGGCCTATTTCATGGATCCGACACGTCGGATTGGGTGCTTTCCTTTTACTGACACAAGTCGACGCGAGTCGACTCGTGTCGCCGAAAGTGCTTTCCATTTAGTTTGTGTCGCCGTGAGTCGGCGACACGAGTCACCTCAAACAGACTCCGCTAGAGAGCTGAGTTCACTCTGAGTTTGAGTGTAAAAGGAGCGAAAGTTTGAACGAACGGGGCAAAGGAAAAATATATAATGGAAAGTTAATGCAAAGTCTGATTGAAGAAAATGAAGGTAGGTGAAAAATGTAATTATTTGCAGTAATCTGTAGATATTACAGATATTAGATCCGTAGATTTTAGTTATTCATTCGTAAATACCAGGTCGATTGTACATGTCCGTACAGGTTAGCATCATTTTGTACACACATTCATCTGAAATGCTGAATGCGTGAAATAAATAAATGAATAATCTTTCAAAAAGTGTAAGATTTTACATATATACTTTAAAAATGTGTATTTTTTTAAGCGAGTCACATTTGAGGTTAGCATTATTTTGTATACACATTTATCTGAAATGCTGAATGCGTGAAATAAATACATTTTACACTATTTACTTACATTAATAATCTTTCCAAAAATGTAAGATTTTACATATATACTTAAAAAATGTACACCCGGGGACACGGTATCTGTCGCTGGTGACTTTTTTTAAACGTTATTTTTAAACGTACTAACCAATAATTAATAATCCTCATGCTTTCATTAACGAGAGTAGACGCCACCGTAGCTAATGAGCGCATGAGAATTAATTATTCATTGGTTAGTACGTTTAAAAATAACGTTTAAAAAAAGTCACCAGCGACAGATACCGTGTCCGCGGGTGTACCGTATGTCCGCGATCATTTGAACCATAGGAAAATTGCGAGTTTTGCATGAGCACCCCTTTGGGTCTCCTCGTCCAATAGAATCACCGGAGAAGCGTGAATGCGCATGCGTAGTCATCCGCGAGTGTGGCGTCGTCAGCAAGTTCAGATCGATTATTTCGATAACCGATCTGAACTTGCTGACGACGCCACACTCGCGGATGACTACGCATGCGCATTCACGCTTCTCCGGTGATTCTATTGGACAAGGAGACCCAAAGGGGTGCTCATGCAAAACTCGCAATTTTCCTATGGTTCAAATGATCGCGGACATACGGTATATTAATAATGAGTATTACTATTATGTTTGAAAACGTTTTATACTTACGTTTTATACTGTAGCCAGTTCAAAGATTTTATGAATATACTTATGTTATAAGTAAATCATAAAATTGCTATAAATGTGACTTGGCGGGTTTTGCATCTAGGTATACCCCTCCAGTCCTAAATTAGTATAGAAAATATTCGAATTTACTGCTCTACTAGCCTAGCGAGCGTTCCATTACCCTTGTGGTGAGAGTCGACACTAGTCGACACGAGTCGACACGAAAGTCGCTGGGAGTCGTGTAAATGGAAAGCACCCATTGTCGTGTTGCGTTCCGAGCTGGTTGTCCAAGTCCGATGCAGAGGGCAGGTCCGGGCCCATGGAGCGCAAATCCGCTCTGCTAGAAAGTGCGGGTTCAGGAGACAAGGGATTTGATTTCAGTCTCGATGAAAGAAACACAAGGCAAGAACTAGGTGATCACCAATAAGTATATTTTCAAAACAGCACCAACTCTCAAGTTTTCAAATGCGCTCTGCCTTCGGCGCCGCAGAGTATTTCGCTAGACCCAGCCCCTCAGCAGGAGTAGGGCACCAATCACACATCTAACGCTAGTCGTGGACAAAGATCTTACTCCCACTCGGTCCACACTCGCACCCCCATCTCGAGCTACGTGACCTGATGCAAGGCTTCGTTGTTCTCGAGAGGGTAACGCTACCAAGGGTTTGTTTATAGGAAATCGTTTACGTCTACGAGTCCCTCGAGTTTAGTTCGTTGCAATGAAAGGAAATAATTCAAGGGAATTTATGACTTCCTTAAGCAAGGGACCCGCGGCGATCGCGGTGGTTCACTTAAGTCTCCTATTTATCTCGCAGTTGCTATGCACTCGCAGTGAGGGTGTTTATGATTTCCTAAATAGAGACTGCGGCGAACTGCGACCTATTTAGTCTATCACGCAATCTCCGGCGCCCTCACTCTTTCTCTATATAAAGCCCCCTGTACACGTTGGGCCAATGCGTTGGGCCAATGCGTTGGGCCAATGAGTTGGGACAGCGTTTACACGTTGGCGTTGCTCATTCTGCATTGGCCATTTGACGTGGATGGACGTGGACACTATCGCAGTCGCGGCCATTTACTTGAACAGCACTTTCTATTTTGTATAGGTTTTCTCGTCTGACAATTATTTTATGTGTTTCGAAAAGTCTCTGAAACAATATGTTAAAACGTCAGAGGTAAAAAAAATTTTTTTAAGAAAAAAATGACAAGTCATGTAATATATTAAAACGTCAGACGGAGGTAACATAAAAAAATGTTCGAAACAAAAGTTACAAATTTGAGGGCGTCTGATACCCCTTTCTTAGTGACCTAGCCGACGATTTACATAGGTACATCATTTGTGACCTTCAAACAAGTAACATATAAATTTCCAGCCCGAGGTACGAATATTTTTTGAGCAAAATTTTTTCTTTTTTGAGTCATCTGGCATGTCTTTTGCAGGGGTTCTGAGCAAAATCCTTGTAAATGACACTTCCTAATGGTCCATCCAATCACCTCAAAAAATTCTAGTCGAAGGTATTATTGTAATTGTGGCGACCAGGCGATCGCCACGCCTCTAGCGACCAGACAGCCTCAACACATCTTGTCCAGTGATCAACCGATCACCACGCCTCTGGCGGCCAGGCGATCGTAGCGCCGGATCACCACGCTTCTGAAGACACAGCTAGCCACGCCACGAGAGTCGGAAGGCCCATTCTCCTGTCTGCTCGAGCCCACTACGGACGCATCGACACAGCGCTCTACTCTACCTTGCTAACCGCGGCTCATTGTCGATAGTTAAAATAAACTTTAGTTATATTTCGTAACTATCGCCTCCTTCCGACCATCCACTCCTCGCACGATCCGTGGGAGATCTCGAGATCCCCACAATTGGTGACCCCGACGTGATTTGAGTGGATTACATCGTCAACGCAGCCCAAGCGACGCCACGAGGTACCCACGCCATCGCCAACATGCCGGTCGACTGCTCGCCAGCCCTCACGGACAACATCGGGAACACTCCGAGCCCCTTCAACACGAACAACCGACCGATCGCATCAACAGGTTTGAACACACAAAATGACCAGGCAGTCGAGAGTCCGTTACTAGCCTTCGCATCGTCAGACAGTACGAATTACGTGGCAGTGGTGAGCAGACCACAGTTACCCACGTTCATGAAAGATCGACCAGATATATGGTTTTTCATGATCGAGTCAGAGTTCACCGCGTCCAGGATTCGCAACGACGACGTCAAGTACATCGCCGCCCTAAAAGCCTTGGACTCTGAAATACTGGCACAAATTACGGATATCATTACGCACCCGCCAGAAACAAATAAATATCAAACCTTAAAAGACACGATTATACAAAGACTCACGGAATCGAGACAGAAGCAAATCCACCGCCTTATCAACGATCTCGTGCTGGGTGACAGGAAACCCTCACAGCTCCTGCGAGAGATGAAGGACCTGGCTGCAGGCAGTATGAATGACAAGATGCTCCACAACCTTTGGCTAAGTCGTCTCCCGACATCCATTAAACCGTTGCTCATGATTTCCGATGGGTTAAGCTTAGACGTTCTGGCGTTAATGGCGGATAGGCTAACAGAAACCATAACCCTGCAAGGCCCAACGGTGGTCGCTTCGACTCATTACCCCACCACAGTTGATCGAGTTGACAGCAGGTCACATGCACCTCCACCAACGTCAATAGAAACCAAACTCAACCAGCTACAGGAAGCTCTTGCTGTCTGCATGAGGGAACTCACCGACATGAAGACGAGACAGTCAAACTTCGACAGTCGCCGTTCACGCTCACGTAACCGCAGCGGCCAGCGTTATAGGAACAACTCTCGTTCTCAGTCTCGCCAATCTGGAATCTGTTGGTACCACCACCGGTTTGGAGCGGACGCCAAACGTTGCACTACACCATGCTCGTTCAACGCCTCGACCAACCAGGGAAACTGAAAACGCTGCCGGCAGTACAAGCGGTCGCCGACGGCAGCGACTGCAGCACCGCACAAACTCAAGATGTCAGACTCCACCTACACGACCGGAAGACCAATCGACGATACTTAATAGATTCTGGCTCGGTGCTATCAATATTACCCGTTCGATTTTTCCAGAAACCACCACCAAAGGCTAACCTCACTTTATACGCAGCCAACACCACACCAATTTCTACGTACGGATGCCACACCGTCAATGTCGATCTGAACTTACGACGCGATTTCAGCTGGCCATTCGTGGTGGCTGACGTTCCAGAATCAATCATAGGAGCTGACTTCCTGAGTCACCATAATCTGCTCATCGATCTAAAAAACAAGCAACTCGTCGACTCGACCACCCGAATGACCACTAAGGGTCGGGTGATTAACACAAGAGTTCATAGCATCTCCACTTTGGATCAGTCGATGCCCTACGCTGACTTACTCCAGCAATTCATCAACATCACTCAACCATCTTCTTCTGCGTTCAGCGCGAACATCGATTTTTCTCACAGGATTGTCACTAATGGATCACCTGTGACAGAAAGACCGCGCAAACTTTTCGGCGAAAAGGCTACCGCCGCGCGAGCAGAGATACAGCGACTATTGGACAGAGGTATCATCAAGCCCTCCAGCAGTGCTTGGGCCAGTCCGATTCACCTCGTCAAGAAGAAAGATGGCAGCTACCATCTCTGCGGCGACTACCGCAAACTAAACAGCGTCACTGTGCCTGATAAGTATGCCCCACCACTCATCCAGAGTCTGTTCCTGGTCACACATGGAAAAACAATCTTTTCGACCATGGACCTGGACAAGGCATACTATCAGATACCAGTGCACCCTGACGACACTCAGAAGACGGCGATCACCACACCCTGGGGACTCTACGAATACACTAGGATGCCGTTCGGTCTGAAAAATGCCACACAAACATTCCAACGGTCCATGGACTGGATATTTCGTGGCCTGGACTTCGTCTTCGTCTACATAGATGACATCTTGGTCATGTCGGAGAACGAAGAGCAGCACCAGACTCACTTACGCCAGGTATTTTAACGATTGGCAGATCATAACCTCACCATCAACCTGAGTAAGTGCAAGTTCGGTAAGCAGCGAGTCAACTTCCTCGGTTATCAAATTGACAGTGAAGGTTTCCTACCAAATCCAGAACGCGTAGAAACGATCAATAATTACCCGCAACCAAAAACTGTCATGGAACTGAGGCGATTCATCGGAATGTTCAATTATTACCGTCCGTGTATCAAGCATTCGGCTCAACTCCAGCTTCCGCTCACTGCGTACCTAAAGTCTTCGAAGAAGAAGGACAAGACGCCAATCAGGTGGTCCACCGAAGCGGTAACAGCCTTCGAAGCTTGCAAGAGAGCACTGACATCTGTGACACACACTTCCTTTCCATCTCCCGATGCACCACTTGTCTTAACAACAGACGCTTCCACCACGGCGATAGGAGCCTCTCTCGAACAACTCGAGGACAGCGTATGGAAACCCATCGGATTCTTCTCAAGAAAATTAACGGTCACAGAGACAAGGTACAGTACGTACGATATTCCAGGGACTACACATCCCATTATAGGCCACAGTTCGCTTTTGGTGGACTTAGAAAGTGGAAGTCCATCAATGCCTATTTGAATTTTTAAACAATTTATGTTATTTTGTTTGTTGTGTTGATCCAAGTATCGGTGCAGATATTGTCTCAAGCCGAAATGGCAATATTTCCCAGGATGTATTTCAAAGAGTGTAATTTGCCGAGGTGTTTTCAAAAGAGCTCTTGCGGTTTTAGGTAGATCCTTAAAACATGAATGTGTTCTGAGTATTTTCAGTACACCCATTAAATTTGAATGGTTCATTCCCTCTTCTACAGCAAAATATGCAAGTTGTTGACGAATAGATGATTCATTGTTCGTAACAGCGATGCAGTCTAATTCCGATGAACTTGGTAACGTATCATCATTCAAAGATGCAAAATCAAACAATTCATGAGAGTGCGATTCATCAAGCTTTCTAGTATTGAATGAATTTACCGCATCAATGTCGCCACCTTTCGTTTCGCTCACTGAATGCAAGCTGATCTTTCCACATTCCCGATTAATCTCGTATGATTCTAATAAATCAATAGATAATTCCGATTGTTTTGTAATTTCATTTTCTAAAAGGTCTTTTGCTATTGCCTCCGTGCATATTTTTTGTGCCGTTCTACTTTTCCTTATATTCGATGATTCATACACCCGGGCTCACGGAATCTGTCGCTGGTGACTTTTTTTAAATGTTATTTTTAAACGTACTAACCAATGATTAATCAATCCTCGTGCTTTCATTAACGAGAGTAGACGTCACCGTAGCTAATGAGGGCATGAGAATTAATTGTTCACTGGTTAGTACGTTTAAAAATAAGGTTTAAAAAAAGTCACCAGCGACAGATTTCGTGAGCACGGGTGTACATTTCACTAATACGTCTGCGATATTGCCGAGTTGACAGCTTAGAAAGTTCTTTACGACTTCTTCTCATCACACCCTTAAAAATATTCAAATAAAGCCATGCATAACATAGAAATAATACGCCGATATCACAATAAAACGCGAAAGTAATACGTAGAGGTATTGTTATAGGTTATGCATGTAGAAACTAAAATTGATCTGACAGGTCTAAATTAAAATGTATAAACAAACTTTTCAAAAAATATCGCAAAAAACGTGTATAATTGACATTTATTCAACTAAATTCGAGTATATAATTTCGAACATTTGAAAACAAATGACGGTTTTTTTTAAATTCATGCATGCATGGCTATTATCTATATAGAAAAGTTTTATCAGGTAAATACGTATAATAGATTTACTTGATTTATTATTGCATATAAGTATACATACCGTTATTTGAAACGATTGCGGTAAGATGACTATAGTACTCGCACGTGTTCCACTGATCGGGCATAGCTGATGCCACGATCTCGCAGTGCCGTAGTAACGATTCAGTCGCCACATTTATGAATTCAGTAGCGTATGTACAATGATATACGTGGGCCTAGATTTAATTTTTCCTATTTTAATAACAATGGACTACAATTCTCCCACACGGTGGCAACAGGGTTCAAGCGTAAACCGACCGCAAAATTCAAATATTTTTTTCTACGCACATCAACACAGGATGTCTGTGATGTTTCAGTAAGCTGTTGTATCGACTGGATCATGTAGTTATACGTTTTTATATCTAGAAATTACTAAAATCTCATAAATATGTAGACCAAACATATACGTAAATATCACGCAACTCATAGCTTTTCCATATACGTATATATTTAGGTGAAGTATATACGTATGTAGTACGTATATAGTGAGTAGATGTATATATTTGATACTGATATACATTTATCTGTAAATTATATGTATATGGAACGTAAATTTACGTCTACGAAGTTACTAAAATTACATAAATGTATAGACCAAACATATACATACATGGCATGTAACCCATAGCTTTTCCATATACGTATATATTTAGGTGAAGTATATACGTATGTAGTACGTATATAGTGAGTAGATGTATATATTTGATACTCAGATACGTATATCTGTAATTTATATGTATATGGAACGTAACATTACGTCTATGAAGTTACTAAAATTACGTAAATGCGTAGACGAAACATATACGTAAATAATACGTAACTTTCAGTATTTTCATATACGTATATATGTAGATGTTCGCTGTACGTAAATAAAACGTATATTTTTCGTATACCATATATGTATACGTAGTATAGCTGTATATACATAAAATATATGTATATGATACGTAAGTGTGTCGTGTGGGATTATTAAAGTAAATGAAAGACAATTAATGTAGGATAAATAAACATTCATATAATTATTTATTTATTTATATTTATTTATTATTTATTTCTTGCATAGACGCAAATTGATATTAGTATCAATTTGCGTCTATGCAAGAATATTTATCAAAAGACAATCATAAATTAGGAAAATGTTGAGAAAAGAATAATACAATTATAAAATCTTATTTTTTCACGCTCTTTCTTATTGAAAAGTAATATACATTTATTCATCAAACTTTATATGATCACTAATACATAGTAATAATATTCTTAACCATAGGAGCGTGCAGCAGATGAGGACTCGAGGACACCGACCGATCAACGAAGTTAAGCAGCGAAAAGTGCGGACACTAGCTGGATGGGTGACCGCTCACGATGAAAAGATATACACTCGGTGTCTCGGATTCTGTCGCTGGTGACTTTTTTAAATGTTATTTTTAAACGTACTAATCAATGGATTAATCAATTCTCATGCTTTTATTAACGAGAGTAGACACTACCGTAGCTAATGAGGGCATGAGAATTAATTGTTCATTGGTTAGTACGTTTAAAAAAAAGTCACCAGCGACATAATCCAAGACGCCGGGTGTACGTCAGACCTAACCTTTTAGAACCGTCATTTTTTTCGTCTTCACAACGTACGGTAGAACGTCATTATTACGTGATTTGTCTGACGTCGTGTGGATGTGCAATTAAGCCGTCTTGGCGACGTTAAAATGACGTCATATTTTTCGTCATCTGACGTCAGAACTGACCTTCAAAAAACGTCATTTCGACGTTAGTGTGCTACCTGGGTTGTTTCTCCATGCTAAAATGACTTACTTTCGAATATTGGATTTATTATTCATTATAAATTATTCAAATTCGCGTCATCAGCTTTGTAATTACTTTAATAATTTAATTAAAAAATGTTTCCATCACTACACTTCCAAAAACTGTCCGAAAGTTAATCGGAAGCCGCCATTTTTACTTGCTCATGCGCACAATTTTTTTTCCAGAATGAAAAGGTCTATTGTATTGGCACTAAAGTGGCCCGGAGACGGTCAATAATATTGTCAATGGTACTCATTGATGCATCCAATTGATCGTGTAGGAAGCGATTGATGCCATTGTCAATCGATGGACGGAGATTGTTAGGAAATTTGATTGAAGCACATTGACGGGGACCATTGACGCATCCCAATTGATCGTGTAATCGAGAAATTGACAATCGTTCGGGCAGTTGCACCAGACGGCTACGCGATGACGGATACGCCATCTAATAAAACCTAACTAATAAACGACTCGACTCGCGTGAAATTCACTTCCACTAACAAAACCTAACCAATAAAAGACTCGACTCGCGAGAAATTCACTGCCACTGATGAAATATTGACGTATTCATTGGATCTCCATCAATCGCAATTGCAATTGAAATCATCAATCTTATTGACAATATTATTGACCGTCTATGTGCTACTCCATCAATCGCAATTGATCAATTTCATTGACAATATTATTGACCGTCTCCGGGCTACTTTATGGTGCAAAAGTGAATTTTGTCGTCAATAGGTGATATCGATGAGAGAGCCTCCTAGCGACCCGTAGGCGAACTGATGCGAGCGGTGGCCATATTGTAGAAATAGAATTTGAATATAAACATTTGTACCTATGCAATGGCTGTGTTTTTAGCGAATTATTCGAGACTATTATTTAGTGTTGATGCGGATAGGTATAAGGCTACAGTAGCTCTATGCGGTGGTGTTGATCCTTACGATGTTTGTTTAAAAAATACCGATAAACGTTACGATCTTGTACCGAATGTTACACGGTAGGACTTGTTTCAATACCTGGTATTATCAAACGACTTATATTCATTAAAGCAACTTAAAAGCTTTAAAGCTATGGGTACGCATAATTTTGTTCCATCAGGTCACTTGGATCATATGAGCCGTTGAAAGCCAGAATGGTCTGTCACGCGTTTCATGTAAGCTGAGATTATTTGACTGCAAAGTTAATTAAGTACAATTTGAAAAATCTGTCTAGATGATACAAAACAGATATTTACGATTTAAAGTGTCTGTTTGTATCATTTAGACAAATTTTTCAAATTGTACTTAATTAACTTTGCAGTCAAATAATCTCAGCTTACATGAAATGTGACTTAGACCATTCTGGCTTTCAACGGCTCATATATCTTTCCTGAAGCTTCCGCAGGCTCGGACAGTTGTGTTCGCCAAAGTAAGTATTATATATGCCCTAACTTTCTCTATTTATATTACATTGTTTGATGTATTTCTATCAGGTAAGACATTCTCAGAGAGCTAATGAACTGCTTCTTCGTATGTGGGTTCTTCTCATGGATTCAGGGCAGGTGATAACAGCACACTGCAATTGTATGACTGGAAATGGATCATCGTGCTCTCATGTTGCTGCTGTTCTTTTTGCTTTGGAAATTGCTGCTGAAAAGAAGAGGAGCACTACATGCACATCAAAGGAGAATTCCTGGCTTCCTCCGTTTCTTAAAAATGTGGAAGCCTGTGAAATCCGCAATTCGAACTTTAAATCAGCGGACAAACAATTTGAAATTCTGCGAGGATCAGAAGTGGACGTCTAAATCTCAGACAACGAACAATTGGAATTTTATGCAAAGTATATGCCAGATGTAAATGAAATTAATGATTTTCTCAGAAAAGTACAAGTTACAGATCTGGTGTGTGGGGTGTTTTTAGTATCAAGCGATTTCCAAGACCGGTTTGTCACTACTACAACTCTCAATAAAACCGCAGAACATCTTTCTACACAAGAAATCCATCTTTCGACACAACAGACACGGAGACTCCCTAGAGTTCTTCAGTTCTTCAACAAGAATAAAGAGAATTTGAGTTTCCCAGAACTGTTGAAAGTGTGCGAAGAACTTTTCAAAAATATGTGTACAACTCAAGCAGAAGCAGATGCCCGCCTCCTCCTAAAGATCCATGGTTTTGTTACACTGATTTTCAATCACAGACGGTAAACCATATAAATTAACGGAGTTACCATCCTTTCCGTATGTTGCCGAGCAACCAACAATGACACAAATTACCATCTTAATAAGATCGCCGCCTACTTGAAACGTTTAATTATAAAAAGCAATGAAAACGTCTTTACGGAGCTCTATATTTATATCTGACAATCTGACAACCAGCCCCCTGCAACTCACACGTATTCCCATTAGATATCTGTGACCACGCTTTGTCGCTAGTCGTACTAGTCCGCTACGTGGCGCCCTATCGCTGGCCCTGTGTTGGCTGCTGCTGGCTGCTGGCTGTTGGTTGCGCTGGCTCATATAAAATTCGTTCGAACATTTACTGGACTATTTCTATTACTTCATAAAATTCCTTATCCCTACATATTTATTACAAAATGGAATAATGCTTCATTGCACTCAAGCCCCTTCATTCACACCTCATTCGCCCGCTTTCAGCCGGGCCTGCCGGACCAGCGACACTGCGCCACCACGCGGTTGGCGACAACGGTTTGGCCAGCCCCCTGCAACTCTACGTTTCGGATGGCCACACCGATGTCGCCAACCGCGTGGTGGCACCAGCGTAGCTGGCCCGGCTGAATGCGGGCGAATGAGGTGTGAATGAAGGGACTTGAGTGCAATGAAGCATTATTCCATTTTGTAATAAGTATGTAGGGATAAGGAGTTTTATGAAGTAATAAAAATAGTCCAGTAAATGTTCGAACGAATTTTATATTTCACGATAAAAATTTTTAGTTTTATTACACCCATAAATAACGTAAAACAACTACAAAACGATTTTTACTTTCATTCATTTTTTTTATAATTTTTTTTAAGATACTGTCCATTTGGACGCTCTCTTTGTATATTGGTTTTTTTTCTCTTCCTCTGAGTTAATTCGATTACAATACTGTTGCATTCTCCTCATTATAAAGTATCTAATAATGTGATATAATATATCAGTGGCATGCGTCTCGCAAGGAAATGATAATTTATCTAATTTTAAAACACCATCCAAAATTGCTTCAAATACATAATTTTCATTTCGATGGACAAGAAAACGGTTGTCGAGATATAAAATGAATTTAAAAAGGTGTGTATTAGGGTGATAGAAAAGCACGTCTTTGTACCATTGAGAAAAAGCAGCTTCCGGTAGAATAGCTTGGTTAGACGGATTTACAAGAGCATTTTTACATTCAACACACTTAACAGTATTTAAAACATGCTTTAATAAATCAGCCGTTAAGCAATATAGAATGCAGTTAGACACATCTGGCCAGCTGTAGTCATGCTCAGTCATATTTTCCATGCTCCAATCTTCATTTGTTACCAAAGCATCAAGTTTAGCTTTTATCTCCTTCTTAGCATCAGCAGAATTGTTATTACTAAAAATAGATTTAATATCGCCAAGTGTTAAAAGTGCTTCTTGACTATGCCCTGATTCAACCAAACAATTCCCTGTTCTTGGAGCCTTTAGAGCAGTAAACGTGCAGAGAATTTTGTAGATATGCAGAAAAGTTGGTGCAGAAGGATGATCGTTTGAACCACCTGCTTGTCTAACACTTCCAAAAAATTTCTAAAGATGAAAATGAAAAAAACCAACGTCGTAAATAGATTTTGGAAAATTAAAAATATTCTAGGACAGTTTATCACTCACCATTAGTAATTCACGAATTATTTTGGAATAATAGATGAGATAGAGTAAATTGCTGCATGCACAAAAAAAGAAGCAAAATATACCAAAAATCAACGCAATAGGAAATTGTAATGATAAGATCGATAAATATATAATTAACTTAGTAAATACTGACACAGTACTTTAAAGCATATATTGCAAAGTGTAATTAATTTCCTCTTACGTGATTGAATATGATTCGGGAAACTGTAATGCAAGTAATGGCAAACCTTGAGAGCGTCTTGATTTATCCTCCCTGTAAGGACAGAAGGGAAATCAGATGGGTGTTTTTCAGTTAGATAATCAATAATGCCTAACGTGCCTAAATTAATATGAGTACTTGCCTTCGCGATGACTTGACCGTTTTTATTTGTGACCATTTTGTGAGTAATGATTTCCTCCTCTAGAAAATGATTGTGACAAACACGATCGCCTGATTTTAAATCAGGTATTTTTGTGGCAATTCTCCATGCTTGGAGAATCTCCGAGTCTTTTGGTGCCGTAAAAAAAGGTCCTTTATCAGTAGGATTTGAATCGTAGCCAACCGTACATCCTAGCACTTTACACCTCGGCATCGTTACAATTTTTTAAATACAAGTAACATAAGTTTTTACCATAAAAAAAACGTTTTGACACTTCACATCTGTTATATCCTCGTGAACGCTTTCGCTGATTGCAATAAAAACATTTCATTAGGTTAGAATGACAGGGCGGACAGGGCCAGCGTGTAGAGCGCCACGTAGCGGATTAGTTACGGCTGGCGACAAAGCGTGGTCAAAGTAAGTTGCAGGGGGCTGGGTTTGGCCATGCGAAACGCAGAGTTGCAGGAGGCTGCTGACAACTATTTCTACAACATGGCCGCCGTTCGCATTTCCACAGAGTACGCAGTGGATATAGAATACTCCGTGACGTCACGCCGATATCGGCTATCGACCCTATTTCATTCCTTCGACAAGATATCTGCGACGGACCCCCACCCAATTTTTTTACAGCCAATCGGAGTGACTTGTCGTATACGACAATCCGACTTGTCGGGCTAGGCAAGTATCTCTAGTGGCGCCACGAGGTGGTCGCAGTTCGTAACTCTGGGGTGATAAGTGACCAATCAGGATCAAGTATTCCGTTGTGGTGGGTTACAGACAACGGAATACTTGATCCCGACTGGTCACTTATCACCCCAAAGCTTCGCGGACTATCCACGAGGTCGCGCGCGCGTCAATAATTTGAGATACTTGCCTAGTCTAAAGGCCCCTGTACACGTTGGGCCAATGCGTTGGGCCAACGTGTACAGGGCCACTTGGCGTAAATTTGTCGTTGGCGGCCAGCGTTGGCCGGCGAGCCGAATGTTGTCGGTTTTTCGTCCACACATCAAAGGATCTTGGCGCAATATGGCGTCTGCGAGCTGTCAGTTCGGTTCACGCGTGATTTTTTGGTTAAGTACTATCACGATATCGATTCATCTACGAAAATTTTGAAAATTTTTTCAGACGTACATCTCGACAAAATAAAACATGATTGTTAGTGAAAAAAAACGTTGTACCGTCGGAAAATAAAGATATTAAATTTTAAAACTGTGCATTTCTCCCATTTAACCTCATGTAAATGGGCATGCTTTGAAGTATTTTTCACATTTTGAAACTAAAACATCCACCGATTTATTAACAAAATTCAGACACATAGTTCTATATTCATAAAAAAAATATAACAAAATGGGCAAGACATCGTTCAATATTCATACAGAAATTTTTAAAAATGGGCATAATCTTGCCCATTTTTTTACTTTTTTATGAATGTAGAACTATGTGTGCATTTTTTCAATAAATCGGTGGATGTTTTATAGCTTCAAAATGTAAAAAATACTTCAAAGCATGCCCATTTATATGAGATTAAATGGGAGAAATGTAAATCTTTAAAATTTAATATCTTTCTTTTTCCGACAGTACATTGTTTTTTTTCACTAACAAAAATGCTTTATTTTGTCGATATCTCTATATGAAAAAAATTTCATAATTTCCGTAGATGAATCGATATCGTGATAATACTACCTTAAGAACCATCGGCGTTGACGTATTATTAATATTTGATTATTAGTTATTGATCGATTTTTACATGGAATTTACATGACATTCTGAAAGGATTCGTGAATTCTGATTGGGGATGTAGTGATGGAAATAATACGAAGAGTACTACTGAATATTTATTTCAATTATATGAACAATGCACAATATGTTGAAATACTAAGAAACAAGCCTCAGCTACAGCTTCTTCAACTGAAGCAGAATATACATATGTCTTTATTCGAGGGTGTAAAAAAAGCATTGTGGTTAAAATAATTTGCAGCCTGTGTAAATATTAATATTTCGGAACCTATATAGTAATTTACGAGGATGAGAATGGTTGTATAAGCATTGCAAATAATCCAGCAAGCCATAAAACATCACATCACGTTAATATAAAGTACCATTTTTCTAGGGGACGGGTACAGAAAAATGTAATGAAGCTTACATTAGTGCAGGTAACCAATTGGCAGATGTACTTACAAAGTCATTACCAACAGCCCAAAACGCAGAGCTAAGGACAAGAATGGGCTTTAATTAATACCTGATAATATTTTTAATGTATGTAATAAGATATAAGTGGCAGGATTGATTAGGTTTCACTGGGTTTCCTTATCCTTGCAAGAAATGTTGAGCCATGTAGATTCCCAGATAGCGTAAGGAAGGTGTATATCAGTAAAGTTTAATTACATTAATTTTTGAGGGGGCCTGTTGGTATATTTGATGAAAGGTGTTATAAAAATCAATCCTTGTCACCTCTTATATGTATACATTCATTTATTATCTGGAAGATACTAGGTTTAAGTGTCTTTCCGACGCTTGGCCCTACTTTGGATGTGTGGTTTGCGAGGGGTCAAATTACAGTGTCTGCTTCTTAACAGAGATCTTTTTGAATAAGTATTAGTTACAAGTGGTCCAGAGGACCAAGACCTTTTTCGCTTTGTGCCTCAGTCTAGAGGAGGCAGTGAAAGTGATGAGATAGAAAGACAGATATTTGCTGTACTTGTAATAATAGTAATCAAATCACCCATATCTCAATAAGAAGCTACGATGGCGGCATGGAGTAGTGATGAAACTTTGAAGTTTATAGATTTGTATCAAAATGAACCAATAATATGGAATCCTAGACATCAACAACACAAAAATAAGAACAAAGTAAGTTACCTTTATATCTCTGATATCAATGATGATGGCTGAACGGATTGAATGAAATGTTGGACAATTAAAGTTTTGGTCGATCAGAAAGAAAAGAAATGTTATAATTTTGATAAATATTTTTTGTTTCAGAGTAATGATGCTTGGAATCGTATAGCTGATAAGTTGCATGTACCTGTGAGTGAATGGAAAAAGAAAAAAGAGTCGCTAATGGCTACATTCAGATTGCATCACAGGAAGAAAATGCAGTCGATAAAGTCAGGCATGGGTGAAGATGAACTGTACAATCCTATTTGGCCATTCTACGAGCCTCTATATAACTTTTTGAAGGACGTGTATGAATGCTGCAGTGTAATTAACACCGAAGATAATAGTGTAAGTAAAATGACATTTCAGGAGCAACTTATCAAAACACATTATGTCCTTCTAGTGTATATACTAATATATAGTAATACTTTGGGCATACATCTGCCCAGTTCAGGATCTTTAAAAGACACACCCCTAGAACCCACGAAAAAGCCTCTATTTTATCGTTAGATAATTACACTTTGTGTGAAATAAAAATGAGGAGTTACTTATCAAAACACATTATGTCCTCCCAGAGTAATATTTCAATAGAGGCAAAAACTGTTTTCTGCTAAAGGGGTACCCCTTTTAATATTGCACGAAATTCATTGTTTATACCGTGAGGTATAAAACAGAAAACAGTTTTTTGCCTCCATTCAAATATAACTCTGGGAGGACATAATGCGTTTTGATAAGTTGCTCCTCATTTATATTTTATAGACAGTTTAATTATCTAACGATTTCTATAAAAATAATTCATAAAATCCAGTCGTATTTCGGTCGCATTACGCGGTGGTCTACGCGGTAAACGTGATAATGGCAAAAAAGCGGTATCTCTATTATTTCTCCATGAACCTGGCCGTACTAGTTCTCCGTTAACATAAGTGTCAAATGAACCTGAGGGTGTATAAGTATTCCGCGAAGAGTTACTATGTCTCAAAAAATTATGTAGATAAAGGCATGTCATCGAAACAATAGAGGCTTTCGTGGGTTCTAGGGGTATGTGTCTTTTAAAGATCCCGAATTTGGCAGAAAGTATGCCGAAAGTATTTTCGACTTTTACTCGAGAACGAGACAATTGTTGGTTAAATATTCTTTCCGGGGACCCTAATGCGTAATGACCAGGAAAAGGTTTCATGATATTGTTACTGAGGGCGAATGCACCATCCCCTAAAAAAACGTAGGGCATATCATTATCGCTACCCGGAAGTGGACTAGGAAGGGGTAAATTCAAACTGTTCGACGACAGTTTTTTACATAGAATACTTTGGTTAAATACTTCGCCATCACTTATCCGCCCTTGAGAGCCTATATCGGCAAACATGAAACAATAATTACTATCCACTACTGCCAGTAGAACGATGCTGAAGCTCCCTTTGTAGTTAAAGTATTCCGATCCCGAGTGTAAAGGTGACTGTATAGTGATGTGCTTGCCATCTAGAGCGCCGAGGCAGTGGGGGAAGCTGAATCCTTCTGATTTGGAAATCCATCCGTCTGTAGTTTGAGGCATCTGAAATGAGATGAAATAAGCATTACGTTTCTTTTTTCTGTTATAGTCCTCGTCATCGACACCTAGTGAACAGGGAACAGGCAGAGATATGGAGTCAAACTCTCCCGCAGCTGGGACGAGCATCAACTTCGAAGCTAACAATTCAAGAGTTCCGGTTGTTAAGCGCCGTTCGAAAAACCCGCCAGAATTAGCAGAGGTCGAGAAAGAAATGTCAAATGCTTTTAGCACATTGAACCGAGTACTTCATAGAAGTACTGAAGTAGGAGATGATGATTGTGAATTATACGGCAAACTTCTGGCAACGAGATTGAGGAAATTTTCCGAGAGTGAAAGAGAAGATATTATGTTAGATATAGATAAAATGTTAGTAAGCAGACGTCGAAACAAACAAAATACTCATACTAATTCATACATTTATACCACTCGTTCACTCTCCTCACAAAGTTCATGCCAATCTGAATGGTCACACTCATCTCCTTCACCGCACAAGCGACCTCTATCACCAGACGCAATCCCTCATCAACCACTCACTCAACGGGTTAAAATACTTTCCCAGGAAATTTTACCTCCCCAAACCATAAAACTAGCACCATCACACATACAGCCAGAATCTCATGTCCATGTTACAATTCCAGAAGTGTCAACACAATCGATATCTGATCATACATACAATTCTGTACGATATCAGTCACCGAAATTTAAAAATATTATATATGAGGCATATGAAAATGCATGAAAAACAGAAACTAAAAGTCCATGTATTAATCAAAATAATAGCGAGACACCCAGCGTGACGGATTCTGCTTCCGGTGCCTTTTGTAAAATGTCATTTTTCAAGGTACTATCCAATGAACAAGTAATTCTCATGCTTTCTTTAACTACAGCGGCATTTATCCTGACTAATTAAAGCATTAAAATTGATTGATCATTGCTTAGTACGTTTGAAACTAACATTTTGCAAAAGTCACCAGAAGCAGAATCCGTGATGCTGGGTGTACATATCTATCTATGGTAAAATTAAAACTTTTAAAACTTTAAACTTAATTACTGAGTTAATATAACCACTTCGTATTGTAATTAGATTGATAAGTACCATTAAAGTGTGTGTATCTGTTAATAAATGATTGCTTTACAGGTAATATGAAAACTTTTACTTACCTTAATCGTATGTTTCAGAACTTCATTGAGTGCCAAACAGACTTCAATTATTATGCGTGAGATAAGTGGACTTGATATTTTAAACAGATAGTGTAAACTTCTGAAACTGTCCCCAGTTGCTAAAAATCTTAACGTCAATGCGAGTCGTATTTTAACTGGTATAGCTTCCCTCCAGACAATACCTTGTTTTGAAACCTTTGGAGAAATTTGTTGTACAAGATGCTCAAAATCGGCATGTGACATCCGAATGAAGTTATCGAACTCCCCAGATGGTTCAGCAAGAAGCTCAGCAAGTTGGTTGTTCATGGTCTCCCTAAAGATGCAGAAACAATGCATGAGATACATTGTATATACTTCTGTATTTACGAATCACTTACATATCGACTCATTCAACGAAGACTGTAGTAACTCCAAAAACAACGAATACTGTCGTAACTCAAGATACGATAGTTTCCGACGGAAGATGTTCATAAATCCGAAATATTATTAAACGTACATGGTTCTGTTATTTGCCTACATTACTATTTTGTGAGATACGACTCTTGTCTGGGGAAGATAACATTATGTTTTACTGTTCTGTACTTGTAACTCAAAAAATACAAAATTGGAGTTACTACAGTCTTTGTTGGACGAGTCGATATGTGAGGTGCCTAGATGCAAACCCAGATATTTCCGTTATAAGTGAAACAGAGGAAATCGCGGAAAACTTTCATTTTTGCAATGGTCAATTTCTCTATTAACGTTAATACATAGAGGGTTAAAGAATGTGAAATTTGTTAGTGTTCCCTTGAAAACCGTAGATTTCTTTCGAAATTTAGAGCCATTATCATAAAAATAAGTTGAATACCATCTGGGTTTGAAAGTAAGAATGTAAAATATCTGAATTTGAATTTTGCTTATCTAAGAAAGACATGAATATATCTGCTGTTGAAAGTAACAATGTTATAAATAACTCTTTTTCAATTTCGCTTGTCTAATAATTTGCTATTAGCGTTATGTATAGACCTATTTTGACAGGTACTTTGCAATAATAAGTAAAGGTTTTTGTAATCAAGTACTTTGTTTATGTTACAATAAAAATAAAATACGTAAAACAAATCTATTATTGTCCTCTTCAGGCTCATAAATAATTACTATTCTCATTAAATGATTATGAATAAATTTAACACACCGGTGAAAACCGAACTTGTTAATAAAAACAATACTGATTCCTGGTTTAGGCCGGCGTTACACTATACAATATCTGTGACAAAGATCTTTTATCATATCTTGTACAAAATTTGTTTCGTACAATCTTTTTAATTTAATTGAAATAGACTTTTATTCGGTATAAATATAAGTGTCTATTTACGTCAAAAAATTTTTTCTATTACGTCCTTCTTTAACTATACCTATTCCCTCGGAATACTTCATTATGGCGAAAGAAGTGTTTCTTTGAGCTAAGCAAATATTTATTTGCTATTACAATATTTTTGTTTGAATGAAAGAGACGTTCGAATAATTCATATATATTTACTTGGCCCAACAAAATATTTTTTCCGCTGTAATCAATTATTAACTGCTTCATGTAATATTATGAGACGACGCGGTGTCGCACCTCTTTTAATCCGTCAGCACTCGCGCTATGAGCATTTCTCTCACGCAAATTTTCACGGTATAGGAACAACATTTTTCTTTCGAATTTGACTGAATCCTTTTGTTTTTAATTTACACTAAAAGAAACAGGAATAGTTGTTTAAGGATAAAAAACATTCTCGAAACATTTGGATGATTTTTGTAAAAGTTTCTTATACCGTGAAAATTAGCGTGAGAGAAATGCTCATAGCACGAGTGCTGACGCGTTAAGTGGAGTAAAGAAAGAAACCAGACATCGACGGTCCAGGTCACGATCCCCATATGCCCTAACTTGGGAAAAGGGTCGAGATGCATCGCGCTTGCCGAAACACAACTACTACAGGTTTTATAAAATGTAGCAGTTTCCTATACTTTTATAAAAGAACTTTTATAGCAGAAATGTTTTATAAAATGTGATATTACACAGTCAAATTTTTCGTCAAATATATTTTATAAAAGATCTTTGTCAAAAAGATCTTTTATAGTGTCATGCCGGCCTTAGTAACGACTTCACTGGAAAGCGGATATAACCGATTTTGATTATTGCGTATGACAAGCGTATGGAAAATATCTGATTTTGTACAGGGTCTTAGGTTCGTTCCAACTAACATGAGAACTGGTTCTGAACTCGGCGGAGTGTGCGCAGTCTGACTTAGCCGTTCCAACAAACACAGAACTGGTTCTGGAACGATTCCAAAGAGCGTTCCAACTAAACTGCGAACTGTAACAACGGTTCTAGAACGGTAATTCCAGTCCCTAGTTCTGAGTTGGGACGATTTTCTAGCCCACGCGTAGTAAGGCGCGAGACGCGCTCTATTTGAATCGGTGAGTCCAAGAACAGTACAAATGCATAAAGATAGTTTCGAGAAAAAATGAAAAAACATAATAACTTCACAATAAGTTAATGGCCATGATATAAAAGTTGTGATAACTTTTCAGGTAAATGATAATTGAAAATAAAAAATCCGAAAAAATCACTCCCCTCCAAGTTATAGAAGGAAAAAATGTATGCACTTGTACTCTTTTTGGACTCATATTTCTTTTTCTGCTTTTTTGAATGTTTGTGCATGATAAGCTCTTGAAAACTGTAATGTTTTTTACGTTTCAACAATTAGTTGAACTCACACATCGGCTTAGGATAACCCGTGATTTTCCGCAAAATGTATACAAAAGGTGGACAAGCCTCCCAGTGCTGTGTGCGATCCTGTGTTCCAACACATCCCATGAATTCAGTTCTAGAACGCATCTGACTGGCGCATGCGCATTAAATAATTCTTAACTAGTTCCAGGACGGTTCTAGAACTGTCCTAAAATGCTTGTTGGAACGAACCTATTAATGATTACAGACCACGTGACAAGCCACGTGACCTATGCGCTATGCGCGCATTGGTTGAGAGCTCGGACTAGTACAATTGTGCAATGCTGGTTGGATATGCGCGTAGGTCACGTGGTCTGTAATCATTTACCGCGAAAATTTGAAAATTGGATATGTTTGGTTTTGCATCTAAGCGCCTCATGTAATCAACTAATCACTATTTCTGCCATTTATTAGAATCAATAGTATCCTACATGCATGCATACATACAATCACGCCTCTTTCCCGTATGGGTAGGCAGAGACCACAAATTTACATGTTATGATCCTGACACACCTCTTTTGCTCCATTCACTCTATTATAATAATTCATATTATCCTATAAAAGTTAACATACAAACTGGATGTATTTTTGTAATTCACCTTGTTCTGTTTCGATGAATACTCAGCATCCACCATCTCCTTTTGCGCCATTTGTTTTGAATCACTCTTCTTTGGTGCACAATTCTATAATACTTGAAAGCGCTGTACAAATAAATTGCCGCAGCTGCGATTGTCTCCACATCCATCCTCCTCAAATGGCCAATGCAGAATGAGCAACGCCAACGTGTGAACGGTATCCTTGGCCCAACGTGTACAGGGGGCTAATGCCTGAATTATGAAGAAGACCAGGGCCCCTATTCTCGAATATCGTGCGAGAATTGTCGTACACGAGATTTCTCGAACGCTAAATATCGTATACGACTTCGGAAACCTATTCTCGAGAACGTACGACTTGAGAGTCGTATACGAAAGCCGTACGACAATTTGAAGCAAAGTTGCCAGATTTACTGTTGTAGAATTAACCAATAAACGGAGAGTTTCATTGGAAATCTTGGATTTTCAAATGATAGTAGCGGGTAAAGATGCTTCCCAGTGCCCTGCGAAATCGCACCGAGGCATACGCATGCATGCCAAATGTGGGCAAAATGTGCACTCTTCGGAGAGCCGACGTCGCTTTTTCGCGGGTGGGCAATTACGCTTACCTGAAGGCCAGGTAAATTGCAAATCGAAATTCCCGACTAAGTTATAGACAATAGCCTTGTTCGCAGAGCAGTCATAAACCGCAAACTGCGCATGCGCCGATCAGTGGCCAACGGTTTGTGACTGCTCTGCGAACAAAGCTAATAAGTTTTTCAGTCTTGCAGTTAAGTCTGAATAGTCGCGGTAAACAGACACGCAATTTTGGTCAAGGTTTTGCCTTCTCTTCGTGAAGTTTTTGCTTTAATTGTTACGTGCTATTTTTACATTATGGAGAAAGTAAAGTGTGGTTATATGAGCAGTGAACAGAAACGTTTATTGGTTGACTTTTTAAAAGAAAATTCAAAATATGCTTCATTAAATTCTGGAAAATTCTCAAGTAATTTTACCGCAAAAGATGCTCAAAGGCTGTGGAACGAAATTGCAGAAGAACTGAACAAGTTAGTTGGAGCAACCAAGGACTGGAAGCAGTGGAGGAAGGTAAGAATATGTACATATGATTTTCTACCATTTACATATTTCTTGAAACATCTTAAATATTTTCAGAAGTAGTGTAACGAAGTTTGGAAAAAGTCTAGGAATTTAAAAAAAATTGTACACATTTCCTATAATAGAATCTGAAATTGTTTAATTCATTCCAAACTTGGCAGGATATCAAAGCCAGTACGAAAGTAAAGAGCAGCCGAATTAAAAAATATCGACAGGAAACTGGAGGAGGACCTCCGCCAGCGGAGAATTTCACTGATTTAGAAGAAAACGTGATAGCATTAATGGGTCCCACAACAATCCATGGCCATGAAGAGATCGATGAAACAGATATTGCATTTGTAAGTATTTAATAGTATAGAAGTATAGAAAATTGTTCATTAATTTTAATAATTGTTTCGGAAATCTGTTACAATGCATTGTTGCATGCAACTGAAATATTACTCACGTTTTAGAATCACATCTTAACAAATTTTTAATATTTCTTTCATTTGTAGTCTTCCTATGGTATGGAGTACCTTGATCAGGACACTGAGCAACTGCATGATTATATAAAAACTACTACTGTAGTCGATGATATGCCATCGTCTTCTCATGAATGTCAACCCGCTACTTTGAAGTCATCCCTATCTACCAATCAGACGAAAACTTTAAATTACGAGACGCCATCAAATTCCAAGGGATTTGTAAACAAAGATAAGGGTCCGCGAGCGGCAGTAAAAAGGCTTCAAAAGACGGAAGAGCATATGATGAAACTTGCAAGGATTGCAGAAGAAGATTTAAACATCCGAAAACAATACTACAAACAAAAATTACAATTATTAAAAAGAAAAGTTGATACTCAAGATGAAATGAAGATTATTCTCGGAAATATTTATAGTGTATTGTTACAGAAACATAAATAAACTAAGAAATAATGTAATTATACATGTATACACTTCTGGTTATATGTGGAATATATGCATATAAAGTATTTATATTTCCCTATAAAAAATTATCGATTAGGTGGATAAATACCGAGTAAGGTCGTATGAGTCTCCGTATTGAAATGAATACCGTTCTATACGGTTCTAATATGTTTTCTGTCGTGCCCGATTAAACCCGTACCAGCAATATACCCGAATACGGGTTTAAGACGAAAACGACAGAAAACGTGTTAGAGTCGTATAGAACCATATTCATTTCCAATACGGAGACTTATATGGTCTTATCAGGCACTTATCTCCCAATATGACTGTCATGTAATTAACGTTATTAAAAATATGTTTCAACAATATTACGTCGTAGACGCTCTCCAGCCACAAGTTCGGGATTTCTACGATTACGCCTTCCTTCGTCTTGCATTTCTAATCCATCGTAATTATGGTATATCCCAAAATCCAAATTTGCGTCTTAAGGCTCCGGTGCTGGCTCTGGCACACCGTTGTTGATGCAAATGTTGTGCAACACCACACAGGCTTTTGCTATTTTGCAGCAATAATCGGGTGCATAATGTAGCACTCGATGTTTTAATAAACATCTAAACCGAGTCTTCAGTATTCCGTTGCAACGCTCAATCAACGAGCGAATACTGCGATGACTCCGATTATAGGCATCCTCACGACTTCCTGGCGCTGCATCGATAATTGGTGTTAGAAGCCATGGTCGTAACGCATAACCTGAATCTCCTAGAAGGATTATTTGTATTATATTATAATAGTTTTGGAGCAACTGGAAACATTTTTACTATATAACATGTATAGTACCTAGCAAAAAAAGTGTATGTCCACGATTATGTAACTGCCGCATAAAGGGTAGTGCATTGCAATTATTCCAGATATAACTGTCATGCGTTCCACCTGGATATGTTGCATTCATGTGAAAAATTCGCAGATTTGAATCACAAATCTGAAAAGTAATTATACATTAAAAATACCGGATAATTGGAAAATACTTTAAAGAAGTTCAATAATTTAGAGAAATTGCAATTTATAAATTTAAGCGACAATGAAACAAAAATTTCTTACCAGTTGAACATTTATTGAATGATAACCTTTCCTGTTTATATAAATGTGTTCTGGATAAACAGGATCATTAACGTGAGGTGGAAAAATTGCAATGTGGGTGCAGTCCACGCATCCCACGATACCGGGAAATTGGTACTTGTTCCAAAATCTGAAAACGTTAATATTGTTAAAAACTTCTTAAGGTAATACTTATGTTGCCTATAGTAGTTTAAAAATTAATTTAACTTAATTAGGTAATTATCAGGCCAAACAACTTAACAACAATCACTTCATATCTGACGTTTCGGTTCCTCTTCGAACCCTCTTCAGAGAGGTAATGACCCACAGATGCTTGATTTCTCTATTTATATCTCTAACAACCGTTATCCCCTCCTTTCCCTATTTATATTACTTTCCTCTTCTCAACCACCTAATAATATTTACTGATAACACTGTCATCTTAATAATGTCAAATTTGAAAGTATTGTTAATAACCCATGAACCAATCTCTATGATCAATATTATTGTTACATTTAAATTTAAATTTTTATATTGATTGATAAATTTGATGAAGTTCTATCTAGTGAAAACACTATCAATTTTAATATTTATATTGTCTTTAATTATGTTAATATAAAAACTTTCTAATGTCTTTCTTTTAGCCCAATGTTTTTCTCGTGATAAAATTTTGTTAAAAACAATATCATACAGAGATATTTTATTCTTCAACATACCCATCTCGAATGAAATTTAATTCCTCCAAATTTTGTGTAAATCGTACATGTTCATTAAAGATTTGCGGCTCATTTAAAATATTTACAACACATTTTATACAACGACTAACTGATGACTGACTAATCGCCGAATATATTACTTGACCAATATCCATCTGATAACTACCAGATCCAAGAAACCGAAGTGCCGTCAAAACCTATAAATTGCAAGAGTCAGCATTTTGTTAAATATCGTTAATTCATGATTTTATTCAATCAATATTTCTACCTTTACTGTTGAATCTAGTGCAGAGGTTCTATGTTGAACTCCATCACGATCTTCGACAAGATTAATTAAATTTTCTACAGATGGTTTATTTAATCTGTATAATTTTACAAAATCCCGTTCTGCCAAATCAAACGCATCAAGTCGATCGTGAAATTGACGTCCAGGTCCTTCCGCATTTTCCTCGGCTTCTTCCAGCATGCGAACTCCCTCCAAATTTATAAGCTCTCGAATAAAATTCGCCATCCCTGCAATTCTGAAAGATTTGCAATCTGCAGAAATTTTCCAGAAATATTGAAACAACTCACCTGAATATAGCATAATAAGTTTTCCATTTTTGTAACTTACCACTTTTTTATTTTATAATGTTATCACTACACGTATCACTGTATGTATATATACCTAATATCATTACACTATACGTAACTTATAGGTTATAAATAATGTGTACCCGGTTTACGTATAGCTTCTCATTCCTTTTACCCCAGTCTCGTATACGACTTTCGAATCTCGCATACCGCGACCCACTCGTCGTAAAGCGTTCGAGAATTCTCGTATACGTGTCGTATGCGATATTTCGAGAATACCGTTTTTAACGAACCGCTCGAGAATCCAGTAACTTTACTTGATTTTCGTATACGACAAAATTCGAGAATAGGGCCCCAGCCCGGCACGCAACACTACTGGCACTCCAGCGACATCTAACCAAGAACTACGCGTGATCCGATCGGCTCAGCGGCAGCTGCGATTTCGGCAAAAAATAAGGTTATGTTTTTCGTAACGCGACGTTTAAAGTTATAATAGCTAGTTGCAAAATGTCGTTAATTCTGCGCAATGTGCTTGGTAAAATGCATGCCGCTTGTTGCTCTCGCGTTTCACAGTTAAGTACCGCTGTCGAAAACGAAACGAAAGACCTACGAATCGTGCCTATGATCTCCACGAGAAGCTACATCGAGGAGCAGAAGCTCTATCGAAAGCCCCGTCAGGTTTGGCTGGAAAATTTGGACACCCTTGAGGAGAAAAAATTGGGTTTGGTCACTCTACATCCGGACATCTTCGGAGCTCAGGCGAGAATCGATATTTTGCATCAAAATGTCAGATGGCAACGTATGTATCGTTTTGTGGTAAGTGGAATCCAATTTTCTGCTTCTTTATTCATCCCGAATACGGGTAACATGGAAAACAAAGGACCAGAGAAATTTAATTTAGACGCAGTTCAGAATTGTTGTTCGATCCATTTCTATTTACTAGAAAAATGTACACGAACATAAAATTTCAGTGCTACGAGCATGCAAAAACGCGTGCAGAAATGAGGGGTGGTGGTCGCAAACCATGGCCACAAAAAGGATTAGGAAAGGCGCGTCATGGAAGTATTCGATCACCGCTATGGAAGGGAGGTGGCATCGCTCATGGTCCCCGTGCTCCGAAACCGCATTTCTATATGTTGCCCTATTTCTCACGCGTGCTGGGTCTGACTTCTGCTCTGTCCGTGAAATTGGCTCAGGATGATCTGCATTTAGTGAACAATCTTGAGATACCGACCGATGATTCCAATTACATTCAAGACTTGGTCGAAAAAAGAAATTGGGGGCCCTCTGTGTTATTCGTCGATAGTGAAGATATCATGCCAAAAAATCTGACACTGGCCACAGACAACATCAAACATATAAATCTAATGCCATCTTACGGTAAATTTGAAAATATTTCAATAGTCATCATGCTAGCAGATGGTGATTCGATTGCTTACAATCTTTCTTTTAAAGATGTCCATGCAATTAAAGTTTCCAGTTAGAGTGTTACCATTTTCAATACAGTAATACAAAAATTCAGCTTCTAAATATTTTATTGAACTGCGCTTAATCAAATTTAACTTTCATGATTTATTGACATTACCACAAACTTTCTTCCTTTTTTCGATGCTAGTAAGAAGCTGTTCCAGAGTTTCAAACAATATTTCACTTAGTTTTATGACAAACGGTAGAGCTAACGTATTACTAATTAATAAAATTGTGATTTATTTGCAGGACTGAACGTTTATAGCATGTTGAAGCACGACACTTTAGTCCTTACCGAACGTGGTGCGCGCGTTATCGAGGAGAAAATTTTGTTCAATTTAAACAGAATGCATACCATAGAAGTCACGCGTAAATTCAAGGTTAATCAACGTTAAAATAGCTTTTGGTATACGATATAGGTATATATATAGGATCATAGAAAAAATAAAACTTCAATTACTCAAAACTTTTCTTTGTTATTTACATCTGTACCCTCTCTCTTTCATGCACTTCATTTGTATTAACAATTAAGTCATTAATAAATAATTCATCACTTGTCACTCTTTGCAATTATAATGTTCAGGCTTGTGGTGCTTGTAGTGCACACTATTGCGTAATTTTCGGATTGCTCATTTATTCAAGAAATGGCACTAGGTTTAAAACTTGGAGCAGCTAAATGCCTTTTAAAACAAATTCGAATTTCCCTGCGTTCATTTCACTTTACTATAGTTATAATTACATTGAGTAATGTTATCTCTTCTTTATGGCCATCAAACTTGCAGATTTTGTAAGAACGGGCTGAAAGGTCAAAATACGTCCAAAACAACGAAACATGATTATATGTACTTTCTTTTTCCATCAAGATTAAAGGGGTTTAATCATATTTACAAACGTACCCGTGGGTGAGGATCCATTCCCACCATTTTCTCGCGCACTGCCCATTGAACCTGCGCATAGCGTTCTTCTCCTGGAAACGACACGTGCTTCCATTCCTCTTGGTACTTTTGATATAGTGCAACGGGATCGGTTTTTCTAATTGTCAAAGATTTTTCTGCTTTTGGATTTAATCGCCATGGTCTTATAACTGAAAAGATATGATAACTTTAAAAGGTAAGATCCACTGTTTCCATTTGCTTCCACTTGGTAAATTAATTTAGAGAAATATGTAAAAGAATCTGCGAATTTTCAAATCCGGACTTTTAGAAGAATGAGATATCTAAATTCTCTCTAAAAGAAACAAAAGTGCACGTCGTTTTCAAACTAAAGTACGAAAGAACTTCGTCACTTTGATCGGTTGCTAAAAACACAACCATCTAGTCCTGCTAATGTATATATTATGTATAGTTGAAAAATGACAATTATTAATCTTACAGGACTTTCTCGACTGAGTAGAAGCTCCCAAAAACGGCCAACTGGGTGAGGTATCGCCAATCGATGCGGATGCCACACTTTTCGTTCGCAATCTGTGAGTTTCCGCTGTTTCGAGATTTGGAACGCTTGCGCATCTTCGTTCATCTCGAAGAAGTTCTTTAACGGAGCGATCCGCGGTCGCGCATTTTTGCACGATTCGATCTGCGGACAGATCAGCTTCATCAGACTTGTGCCGACTCCTGGAGCATTTCACCCTTTGCTGGGTTTCTGCGATCGAATTGGAAGAATCTCCGTTTGGTTCGTTTGAATACCTGTAGTCGCTTTCAATAAAATTGGGCCGAGTACGTTGCTTTGTTCCTTTCAAAGGAGAACATCTCGAACTCGTACTCGCTCCGTGTTGATTTTCCTTGTCTTCGGTGGTGTATCGAACTAAAGATTCTTCTTGATAAGACAAAGATTCTACAGATGTAGTACTATCCACAAGTTAGCGCGCATTTGCGTCTATTTCTTTTGCGAGCTGGCGCAATGCTTCTTTGTATAGGGACTGCTGCTTGCTCAAAATATTTGTCTTTATCTCTTCTTTCCATTGCTGACGTTCCTTTATTTTTTGGTGCACCTTCAAGTCTCCCCGATAGCAAAGCGTGGATTTACACGCTAACCGCACGCAGTGCTGCCACGTAGTGGCGTCACTGTGGCCTCACCGTGGCATGATCGCGTGGCGTACACAAACTAAAAGCACCGTGGCTACACAGTGAACACACTGAGTGGTTCACAGCGTAAAGACACAGTGGTTACACTCAGTGCAGTCACGGTGCCTTTTCGACGTGCACACTTCGTAAATTTACCGACCATGAATGTCGGTAAATTCATTGTCTTCACAAAATTTTTAACACGTTCGCTGCCGCCGGCTCCGATCGGAGCCAGTCCAGACTTTGCGCCTGTGCCGCCGGCTCCGATCGGAGACACATTGTCGTGCACATTACATTATTCAGTCTGTTACCGGCACTGAGCGCGATGCAATCAATCTGAAAGTGGCAGCGAATGTGTTAAATTAGAAAATAACAAAATTGATATAATAATAGGTTTGTTCCCAGAAAGCAATTTGTGACTAGTTGCAAATTTTGATCTGCGCATGTGTGCGGTTATAAATTTACAATTCATTGATTTCACACCCCGATAGAAGAATTTTTAAATTAGAAAATAACAAAATTGATATTATAATAATGTTTCAAACAGTGCAAATTGTACTGAATTATTCCATAAATAATGAATGATTAATTATCATAATCGCTACTGTTTTGAAAAAGAAAGTATCAAATTATTTTTAAAAATTTAATGTGAGATATATGTATATAAACCGGCCTTTACACAATGCAACACTGAGATATCTTGGCAAAAATATTTAATTTAAATATTTATTTAAATATTTTTGTCGACATATCTCAGTGTAGCATTGTATAAAGGCCGGTTTTAGCTTACATTTGACATAGTTCGAAATCGGCTTTCGAGTTTATCTCACTAGTCACAGTACTGTTGCTTTCAGGTATCGATATATTATATGTATAACTCTCTTAGGGCCGGTTGTACAACATGCCGATATACTGCCCGATAGAGTTATCCTGCTGACAAGTCAGCTTTTGACGTGTTAAAAGCGGACTTGTCGGCAGGATAACTCTATCGGGCAGTGTATCGGCATGTTGTACAACCGGCCCTTAATCGACTTCCACCACAAAGAGTCGGTAGAATGCGAGAAGCGTTCCCAGTCTCCTAAAGAACGCAGGTTCGAGTCCTGGCCAGGTCGGGTTTGAGCAAAAAAAAACCGACACTAGTAGGCGGATAAGGTAGGCGGGAAATCCTACTTTATCGCCCCCTTTTTGCAAAATTCTACTTTTACCATCGCCGTCGCTGTTTGCCATCTACACAAGCGATATACTCAAACTCTTTCAATTAAATTCGGGCAATAGCACCTACTCGATCGCTTACGCCGATGATCTGATCATCTATGTGGCTGGCGCATACGTCGAACCTATTCGGAAGAAGCTGGAAGAGCTGACGGACAAAGTGAATAACTGCTACGCGACATGGAATCTAAGAATGAACCCTTCCAAATGTGAAACAATACTCTTCCGCAACACAAGGAGCGAGATTACAATGAAAAAAGCCGCCGGCATTCACACCTTCTCAATTAGTACACCTATTCCCGGCACCCCCAACAGGGTGGCAATACCTCACAGGAAAGCCGTTAAATATCTGGGTTTTACCATCGGACAACTGGTTAGAGGCACAGAACACGTTGACATTCAATTGAAGAAAGCGAGGAACGCTTTTCACTCCATGCATGGGCTCTTCGCCAACCGGCTCCTAACGACAAAAGCTAAAGTAATTTGCTATCAAATCTTCGTACGCTCCCTGCTCTCCTATGCAGCGCCGGTATGGTGGAACACGGGCGCGGCACAAATGAAGAAACTCAGATGCTTCGAGAGGACGTGTCTCCGCACAGCACTGGGCAAGCATCGCTCAGAGGAATCCAACTACATCCACAGGACTAGTAACAAGTTGATTTACGACCTGGCGGCCATCAGCAGGATTGACTGCTTCGTCGTTAAACTCACTCGTGATTACATGGCAAATCTGCGCCTAATCCCGAACGCCTTGATCAATGCTTTCGCCACTGCGGATCATGCTCAAGCGCGATACGCAGCGTCGAAAGGTTATATACGGCCGCAAGATTTTATGTATTCGACTCGCGCGGCTACATACAAGACGAAAACGGCGTACCTGTCATTTATCATTGGAGACGAAATAAGGCGAATAAAAGGCTACCGCGAACTCTCGATGCGATGCTCGACGTTAACCAGCACAGATATTCCAAGGCCATCCCGGAGGTGGACCATAACGATTGGACTAGACTCTCCGTCAAGTACTGGTGGCTGAACGACGCGGTTCACATGGACATCCTGGCAGCAAGACGAAAGGCGTCGCGGGGACGCCGCGAAGTCACCAAGACCCGGAGGGTGCGCGCCGGCTGACGCAACTGCTCGTCCGATGCACGAGCAACTTGCACCCACCGGACGCGTACCTGCGACAATTAGTTTTTAGGTTTTTCTAGTTTAAGTCTAGGCTAAGATTAGGCTTAAGGTATGATATCGTTCGCTGTTTTTTTTCTGCACTTTTTTACAGCGCCAAAGTGTCTATATGTCCGCATACACGTTAGCTCTTCATCTGAAACCGGGCTTCCATTCAACTCGATGTTGAATTCGATTGCTTCTTCATGACCGCGCAGTACTATGTATGTACCTACGCTTAATGTTTGCCTATCGAGTGCTGGAGTTGTCCAGCCATGTAGGCCTCTTTCTCTTCTATTCAACGACTGTTTGCCTTCTCCAAAAAGTACGTTTGGGCACCTTGTAAGAAACTGTGATACAAATAAACGTATTTTAAAAAAAAGAAAAAAGTAGAATGCGAGAAGCGTTCCCAGTCTCCTAAAGAACGCAGGTTCGAGTCCTGGCCGGGTCGGGTTTGAGCAAAAAAAAACCGACACTACCGTATGTATCATCTCGAATTAAACATACCCCGATAGCCAGGTGGCTTCACAGTGGTGGCACTGTGGGACCACGCGGTGACTTTGAGAAACATTACAGTGATGTCTTGGTGCGTGCCCACTGTGGCATCACGCAGTGTACAAAGTGGATAAAGTAGGATTTTTTGCAAAAGGATAAAGTAGCATTTTGCAAAAGGATAAAAAGTAGGATTTTGCATGCAGTACCCCGATAGCCAAGCGTGACTTTCACCCAAAAGTCACGCGGTGGCGTCACTGAGTGACGTTACTCTGATGCCACAGTGAGGATCCGGAGTGCGAATTTTTGCCAGAACGGAATACTTGATCCTGATTGGTCTATTCGCTGACGCCGTACGGAACTTTTATTCGCGTCGGACACCGCTGTATGGTGGCGTTTCGTTCTTCCTAAGATGGCCGTCGTTGCGGACCGAATGTCAAGATAACCATGTAACGTAAACAAAGTATTTGTGTAAATACCTAAAAGTAGTTTTAAGAGTGCAAGTGCAATAAACCCAATTCATAAGTGATGAATATCGATATCGAAGATATCTTGTCAGTTCTAGGAGAGTCAAAAATGCCGCTAGTGGAAGGAGAAGCGGTATTGAAAAAGCAGTTTGTATTTTCCTGCTGAATCAAAAAGAGAAACCAAAATACAGTGAAAATCGTCGCTTCTTGCGTACAATCGTCACATGTAACAAGTGCTCCTTACGAAGTTGAAGTGAACATCTTACTAGTAAACAACAATAAAGAAGTAACGTGCAAGTGCAGCTGGGCCAGAGGAAGACGCAAACATGTTTTTGCAACGCTTCTGTACGTAAATCGGTAGGGCAAATAGTACCATGTGTGACGATTGTACGCAAGAAGCGACGATTTTCACTGCATTTTGGTTTCTCTTTTTGATTCCGCAGGAAAATACAAACCCTCTCTGCTTTCAATACCGCTTCTCCTTCCACTAGCGGCATTATTGCACTTGCACTTTTAAAACTACTTTTATTTACTAATTCTTTGTTTATGTTACGTGGTTATGTTGACATTTATTTTCAAAAAGAAAAAGATCAAATTATTTTTAAAAATTTAATGAGAACTTTCGAAAGCAGTCACTGTCATGTCCGGTTTCTATATTATGACCGGAGTGGAGCAACATCGCGCTTGAAGAGTCGGTGGCTCAATTGGTAGAATGCGAAGCATTCCCAGTTTCGAAGCATCTCGTATTCTAAAGATCGCAGGTTCAAATCCCATTAGGGCGTGAAAAAAAAAAGCGACACTACTAGACTGGTGGCAGGCGGCGGCACTGCAGTGAAAAACCTCGGTAAAGTCACTGCATGCAGTTCCCCTTTTGCAAAATCCTACTTTATCCACTTTATCCACCGTGTGCACTGCGTGATGCCACAGTGGTACCCCAGTGGGCACGCACCAAGACATCACTGTGATGTTTCTCAAAGTCACCGCGTGGTCCCACAGTGCCACCACTGTAAAGCCACCTGGCTATCGGGGTAACTTTACCGAGGTTTTTCATTGTGTGCCCGTGCAGTGCCGCCGCCTGGTAGTGTCGCTTTTTTTTTTCACACCCTACCGGGATTTGAACCTGCGATCTTCAAGATACGAGATGCTTCGAAACTGGGAATGCTTGCATTCTACCAATTGAGCCATCGACTCTTCGAGCGCGATGTTGCTCCACTCCGGTCATAATATAGAAACCGGACATGACAGACAGGGAGGCTTCTTCACCTTTTGTATACATTTTGTGGAAAATCACGGGTAATCCTAAGCGGATGTGTGAGTTTAACTAATTGTTGAAACGTAAGTCTTTCTTTCAATTGCTATTTTTCAAATAGACACCATTTAGAAGTTACGGATAATCCCCTTCGCGCTGCTCTAACCTACAAACGTCCCGGAATGCAACTGTAAACATTCTTGACTCGTGTTTTACATTTTCAGTTTATTGGCGTAAATTATTGAAGGGGTCGCATTCTCGTGTCCACCTGTATTATACATTTTCTGGATCTGGGTTGTGTTTATCATCATGTGTTTAGATCATGCCAAAGGGATTCAGGGATACTGCAAAAGACGCGAAGTGAACTATCGGAGTATGCTTGATATCTAATTTTAATTGTGTAAAGTATTCCAATACTCTTCTGTTTCAGGATTCAAATGGCTAAACCGACCTTATGTGGTGCTTCAAAAGGAACATCAATGCTTAACACATTCGCTGCGGACCGCGCAGCTCCTGCTTTAAAATATATACATCCTCACGCAGGAGCCACATGATCCGCAGTGAACGTGTAAAGGAAACTCTTTCAGAACTTGATAGTCCTACAGTATAGGCTCACAATGATCTTCTACTGGGAAATGTATTGTACAATGAAAAAGAAAATAGCGTTCCTTCATTGACTATGAGTACACTGCTTTTAACTGAGGCTTTTGTTATATCCAATCATTTTATTGAATTTGCTGGTAATCAAATTATCCATTTACCACAAACTAATAATTTTTACAGCATAGAAGTAATACAAAATCTCTTATTTCTTTTTTCAGGTATAGATAATCCTGACTTTTCTCTGTATCCGGAGGAAACATTGCAAAGGGCTTGGCTTAGAATATATCTTCGTACGTACAATGAAGCCACATATGTATCCGAAGATACTGTTACTAAACTTTATACCAAGGTTTAAGTTTCCTCCTTTATCTCATTTCTTCCGGGGTTGCTGGGCGCTTATACAGAGTGAACATTCAAATATCGACTTCGATTTTCTGGAGTAAGTTTATTTAATTATTATCAGATTGTAATCAGGATATTTTCATTTTATAATATTCATATTTCATTTGATGATAGTCGTTTTGATAATAGGTACGCTTCTTTCAGATTTAACGAACACTTCAAAATGAAGGACGAATGCCTGAACATGAAGTATACAACTTACGCCAGGACGAAATCATTCCATACAATGAAGAATTTTAATAATTCCCAACAATGTATTCTATATGATACTATTTAATTTTACCAGCTTGTTAACTGGATTTCTCAAGGAAATTATCTCCTTTTATTCAGATTCATTATATGTAACAGCAGTTGAAAAAAAATTGCGAATGAAAATACTATGATATAATAGCTTAAGTCGTACAGTATTTTATATAAAGAATAGCATAATATACACATAATAAAACCATGTACATATTATATTACCAAATAAAAAAATGTTTTCTGTTATCCATCATGTTTTTCCCGCAATTTCTAAAAATTTCCTTTGACCCTTTTTAACGTTATCATCGGAATTAACATTTCAGTTTTTTCTCCGTACTAGTACTTAAACCTTTGCCAGTAAACGATATTTGTTAGAGCAAGAGTTTAGCATATTTTAAAATATCCTTCAATGCCTCCGAATAGAAATGAATCGGTGAATCCAAGAACAGTATAAGTCCAACAAATGGCGTTTTGAGTTAAGATAGGTAGCCAAAATATTTAAAATACTAAGCTCCATATATTGTCAGAACCGATTCCTATCAGTCATAAGAAAATCCACGTATTTAGCATCCCTCATTACAGTTTTCAAGAGCTTGAAATGATGGCCATTAACTCATTGTGAAGTTATTATGTTTTTTCATTTTTTCTCGAAACTATCTTTATGCATTTGTACTGTTCTTTGACTCACCGATTCAAATAGAGTGCGTCTTGCGCCTTACTACGCATGTGCTAGAAAATCGTTCCAACTCAGAACTAGGGACTGAAATTACCGTTCGAGAACCAGTTCTGTTACAGTTCGCAGTTGGAACGCTCTTTGGAATCGTTCCAGAACTAGTTCTGTGTTTGTTGGAACAGCTGGGTCAGACTGCGCACACTCCGTCGAGTTAAGAACCAGTCCTCGTGTTAGTTGGAACGAACCTAGTGACTGCTCTTGAAGGTTCTCATTAAATTTTGTAAAATAATTTGATATTTTTCTTTTTCAAAATAAATGTCAATATAACCACGTAACATAAACAAAGAATTTGTAAATAAAAGTAGTTTTAAAAGTGCAAGTGCAATAGACCCAATTCATAAGTGATGAATATCGGTATCAAAGATATCTTATCAATTCTAGGAGTCAAAAATTCCGCTAGTGGAAGGAGAAGCGGTATTGAAAGCAGGTTTGTATTTTCCTGCGGAATCAAAAAGAGAAACCAAAATGCAGTGAAAATCATCGCTTCTTGCGTACAATCGTCACATGGTACTATTTGCCCTACTGATTTATGTACAGAAGCGTTGCAAAAACATGTTTGCGTCTTCCTCTGGCCCAGCTGCACTTGCACGTTACTTCTTTATTGTTGTTTACCAGTAAGATGTTCACTTCAACTTCGTGATGAGCACTTGTTACATGTGACGATTGTACGCAAGAAGCGACGATTTTCACTGTATTTTGGTTTCTCTTTTTGATTCAGCAGGAAAATACAAACTGCTTTTTCAATACCGCTTCTCCTTCCACTAGCGGCATTTTTGACTCTCCTAGAACTGACAAGATATCATCGATATCGATATTCATCACTTATGAATTGGGTTTATTGCAATTGCACTCTTAAAATTACTTTTAGGTATTTACAAATACTTTGTTTACGTTACATGGTTATCTTGACATTCGTTCCGCAACGACGGCCATCTTAGGAAGAACGAAACGCCACCATACAGCGGTGTCCGACGCGAATAAAAATTCCGTACGGCGTCAGCGAATAGACCAATCAGGATCAAGTATTCCGTTCTGGCAAAAACTCGCACTCCGGATCCTCACTGTGGCACCAGAGTAACGTCACTCAGTGACGCCACCGCGTGACTTTTGGGTGAAAGTCACGCTTGACTATCGGGGGGCCCCTTTTTGCAAAATTCTACTTTTACCATCGTACTTACACTACGTGACTGCAGTGTGGCTTCACGCTGGACGTCCAGATGGACACCCCAGTGCATGCACTCGAATGCACTGCGTGAAAGTAGTGTCCAGTCCACAGATGAATTACTAAAACTTTTACTTAGGTCCAGTCACGGTGGCGCCACTTTGCTATCGGGGTACAGAGTGCCCCGATAGCCAAGCGTGACTTTCACCCAAACGTCACGCGGTTGCGTCACTGAGTGACGTTACTGTGATGCCACAGTGAGGATCCGGAGTTGCGAGTTTTTGCCACAACGGAATACTTGATCCTGATTGGTCTATTCGCTGACGCCTTACGTAATTTTTATTCGCGTCGGACACCGCCGTATGGTGGCGTTTCGTTCTTCCTAAGATGGCCGTCGTTACAGACCGAATTTCAAGATCGTCAAGATAACCATGTAACGTAGACAAAATATTTGTAAATAAAAGTAGTTTTAAGAGTGCAAGTGCAATAAACCCAATTCATAAATGATGAATATCGGTATCGAAGATATCTTCAAGGTTTTCTAGCGGTATTGAAAGCAGTTTGTATTTTCCTGCGGAATCAAAAAGAGAAACCAAAATGCAGTAAAAATCGTCGCTTCTTGCATACAAACGTCACATGTAACAAGTGCTCCTCACGAAGTTGAAGTGAACATCTTACTGGTAAACAACAATAAAGAAGTAACGTGCAAGTGCAGCTGGGCCAGAGGAAGACGCAAACATGTTTTTGCAATGCTTCTGTACATAAATCGGTAGGGCAAATAGTACCACGTGACGATTGTACGCAAAAAGCGACGATTTGTACTGCATTTTGGGTTCCCTTTTTGATTCCGCAGGAAAATACAAACCCTGCTTTTAATACCGCTTCTCCTTCCACTAGCGGCATTTTTGACTCTCCTAGAATTGATAAGATATCTTCGATACCGAAATTCATCACTTATATGAATTGGGTTTATGGCACTTGCACTTTTAAAACTATTTTGATTTACAAATTCTTTGTTTATGTTACGTGGTTATGTTGACATTTATTTTGAAAAAGAAAAATATCAAATTATTTAAAAAAATATAATGAGAACCTTCGAGAGCAGTCACTGTCATGTCCGGTTTCTATATTATGACCGGAGTGGACCAACACCGCTTGAAGAGTCGGTGGCTCAATTGGTAGAATGCGAAAGCATTCCCAGTTTCGAAGCATCTCGTATTCTAAAGATCGCAGGTTCAAATCCCGGTAGGGTGTGAAAAAAAAGCGACACTACTAGGCGGGTGGCAGGCGGCAGCACTGCACGGGCACACAGTGAAAAACCTCGGTAAAGTCACTGCATGTATTCCCCTTTTGCAAAAAATCCTACTTTATCTACTTTGTACACTCCCCGATAGCCAAGCGTGACTTTCACCCGAGCGTCACGCGGTGGCAGCACGCCGTGTTGGCACGGGAGCTTCATTGTGCCGCCACCGCGTGATTGTCACCGAGTGACGTTACTCATACACCCGTGCTCACGAAATCTGTCGCTGGTGACTTTTTTTAAACCTTATTTTTAAACGTACTAACCAGTGAACAATTAATTCTCATGCCCTCATTAGCTACGGTGACGTCTACTCTCGTTAATGAAAGCACGAGGATTGATTAATCATTGGTTAGTACGTTTAAAAATAACATTTAAAAAAAGTCACCAGCGACAGATTCCGTGAGCCCGGGTGTACGTTACTGGGATGCCACGGAGTGATTGTCACTGGGTGACGTAACTGTGACACCACTGTGACTTAATCTTTTAAAAAACCCAAATTGTTCAATAAAAATTAAAAATTATATATTAGGTGTTGGAATTAATTCGTAGCGTTGTTTAATGAAAAAATATGATCATGCCCAAACTTTTAAGACGTTTTCCTACTGGTGATAAGTCAACTCCCAACTTGGTTGGTACATAACCTTTTTTCAAATCATAAATAACAACATTTTATAATAATTTATTGAATATATCAAAATTTGTGCCGAATAAAGTGTTCTTGCGGGGAGTTTTGCTTCATTATTTTAATATGAACAAAAGTGCACAGCTACGTATTTAGTGGAAGTGTACATGCTCTAGCTGCGAGCAAACGCGTCGGTAGTGGTTTGCACGTTTTAAAGCTGGTGATTTCGACTTGGATGACAAGGAGCCGAATAAATTTGAAGATAATGATTTGGAGGCATTAGTCCATCAAGACTCATGTCAAACACTTATGTATAAAGAATTCTTACAATTAAATTGTGATGTTTACGATATTACATTACTGTCGGTAACAACGAAATACTGTACTACCTGCGTGCCATTTATTGTTAAGATCGACGCTACAAATTAATTCCAACACCTAATAATACAAAAATTCCATCGTGAACTTAACCCATTAAAGCCCAAATTAATTTCTGGTGGATTTTCTTTACGAAAATTGCATGATTTATTACTCAGAGGTTATGAGAAAAACATTCCAAATAGCCGTCCTATACATAAGACGCTTGGCGCTAATGGTTAACTTTAACATGATTCTTGACGATTATTCTACTATAAATAGTGAATGGATAATTATCATAATCGCTACTGTTTTGAAAAAGAACATGTCAAATTATTTTAGAAAATTTAACGAGAACCTTCGGTCATGTCCGGTTTCTATATATGACTGGAGTCGACCAACATCTCTCGAAGAGTCGGTGGCGTAATGCGAAAACGTTTCCCAGTCTCGAGGCATCTGGCCTAGGATGTTCCAAAGATCGCAGGTTCATATCCCGGTGGGGCACGGAACAAAAATAAAAGAAGCGACACCTCTAGGCGGGTAAAGTCACTGTGTGCGTTCCCTTTTTGCAAAATCTACATACCGACAATTTTATTTTGAAAGCGCACTGCGTGACTGCACAGTGCTGTTGTAGTGACGATCGCTGTGCAGTCACAGTAACCTCACTCGCCGTTGCCACTCCGTGTCGCCACTGTGACGTCCGCGGGGGCACGCACGATAAGGTCACTGTGATGTTTCCTAACTCCACCGCGTGACGGCACAGTGCGCTCGTAGTGACAAAACTTGGCTATCGGGGCTGCGTGATGCCACCCCCGATAGCCAAGTTTTGTCACTACGAGCGCACTGTGCCGTCACGCGGTGGAGTTAGGAAACATCACAGTGACCTTATCGTGCGTGCCCCCGCGGACGTTCCCGATAGCCAAGTTTCGTCACTACGAGCGCACTGTGCCGTCACGCGGTGGAGTTAGGAAACATCACAGTGACCTTATCGTGCGTGCCCCCGCGGACGTCACAGTGGCGACACAGAGTGGCAACGGCGAGTGAGGTAACTGTGACTGCACAGCGATCGTCACTACAACAGCACTGTGCAGTCACGCGGTGCGCTTTCAAAATAATTGTCGGTATGTAGATTTTGCAAAAAGGGAACGCACACAGTGACTTTACCCGCCTAGAGGTGTCGCTTCTTTTTTTTTTTCCGTGCCCCACCGGGATTTGAACCTGCGATCTTTGGAATATCCTAGGCCAGATGCCTCGAGACTGGGAAACGTTTTCGCATTACGCCACCGACTCTTCGAGAGATGTTGGTCGACTCCAGTCATATATAGAAACCGGACATGACAGTGACTGCTCTCGAAGGTTCTCGCTAAATTTTCTAAAATAATTTGATATGTTCTTTTTCAAAACAGTAGCGATTATGATAATTATTCATTCACTATTTATAGTAGAATATTCGTCAAGAATCATGTTAAAGGTAACCATTAGCGCCCAGCGTCTTATGTCCCCGATAGCCAGGTGGCTTTACAGTGGTGGCACTGTGGGACCACGCGGTGATATTGAGAAACATCACAGTGATGTCTTGGTGCGTGCCCACTGGGATACCACTGTGGCATCACGCAGTGCACACGGTGGATAAAGTAGATAAAGTAGGTAGGATTTTGCAAAAGGGGAACCGCACACAGTGACTTTACCGAGGTTTTTCACTGCAGTGCCGCCGCCTGCCACCAGTCTAGTAGTGTCGCTTTTTTTTTCACGCCCTACCGGGATTTGAACCTGCGATCTTTAGAATACGAGATGCTTCGAAACTGGGAATGCTTCGCACTCTACCAATTGAGCCACCGACTCTTCAAGCGCGATGTTGCTCCACTCCGGTCATAATATAGAAACCGGACATGACAGTGACTGCTCTCGAAGGTTCTCATTAAATTTTTAAAAACAATTTGATCTTTTTCTTTTTGAAAATAAATGTCAACATAATCACGTAACATAAACAAAGAATTAGTAAATAAAAGTAGTTTTAAAAGTGCAAGTGCAATAATGCCGCTAGTGGAAGGAGAAGCGGTATTGAAAGCAGAGAGGGTTTGTATTTTCCTGCGGAATCAAAAAGAGAAACCAAAATGCAGTGAAAATCGTCGCTTCTTGCGTACAATCGTCACATGGTACTATTTGCCGTACTGATTTATGTACAGAAGCGTTGCAAAAACATGTTTGCGTCTTCCTCTAGTCCAGCTGCACTTGCACGTTACTTCTTTATTGTTGTTTATCAGTAAGATGTTCACTTCAACTTCGTGAGGAGCACTTGTTACATGTGACGATTGTACGCAAGAAGCGACGATTTTCACTGTATTTTGGTTTCTCTTTTTGATTCAGCAGGAAAATACAAACTGCTTATTCAATACCGCTTCTCCTTCCACTAGCGGCATTTTTGACTCTCCTAGAACTGACAAGATATCTTCGATATCGATATTCATCACTTATGAATTGGGTTTATTGCACTTGCACTCTTAAAACTACTTTTAGGTATTTACAAATACTTTGTTTACGTTACATGGTTATCTTGACATTCGGTCTGCAACGACGGCCATCTTAGAAAGAACGAAACGCCACCATACAGCGGTGTCCGACGCGAATAAAAATTCCGTACGGCGTCAGCGAATAGACCAATCAGGATCAAAAGTATTCCGTTCTGGCAAAAACTCGCACTCCGGATCCTCACTGTGGCATCAGAGTAACGTCACTCAGTGACGCCACCGCGTGACTTTTGGGTGAAAGTCACGCTTGGCTATCGGGGGTATAGGACGGCCATTTGGATTTTTTTTCTCATAACCTCTGAGTAACAAATCATGCAATTTTCGTAAAGAAAATCCACCAGAAATTAATTTGGGCTTTTTAATGGGTTAAGTTCACGATGGAATTTTTATATTATTAGGTGTTGGAATTAATTTGTAGCGTCGATCTTAACAATAAATGGCACGCAGGTAGTACAGTATTTCGTTGTTACCGGCAGTAATGTAATATCGTAAACATCACAATTAATTGTAAGAATTCTTTATGTACATAAGTGTTTGACATGAGTCTTGATGGACTTATGCCTCCAAATCATTATCTTCAAATTTATTCGGCTCCTTGTCATCCAAGTCGAAATCACCAGCTTTAAAACGTGCAAACCACTTCCGACGCGTTTGCTCGCAGCTAGAGCATGTACACTTCCACTAAATACGACGAGCTTTAGCTGCACTTTTGTTCATATTAAAATAATGAAGCAAAACTCCCCGCAAGAACACTTTATTCGGCACAAATTTTGATATATTCAATAAATTATAAAATGTTATTTATGATTTGAGAAAAGGTTATGTACCAACCAAGTTGGGAGTTGACTTATCACCAGTAGGAAAACGTCTTAAAATGTTTGGGCATGATAATATTTTTTCATTACAAAAACGCTACGAATTAATTCCAACACCTAATATAATTTTTAAGTTTATATTGAACAATTTGGATTTTTTCAAAGATTAAAGGCCATCACACGTGAAAAAACGTAAGCAGTAACAGTAAGGCAGTAAGCCGTATAGCCGAGTGCTCATTCTTAGTAGCGTGGTATACGCATGCGCTGTTCGAAAGTCGTATCTGAAATCATAACCTAAATGTTTAGTGTAATGTACTACGCTTGCACTTGAGATGCGTGAGTATATTATTTAAATGAAATACAATATAGAAAAAAGTATTAGTGCGGTTATCAGAATCGATAATTATTGCAAGTTGTAACTTTGCATTCCGTGTATATACCAATCGCGTGTCAGCTGCTCTTCTATTGGTTGAGAGTAAGACGTAAGCCGTAAAATTCCAACGTGACGGAAACCCTACTGCTTGCTGTTACTGCTTACTGTTGCTGCACTTTTTTGGCGAAAAGAGCGATCGCCATGTTATCGGCGGAGCGTTTCGTCCCGGAGTCGGCCTGTGGACTCGTCAGTAAGGCTAGGCCGACTCCTGCCTTAGACGCTCTGTGTGCTCTGTCCTCCGTGGTTGTCGAACAGCTTCGGTCTTATGTACACCCGTGCTCACGAAATCTGTCGCTGGTGACTTTTTTTAAACCTTATTTTTAAACGTACTAACCAGTGAACAATTAATTCTCATGCCCTCATTAGCTACGGTGACGTCTACTCTCGTTAATGAAAGCACGAGGATTGATTAATCATTGGTTAGTACGTTTAAAAATAACATTTAAAAAAAGTCACCAGCGACAGATTCCGTGAGCCCGGGTGTAGAAACGTACTCGTGTTCGACCACTAGTGAGAAGGGCAGCGCCATCTGGTGGCGGGCCGCCACAGTACTCCCCCCAGTGACGGCTGCTGGAGGCAGGCGTAACGATGTGGAAGATGGTGGTGTGCGTGGCGATGGCTGTGAGAGCGTGGTTCTATGTGACTGGGACATCGTGAGTTGGAAATTCCGCCGGTGTTCGTCACAGCGTGTGAGAGATCGATCCTGTGTGTGTGTGTGTGTGTGTGTGTGTGTGTGTGTGTGTGATGATGATGCGGCTGCTGCCTGCGTGGGTCCAGCATGGCCGTGTGTGTGCGTGCGCTGATCTGGGGCTGCTGCCTGCGTGGGTCTAGCATGGCCTTGTGTGTGAGCGCTGGTGCTGTGGCTGCTGCCTGCGTGGGTCTAGCATGGCCGTGTGTGTGTGCGCTGGCATGGCTGGTGCTCTGGGGCGTCGTGGCCGTGTGTGTGTGGCTGGTGCTGAGAGCGTCGTGGCCGTGTGCGTGAGCGCTGGTGTGGCTGGTGCTGGCTGAGAGCGTCGTGGCCGTGTGCGTGTGGTTGGCTCTGCTTCCGGATGAAGGTGTCCTATCATGGGAGTTCCTTGGTCCAGAAGGTATGCTGCAGGATGATGATCTTCTCCGCTGGATCACGTCGGGGTCACCACTTTGGCGAAAAGAGCGATCGCCATGTTATCGGCGGAGCGTTTCGTCCCGGAGTCGGCCTGTGGACTCGTCAGTAAGGCTAGGCCGACTCCTGCCTTAGACGCTCTGTGTGCTCTGTCCTCCGTGGTTGTCGAACAGCTTCGGTCTTATGTAGAAACGTACTCGTGTTCGACCACTAGTGAGAAAGGCAGCGCCATCTGGTGGCGGGCCGCCACACTTTCACTTAGATTGCTCCATCTAACAATATGTGTTGGAAACTTACTGCCTTACTGTTACTGCTTACGTTTTTTCACGTGTGATGGCCTTAAGTCACAGTGGCGTCACAGTAACGTTACCCAGTGACAATCACTCCGTGGCATCCCAGTAACGTATGAGCAGCCCCCTGCAACTCTACGTTTCGGATGGCCACACCGATGTCGCCAACCGCGTGGTGGCGCCAGCGTAGCTGGCCCGGCTGAATGCGGGCGAATGAGGTGTGAATGAAGGGACTTGAGTGCAATGAAGCATTATTCCATGTTGTAATAAGTATGTATAGGGATAAGGAGTTTTATGAAGTAATAAAAATAGTCCAGTAAATGTTCGAACGAATTATATATTTCACGATAAAAAATTTTAGTTTTATTACACCCATAAATAACGTAAAACAACTACAAAACGATTTTTACTTTCATTCATTTTTTTATAATTTTTTTAAAGATACTGTCCATTTGGACGCTTTCTTTGTATATTGGTTTTTTTTCTCTTCCTCTGAGTTAATTCGATTACAATACTGTTGCATTCTCCTCATTATAAAGTATCTAATAATGTGATATAATATATCAGTGGCATGCGTCTCGCAAGGAAATGATAATTTATCTAATTTTAAAACACCATCCAAAATTGCTTCAAATACATAATTTTCATTTCGATGGACAAGAAAACGGTTGTCGAGATATAAAATGAATTTAAAAAGGTGTGTATTAGGGTGATAGAAAAGCACGTCTTTGTACCATTGAGAAAAAGCAGCTTCCGGTAGAATAGCTTGGTTAGACGGATTTACAAGAGCATTTTTACATTCAACACACTTAACAGTATTTAAAACATGCTTTAATAAATCAGCCGTTAAGCAATATAGAATGCAGTTAGACACATCTGGCCAGCTGTAGTCATGCTCAGTCATATTTTCCATGCTCCAATCTTCATTTGTTACCAAAGCATCAAGTTTAGCTTTTATCTCCTTCTTAGCATCAGCAGAATTGTTATTACTAAAAATAGATTTAATATCGCCAAGTGTTAAAAGTGCTTCTTGACTATGCCCTGATTCAACCAAACAATTCCCTGTTCTTGGAGCCTTTAGAACAGTAAACGTGCAGAGAATTTTGTAGATATGCAGAAAAGTTGGTGCAGAAGGATGATCGTTTGAACCACCTGCTTGTCTAACACTTCCAAAAAATTTCTAAAGATGAAAATGAAAAAAACCAACGTCGTAAATAGATTTTGGAAAATTAAAAATATTCTAGGACAGTTTATCACTCACCATTAGTAATTCACGAATTATTTTTGAATAATAGATGAGATAGAGTAAATTGCTGCATGCACAAAAAAAGAAGCAAAATATACCAAAAATCAACGCAATAGGAAATTGAAATGATAAGATCGATAAATATATAATTAACTTAGTAAACATTGACACAGTACTTTAAAGCATATATTGCAAAGCGTAATTAATTTCCTCTTACGTGATTGAATATGATTCGGAAAACTGTAATGCAAGTAATGGCAAACCTTGAGAGCGTCTTGATTTATCCTCCCTGTAAGGACAGAAGGGAAATCAGATGGGTGTTTTTCAGTTAGATAATCAATAATGCCTAACGTGCCTACATTAATATGAGTACTTGCTGTAACGTCCTAACGTAGCCGTTTTCATGGAATAAAACGCAGCGGCGAATAAAGCGATAGAATAAGAGGAATATAAAATAGCGACGAGAGAGAGCAAGGCCGCTACGAAGACCGGAATGCCGACTCCGCACCGAGCCAAAACTGCACCGCGAGAACACGAACCCTCGCACAAGGCGAAGGCGCGAAAACCTACACGTGCCACCTGCGTAGCATTAGTGGAAATGCACCAGCGAAAAACAAGACGCCAAGAGACCATCGATGAGCCGCTGACAGGAAGAAGCTCCATGATTCAACGCATTCCTTCTCCTTCCCCTTTTCAACATCAGGAAGGATCCCCACCCGAAACGAAGTCTAACGGCATATATAAGGAGAATCCTGGACACCGAGAAGAGCCTTTAGCCTTTTTAGCCTTTTTGCTTTTTGCCTTTTGCCTTTTGCCTTTTGCCTTTTGCCTTTTGCCTTTTGCTTTTTGTCTTTAGTCTTTTTCCTCGAGTAACGCGTGTTCCGTTCTAAATAAAGAAGTTCCGAGACTGTGATTTGTGGAAACCTCAATTTCTATCCCTGTCGTGCTACCTAAAGTGAGTGACCAAGGAGAGAGCGCACCCCTTTCGATCCACCCCTCGGAGCAAGGATCCCACGGCCGACAGGAGGAGGAAGAGAGAGAGAGATCGAACGACAAAGAAAGGTTAGTAGGAACAGAATATTCTTTTGCGATATAAAATGTCCTGAGTGTATCGATGATCCCTATTGTTTTCCCCGAATTGATAGTTAGTAGTAGTTCTAGTTGTCCATGACGTGACAACGCCTTTTTGGTGCATCGGCCGAGTCTGGTCAGAAAGATCGCGGGTTCGACTCCCGCTATACGGAAGGTTCCGATCGTTTGCTCGCGTAGAGTGTTGGATATTAGGTTCAATTCCTAAGATTTAGCTTGGTGCTATCCTAACTGACCAGCAGAATCTATATACCACTAATTATTAATTGCCTTATTTGAAAAAAGAGACAAACAAAAATCATTACAAATTATAGCAAAATTATATAAAATGATCGATATTAATTACCTACATAAATAATATGTCAGATTCTGAGAATAACCCCACAAAGCAAACTAGAAGGAAACTCCTACACGAACTTCCACAGATTTTAGCGACAGTTTTCTAGAAACCTCCCTAACAACCATAGGTCGCCCAAGTATCGACAATTCAAATAACTCGAATACAACCATGGCAAACAATCAAAAGATTTCTCTTAAAACAGCAATAGAAATTGTACCGCGTTTCAATGGCCAAAATATACCTTTAGGTGATTTTCTCGAAGCATGCGAGGAAGCGAAAAATATGCTACTACGCGAATCGGAATCCGACTTAGTTAAATTAATTCTCACAAAATTAATCGGCGAAGCGAAACGTTGTAGTGTAGGGCAAACATTAACATCAGTAGATCAATTAACAACATTTTTAGAAGAAATATACGCCCCTGAAAAAACTATTCATCAATACTACGGAGAATTGAGCGACATTTGCCAGTATCACAACGAAAACGTCATAACATACTTAAATCGAGCTAGAGAATTAGCCAAAAGAATTACCGACGGTCACAGAATAGAAAATCGTATAACCGACGAAAATTTCGGAGAAGAAGTAAAGAAAGATTTACAAAAATATTTTATTCGAGGTTTAAATCCAGATATAAGATGCAATATGGGAAAAGTAGATAATCTCAAAAGCGCACGAATTAAAGCAGTAGAACTCGAACGAACGTTAACACGCGTGGAACAAATGCGAGGTAGAGGACCACAAAATTCTAACGACCAATTAACTCCTACAACAAACAGCCAAATTATTAAATGTCAAATCTGTAATATAGAAGGTCACACAGCAAATCAATGCCCGATTAATAATAGAGACAATTTCAGAAAAATAGGAACAATATGTCAAATATGTAATAAAAATAATCACACCGCGGACGTTTGTAGATCGCGACCACAGAAAATAAATATCGTTCAAACCGAAATTCCAACTTGTCAAATATGTAAACGAAAAGGTCATACAGCAAACAATTGTCGATTACTATCCAAAAACATCAATCCGCAAATGTTTTGTCAAATATGTAAAAGAAATAATCATACGACAGATAACTGTCGTCAACGCTTTAAAAATTTCTCAAATGTAGATATATGTCAATTTTGCGGAAAACCAGGCCATAAAGCAACCGTTTGCAGGAATATAATAAATAACAAAAATTCAAATCGAAATTTTAATAACGGGAATAGACCTCAAATAAAATGTGATTATTGCGGAAAATTTAATCACACGACAGAAAAATGCTTTCAAAAACAAAGAAATAATATGCAACAATTTCAAACGGGAAACTCCTACAGTTCCCCATCACAGGGCGCTGCATGGGGAACGAACTCAAATACTCAAACGCGTCCCATACACACAATCCAACAAAATCAAAGCCAAATATCCGATCATCAACAGTAAATCTAAGTCAAGAAAGTAGAGTTCCAACAGTTCGCGTGGCCCCTGCTAATCTATGTATCCCGGTAACCCTAATGCTTGATACAGCAGCCGGTCCAAATCTTTTAAAGAAAAGAGTTAATAGTGCCTCAAATTTAGTAGATCATAGTGAGATCGTCCAGTTAAGCGGGATTACGGCCCATAAGGTGACGACCTTAGGCCGAATTTCAATAAATGTTTTAGGTTGCAATACCTTCTTTCATTTAGTACCGGATGATTTCCCGATCGAACAAGACGGTATACTAGGCTCAGATTTCTTTATAGATAACGATGCTAAGATTAACTACGCAGGGAATTGTTTGGAAATCAAAGGACACAATGTCCCTTTCGAGACTGGAGAAACTATTGTTGTACCGGCAAGGGCAATCTCAACAATTTACATTCGATTAAAACCAACGAACTTAAAAGAAGGATACATACCGCGATTAAAAATAATCGACGGAATATACCTCGGAGAAACACTAGTATCAAATAATAACGGCAAAGCATATTTAAAAATATTCAATACTACTGAAGAAGAAATTGAAGTACTAATCCCAACGTTAGAACTATACGCGTACGAGGAAAAATTAAATAATAAAGTCAAAGACATTAAATCAAATGAATTAGATTATAATGAAATAAAAACCTATTCTAGGGCAAATAAACGGACAGATCACAGTATCGCGTTAGAAGACCTTAATAGAATAGAAGAAATAAATAACGAAATAAAAACCTATTCTAGGGCAAATAAACGGACAGATCACAGTATCGCGTTAGAAGACCTTAATAGAATAGAAGAAATAAATAACGAAATAAAAACCTATTCTAGGGCAAATAAACGGACAGATCATAGTATCGCGTTAAAAGACCTTAATAGAATAGAAGAAGTAAATAAAATAACAGAAAATGTTATTAATAATTCAAACCGTAACAAAAACACAGAAAGAATAAAACAAATAAAAGAATTACTACGTCTAAATCATTTAAATGAAGAAGAAAGAAAAGAAGTCGAATATTTGATTAAATTAAGTGAGGATAGATTTCATGTACAAGACGATTATTTAGAAGCAACAAACGTATTAGAACATGAAATTCCAACATTAGATGAGTTACCAATTAATAAACGTCAATATAGATTTCCTCCAATTCACAAACAGGAAATCAATAAACAAGTTAAAGAACTATTAGAAGCAGGAATAGTTAGACCTTCTCAATCACCTTATAATACACCACTTTGGATAGTCCCTAAAAAGAAAAAAGCTGAGTCAGATGAACCACGTTACCGACTGGTATTAGATTTCAGATCGTTAAATGAAAAAACAATAGGAGACTCTTATCCACTGCCTAATATAGTAGATATATTAGATCAGTTAGGTAGAGCGAAATATTTCTCAGTATTCGACTTAGCCTCAGGCTTTCATCAAATAAAAATGAGCGAAAAAGATCGCCATAAAACCGCATTTTCCACACCATATGGCCATTACGAATTTAATCGCATGCCTTTCGGACTAAAAAATGCTCCAGCAACGTTTCAAAGACTAATGGATCGCGTACTAACAGGTTTACAGGGAATTGAATTATTCGTATAGCTTGACGACATCGTAATTTATGCAAATTCCTTAGAAGAACATCGGGAAAAATTTATTAAACTCATAGAACGACTGCGAACAGCAAAATTAAGTTTACAACCGGATAAATGTGAATTTCTACGAAAAGAAGTTGCATATCTTGGTCACATAATAAGTGAAAACGGAGTAAAGCCAGACCCAAAGAAAATAGAAGCAGTTGAAAAATTTCCGATTCCTAAAAACCAGAAAAACGTTAGACAATTTTTAGGATTAGCCGGTTATTACAGAAGATTTATTGAAAACTTTTCTAAAATTGCCAAACCTTTATCTAATCTCTTAAAGAAAGAAGGAAATTTTAAATGGACAAACGAACAACAAATAGCATTTGATATTTTAAAAAATAAATTATGTGAAGCACCGGTATTACAATATCCTGACTTTACGAAACCATTTATAGTTACAACGGACGCTTCAGGGTATGCAATAGGCGGAATTTTATCGCAGGGACAGATAGGAAAAGATCGACCTATCGCGTACACCTCAAGGGTATTGACAGATTGCGAGAAAAGATATGATACCTACGAAAAAGAGGCTCTTGCGATAATCTATAGCGTCACTCACTTTCGACCATACTTATACGGACGAAAATTCACATTAGTCACAGATCATAAACCATTAGTCTGGTTTCAAAAATCCAAAGACCCTTGCTCCCGTGTTTCTAACTGGAGAGTTAAACTTGCTGAATATGAATTTGATGTAGTACATAAAGCAGGAAAAACAAACGTTAACGCAGATGCTCTATCCAGAAATCCCATTTTAACTATAAATCGGAAAAATTCAATTAACAAAGAAAATTTAGAAAAAATAAATAGGGATAGTATACCCTTCACAGAAGAAGAATTATTAGAATCTCCATCGGAAACATTTACAGTAGAAGCTCAAATCCATACCAATCCTATTGAATCCAAACATGTTAATATAATTCAAAAAGATTCAACCCCTCGAAGAAGCAAAAGAATTCAGAATCAAGTTAGAGCAAAAAAATCATCTAATATACAAACAGATTTCATTACGGTAAAACCCAGAAAGAGTCAAAGAATAAAAGAAATTATTCCAAAATATGAACCCGACAATATACAAAAAACGACTGACGACGACTTAGACCTTATACAACCCATAGACGAGGACGGTAATATAATTTCTGATAACGAATCAATCACATCGGGAGATAGCTTAGACTCATTGATTTCAAATGACGAAGATACAACTGAAAATAAAAATGACGATACAAAAGAATTACACCAAGTTGAAAAAGAAAATGAATTAAACTCAAATCTTGCAGAAAATAAAGATCAAATTTGGATGAGAAAAGATAATTATGCATATTTTATAACAAACAACGGTCACCCACGAGACGAAGGCTCAAAATCACTCGCAGAAAGAAATCAGTTACCTAAATTTAAAAATCTTCAAATCGGATCTGCAAATTCAATACAAAAAGGACATTACTTTCACATTGCTTTACCAATAGAAGGAACCGAAAAGCAATCACTAACAACTACTTTCAATAATATTAACAGAATAATTCAAAGTTTACGTGAAAAAGCTGACCAATTACAACTACGGTCACTAAGTATTGCAAAGACAAAAGAAATCCTTAAAATTCCATGGGTAGATATTAAAACACAATTCAAAATTGCTTTTCAAGGATCACAAACAAAGATAATAATTTGTCACGGAATAATTAAAAATCCACCATTTAAAGACAGGAAAAATATTATAGAAGAAGGCCACGCCTCAGCAATAGGAGGTCATAAAGGTGTTACGAAAACGTACAAAAGAATTAGACAAAGGTACTATTGGGAAAACCTTAAAGTAGATATTCAAAAATTCATTCAACAATGTTTAAGTTGCCAATTAAAAAAATTAAGAAGAGTTAAAACGAAAAATCCCATGATTATTTCTGATACACCAGGTCGAGCTTTTGACAAAATTTCTATGGATATCGTTGGCCCTATGCCAAAATCAAAAAATTGTAATGAATACATTCTAACAATTCAAGATAATTTAACGAAATATTGTATTGCCATACCATTACCAAACGCAACAGCGCCTATAATAGCAGATGCCTTTGTAAAACGATTTATATGTACATTTGGTGCTCCAAAATCAGTTCTAACAGATCAAGGTACAAATTTCTTGAGTGGAATGTTAAAAAGATTAGCGAAGCGATTTCGAATTAAACAATTTAAAACCACCGCATTCCATCCTCAATCAAACGGATCACTCGAAAGATCACACCACGTTTTAGTAGAATATCTTAAAGACTTCGTTCATAAAGACGCAGAATGGGATGATTGGCTGGAACTCGCGACTTTTGCCTACAACACAAGCATACATGAAGGGACCGATCATACACCGTTTGAACTAGTTTTTGGACAGTTAGCAAGATTGCTATCTAATGATCCTATCTGCGACAATGAACAAATAGAAACCTACGACGGATATTTAATTGACTTAGTAACAAGATTACATGACATCCAAGAAGTAGCAAAAGAAAAACTCATAAGTTCAAAATTCAAATCAAAGAAATATTACGATAGAACAATCAATCCTCAAACATTCAAAGTAGGCGATTATGTATTCTTATTAAAAGGAATTAAATCAGGAAAATTTGGTGATCAATATACAGGACCACATGAAGTCTTGGAAATTATAAATAAAACAAATGTAAAAATTAGAATTAAGAAAAATACAAAAATAGTCCATGTCAATAGATTAAGAATATCGCACATAACCCCAGAAAACAATTACAACATTTCATAAGAAATTAGAAATCAGAATAAAGATAGATTACAAAACCTAAGAGATCACATTATGTTCCCCGCAGACAAACCAACAATTATTAATAACATTGCAAGAAGCATGACCGGTAGAGACATTACAGAAAAAAAAAGATGTATCAAAACATAGATTTATTAGACGAAAATACAATTCATAAAATAGCTGAAAATACGTGGAATAAAATGTGGTCTAATTTCTTAACATTCGATACAGCCAGTGCAGGATTCTAACGAATTATATTTATACTTAGAATAATAAAATTAGTAACGGATAATATCGTACACGGATATGCGTTACGCACGATATCACATTATACTTCAAATAGAAAGTAATATGTACGCTATACAATAAGTACTAACAAGCATCAACGAACCGATCCTAAATAAATCCTTCCAAAGTCAGAATCCAAATTCCAAATCAAAATCAGCAGACTTCCAAAATCCGAATTCAAATTCCAAATCCCGTCCAGGTATACAACCTCACGAAGTGTGCAAGAAAGCCAGTCACAAAACCAGAACGCTTCTGAAGAAATCAATCAGACAGCAAGGAACCGAAATGGAATTACCATACGAACCAACGTCCAGACAAGTACACCAGCACATCATACAACAATATCTGGAATGGACATGGAACTTCGAAGAGAACGTCTTCCATCTCCAAGAACTATTCACCCAGGAATACCCGGATGACGAAGCTTGGGACGAACCTGAGTTCGTCATGGAGGGATTCCAGGAGGTAATATGGGGTGAATACAATGAAGCCCTCGAAGAATACGAGTACCAGCAAGCCCAGAGAGAAGAGGAACATGAATGGAGGAACCACATCGAGCCACCTCCACCAGATCGCTCCTACCTCGAGCGTCTGGACGTAGCCACCTACACCCCAGAGGAATGGCAGCACTTAAATTGGCCTCAGGAGCTGGCGGATCTTAGGATGTACGAGGATCGAGTACAGAAGCCCATCTACTGGCAGCGCTTCCCAGAAGACTGGGACAGCGCGAATGAAGAGGAAGATTGGGAGTTCCCAGAGTGAGACGAATTGGTCTGGGACTGAACGTGTGAAGAGGAAGATCTGTAATCCTATTTATCTGATCTACAATTTTTCTTTCCTATTTTCTCCTTTCTACAAGTAAATTCCTTCCACAAATTACTTCCCTTAATAACTCGTTTTGCACACTTTTCTTCGTTAATTACGCTAATCCGTTATATATTTAATGACTGATTTAATACACTTAATTTCATTTTTAATACAATCATTTACTTTTGTAAAATCACCTATAATTTAGTAATCCGATTTAAAACTCAAAAATAGATATATGCAATTTTTGCCAACTTCTTCAAATACTCAAGATATAATTTTAAGAAAATAATCTACGAACACGGCTACAATAATAATATGCGCTCTAACTAACTAAATTTTTTCCGAAAGAGGGATATGAACCCCAACCTTCACGTTAGGCTCACCTAACGTTCAGACTTAAGGGGGGAGGTGTAACGTCCTAACGTAGCCGTTTTCATGGAATAAAACGCAGCGGCGAATAAAGCGATAGAATAAGAGGAATATAAAATAGCGACGAGAGAGAGCAAGGCCGCTACGAAGACCGGAATGCCGACTCCGCACCGAGCCAAAACTGCACCGCGAGTAACACGAACCCTCGCACAAGGCGAAGGCGCGAAAACCTACACGTGCCACCTGCGTAGCATTAATGGAAATGCACCAGCGAAAAACAAGACGCCAAGAGACCATCGATGAGCCGCTGACAGGAAGAAGCTCCATGATTCAACGCATTCCTTCTCCTTCCCCTTTTCAACATCAGGAAGGATCCCCACCCGAAACGAAGTCTAACGGCATATATAAGGAGAATCCTGGACACCGAGAAGAGCCTTTAGCCTTTTTAGCCTTTTTGCTTTTTGCCTTTTGCCTTTTGCCTTTTGCTTTTTGTCTTTTGTCTTTTTCCTCGAGTAACGCGTGTTCCGTTCTAAATAAAGAAGTTCCGAGACTGTGATTTGTGGAAACCTCAATTTCTATCCCTGTCGTGCTACCTAAAGTGAGTGACCAAGGAGAGAGCGCACCCCTTTCGATCCACCCCTCGGAGCAAGGATCCCACGGCCGACAGGAGGAGGAAGAGAGAGAGAGATCGAAGGACAAAGAAAGGTTAGTAGGAACAGAATATTCTTTTGCGATATAAAATGTCCTGAGTGTATCGATGATCCCTATTGTTTTCCCCGAATTGATAGTTAGTAGTAGTTCTAGTTGTCCATGACGTGACATTGCCTTCGCGATGACTTGACCGTTTTTATTTGTGACTATTTTGTGAGTAATGATTTCCTCCTCTAGAAAATGATTGTGACAAACACGATCGCCTGATTTTAAATCAGGTATTTTTGTGGCAATTCTCCATGCTTGGAGAATCTTCGAGTCTTTTGGTGCCGTAAGAAAAGGTCCTTTATCAGTAGGATTTGAATCGTAGCCAACCGTACATCCTAGCACTTTACACCTCGGCATCGTTACAATTTTTTAAATACAAGTAACATAAGTTTTTACCATAAAAAAAAACGTTTTGACACTTCACATCTGTTATATCCTCGTGAACGCTTTCGCTGATTGCAATAAAAACATTTCATTAGGTTAGAATGACAGGGCGGACAGGGCCAGCGTGTAGAGCGCCACGTAGCGGATTAGTTACGGCTGGCGACAAAGCGTGGTCAAAGCTATCTAATGGGAATACGTGTAAGTTGCAGGGGGCTGCGTATGAGTAACGTCACTCGGTGACAATCACGCGGTGGCGGCACAGTGAAGCTCCCGTGCCAACACGACGTGCTGCCACCGCGTGACGCTCGGGTGAAAGTCACGCTTGGCTATCGAGGACAGTGGTACCCCAGTGGGCACGCACCAAGACATCACTGTGATGTTTCTCAAAGTCATCGCGTGATCTCACAGTGCCACCACTGTGAAGTCACCTGCCTATCGGGGTCTGTACTGCCCCGATAGCCAAGTTTCGTCACTACGAGCGCACTGTGCCGTTAAACGGTGGAGTTAGGAAACATCACAGTGACCTTATCGTGCGTGCCCCCGCGGACGTCACAGTGGCGACACGGAGTGGCAACGGCGAGTGAGGTTACTGTGACTGCACAGCGATCGTCACTACAACAGCACTGTGCAGTCACGCGGTGCGCTTTACCACGGCCAGACCTTCCTAGCGAGTTCGGTTCAAAGAAATAGGTAGTAGACTATACATCCGTAGTTATTCACACTCGCTATTTAGGCTGGGCCGTGGTGAGAATGAAATGAATGAGCTGTTAGATTAGTTGACGCTAGACAATATGGTCGCTGTTCCTGCCAGACTAAGCTGTGGTGAGAAAAAAATAGGTTAGCGGGTAATAAATTAGTTGAAATAAATGCACCTTAGAAAATATTAAGTTGATTTGATATTGGGACGTAACAGGAGTTCGTAACTCTAGGGTGACTGTCACTCCAATTCGTGTCTAATGGAGCCTGTGAAACAGTCAGTAATTAAACCCGTTAGTTATTATGAGACTCATAATTAATTTGTATTAATTTAAAACTCTCAAAACTAAGCTGGTTCAACTGTCAACAGACCGGTGACCGTACACCTAGAGACTCGGAATCTGTCGCTGGTGACTTTTTTAAATGTTACTTTTAAACGTACTAACTAATGATTAATCAATCCTAATGCTTTCATTAACGAGGGTAAACGCCACCGTAGCTAATGAGGGCATGAGAATTAATTGTTCATTGGTCAGTATGTTTAAAAATGACATTTCATTTATCCCCCTAGAGTTGCGTGAAATATCCACGAGGTCGCGCGCGCGTCGGTGATTTGAGATACTTGCCTAGCATATACACGGCTCACTTCACGTTGCGTTTATCAGTTTGGAAAAAGGACCCACTTCGGACTAAACAATAGCTGGCCATAGACGCAGAGGTTGATCCGCCGGTTTGGAACGGCGCGGTCCAAATTGGCAGATCTACCTTTCAGTTAGTGGACGTTTGCCACACGCCAGATCGAACTGTCAGGCTGATCTGTCGGTCCAGACCATTCAGACCGACGAGAAAAACTGCCGTCGTCCACTAGGGTGAATGCACCGGTTAGCCGGACACTACCGTATGTCCGCGATCATTTGAACCATAGAAAAATTGCGAGTTTTGCATGAGCACCCCTTTGGGTCTCCTCGTCCAATAGAATCACCGGAGAAGCGTGAATGCGCATGCGTAGTCATCCGCGAGTGTGGCGTCGTCAGCAAGTTCAGATCGGTTATCGAAATAATCGATCTGAACTTGCTGACGTCGCCACACTCGCGGATGACTACGCATGCGCATTCACGCTTCTCCGGTGATTCTATTGGACGAGGAGACCCAAAGGGGTGCTCATGCAAAACTCGCAATTTTCCTATGGTTCAAATGATCGCGGACATACGGTACCTGTTGTTGGACATTATACCGGGTGTTTTCCTTGGTTGTTGACATAGGCCGATATGGTGCATAGCAGTTTGTAGACTATAGTATGTACGCTATTGGTCGGAGACGCAAGGACGCCGAGCGATTGGCTCTGCCTATCGTCGGCAGACGTCAATCGTCGCGACAGAAGTTCCCTAGTGCGTAGGCACTGAGCAGACGAGAAAGTATGGCGGTTGATACAAAAATTTGTTTACAAGGTGGAATTTTTCAGAGTAATTGTATTTTTTGAAAATAAAATGTGGTTTTCAAAGTTAATAAAATATTTCCATTCGTGAAACGATTTCCTTCGCGTTTATTTCGACCGTCGAACGCGCTTTTTAATAAATAGTAAAAATACAGTTAAAAAGAGTAATGAAGGAAGGGTGATAAATCTTGGGACAAATGTAAAATAATTAACGAGTTGTAGAGACAAGTGAACCGACGTGAAAAATAACAGTGACCAGGCAGTTCTCAGGATTTTTGAGTAGGGTAAGTGTAACGATAAATCGAGAGGAATAACAAAAAGGAATTGTTTTGAAGTCATTCAATTTCTTTATACTTTATAAAGGTAATAATAGTACAAAAATTATTTATAGACTTAGAGAGAAAGTGATGAATTCTTCATGGATGATGGAAAAGTTCGACGACGTGCATCAGCCTCTACGGAGAAATGTGCCAAAGACGAAGGACGATTGGTATCCCGCTCATGAAATAGAAATAAATGAAACATAAAATAGTATTGATACAGAAAAAGAATATAGTGCAGGTATTTATTTACCAATACGACTCACATTACCATCTGCTAACCAACGTGATTGAATACTTCAGCAAGCATCGATAACCAGGACCATGGTTAATGACTTTGTGTTTTGCAACAACGAGCACCAACTCCCCCGGAGGACACGAAAAGCTGTAACATAAGGAATACGGTGAAAGGTTAATAAAATTATCCCAAACGATACCATGAATGTAAATAAATCCTTTCATATCATGACATGTTGTGGAAAACTCACCGCTGCTTCATGTTTGCAGGAGACGTTCGAAATTATTCCCTTGCTCAGCCGAGCATCTATTATTTCTATTTCATGAGCGGGATATCGTTTCGCGAATGGAAATATTTTATTAACTTTGAAAACCACATTTTATTTTCAAAAAATACAATTACTCTGAAAAACTCCACTTTGTAAACAAACGTATGTGTCAACCGCCATACTTTCTCGTCTGCTCGGTGCCTACGCACTAGGGAACTTCTGTCGCGACGATTGACGTCTGCCGACGATAGGCAGAGCCAATCAATCGCTCGGCGTCCTTGCGTCTCCGACCAATAGCGTACATACTATAGTCTACAAACTGCTATGCACCATATCGGCCTATGCCAACAACCCAGGAAAACACCCGGTACAACAAAATCCTTTTAAATAGTAAATTTCCGTCTCTTTCCTTCTAAGCAAAGATACACACGTTTTCATTAGACTGTTTCTAACACAAGAGTTTGCAAGGTCCTCTGGGGACAGGCATAGAAACGAAACATTCTTGAAATGGCCGTCTTTACACGTGGGCGTATTTTCAACGGTTGGCTATAGAAGTTTTAGTGGAAACTGCTCAGTGAAATAGTAAATAAAATTATTGTTATTTGATATTTATTGTTGTGAGTTATTCTTTATGGTAAGTATGAATGTAAATTTTACATTTTTTGTATTAAAATTTGAGTTTCATTACTTTTTGAGCGTTAAAATTAATAATCGGGGAATCGGTTTTAAATAAATTACCGAAATCCTCTTTCGGACAAAGTGTCTGAAAACAGGTTCTAAGGGCCGAAACCACCAACTCTGATTAAATTGTTAATTCCCGATTAGCTTAATTTAATCATGCTCTTGCGTTCCACCAATTTTTAAACCATGATTAAAGTGAGATAATCACCGTTGAACTTAATCAGCCATTTTTGGCCGATTAGGAACCTAACCAGTGATTAACGTGGATCAACATAACCTCAAAGTCGAAGTTTCACTGTGCAATACTATATCGGACATGAATTTATTTTACGACGATATTTTATTATCATCTGATGATGAAAATGGTATCGGAATTGATAGAAGGCCACATTTAATTAAGGAACGAATTAATTATTTCCAAACTTTGGATGATTTGGATTTCATTACGCGTTTTCGGTTATCGAAAGACAGTGTTGAAGCTTTGCTTTTGGAAATTGTACATAATTTGCAACACGCTACAGAAAGATAAATTACTTCTTAAATAATATATAATCTATTTTAAAATATCGCAACATTATCATATTACGTTAAAAATCGCGTAGAATTTTCTGTATCTTTACTAAATAAAGGGAGTGCACATTTCAAAAACCACGCTATTGCACCCAGAGTACAACTCCTGCTTGCTCTCCGGTATTATGCAACTGGTTCCATTTTAAATTCTGTTGGAGATTTCGGCAGCTCACTGAGCTCGGCTTGCGGCGCGTCAGTTGATCACGTCAGGTTTTCCTCCTACTCAATTACAAGTTCCGTTGATGAACCAATCAGAATCACCGTTACAACAAAACCAAAACTTATTGCGAAGAGGGTATATGATTAGATAATCGGGGGTTAAAAATTCATGATGGAACGAATTGTGCAGTTAATCATGATTAGAACGCCGATTAAATATAATCGCGATTAGGTAATCAAGCATTTAATCAGAGTTGGTGGAATCGGCCTTTAGTAATAAAAGTTTATCCGTTTTGCTCTAACATATATCATGCGTAATGTTATATTACCCCTGTTCTTGTTTACTAACTACTTACATAGAATATACGGGCCAGTTTCCGGACACCTTTTTCCGGCGATACAAGCTAAATAAATAATATTTTCTGGACGTACCCAAGAAATAGGCCATTTTCAGACTATGTAAATTTAAATACAAATATAATAATATTTTAGTCCTTTACTCTTTGTTTATTTATGCCATTGATTTCAGATGCCGAAAGAAATCGAAAAGCAGCCTTTGAAGGTGAAATGCAGAAAATTTTATACTTATTCAACAGAGGCCATCGAGGCTGCCCTTCGCGATATAAAATCAGGAGATTTTTTCTATAAGAGAAGCAAGTAAGCGCTATGGTGTACCAAGAGCCACAGTCTACGATAAGTTGTGTGGGAAATCACCGGCTATAAAAAAGAAAACCGGGCCACCACCCATTTTATCAGAAGAGGGGGAAAATAAAATCGCAGAATGGGTGATCAACATAGCTAAATGTGGTTTTCCTATTACAAAATCAGGTCTGTTTGAAGCGGTTACAAAAATTGCAAGCGATTCTGGCAAGCTTGTAGTCCAGTCATTGAAGTCCTGAATTAGAAATAATTAAAGAGGATCTGAATTTTTTACAGTAGGTACTGTTTGCACCCTACAACAACTTCCTGATATTTTTAAGGATCATCCCCGGTCGGATTGTTTAAAAAAGAGATGTAAACAAAAAAAAACTGATTTTTTGCGAATATCTCTTCAACTTTCAAGAATAACGAGAAAATCTTCAAATAAAAGTTGTAAACAATTGAATTTATAATAAAAAAGTCTTAGTGAAATTTTTACCTATATGCAATAGGGAAGCGGCAAAATGCGTTCAAAGTTTGCGCACCACCTAAGGGAGCATGCTGCGCTTAAAAAATTCATAAGAAATCGAAAAATTACTCTTTTTCGATGATTTTTTTTTAAATCGCATCTACAGGAGTAGACCTACATTTTGAGAGATATAGAAAACAAAATTAATGCATTATTAATGCGATTATTGATTATTTTAGACTTTAAACCGATTGTTTTCACTGAAAACATTGGGGAACAATTTTTTTTCTTTTAACTTGATATTCGTTAGATTATTATCTAAAAAAAAGTCCTGTACGGCTTCGCACTGAATACCTTCTGCGTGGAGATATAATATAATATAATTCAACTGATTTTCTGGTGAGTGGCAGTCCCGAATGAAATCTGTGGCCGCACCACTGTACTGGGGACCGACAGAGAACGCGCATATCTTCCCGACTCTCTCTTAGTCATAAACGCGTTCTGCACTGCGCGAAGCCGTCTGTGCCTCTACCAAGGAGTAGGTGTCCAACTACCTGCTCTTTGCCTCTATAGACCTTCGGCACGCTGCCTAAAAGTGCAATGGTAGTATCATGCCCTTTGAGGTTTCGGTAATAATGCATATCGTCGGCTTCACATGAAAAGTGCGAGAATCTTTTATATTTATATGAATATTTAACAAAAATTATAATTCCATACGTAAAACTATCGTTGCAAATAAACCTGATGATTTGCGCGATTCTCTTGTCAGATAAAAACCATTTTATTCCAACCGAATCGTATGCCGTTCGATAAATTTGTATAATTACATAAATATTTAACAAAATCATAATGGCATACGTAAAACTATCGTTGCAAATTGATCTAAAATTTAACACTCTTTATTCACGTATGCCACTGGGTAGGACTTTTATGAACCGTATGCCGTTGGTATATACGATATATCTCATAGTGATGGATCATATATTTTAAGGACATACGTTATACTATAATTGCAAGTACCCATAAATTTAATACACAGTTATAAAGGTGTAGAATTAATTAGACCCGCGAGAACCGTATGCCCTTTAGTAACTGTGCATTTTATGCAAAAAATGGTTGAATCTCAAAAGGGCATACTTACGTGATATGATCATTTAAAAAATTCTGAATTTACAACACTTTTTACAGCATATACCGACCCTTAGTCCCTACGATACACGTATGCCGATCATTCTTCAATATATATTATTTTTTCTATGAAATATCGTTTCACATGCTCGGCATACGTGATACTATCATTGCAAGATGCGATTTTTTTTGCAATAAGTAATTAACTTCTCCAACACAAGTTCCACGGGGACCTGTCAGTTTTGCTTGGTCGCTTATCAGCATATGCATTATTACCGAAACCTCAAAGGGCATACATGATACTACCATTGCACTTTTTGGCAGCGTGCCGAAGGTCTATAGAGGCAAAGAGCAGGTAGTTGGACACCTACTCCTTGGTAGAGGCACAGACGGCTTCGCGCAGTGCAGAACGCGTTTATGACTAAGAGAGAGTCGGGAAGATATGCGCGTTCTCTGTCGGTCCCCAGTACAGTGGTGCGGCCACAGATTTCATTCGGGACTGCCACTCACCAGAAAATCAGTTGAATTATATTATATTATATCTCCACACAGAAGGTATTCAGTGCGAAGCCGTAGAGGACTTTTTTTTAGATAATAATCTAACGATTACCAAGTTAAAAGAAAAAAAATTGTTCCCCAATGTTTTCAGTGAAAACAATCGGTTTAAAGTCTAAAATAATCAATAATCGCATTAATAATGCATTAATTTTTTTTTCTATATCTCTCAAAATGTAGGTCTACTCCTGTAGATGCGATTTAAAAAAAAAATCATCGAAAAAGAGTAATTTTTCGATTTCTTATTAATTTTTTAAGCGCAGCATGCTCCCTTAGGTGGTGCGCAAACTTTGAACGCATTTTGCCGCTTCCCTATTGCATATAGGTAAAAATTTCACTAAGACTTTTTTATTATAAATTCGATTGTTTACAACTTTTATTTGAAGATTTTCTCGTTATTCTTGAAAGTTGAAGAGATATTCGCAAAAAATCGTTTTTTTTTTGTTTACATCTCTTTTTTAAACAATCCGACCGGGGATGATCCTTAAAAATATCAGGAAGTTGTTGTAGGGTGCAAACAGTACCTACTGTACAAAATTCAGATCCTCTTTAATTATTTCTAATTCAGGACTTCAATGACTGGACTATTGATGCTTTTCCCAAGGGTGTTCCAGGGGTGAAATGGTATAAGGGGTTCCTAGAACGCCATCCAGAAATTTTGCTGAGAGAGGCGGAGGGTATTAATAAAGCCCGGTCATTAATTACTGAGGAACTAATTAGATCGTGGTTTAAGGGACTACAAACATTTATTCAAGAAAATAATGTTCAGGATACTTTCGACGAACCCACTCGTGTATTTAATGGAGACAAGTCAGGGTTTGCTCTATGACCAAAGACTGGATATTTAACTGAAAAAGACTTCGATACTGCTGAGAAAGTAATAAATAAAATCCGAACTGAATTAAAAAAGTACGGGATAAACTCGGATGTGGTTATTAACGAAATTAATAAGGCAAAAGAATTATTAGTAACAGAGTTTGGAGTTGCGTATCCTATCTCAACTTTTGATTCAACAACAATCACTTCTGAGCAATTCGACGGGGAAACTCTTGAAAGCGAAGAACTAATATCAAAAACCGTCCTGGAAAAAGATACATCGAGTGCAATACAAAACAATTATATTGATGATTTAAATTCAATGAAACAAATAGAAGATAAAGAAAATGTGATATTAGTTGATAACATGACGGATGATGGAGCAAATGAGAACATTAATAGCACAATCCTGGAAGAAGTACTGATAGCAACAGAAAAAAGTCTTACTGAAAAGTTAAATTTAAAAGGAGAAAGAAAAGATAAAGAAAATATGGTAGATGATAAAATGAAGCATAATATATTGAATGAAAACGTTTTAATAGTACGAGTATACTAATTGAGAACAATGAAAAGGAAATTATTTCAAATGAATTAAAAAACCAAAAGACGTTCATTGGCGGATTGGATCCATTTCAAGAACATCTCACATTCCCAGAAGAGTATCTGAAAAAGAAGACTGATGGTCGTACAAAACTAAAGTTACCCAGTGCAATTTCATCGGAAGCATGGCGTTCTTATTATAACCAAAAAGATGAAGAAAAGAGGGGCAAAATCGAAGTTGCTAAAAGGAAAAGAAAAATAAGAGAACAGGTAAAGATCCAGAAGCAAGAAACATTGAAGAGAAAGAAAAAAAATGTACCCAAAAGAGCGGGTAGGGAAAATACTGACACTCTAGAATAAAGCATACAGAGAACATACAAAAAAAAGTGCAATGTATGCTGTGTTTGGAAGATGTTGTTAGTGACGTCGAAGAAGACGAAGACAAATCATTGGATTCAACAAGTGCTCCAGATGGTACCATCTTCAATGTATAGATATGGCAGGAGTGCCTTACAATGAAGCAGCTGAACAAGATTTTATTTACGACATATATGCCGTCAAAATTTAAATTAAAATATGTTTTATTTATTGTTACACCACCTACAGTACATAACCTATCTGTATTGTTTAGGTATTTTTAAAATGTAGTTTTTAGATTTTTCTAGTTACGTCTTTATATGTTTATGAAGATTATAAGTAGGTACCTACCTATGACGAAAAAGACCACTTTTCCGCGCCCTGTCCGAAAAACGGTTCTACATTGTCCGATAATTTATTCGCTGTGTCCGAAAACTAGTACAAAGGATATCTTTGAGGTTATCCGTCATTAAATATTAAATGGAATAAAATTTCGAAGATTGCATAATTAAAAATGTATTTTTTAACTTAAAGGGATACAATCATAATAAAACATCTTCAGATGCACGGAAATTGACAAAATTATAAGTATTCTTTTGTAGGAACTCCCTTAAGTGTCCGACAACCGGTTAGTTGACCTTAACATACGGTCCGCTTAACCCGTCAGCACTCTCGCTATATGCATTTCTCATACGCAACTTTTCCCGGTATAGGAAACTTTTACAAAAATCATCCAAATATTTCGAAAATTTGTTTTATCCTTAAACAACTATTCCTCTTTCTTTCAGTGTAAATTAAAAACAAAAAGATTCAGTCAAATTCGAAAAAAATTGTTTTCTTGACGCGAAACTAAAAGTGTGAGAGTTTCTCTCACGGCACGAGTAAAGTTTACCGCACACTTGGGCATCGTGTCGCGTCAAAATACAGACTGGATAAAATACATACAAATAAATGTACTACCGCTCACTTGAGCGGCGCGTCGCGTGGCGTCAGGGATGAGTTCCTACTGCTCACTTGCCCAGTACGGCACGTCGCGCCGCGTCGCGACAAAATACCGACTGGGGATAAAGTACATACAAAAATAAATGTACTAGCGGTCGCGGACGGGGATTCTTCCCTTCGAATCCTTGGCGTCAAACGACGCGCCGCGACGGGACGGTCATAAAGACTAGAGTCTTTAGGTTCGTTCGATTATGTTATTTTGGTAGTACCCTAGAGCAGCTCCGAAGCGCTCCCGAAGCGCTACGGAGCGGCGGAAGTGACATTCAGGGTACCGGAAGAGGTAATTAGATGCTGTTGGGTGCGATACCGTTGTTCCATGTTTTGTGTTTTATTTGAAAATAAATGCAATGGAATCCAATGCTCGTGTAAGTAAATATTTTGTATTATTGTCAGTGCGTAATGTCAGAAGAAGATAGATCTCAAATATTGTTTAGAAATATTTTCTAACCTCAATTTCTGTACAAATAAATAAATTTTGTTTTCTAGTACAAATGTGGATTGTGCAATTTCCCATTGGAATTCATTGAAAACGCTGGTGTCCATCCCTGTTTGGCTGATTATTTTGGTAAACAAGATGGTTTCATTTGTAAAGGAAATTTACTGTTTCCCAACGATGAATACATTGGTATGTAATACGTATCGACTACTCCTTTGTATAACCATTTCGTCATCATTTACTCCTGGCATCAAGGATTCTGTCGTTGGTAACTTTTTAAAATGTAGTTTTTAAACCTACTAATCATCAATTAATTCTCATGCTTTCATTAATCAAGGCAAACGCTATCGTAGCTAATGAGAAAATGAGTATTACTTGTTCATTGCCTAGTACGTTTAAAAATGACATTCTAAAAAGTCACCAGCGACAGAATCCGTTACACCGAGATATTCAAATTAAATTCAAAGCATTTATTTATACATATTAATTTTATTGTAGAGTATGACGATAGCTATATTGTCATAACAGGAAAAGTCAGAAGCAATCAGTCAACCACGAATGGTAAAATTTTTTAAATTAGTTTATCTTGAAACATTTGAATGACAAATTATTCTAAAATTGATTGAAATGACTGAGTGGTGATATTAATTAATACATTACAGATGACTCAAATGACAGTCAGGAAGAAGGAGGAGGAGGGTTATGGCCTAATAAGGCATGCAAATGCTTATTAGAGTCATACGCAAAGTATTTCAAATTATTTGAAGAAAAAAAAATACTTACCAAAAAGCATGTATATGTCAAAGTGCAACAGGTATTGAATACTTTTGGATACGCATATACTATTCAACAAGTTCAAAATAGAATGAAATCGTTTGAGAAACTATACAAGAAAAGAGTAGATAACAAAGGGGCGAAACAGACTGGTCGTAGTCGACTATCGATCGCCTATGAGAGGTTTATATCATATAAATTATATCTTTTTTCCTTGTGATTAATTGTGATTTCCTGCTAAAGTAAGTTTTAATCTTAGAGAACTGCAAGATATATTTGGGAAGGTACATTCCATAAATCCAATCGCCCTAGTAGGTGTCGATTTCGAGAAAGAGAATAGGTATAATTCTTCTCCTTTTTATTGTAATTTTTAAAATATAATGCGACCCTTTTAATTTACTAACTAATGTCATTACTTTTACAGTGATACAAACCTTAACTCTCCAGGCGATACAGCTACAGACGAAACTATTAAACCCAATGTTAATAGAAATGTCACATCAAAAGGTAAAATGAAATCAGACATCGAGTCAAAGCCGAGAAAAAGGTTTCATAAGGAAGCATCTGAAACGGAGCAGGAGAAGAAAGAAAGACGACACGCGGAAAACGTAGCTTTAAAAAAAAGAGTACCTACGACTGAAGAAATTCGAAATAAGAATGAAAGCATTGAAGTACAAAAGAAAGTACAGTAGTGCAATAGATGATTACCCGTCAGAGGATGATAATGGTAATTGTTCTTCTATTTAGAAAAGAAGATAGGCGGAAAATGTAGGTTAAGAATAAACCTATAACATATGAGGCTAAACTTACTCACCAGAATAGAAACTTCAATAACTATTATCTCATTAGTTATGAACTATTGGCTTACATCGATATAAGACTTTATTGTAGACAAGAATGTAATTTTCAAAAAAGTATACAAATGTAAGCCAAAAGCTCATAGACAATGAGATAATAGTGATTGAAATTTCTTTTCTAGCGAGTAAGTGTAGCTTTATATGGTATAATTCATAAAGTCTGATATGAGGATTGTTAAAATAGAAACAAATATGCTGTGGTACTTGAAGTGATTACTCGTTAAGAGAAGATGATTACTATACTCGAATAGATGATTATGTTACATCTAGCTATATTAAAGTACTACAAATTGAACTGTTCCTATTAATTTTATGTCAGAGTTAAACTTAAAAATGTATCATGATATCATTAAGTTACAACTATACCCAAAACAAATGTGCAATGGTACATGACGTGATTACTCGTTAAGAGAAGATGATTACTATACTCGAATAGATGATTATGTTACATCTAGCTATATTAAAGTACTACAAATTGAACTGTTCCTATTAATTTTATGTCAGAGTTAAACTTAAAAATGTATCATGATATCATTAAGTTACAACTATACCCAAAACAAATGTGCAATGGTACATGACGTGATTACTCGTTAAGAGAAGATGATTACTATACTCGATTAGATGATTATATTACGTCAAGCTATACTAAAGTACTATAAATGGAACTCTTCCTATTAATTTTATATACGATTTTGTCATGATAAATAAACTCAAAGTATATCAAATGCAACATTTTTTCTTTCTTATAAAAAATAATACAACAGATAACACATTCTTATAATATAAACTACCATATTGAGCAATGTACCAATAAAACACGATCCTTGGAAAACGGACATACGTACGTATTTGAACGTTATTATCGACGTTCGTATATCATTTGACACACTTCATCTCTTAGTACTAATCCATTAAGTAACTCATCATCGTTACTTTCGTCTTCATGTTCTTCATTTCGATCTGGGGATTCTTCAGTGGCGTTCAAAAGATCTATATCCTCATTTTTGCACAAATTATGTAGAACACAGCATGCACGGATTACCTTCAAACGTCGCATTGGTTTCTGAAGCTTCATATGGTAGAGTATCCTAAACCTGGAATAATGTATAGAATATTCATTGAACTGGAAAGTTCGATGTCACGTAATTTCAATCTTTTAATCTTTCAACTTTCCATCTTATAACAAACAGTGCTTTTGTGATACCTTTGCTTTAAAATCCCTATTGTGTGCTCAATTGCTACTCGACATGATGACAGGGTCCTGTTATAATAATTTTGCGCTGCCGTAAGGTGACCATTGTCCTTATATGGTGTCAACATGTTCATTAAACATGGATACGCGCTGTCGCCCAACAACCATCCATCTGAAAATGATCATTCGCTTCGTAACATATATTGTAGTTAGTTGTTTATTCTTTCAATTGGTAGAACAATAATTACCAATTTCTTTTGACAATCTTTTGAAAAGAGGAGAGCTTCGAAATACTCTTCCATCATGGACTGATCCAGGATATCCAGCAAAGAAATCGATAATACGATTATTTTCGTTACAAGCAATTTGCACTTGAATCGAAAAATAATCCTTTCGATTAAAATAACTCTCTGCGCTCTTCTTTGGTCGGTCAATACGAATATGTGTTCCATCAACGCATCCGATGATGTTTGGAAATCCCTTTCTTGCCAAATAATAATTCTTGGTTTCAGACATTTCCTCGGCTGAGGGCCATTTGATGACATTTGGTGCCATGTCTCCTAAGAAATCAGCCACCCTTGTGATTATAAGAAATAAGGTGCTTAACGACATGTCAAATCTGTCGGCAACATCCCGATAGCACGATACTTCATGACCCACAAGCCATAAAAATGTATGAATGTGTTTCTGGGCTGTCATCGGCACTCTACCCTGATCTATAATAAAAATAAGTTTTTTATGCAAATTTTTGTATCTTTATGTGTCACAAAATAATATACTACATACTAGTAAATACTTCGTTCACTAATGTTCTGATACTGAGCAGATTCTTCGAAGAGTTCGGTTAAGTTGTTAGCCAGATTTTTACTAACTCGAAAATGCGTGATGAATTCTTGATGGGAATAATTATTCACAACATCTTCTGAATAGCGCTGAATACAGTATCGTTTTCTTTTCACGTATTCATCTTCTGACGATGAGTCAAAGAATGAACTACCGAATATCAATTGGTCAGATGATGATGATGATAATGATGATGATGATGATGATGATGATGATGATGAAGACGATGACGACGCCATCCTTTTTATGAAGAACTCCCTGAAAATTATAGGACATTACAGTACAAAACCAAAAAATCCACTTCTATATTTTATACGTTTAACCTTTATTTTCCCTATTATTCACTACTTTAGATTGAAAGCTACGAAAACGGAAACTAATATGCATGTATACCTGCTATTTCTTACAAAATTGAGCCTTATTTGAGTTGTTGATTTTCCTCTTCGATGTTAGGTTAAGTTGAACCGCTCCAAGCTCTCCCCAAACGACTCCTTCATCGATAGCAAGAGCTCTTCAGAGCTGCTCTGAAGTACTTCGAACCGCACCGAACTGCCGAAATCGAACGGAACATTAAGTACCCTCATGTGCACTTCCGGTGAAAACGAACACTGCTTTTTCATTGGAGTCGCTCTGGGGGAGCTCCGGAGCGACTCAACTGGTATAATCGAACGAACCTTTTGTCCGTCGCACAATTGGGAATTCAAGAGAAGCGGTACTCACTCTGGTGGCTATAATGGTGAACTAGTTTCTGCCACATTATTTCCTAACCACACAATTGGGGACTGTAAAACACACCTTTTTATCGATTGTTTACCATTGATTTTTATTAATTTTGTGCCTCTCGTTTACTGTTGTTCTTTTCTAATTTGTTACTACTAATGACAGAGTGGCAGTGGTTAGACACAAGTGGACACAAAATTAAACCATTAGCTCTTTCTGCTGGAGCCTGCCAATCAGTCGGTGGTTCTAATAGAAGTGTGTCGACCATAGGACTTGTGTCATGAATGGAAAGCGCCCAATGTAGCAGAAACTGGTTCCAGTAATAGCCACCTGGCGCTGCGACTCTTAATTTGAATTCCCAATAGACGAAATTCGGAATATCGGTTCTTACCACTCACTATCATCGCGATCGAAATACCTTGTGGTTAATCTCGCGACCAGACGGGCGAATTCTCCAAGACTGGCGCGTTTTTTATTGATAGGATGGATCCACATTCTCTTCTTTCTATTTCTTTCTGATATCAATGCTACCATAAAAGCAATTTCCTCATTAGAACTACTGCTGCCGTCGTACATTTATTCAAGTCCGAATCTGTCGGTTGCCGCCGGAAAAGTGGGCGATGCCACCATCCATCGTGGAGCGTCACCGAGCCGTGATGTAAAATTTACGGACATTCAGGTAAGAATTGCCGGGCATCGCCGCGCCGCTCTAGTGTGCGATAACCTTAATAGTAAAGTAGGCTGAGAGCCGTGCTGCCTTAGCGCGTAGTCGGCCGGATTCGGCAATTCTCGCCACTGCTGACGGCTGGAGGGAAACGAGGGAAATAAATATTTGCATTTTAATTTATCTAACTAAAAATGTTTATAATGTGTTAAATAAACCCGTGCTCACGGAATCTGTCGCTGGTGACTTTTTTTAAACCTTATTTTTAAACGTACTAACCAGTGAACAATTAATTCTCATGCCCTCATTAGCTACGGTGACGTCTACTCTCGTTAATGAAAGCACGAGGATTGATTAATCATTGGTTAGTACGTTTAAAAATAACATTTAAAAAAAGTCACCAGCGACAGATTCCGTGAGCCCGGGTGTACGTTAAATAATTTATGAGAAAAAAAACATAAATCACTTATTTGGAATTCTTGAAATTAAAAAAATTTTTTAAATTATAAAACATGCCCAGTCCATTTTTTGCATTAAAAAATATATTACCTATCTAAAAAAAAATTTACAATAATTTCCCTCGCCCGCCAACTGAGATTTACGCGTCAAATACGTTGCGCGCACAGCCGTGAGAGAATCTCTCATCACGCGAGTAAAGAACGGTGGGACGGGAGCGCGAGTGCTGACGGGTTAAGGATGTACTGTCGGACTGGCAAAAGAGTCGTCTTCGGGAAAGCTCGGAGCAACGTTCCCCCACTACGGAGGATCACTGGCGGAGTAGTTGGGATGCACACTCGAGAAACTTTGGCGCCACGATCGCTGGTCCCCTCTAACCTGATTGGTTCGAGTTTCAAATAAAGTGTCATTGACGCCAGATTCGACCAATGATACGATAACTCGGAGGACCAACAGTGCTGGCGCCCTCTGAATTGACCTGATGAATGCGGATCCCCATACATGATCACCGCTACGCGCATGCGACAAAGACAGAGTGGGAAACGCTACATGGTGGGGGAGCATAGCTCCGAACTCTCCCGAAGACGACTCTTTTGCCAGTCCGACTATATCACCTATATAGATGGGATAGGATTTGGGGGGTAGGATATATCGAATCCTAGCAGAACTTTATGAAATTTGCACAGGCAGTGTATATGATTAAAACAAGTTAACCTACAAAATTTGAAGTCGATTGTCTGTCTAGTTAAAAAGCTATGCAACAATGAAATTTCACTAATTTTACACGGGTTCATATGGAGAAACATTAAATCGACGGATATTAAACTGTGAATTAACACGAAACAATTAAGAAAAATTCTTGAAATTTGTCTGGTTTACTAAGAGGTTAGGGGTTAATGTTCATACCAAATTTCATGAACTTCGCCTATCCCATTTTCGAGTTATTCCATAAAAATTTCAATTTTGATAGAAAGGCATGTTAAACGTGGCAACAACGCTTGCATGTAGTGCAGTGCAGGAGAAGTACTATTCAAGAAACCCCGAGAAAAAATTCTTATAACAGGGGCGTAAGAATACTTAGCCGAGGGTGAATTTAAGGTTATGGACGCATCGGAGTCGCAGGTTACGTCGTATGCATCATTTTCGATGTTTTCTTCTCTTTCATTGTGCACCATTGGCGGGTCTTCCAGTTTTCTTTTCTTCTTCGATCTTTGTGACAGCGCAATCCGGCTTTCGTACACTTTTCTTGTCACGAGTTTTCCTTTCCATCGATATCCCGACATTTTTATATATTAAAGAAATTTTGGTTCAAATATGGACGCTGCAGGGGGGCCTTTCTCGAGTCACTCGCAAAGTTACGTATACCCATCTTAGCGAATAGACCAATCAGGATCAAATATTCCGTTGTGGTGGGGGTCCTGATTGGTCTATTCGCTAAGCTACATATACGTAACTTTGCGAGTAAACTCGAGAAAGGGGACCCAGGGCTGGCAACTGTGAGGCACGTAAATACAAACTTAGCGTTGTTGCCACATTTCGCGCATTCACTAGGCGCAGCTTATCAATTTGATTAAAAAGTTATTGCTTATCACTTTCTCTTTTTAATTATATAAATAAATGTTAAATACATCGTGCTTCATTTTTACTATGACGCGAAGAGCCTAGTATCAACCCAGTAAACACGGTATTGTTACAGCAATGTAACAGCAATGTAACCAAATGTAACATGTAATATCACCGGTAACTTACATGTAACTTACATGTAAGTAATTATTCCCCACTCACAAAGGAAGTTAGGGAACCCGAAAATTCAGAAAATTTTTTTTAAGGTACCCCCACCACCGACCCATAAAAATGGGTTCTTGGATTTCTTATGTTTATGTAAAAATACCTCTCAATGTCCTCTTTTTACATATACCTAGTTTATTATGTATCCTTTTTTTTTAATTTAGAATAAACAGTGAAACGGTCTTATGAAACGATATCTACATTTTTAGTTATACCGTATGTCCTATGGCAACTCGAGCAGGTGCAGCGATCTGAATTTTCCTGAAATTTGACTTCGGCAGTGTTTTAGTTATACTAGTTGGCTTTGGAAGATGGCGCTGCGTACGAGCGAAATGTTTGAAAAATGTCTAATTTTCCGATAGGTAAAAGCGGGAAATAGATAAATGTGGGAGATCGAAGTGTAACTTCAAAATTGTGAATGTTGGAATAATGGTAATTGTTTGAAACGATAAGACATAATAATTCTCGGGTTTCTTTTCGATGTTCAACCAAATAACACGACTGACATCTAAATGCAGAGAGAAACTGATGCGACTGGCAGTCGTGGAGGAAGGGGCTACCGTCAACGTGGTCCTCGCCAGAGTGGTCGAGCTCTGCCTCGTCGACGAAAGGTGCAATTGAAATGAAATTAAAGTCTGAGTCAAGGTGAAAATTGGAAGGCATGGAAAGAAAACGCGGCAGAGTCGCCGACAGAAGGAGTGAGTAAAGTGCGAAAGAAAAGTGCAGTGACGCCGAAAAACCATGTGGAAGACAGTGACGAACAGCAGCAGCAGCTGCAGCACGATTTGCGACTGGGTGTAGATGGCCCGTTCTCTTGAACTCTTCACACGTTGCTAGTACTGGTACCGTTTCAGGAACCCTTCGTGGTGACGACTTCCTCCTCCGTCTCGTCGCCTCGTCTCTGTCATTTTTTTCTTCCTTTTACCACACTCTCATTGCAAGTCTTGCTTCGATATTTTATATTTCCGCCAATGCGTCTTTCTCTTACAGCTATCCGAATCGGTCTTGGACTGCCTTCACTTTACAAGAGTGCCCCTGCCGTCGACGCTGCTGCTGCTGCTGCTGCTGTCCTCGCTGCTACTACGACTCGAGTGTCTGGAATCGTTGTCCACAGGAGCGGCCCCGTATCGCGATCGGCGAGATATCATTCAGGAGCGGGTGCGCAGTTGAGCAGTGTCGACCAGCTGCTGCTGCTGTTCGTCACTGTCTTCCACATGGTTTTTCGGCGTCACTGCACTTTTCTTTCGCACTTTACTCACTCCTTCTGTCGGCGACTCTGCCGCGTTTTCTTTCCATGCCTTCCAATTTTCACCTTGACTCAGACTTTAATTTCATTTCAATTGCACCTTTCGTCGATGAGGCAGAGCTCGACCACTCTGGCGAGGACCACGTTGACGGTAGCCCCTTCCTCCACGACTGCCAGTCGCATCAGTTTCTCTCTACAATTAGATATCAGTCGTGTTATTTGGTTGAACATCGAAAAGAAACCCGAATTATTATATCTTATCCTTTCAAACAATTGGGATCCGTATTTGTCAAGCTCAGCGCAGAGGGCACTGCAGTACTTGGTACATTACGCGGATAGATATGAACAGAGAATGAGTGACAAATATTTTAATTGAACAGTAGCTCAGTTAAAAGGTGAATTAAATCGTCGGGGAGCTTTTTTGCAAGGAAAGAAGAAAGATCTTCTGGACCGGTAGATAAATTCAAAATTATATGTGGATACAATCCTCATAACCTTAACAATTTCATTATTTATGAAAGAAATCGTCCGAATACACGTATGGTAAAGAAATGATCAGTTAGATCATGAACAGTATATTTTTTATTTCAGATTATGCTTGTACGATGCAAATAACTATTTTAATTTGCTGAACACCTCAACTTCAAATGATAATAGCAGTAGTTTGGATCCAACGTTTCGATCACCAAATTCTTCAGAGTACAAAGACATTAATGCAGATACCATCATTCCTTGGAATAACCACAGGGCGACGTGCATTCCATCAATGACATACGTATACAGCATAACGTAAGGTAGTTGGTACAATTTAAGGTAGTTGGACCGCTGTAGCACTTTTCGAGCAATTTTTTAAAACTTTTGTCAGATTTTAGATTATAAAAAAACTGATAACTTATTGATGAATGAAATCATTCTGATGTTTAGAAATAGAGATATTCGGTTTTTATTTCTCCATTGAAATCAATGAGACAGGGTCGTCTGGAGCCTTCGCAGTCGCGCGCGTACGGGCGTGCGCGCGGCGTAGTACGGCCCTGTCTCATTGATTTCAATGGAGAAATAAAAACCGAAAATATCTCTATTTCTAAACATCAGAATGATTTCATTCATCAATAAGTTATCAGTTTTTTTATAATCTAAAATCTGACAAGTTTAAAAAAAATTGCTCGAAAAGTGCTATAGCGGTCCAACTACTTTAAATCTCAAACGATTTAGATCACAATATACGTAAAATACATTTATAGATATCTAATTTCATTATTTTTATGCTCCAACTGCTAGACTACAGATTTCGAATCATCGATATATATGTAATTTTTTAATAAATAATTCATTGTTGTATTTAACGGATTGAAATGCGCGCGGAAAAGCCTAGGTAGTGGTGGTGCCGCCAAGTGGTGAAGTTTGGCAGTGAACTTCCCCATTACTCACCATTATTCCAACATTCACAATCTTGAGGTTACACTTCGATCTCCCACATTTATCTATCTCCCGCTTTTACCTATCGGGAAATTAGACATTTCAAACGTTTCGCTCGTACGCAGCGCAATCTTCCAAAGCCAACTATAACTAAAACACTGCCGAAGTCAAATTTCAGGAAAATTCAGGTCGCTGCACCTACTCGAGTTGCCATAGGACATACGGTATACATTTCATACAGTTTTTAATTATTTTAGCAAAACACGTATTTACAATTACACGAAAAATGGAACTTATTGAAATGTATCAATGACATGTATTTTTCAAACAACACAAATAAGATATCGTATGAACCTCAATGATAACGTTGAATGACGCAGGATCTATGTCGACATTGAAGCCGATAACGTTTTGCATAATAGGAATGTGTTTGACTCATGACTATTATCATTGCATGCTGGTGAGATATCCCTTCATCATTCGTTAAAAATCTTATGTAAGTACGTTTTATGATTATTATATATTTATACTATACATACACCCGGGGACACGGTATCTGTCGCTGGTGACTTTTTTTAAACGTTATTTTTAAACGTACTAACCAATAATTAATAATCCTCATGCTTTCATTAACGTTAGTACCTACGTTTAAAAATAACGTTTAAAAAAAGTCACCAGCGACAGATACCGTGTCCCCGGGTGTACATATTTGTGACTGGAAGATGTAGCTTATCCGCAGTTACATTAATCAAATTATGACATATAAATAAACGAATTTATTCATTCATTCATTCAATGAATCCTGATAAACAAAATATTTGTATCTATTGTACACATTTTATTAATGGACTACATTAAAACAGTTGTAATGGTAGAAAACGGCAAATACACTAAAATTACGGATTATAATTTGTACAGTAGTGATATTCTTTATAGAAATGTTCAAAACAGAAATACTCGGCAAACCATGCACAGCGTATGAAAGCAACTTCTCCACAAATACTACATCTGGATATACAATCCGTTCCCTTCTATACACGCCAGCGTAGCACGTATATCGGTCGGCGCTCTGGGATCCAAGATGATTCCCTAAAATTCGGTGACAATACCGACAGCCCGGACACGAACCAAATAGCCAGGACACGAACCAAATAGACGTTTCAGTCCGAAAAACATCGGTCATCTCAATAGGGACCGTGCAGGAACTAGAGAGGGCACTACCGTTGCCGACCATCACGCTCTCGTCTGGACGACATTTGTAACATTTGGGTGCAATTTGTTATGGCAACAGTAGGGAAAAATAATTAAAAATGCTTAAAATTATTAAATATGGATTTTGTCTAGTAGTTAATACTCGTATACGAAGACAAAATGATTCGAAGGGGGAAAAATTATTTCACGCGCACCATGTATTTGACGCAGTGGAGGTGCAAAACCCAGAAAAACAAGAAGTGAATTTAACCGGCTTTGATCCATCGTTGACGTTTCACGTTTTTCCAAGGTTGATGTAGACTGAACTCAGTATAATGGTAAAATTTCATTTTTGGTTTGACATCTTGAGTATTGCGGGGTGTATTTGAGCAACCTCGAATACAGCAAGACTTTCTTGACGCAGACATTATTAATATTTTATTATTATTTTATGTATTTTTATGTAAAATAACAATTACTATCATATGCACGTGTACTTATTTTCACCGAAATAATATGCCAATTGGCCACCAGATGGCTACTTGTCGCTGTGCACGGTCCCTAAGTGGTGAATGTGACATATGCTCTGACAGATAGTTTTATAATCGTTTGTATTTTTTTCGAATAATCAAGATAGTGAATGGAAGGAGTGCCATCAGATAAGTTACTTCCTAACTGACCCTCTTAACCTCATTTTGATCACTTATAAAGAACAAATATCTTTGTGGTTATTTAATTTTTTTGTTTTCAGCGTCATGCGAGAACGGGACGGATTGATGGAAATTTAATTTTTCTTCGCTGTCAAAAATCAACCTAGGTAGAAAAGAATTCTCTAGAACTCTGCGGTAGTACAATGCCACGGTAGGAACATCAGGTTCTACCGACATGACATGCTTCGACAAGATCTGTAACAACTTTAACGGTATATTGGGGGCACTGCACTAATCCTGTGGCAGATTTTTCTATCTGGGAAAGTATATTATTATGGTAGTACAGCTGTACAGTGTTCCAATAATATACCGTCTTCCTGTACTGACAGTATACATGCATTTTTTACCTCCAATATGCCAGAATTAAAAATCTCTAGAACTCTGCGGTACAATGCTACGGTAGGAATATCAGGTTCTACCGACATGACGTGCTTCGACAAGGTCTGTATCAACTTTAGCGGTATATTGGGGGCACTGTACTAATCCTGTGGCACATTTTTTTTATCAGGGAAAGCATATTATTATGGTAGTACAGCTGTACAGTATTCCGATAATATACCATCTTCCTGTACTGACAGTATACATGCATTTTACCTCCAATATGCCAGAATTAAAAATCTCGACCTTTTGTCGAAGCACGTCATATCGGTAGAACCTGATATTCCTATCGTGGCATTGTACCGCAGAGTTCTAGAGAATTCTTTTCTACCTAGGTTGATTTTTGACAGCGAAGAAATATCAAATTTCCATCAATGGTGAGTAATTTCCATTATTCACAAATTCATAATTTCGAGGTTAGACGCTTCGAACTCCCGAATTGACACCAACTCTAACTACCGACTTGACTTCTATCGGTATTAAATGACTCGGGTACCGACCAAGCCTGCCCGAAGGTAATTTCAAACTGGCCAATACAGAGTGGGACATAGGTACACTTCCACTAAAATACGATGAGCTTCAGCTGCACTTTTGTTCATAGTAAAATAATGAAGCAAAACTCCCCGCAAGAACACTTTATTCGGTACAAATTTTGACATATTCAATGAATTATAAAGTGTTGTTATTTATGATTTGAAAAAAGGTTATGAACGGCAAATGACGTCCTATGATAGCTGTTTACGATTACATTACTGTCGGTAACAACGAAATAGGTAGTGTACTATCTACGTGCCATTTCTTGTAAAACGCTACGAATTAATTCCAACACCTAATAATACAAAATTCCATCGTGAACTTAACCCATTAACGTCCAAATTAATTTTTGGTGGATTTTCTTTACGAAAATTGCATGATTTGTTACTCAGAGGTTATGAGAAAAAAATTCCAAGTGGCCGCTCTATAAATAAGACCCTGGGCGCTAATGAGTTAACTTTAACATGATTCTTGACGAATATTCTATAAATATTGAATTAATAATTATCATAATCGCTACTGTTTTGAAAAAGAAAATATCAAATTATTTAAAAGAATTTAACGAGAACCTTCGAGAGCAGTCACTGACATGTCCGGTGTCTATATATGACTGGAGTCGACCAACATCACTTGAAGAGTCGGTGGCGCAATTGGTAGAATGCGAAAACATTTCCCACTCTCGAAGCATCTCGCATAGGATATCCTAAAGAGCGCAGGTTCGAATCCCGGTGGGGCACGAAAAAAAAAGCGACATCTCTAGGCGGGTAAAGTCACTGTGTGCGTTCTCTTTTTGCAAAATCTACATACCGACAATATAACATTGAAAGCGCACCGCGTGACTTCACAGTGCTGTTGTAGTGACGATCGCTGTGCAGTCATAGTAACCTCACTCGCCGTTTCCACTCCGTGTCGCCACTATGACGTCCGCGGGGGCACGCACGATAAGTTTACTGTCCCCGATAGCAAAGTGGCGCCACCGTGACTGCACACTACTTTCACGCGGTGCATTCGAGTGCATGCACTGGGGTGTCCATCTGGACGTCCAGCGTGAAGCCACACTGCAGTCACGCAGTGTAAGTACGATGGTAAAAGTAGAATTTTGCAAAAAGGGGGCGATAAAGTAGGATTTCCCGCCTGCCTTATCCGCCTACTAGAGAGTGTCGCTTGTTTTTTCTCAAACCCGACCCGGCCAGGACTCGAACCTGCGATCTTTAGAAGACTGGGAATGCTTCTCGCATTCTACCAATTGCGCCATCGACTCTTTGTGGTGGAAGTCGACTAAGTTATACATATAATATCAATACCTGAAAGCAACTACTGTGACTAGTGAGATAAACCTGAAAGCCGATTTCGAGCTATGTGTCAAACGTAAGCTAAAACCGGCCTTTATACAATGCAACACTGAGATATCTCGGCAAAAATATTTAAATATTTTTGCCGAGATATCTCAGTGTTGCATTGTGTAAAGGCCGGTTTATATATATCTCATTAAATTTTTAAAAATAGTTTGATACTTTCTTTTCAAAACAGTAGCGATTATGATAATTACTCATTCATTATTTATGGAATAATTCAGTACAATTTGCACTGTTTGAAACATCATTTTAATATCAATTTTGTTATTTTCTAATTTAACACATTCGCTGCCATTTTTAGATTGATTGCATCGCGCTCTGTGCCGGTAACAGACTGAATAATGTAATGTGCACGACAATGTGTCTCCGATCGGAGCCGGCGGCACAGGCGCAAAGTGTCAACTGGCTCCAATCGGAGCCGGTGGCAGCGAACGTGTTAAAAATTTTATGAAAGACAATGAATTTACCGACATTCATGGTCGGTAAATTTACGAAGTGTGCACGTCGAAAAGGCACCGTGACTGCACTGAGTGTAACCACTGTGTCTTTACCCTATGAACCACTCAGTGCGTTCACTGTGTAGCCACGGTGCTTCTAGTTTGTGTACGTCACGCGATCATGCCACGGTGAGATAACAGTGGTGCCACTACGTGGCAGCACTGCGTGCGGCTAGCGTGTAAAGGCCATCACACGTGAAAAAACGTAAGCAGTAACAGTAAGGATTGACCAATCAGAAAGCCTGTTTAAATATAATTCCGTAAGAATGATATTTCTGATTGGTCAATCCTTACTGTTACTGCTTACGTTTTTTCACGTGTGATGGCCTTAAATCCATGCTTTGCTGTCGGGGATGATGTTTTCTAAATCCATCGCGTGACTGCACAGTGCACTCCTAGTGACGAAACTTGGCTATCGGGGCAGTACAGAGACGAACATACGGTAAGAGGCTTCCTGCTGCTGTTAGCAAAAGTGTTCCCGATGAGTGGGGCATAGGAACAAGTGGTAATGGCTGGATCAAATCCGAAGTATTTGTGGACTATATTTCAAACATACTTCATCCCCATCTTTGTAAAAACGGAGTTCAGTTTCCCGTCATTCTTTTTGTAGATGGTCACAAAACTCATATGACCTATGAACTAACAATGAGAATCTTAAATCGTTAATATTCCTTCCGGTAGCAAGGTACCGTAAGGTTACAGCCAGTTTTTCTTCAGCACTTATCGACTTCCTCATGATTGTATCTTGTTTTGTTAAGTATGGTTTAACCATTTTCAACAAGTCGTCAAAGCACACATCTTTCATTCGAAAATAATTTGCGTAGTCCTCTTCTTCCTTTGTATCTCTCATTTCATTCAGTAATTTCAAATTTGTATATAAATCTCTTTTCAGTAGCCATTCTTTAGTCCACCGTTTCCTTTTACAACGTTTTTTAAGACCTAAAGATATTATTATTGCAATAGCAGCTTTTGTTTTATAGCGATCCATCGCTTTTGTGTGCAAAACGTTTTACTCTTGTCGCGTTCTCGATTATGACTGACATCAGTCTGAATGATAGTGTACTGTCGTTCGCGGTCAATTAGTTTGCCATCAATTAATTAGCAATCAAGGTCGTAGACTGAACTGATGCCAAACTGAACGTGTAACGCCCGCCATAAGTTAAGTTCGGAATATGATCAAAGTATTAGGTTACCAATAGGGCAGACAATGCGATTACAATCTAATCACTTGACGGGGCGACGTACAAGTGAAAAAAGTAATTTGTTAAAAAGTTTAATGCAAGGAAGCCAGAAAATATTTGTGCTAGTCCATCGATGGAAGAAAAGGAGCGAGACGAATATTAATACGGAGGGTAGGGAACACGAAGACTGCGCGGAGCCGGTAACGGAAAATACACGTGTGTCCCGAATATAGCTTATTGTTGGAGCCAGTGACGGAGTCACCAAAGGTTAGCAGCCTGGGCCCATTGATAAGTTCGACTAGAGAGCGTAAAATACCACAGCATTTCGATGATTTTGTTTCATATAAGTAAGCTCTAAATATATTGTGCCTGTCAGAGATATGTACATATAAAACATAGGTTCATGATTAACGAAAGGGAGATAAAGGAGATTAAGGGCCGAAACCACCAACTCTGATTAAATTGTTAATTCCCGATTAGCTTAATTTAATCATGCTCTTGCGTTCCACCAATTTTTAAACCATGATTAAAGTGAGATAATCACCGTTGAACTTAATCAGCCATTTTTGGCCGATTAGGAACCTAACCAGTGATTAACGTGGATCAACATAACCTCAAAGTCGAAGTTTCACTGCTGTGCAATACTATATCGGACATGAATTTATTTTACAACGATATTTTATCATCATCTGATGATGAAAATGGTATCGAAATTGATAGAAGGCCACATTTAATTAAGGAACGAATTAATTATTTCCAAACTTTGGATGATTTGGATTTCATTACGCGTTTTCGGTTATCGAAAGACAGTGTTGAAGCTTTGCTTCTGGAAATTGTACATAATTTGCAACACGCTACAGAAAGATAAATTACTTCTTAAATAATATATAATCTATTTTAAAATATCGCAACATTATATCGCAATAAAGGGAGTGCACATTTCAGAAACCACGCTATTGCACCCAGAGTACAACTGCTTGCTCTCCGGTATTATGCAACTGGTTCCTTTTTAAATTCTGTTGGAGATTTCGGCAGCTCACTGAGCTCGGCTTGCAGCGCGTCAGTTGATCACGTCAGGTTTTCCTCCTACTCTATTACAAGTTCCGTTGATGAACCAATCAGAATCACCGTTACAACAAAACCAAAACTAATTGCGAAGAGGGTATATAATTAGATAATCGGGGATTAAAAATTCATGGTGGAAGGAATTGTGATTAGGTAATCGTGATTAGGTAATCAAGCATTTAATCAGAGTTGGTGGAATCGGCCCTTAGTGTTTAAGTTTAAGCCGAAACCAAAGCATTTAAACGATGATGTCCCGTTTCCGTTAAGTTGATAGCCGGTATTATTTTCAGTTTGTTCTCAAGATATTGGTTTTTATATAATACATATATACATAAGTTGTTGCTTTCTTGTGACACGAGGGATATTGTTCTTAATATCGTTTATTAAAGGAAGAAAAAGGATGTAGTGTCCAGGCCCGCGCCCAGATGACAGGCGAACCGAGCGCCGAACGGATGGCGTACAAGTCGTGGATGGGAGCGGGAGAGACGCTAATGGCTACTGGACGAGACACGATGGTTGTAGAGTGTGTGGCAATAAAGACGGTGGTTATTCATGTCAATGACTGCGTACAACCCTCGAGAGCCCTGACTTTTACAATAGGAAAATTCAACGTTGAGAAAAGTGAACCATTATTGAGCACTGTCTGAATCACCTTTCATCGCGGATTAGTAAGTTTTTGAAAATTCTTGACAATTTCTTACAGTAAAAAGAGACCAGGCATGAGAATTATAAGGTTTGTTCCAACCGAGCAGAAAACCGTACATGAACGGTACCGGGCATGCGCAGTAGAGAAATTCTGTTCCAACCGTACGCTGGACGGTCCCTGTACGGTGTTGTGCGGCGTTCCAACCACCGCTGGGATCGTGCGTGGAACGGTTCATGTACCGTCCATCCGATGCTTGGTCCTGAGCGTGAACTGTGTGGACTGACATGGCACTACGGCGATTAGTTTGCCTGGCGCGATTATTTAAATACTTTTGAGAGTTGACGTTTTCTATCTCCGTATTTTTTTTTGCAAATTATTAAAATGATGTCTGACAAAGAAGATAGTGATGTGTCGGATATATCGGATATGTCCGACACAAGTGACGATGATATCGAATTATACGAAAATAGGGTTAGAAGCCAGGATTATTTAGGTAAGTGACAGGTTGAGGTTAAGTTTACAACATCTTTGTTGGAAAATTTTGATAGAAAATCATTCAATTTGATTGAAAGACTAGGTATAACGAAGGTGGATTAAATTTGATTTAATGAGAGACATTACTGCACAAAATTATGCTCCGGGAGTCGCCACGTCGAGCATTACCTGCCAAGAAGGAAGAATCCCCCGAGGAATCGAAGGAAACAAAATAAAGGAACGGTAAAAAGGGAGACGGAACAATAGCGAGGTGGTGGAAGCCGGTGCGATTAGTCCCCCGCCAGGCACACTAACAAGGTTGGTTCATCCAGTTTGACATGTAAGGTTAGGTTTTCTGTAAGTTCTCTGCCAGTTCACCCGCGTGCCGACAAAAGAGGAAGAAGACTCTGAAAGGGAGAAACAATCCGAGAAGGGGAAACAGAAGCTAAAGGAATGTATTCTGGAAGGAATAAGAAAGAAGCAACCAACTAAGGGACGAGAGTGTCAGCTCGGAAGCTTTGCTGAACTCACCGGCAAGGAGGGGAATGCTTACGAGCAACCAAAAGGGAAAACCAAATATGGAACAAGTTATCAGTATAAAGGTAGGTCGTACTAATCCAACTAGGTAAGGAGCGCAATAAGAAGACGTGAGATTTGCTCCGGAAACGTCATACCGAGCGTATCTGCTGAAAAGGAAGAATTCTCCAAAGAGAATCGAAGAAAGTAAAACAACTAAAAAGGGCTCCGGAACAATAGCGAGAAGGAGGTGGAAGCCGGAACGACCAGCCCCTCGTCAGACATACTAACAAGTCCACCCGCGTACCAGTCGCGCGCGAGCAATGCAAGGGATACCCAATGAGGAACCGGAATCTTATTAAAAGAAAAGTAGAGGTAATCGGCGGCTGTAATCAGCAACTATTACGGTAATTATAAGACTCCCAAGGTACCGGCAAAGAGGAAGACGCTGATAAAGGAATAAGGTGGAAGAAATAATCAACCAGGGGATACGATATCAATTTAAAGGTAAGTCGTGCTAATTTAACCAGTTATACTTAACACACACACACAACACAAGACCAGGACGATAGATTGCTCTGGGAGACGCCATGCTGTGCATACCTGACATAAAGGAAGAATACCTCGAGGAATCGAAGGAATTAAAGTTCACGGACTGGAATGGGAGCTGGAACAATAGCGAGGAAAAGGTGGAAGGAATAAGGGATAAGCATGTAACCGACCAAGTAAGTAACACGACGCGAGAGCTAACAAAAGCCTGTAGGTATTGAACGAGAACCGGAATAAACGCGAGAGGCTCCATGGGAAGGATGGAGCAAAGGATGCGAGATGCAACGGTTCGTAAGAAGGTAACGAAGAAGAAGAGCTCCAGCTTTGAAGATGCATTCGGCCTCCCATGGGCGACAGGAAGGAAATGAAATGGACTAAGTAGACAACGCGTAGGGGGAATTAATTAAATGAAATAACAGCAATACCAATTTATACCTACTGAAAAATTGTAAAACCTATTTCATCTTTGTTAAAACTGCGTAATTTGTTTCAGATGCAGGCGGTTGGTGATCAGAAGAAAAAAATTCAAATTGGCAATTGATGGAAGGAAGACATATCGAAATGGACAGGCCAGAAGGAGATCCAGACTGAGCCATAGATGGAAAAAAAGGTATTTCTCGATTGAGGTAAGACATTTATGAAATGAGATTGCAGCAATACCAACCTATACCGATTGAATGATCGTGACATCTATTGTCTTTGTTAATAGGAAGAGCATGTGGGCATGAAAACCAGCACTGCAGGAGAACTTGGAAGTCGAGGACGAGGGAGATTAACGTGGCATACCAACAGACTTGCGTGAGCAAATTGATGTGTTTCTTTAATTTCATGACGAATGGAAGCGTACAAATTATATTTATTTTTATAGTAGTTCGTAAAATACTTAAACTTATGGGGCATTCCATGTCAACTTTTAGTAGTAGAAACTTTTGGGTCTCCGATTTAGTTGCTCATTTTTTTCCAAGTATCTTTAATCAATATAAAAACTGGCCTAAATTTTCAGAAAGATTCCATAAATCGTTGAGCTGTTATTATTGTTTTTTCATCACGATTTACGGCTTCAATTAACAAAATATGGAAGAAATGATCCATATGAAATATTTGTATTTTTTGGTGATTTCGACAAAAATTTATTTCTTTATATTGCGTTTTTTTTATTGAAAATGGAAATAAAAAGTGTTGTATCTCAAAACCGACATTTCTAACTTTCATGATTTTTTTACCCTACATTTCAACATCTTTTACGGTAATTTACGGAGAGCACTTAGAAAGTGGGGCCTCCCATATTTTTAAACCTTATTTTTAAACGTACTAACCAGTGAACAATTAATTCTCATGCCCTCATTAGCTACGGTGACGTCTACTCTCGTTAATGAAAGCACGAGGATTGATTAATCATTGGTTAGTACGTTTAAAAATAAGGTTTAAAAAAAGTCACCAGCGACAGATTCCGTGAGCACGGGTGTACATTTGTTAATGAATTTTTTAGTGATTTGAAATGTCAGAATTATCTTTATTCATGCTAGCTTATAATGGATTTTTTTGCCGTGCTAAAATGTAATTCCAATACATGATTTTATAAAATTGTATATTTGTTATTAATATGACAGATCGAATTATGAAATATGTAATCCTATAAATATGGGCCTTTTAAGTATCTAAAAATGTCTGATGCTTTAGTATGTTTATGGTAGTATATTGCATTAGTATTCGATTCTCGCTGAGAACCGAACTCGCTTAGAAAACATCTATTCTAAGATAGCATGAATAAAGTCCATTCTGACATTTCAAATGAGTAAAAAAATTAATTAAAGAATATCTATGGGAGGCCCCACTTTCTAAGTGCTTTCGAAATTATCGTAAAAGATGTTGAGACTTCACGCAACTTGCAAATGACAGAAAATGTCAACTGAAATAGCGTGATATAAGCAAGAGAACACCGTGCTCACCGCGTCGTGGGTTAGACACGACTGACCGATTCACGAACGATCCCAAAACCGTTCCAACTGCTCTTGCCAGTTACCAGCAGTGCAAACATCGCGCCTGCGCATTAAACCGATCCCACCAGTTCCGTGACAGTTCCAGAACCGTACAGGAATCGTCGGTTGGAACAAACCTATAGATATCGGAAGATAAGAAATACGGCATAAAAATGTACGATACTGTGAAATATCCACTCAAATGTTGGAAATCAACGTTCGTTGAGTAGTATTGGAATCGACTTGTAACTCGTGCTGAAGTAGGTTCCCTATTACATTTACAATATTTTCTATGAGCGAAAATATACCCATATTACTCATAGAAAATACTGCAAATGCCACATTGCGTGCCACGTCGCTCATATATGAGTGACACCAACATTTCGCGATTACAGCGTGGCACGAAATGTGGTATAGTAGTAAACCTACTGGAGTCCGAAATATAAATCGATTCTAATATTTAGTAATCGATAAAAGTTGATTTTCGTCGTTTTCGTCAATCCTCCAATAGGCTCTTGGACTTGAGAAAGCTTTCGCTTATGATTGTGTTATTTCGTGGGAGTGAAAATAAATTAGATCGTGAAATATATAAAAAAAAAGGTGTGAGTGCCGTTGTACTCACGGAGGATGTGTAAACATCTTACAATTATCTGCGGTCCGAGTTTAATTGGGGAATATGACGTCGTAGTTCGACATAAAGAAGTTTAATTTTTTCTATAATAAAATATTTATTATTATTATATTAGATTTATAACTTACTAGCAGCCCGTCCCGGCTTCGCACGGGTAGATTGTGGATTGATTTTGTCCGTCCACCATTGTTTAAATACATTTTTAATACAAAACTTTTAGTATTTTTCCCGGGCTACGCAATGGTCATATTGGATTTGACCTTGACCATGACCTTCAAGGTTATATCAAGGTCAAATTAATTTTTTTCACGTTCAAATGTGTCCTTGACCATTTTTTTCATGTTACCTTTATTGTCAGCGGAGGTCAAATTTAGGTCAAGTATAGTTCGACTTTTTGAACACCCTGTATAAGATTTACTAACTCAGAAACCTTCGCGGATATGCGTCCAACTGTTCCCCAAATTTTCATCGCAATCGGATGAACGGTTTAGGAAGGCATAATAATCATCCGTACCGGTACTTTTTGAACACCTTGTATAAGATTTACTAACTCAAACCTTCGCGGATATGCGTCCAACTGTTCCCCAAATTTTCGTCGCAATCGGATGAACGGTTTAGGAAGGCATAATAATCATCCGTACCGGTACTTTTTGAACACCCTGTATAAGATTTACTAACTCAGAAACCTTCGCGGGCATGCGTCCAACCATTCCCCAACTTTTCATCGCAATCGGATGAACGGTTTAGGAAGGCATAATAATCATCAGTAGCGGTACTTTTTGAACACCCTGTATAAGATTTACTAACTCAGAAACCTTCGCGGGCATGCGTCCAACCATTCCCCAAAGTTTTATCGCAATCGGATGAACGGTTTAGAAAAGCATTGGATATTACCTTAAAGGTCACGGTCAATGTCAAATCCAATACGACCACTGGGTAGCCACGGGAAAATCCTTAAAGTTTTGTATTAAACATTTTTCTCTCAAATGTTTTCCCGTTGAGATAATCCAGCTTGCGCGAATGGTATGCGCAGTAGCGCCACACACACACTGACGCAGTCACCTGTACACGGCTTACGTCTGACGCTCGATTTCCCAGGAAGGTCCCACCGTAGAGCCATAGCATAGATGTTTACACATCAAAAAAAATCGTAAAACAGAAAATTTAATATTTTCGAATGCTTCTTTTTTTTAAATTGCTTAAGGAATTCTCTACTTCTTAAATAAAATGATATTCTTTTTTTTCACGCAATTGTTTAAAAACTGTCAAGTAAATAAACGATATCTCTCGATATATTGAATTAATTTTTCTTCTTTGTGTTCCATAATTTTGTTAGTTAAATTCCCTACGTATATTACACTCGGGTCATTTTTTTGTAATTGCCGTAATTTTTGAAATATCTCCGTCTTCAAAAATTGCTTTTTCAACTACTTGGTGCGTCCGGAGAACCACTGGTGCTACACATATAGTCTATGTCTGCGCCGTTCACCCTATAGTGGTCGCCTTCTTCTTTCCCCCCATGAATGGTGGTAGGTACTTGACTCGGACCCGTTACCCTCCTGTGTCTCTACTCGCTCTCCGCCGTTTAAAGTCCCTAAAAAAGTCCTCATACACGATACGGTTTGTATTGCCGGAAGGCAGGCCGAAATTGTTGAGGATACAATTCTCTATAAGTTTTGTTTAAAAACTTCTTTTCTGAAACAAAGAATTTCAGAGTTACGCTTAAGTAAACTGGAGCGCTTTCTCTAAAATTGCATTCACGTAGGTACCCTTTTCAATCTGGTTTTTTGCATTATCTTCTAGAACGCACAATTTTCTTCTTCGTAGCCATTTTTTTACATAAAAATTAACAAAACACATTGCGCCGTCTGAGTCAGACTGATATAGGCGCAATTCCCGTGCATCACGTACGTATCTACATACTTCAAGTGCTTCTTTCCAATCTTTCTTTTGTGATTGTTCTTTGTGTACCAGTACATCGTCTATATTATCACGTATGTGAAGTCAGCACAAACTTAAAAAAGTATGTAGAATTTAACGTACCCTTTGTCCTCCGTTACCTTCTAGGATCGACCTACCATAAACGAGACGCGCGTCGCCCTATAATAAATTAACCCATCTAGGACTGGCGTTGCCATATGGCAACCGCATTTATACTTTAACTTTGTCCTATTCCTTCTTTAACTTCGTCCCTCAATACAAGGGTTAAGCCATCTATACGCGCGTACGTCCGTCGCTGGACCTCACCACGGGACGTCGACGTATTATGCGTGTCTCCTCGGAGTCTTTCGCACGCTTTTTACTTTAACACTTTCTCCGAATTTTCTTCTCTCATCGTGAAACGGAAAAAACCCGCACGTGTGCCTAAGCCTACCCCCGCCTTGCGAGCCGTTTTTCGACGAAATTACAGAAATTGAAAAAATAGAGACGCGCGTACGTCCGTCACGGCTGGACCGCACCACGGGACGTCGACGTACAATCTGTTAAGTAAGAGCGTGTACGGCGTTATTCATACAAAAATTATTCTACAATGTTTTTTTTCCACATAAATACATACGTTTGACATATTCCAAAGCAATGCGCAATTATGTTAATAATGAGTCCAATCACCACCATCGATAATTGCTTGGCATCTCCGAAGCATACTATCCATCAAATTTTCGGCGTATTCGCGGGGAAGTGCCTTCCAAATGCGTCGAATTTCTTGGGATAGCTGCTTCACAATGAAGACACGTTTTTCTCGAAGCTTCTGCTTGATGTAGGTACCTTCATGTGAAGCAGCTATCCTGAGAAATTCGACGCGTTTGGAAGGCACTTCCCCGCGAATAAGCCGAAAATTTGATGGAAAGTATGCCTCGGAGATGCTAAGTAATTATCGATGGTGGTGATTGGACTCATTATTAACATAATTGCGCATTGCTTTGGAATATGTCAAACGCATGTATGTGGAAAAAAACATTATTGCTTCTTAACAAGTTTTCTTTAAAACTTTACGCTTATGTAAACTGTAGCGTTTTACTTACAATTGCATTCACGTACCCTTTTCAATCCGACTCTTTTACATTATCTTCTTTCCAGCGCCTCCTGGATAGCGCCAGAGAATACAATTCTAGTAGTCCCAGATCCCAGAGCCCCCAGACCTACGTCATTTTAGCAAAGCTAATATTTTGTGAATAAATATAGTGTGATATGTAGTTTAGAACGTATGCGTACTTGCTAGCTTGAAAGCGGGGCCCTTTCGCAGGTAACAGGTGCAAAAGGTACATAAAAACCTTACTCACCTACGTTAAAGTATGATAGCTGGTTTTTATATATGTTTTACAGAATGTTGTTAAAAACCAACATTCATTATTGCCAGACACTTCCCGTGGGCCCTAACTTCCGCCAAACGCTTTAAAGTTCGCAAAAAAATTAGGTAACTACGTCATAGTAGGAGAAGCCTAAATTTTATATAATGTTACTTGGGTTACTGTTTTAAGACCTATTATAAACAGCCAGACCAATCCGAAGGGCCAAACATCTCCCCAGACACGATACAAGTTCCGCTATGAGTATGAGTGCGAGGGCATTATTCATGCGCACGAGCGCGAGTGAGATATATTCGGCGCATGGATCTCTCTTTCTTATCGCATGGACTACTCTGCGTGTTAAGCTATTCCCTCTCCAAAACCACTTTTCTGTAAAATTTGAAATTTTGGTGAAATAGAGTTTGAGGTATTCTGCACCTCTTCTAATTTTTTCAGATTTTATTTACATGTACTTTAATTGTTATTAATATTTTTTCAAAGACACTTTTATACGTGTTCCCTATACCCAAGCCGTAAAAATGACACATTTTCACCTTTTTATGGAAAACTGTTCTGTAAATATTTTTGGTAATTATAATTGGTTCGATGGTGATTAATTACCAAGTTTTGTCAGTGAATCACTTCAAAATGAACCAGGTATTTTATTTTCACTTCAAATTATTTTCATGTAGTTGTAGCTATTCGCAATCTAATTAATTTACTTGTTCTTAAAGAGGAATTAAATAACGATGCAGACGATGGTGATGATGAATTAAATATTCAATTTGAAGATTGTCTGGATGACAAAATACAAAACTGACGATGATGACAACGAAGATTAAGAGTCGATGATATGATCATTAACCCTCGTACGTCCCTCGGGTCTATAATGACCCACAGCGTTCAATATCGATAAGTTATTATTATGCCTTTATAGATAATCTTCTGAAATTTTTAGACATTGTTTCTTTCTTATAACGATAATTTTTCATGATGGAAATAAGCATGTAATTATGTAATTTTGTCGACTACAAAAAACTCCACGTACAAGGTCTTCGGGTCATATATGACCCATACTGTAGAATATTTTGTTATTTGTATTCAGGTACCATTTGTAGTCAATGTACCATTTTTCTTATATTATGCAGTTTCCAGTGATTTCATAATACTTCAGACAAATTTTATAAAGTGTACGTAGTTTGTTTGCTGAATGACCATGCATGTAGAGACGGAGTACGGACGTGGTAATTCCTGCTCTGCTCGGTTCTCCTGTAGGTATCTCTCCAAGTAGTGCGAGGAGTGTCTGTCTGATGGAATTAGCGTATATAATACCACCCATTACAATCGAAAGATCGAGAAATTTTTCAAATTTATCTTTTGTGAGAGGACGCCATTTCTTCATATGAGAATTTTCAACCTGATGATTTTGAGTTTCATAACGATTCGTCTCCTCTATAATTCATTCAAGCAGACGAGAATCAAAAAAATAATTGAAATAATCGATTGGACTATTTCCCAATATAAAGATTTTCGGATTTATTTCGGAGCTACCTTCGAAATCTTTGATTTATGGGTAAAAATACGGGTACTTGTACTTTTGGTTCGGATTCGCCACTAGTCCAAGCTTCATTTTCAGCCATTGCATTGTTGGATACTACTGTATCAATACAACCGTAAAGAACAGGCGAGCGAGGCAGGCTTATAGATTGCGCGGAGCGTTGCGTTTGCGCGAACGAATTCGCAATACGCCACCTATAAGGCTTTTCGCGTATACCGTGTCATCATTCATCATATTGTATTCGCCATTTTTGATTTGAGACTAGACTGATTTGGACATCAGTATCGTAATAAGCGACCCCGAAAACCCCTCGAGTAACAAGTTTCGGGCCATAATCTTCAAATTTTTAAAATTTCTGGAATTCATCATCCGCCATCTTGGATTTGAGAATAGACCAATTTGGACATCAGCATCGTAATGAGCCATACAAAAAACCCCTGAGCAACAAGTTTCGGGCCATAATCTTCAAATTCTAAATATTTCTGGAATTCATCATCCGTCATATTGCATTCGCCATCTTGAATTTGAGAATAGAGCGATTTGGATATCAGCATCGTAATGAGCGACCCAAAAAACCCCCGAGTAACAAGTTTTGAGCGATAATCTTTCCTGCCAAATTTTTTCCACTGGATCCAAAGTCGATTTTGCCCTGCGTCCGGGGTGGTCGATATATCGACCAGCAGTTAGATCGGGGCCTCCAAATAGGAAATTATTGACTTTATTTATAAATTTTACGTTTAAAAAGTCGATTTTAACTGAAATTTCCCCAGGCTCTAAAGGTTAATATATACCTACGAGTACATACATCCTACCCTTGGGTCATATATGACCCGAAGGACTTAAGTGTAAGTATAAATGAGGGCCGTACGAGGGTTAATAATTATAAATGATATTTTTTACTAATACTTTTTTACATTTTAATTCATGTATCTTTGATAGATATAAGAACAAAATATCAGTAAATCATTATTTATTTGAATTTATTGTTATAGAAAAATATTAGTTTTCATAAATATACACAGTATAAAATGTTCGCCCTTGCATAAAAAAATTGCGTATTAAAATTAAAATTAAACAATTCTTTCGTTTTTACGTGTAAATTAAGCACAATAAATAAATTTGTAAAAATTCATAGTTTAATCGCCGAGAATTTTAATACAGCTTGGTATTACTTTTATCATACATCTGTATAACTCTTTTTAACACACCATATACATATGTTAAATTATATATTAAATTATTAACATATATATTGAAGCACGACCAGGATCGAGCGTCGTACGCGAGGCGATTCAGTACGATCGGATGTAGTGCGCGGGGTCGCCACTGCCTTACCATAGGGGCCGATTTCCCTATGCCACCACGACGACGCAGCGCTCTCCCTCTACCGTATGTATCATCCCAAATTAAACAAGCAGATATACCGAGATTGCCGAAACTTTACCGACGGTCAAGAATTTTATAGTTAGAGTTGGCTTGAGAAGAGTGCGCTGTGTGTGCTGCGTGAGAGCGAAAAGTGTCAAACGTCTGATTTCCCAATAGCTGTTAATTCAAGAGATCGAAGTGTTTCGTCTATTATTCAATACTTCGATTTTCCGAATTAACAGCTATCGGGAAATCAGACGTTTGACACTTTTCGCTCTCACGCAGCACACACAGCGCACTCTTCTCAAGCCAACTCTAACTATAAAATTCTTGACCGTCGGTAAGGTTCGGCAATGTCGGTATATCTGCTTGTTTAATTTGGGATGATACATACGGTAGTCGCGGCCGCTGCACCTACCAGTCAGTCGGTTCTACATTTCTACGCATGTGCATCGCGTGCATTTGTTGTTCCCTATCGTTGCAGCCTTTTCAACAGGTTATGGACCCAGGCACACGAGAATTTTTGTGAAAAACGACAAAAACGTGCGCGTCGAACAAAACGATAGGGAGCAGTGTGTTGTAGTGCCTTCCGTTCCCCCGAAGAGCTAAAACATGACGACGTCGAATACCGTGCGCATCGAGCTTCTTACGAAAGAGAATTTTGACTCCTGGAAAATCCAGATGGAAGCAATTTTGATAAAAAATGACGCGTGGGGCTTTGTGAATGGTGAAAAGCCGAAGCCGAAGATCGTGCCGGGAGATGCGGCGTCCGTCGTACCAGCCAGGAATTGGGGAATCGAGGATCAAAAGGCGAAAGCCGACATCTTCCTGTCTATTAAACCGTCTGAGCTAAAGCAAATTAAAGGATGCAACACATCGAAGGAAGTATGGTCAAAGTTGAAATCGATCTACCAATCGAGCGGGCCAGCACGAAAAGCAACTTTATTGAAGCAACTCACACTACACAAAATGGCCGACAGTGATGACGTGCGTGAGCATCTCCGGAAGTTCTTCGATATAGTGGACAAGCTAAGTGAGATGGAAATAGAAATTAATTGACATTTACTGACCGTGATGTTACTATACAGTCTTCCGTCGACGTTTGATAACTTTCGGTGCGCAATAGAGTCTCGCGACGAGCTACCGGATCTCGAAGCTTTACGCATAAAAATCACCGAAGAATACGATGCAAGAAAGAACGAAACACGTGATCCCGGAAGTAACGCGATGTTTGCTAAGAAACAGTGGGTCAAACGACAAAACGTGCCGCACAAAAGCTTTAACGAGAAAAAGGGGATGGAAAAAGGCGAGAATAAAACAAAATGCGAGCCATTCAAATACAAGTGTCACCGTTGTAGAAAGATCGGTCACAAAGCGGCCGATTGTACCGCACCAAAGAAAGATGTCAACAGCGCCTACGCGGCGGGTGAGGCAAGTCTGTACGTATAGAAACGGCCCGAGTCGAAATCCGAGAACTGAAAAAGTCCTGACAGAACTGAAAGAGCACTGAAAAAGTCCTGACAGAACTGAAAGAGCACTGAAAAAACCCTGACAGAACTGAAAGACCACTGAAATACCCATGCTACCTCTGAATATCCCCACCTCTCTCAAAACGTAGCCATGAAATAGCACTGAAAGGCCTGACTTAGCGTTGAAAAAGAGCTTAAAGTCCTGAAATTGTCCCCTCCACTTATACCTAGAGGACTTAGAAAATGTTCGACCGTTGCGCTCGATGGACTTAGAAAATGTTTGACTGTCGCGCCCGATGGACTTAGAAAATTTTCGACTGTCGCGCTCGATGGACTTACAAAATTTTCGACTGTCGCGCTCGATGGACTTACAAATTTTCGACTTGTATGCTCATTAGCTATAGGTACATTAATTACTGAAATATTTGTGGTAGACAGTAATACAAAATAAACAGCCACAGATATACATGAACTAAAATTTTATATTTTTAATGAAAAAAATTACAACGAATTACAATTTATTCTAATTCTTTATCATTAGTTGGCATTGATACATATGACTGGCCACTGATCGTAATTTGAAGACATGGAGCTTGTATTAGATTTATCGGGATAACTTTTATATTATTTATTGTATGACATTTGTACATAAATCCCGTCGATATAAATCGATACTGATTTCCGTCAACTTCAAACATGCCATCGCAAATGATTTCTCGAATAATTACCAAATGTGAATACTCACAATTGCAATTATTATGTCTACCTACACCGATTACTGATTAGTTTTAAATAATGTTCTACGATTCCATATTTCATCTGATTATCAGCCATGTCAATGTATTGTATTGCAGATGAAGATGTCTGTAAAACTTTTCCATACTGTGCAGCCACATACAATTTTTTTTCAGCAATCTCAAATATTTCCACATTGTATATTGTTAAACATCTAGCCCATTATCTAGTAATGCCTGTTGCATATTTTGCGGTACTCGTGGAAGAGCTCTGTAAGCAGCAACGGAATACATTTAGGGACTTACAATTAGAAAAATTTCGGTCTCCTGCATATAGGTAGCGACTTAAAATTTTATTTGTGAAAAAATTCACAAGAATTGTAATTTGTTCAATTATTAAATCAATAAATTATTTGATTTCGAGTGTTCAGAGTATGTTGAGCGAGTTATAAACTATAACTGTTTATTAAGAAGCACAGATTATTATAGCCCTTGTCGAAAACCACTACAGCGGACTGAACACTACAGTGGTCAGTAGTGGTTTCTACAATAGTGGTCAGTAGTGGTATACAGTGGTGAGAGAATACCGTATGTCCGTCTCTGTACTGGCCAGTTTTAAAGTTACCTTCGGATAGGCTTGGTCGGTAATCGAGACATTTATACCGTAATTATAATTGTTTTCGTAATTTCCATTATTTGCAAATCCACAACTTCGAGGTTAGACGCCTCGATCTCCCGAATTGACATCAACTCTAACTGCCAACTCGACTTCTACCGTATTAAATGACTCGAGTACCGACCAAGCCTATCCGAAGGTAACTTTCAAACTGGCCAGTACCGTATGTCCGTCTCTGTACTGGCCAGTTTGAAAGTTACCTTCGGATAGGCTTGGTCGGTACTCGAGTCATTTAATACGGTAGAAGTCGAGTCGGCAGTTAGAGTTGATGTCAATTCGGAAGATCGAGGCGTCTAACTTCGAAATTGTGAATTTGTGAATAATGGAAATTACGAAAATAATTATAATTACGGTATAAATGTCTCGATTACCGACCAAGCCTATCCGAAGGTAACTTTCAAATTGGCCAGTACAGAGACGGACATACGGTACAGAGACGGACATACGGTAGTGGTCAGTAGTGGTATACAGTGGTGAATAGTGGCATGCAGTGGTACGTAGTGGTAAGAAGTGGTAAGTAGTGCACATGTAATGGTTATACTATTTTTTTTATTGAATCATATAAAAGGGGTACAAAATTTAAATTATACGATGGATGTATCACTTCTGCTCCCGAAAACTCTGCAATCACGCGAATTGAAGAAAGGTATAATACCTACCTAGATAAATTTAAATGTTACTTATAGAAGACAATGCAATGGTAGATGACTTCTTTGGTTGATATTATTGGATACCGTTGAGATTCTCGCGATTGTAGACCCGCGTGCTTAAAATTTAAATTTAAACTTGCATTTTCTAGTAAAAGAGCGAAGGGAGAACAAAATTTTTCCAACGTTTCTATGAGCTTCTATCCTCCTATTAAAAAATAACTATAATCTAAAATGTGTCGCGCGAAATTACCTAGCAGGGAAAGACTCACTTATAAAAAAAGAAGAGAGAACTATTAATTTTGATTCTCCAGAGCTCTGACTCAGATAAAATTATAATCATAATTCAATCTCACGCGTGAAAAGCAAGGCTACAATAGCCGTTCCTCGGAGCACCGTCCGACGCGAATGCTGCGACGCAGAGAAATGGAGCATCATCGAGTTCTTAATCTAGGACGAATCATCGAGCGTCAACGTCGCGGTGGAATTTCTACTGTCCGGCGATTGCATTGCGATATATCGTTTCCGTAAGATCTGTTGAAGGTCGTTGCAAGGGCTACTTTCGCGTTTGGCTCGCAAAGGTCTCTCACCCGGCGATCTGAAAAACACGTTTAAAAGCCCACTGTGAACAAAATCAATCCTTCACAGCCACCACATTCTGGCAATGCAAAACTCGTCTTTGTTCCTGGCAAATTAAAAGTTTACCGCGATAAAATTGTTTAATCATACCTTGCGACGAGTTTCAATTTGACTTTGTCGATGTCTTTCAGTATATCGCCCATTAATTTCTGGGAGATCAGTGGCGGTTTATGCCGATCGATGAACTTGTAGTCTTGTAAACTAGCTCTCCTTGCGATGTGAGGAGTCGTCGGAGGTGGCAGAGGTGGCGGCATATAATAATAACTAATTAAAAGTTTTAACATTACGATTAAAACAATTACTTACAGTAATTAGCATTGATCCCAAAGCAAGAAATCCTAAAGTTGGCAATAATTTCGTTGCTGGCTGAATTGCTGCATTTCTTTGCGACCTCGGTGCAATGCGATGTCGTATTTGTCCCAATAATCTCTGACAGGTTTGTTTTTCCAGACGAAATCAAGTGAAGAATTCTACATCATTATATTCTTCGAAATAGTCAACTCTGGAATAGTTTTGTATTAGATTTGGTTATAAATTAGTAGGTATAGGTATCCTTTATTTACTTACCGCGGGCACGTATTTTCCTAGGATTTCTCATTCTTTGTAAAACGTCAATTTCATCATCAGATGATGATTCGAAAACTGGCACATCAATCAAATTCATTTCACAACTAATAACAATTATTATGATTCTGTCACGGTTCTGATTCTGCCACGGAAGAATAAAGACGCAAACAAAAAGTTAGGTTATACTGAGGATAGCTAGCTTATCCCACGATGAAACTGCCGGATAACTTAAGTTATGTCTGCATTTATTCCAAAGTTTATCCTATTCCAGACTTATATCATACTTGTAAAACTTTTGCGTACTGGTTATTCTCAGTATGGCGCTATACCGCGTTTATACCGTGTTGGTAAAACCGGCCCTAAATATCACTTTTGGATCACTGCTCACCATCATTGAACCACTACTGACCATCACTGAACCACTGCTCACCACTATTGTGCCACTACTCAGGTTTTCAGTAGTGGTTGAAAATATTCTGTAGTGTTCTGTAGTGGTTTTCGACACGGGAGTAAATCAGAACTTGGTTGCAGGAGGTTGAATGGTGAGAACGTGTGTTGGAAGTTGTGAGACGAAAAATTGTAATAAGTGCGATCAACAGAGAGTGCAAGAGTAGTATAGGGTATAGATAGAAAGCTGAGAGAAAGAGTTAAAGGATAGATTATAAGGGTTTGTTGGGAAAGGGAGGGTAACGATAGAAAATTAGGAAAAGCGAGGAAAAGTAAAAAGTGAGGTTAAGTGAAGCGGTGAGGAGAAAGATAAGCGAGAGTCAGAGTCGGTAAAGTAGGTAAGCTTTAGACCGGTGGCGGAAAAGGAAGGGAAATACGTAGGAGATAAATATGAACAAGGAAAAAAGAGGCAGACCAACCAACAAAGTGATAGTACCAACTGCAGTTGCTCCAGGTAATTCACACATTTCTCATAATATGTGAGAAATGTGTATAATCTTTTCCTAGTATGATCAAGAGACACGGTAGTGTCTCGCGGCATGTTCATTCAAGTCGTCAGAACGACGCCGCCAGCGCTGTCGCCGCGAGCACCCGTGTATCTTTACAGGAAAAATGTCTGCCCCCTTCACCCCTCAATTTTAACATCGAATTTTCTCAATAAATATACGGTTATAACCAAAACTATGCTTAGTTACGCCATATAAATCGACTATTATCTATCGATAGAGACCAGAGTAAATGTTGTAAGTTACATATTAACAGAGATTTTTCCTTAGCAACGCGAAGCCACGCCCCTTGCGCCTCAAAAGTCGAGAATCCGATTTTTCGGGCGATATATATATGTCAAAATCTCACAAAAATTCCGCCTGTCTTCGGCGATATTCGACCATGGTCGGAAATGTGTACACAGATGCGGCTACACGCATACGCCATCAAAAATGTATGTGAATGTGTGAGAGAATATATTCCTTGAATGTTTAGTTATTTTTCAAAATTAATAAAATATTTCCATTCGCGAAACGATTTCCCTCGCATTTTTTCGATCCTCGGACGCGCTTGTTAATAAAAAGTAAAAATTCAGTGTAATCGGAGTAGTGGATCTCAATAGTGGTGAATGTGACAGACGCTCCGTATAGTTTAATAATCGTTTGTATTTTTTTCGAATATCGAGATAGTGAACGGATGCAGTGGTATTCTTCTCTCCAATGCCTGTGCATCAAGAAAGGAGCAGGAAAGGAGACGGTCTCAGAAGAGTTGCCATCAGATAAGTTTAATTGTCATTTGACAGCTTTAATCTCACTTTCAATGGAAGAACAATATCTTTGTGTTCGTTCTATTTTTTGTTTTCAGGGTCATGCGAGCACGGGAAAAATCGAAGAAAATCAATCATCAATACAAGCCGTGGCAGAATAGGAGATGAAATGGAATTGGATCACAATAATCAAGTAATTACTTTATCACTATTTTTCTCTATCGATATATTTCCTCTTTCGTACTATTACAAGTTCCAATTTACACACCGACCTGTCAAACCTGAAGTGTACACGTACCGCACTTCTATTTCATCTCTTCTTCGTCTCCGGTGTAACGACGGTCAATGAGGAATTACTGATACCGATTAAGCAGATAAGTGCTGAATAACGTAGTCTAATACGAGAGAGGAAATATATCATTTTTAATAATTCTGTCATTATTAGAATAGAATTGATGAACTCAGATATAGTTTTTTAATTTCTACGCTCGAGTAAGTTCGGTATATTTTAAATAGTGAAATGCTGCATATGATTATGTAATTTACAATTTGTTACAGATCGTATGCAAACCCGAGGAGGTTTCTTTCGAACGAGGGATCATCTACTTGTTGTTCCAACAAGAACCAGTTGCTTAGTTGCATTCATTGCATTTGACAGGTCGGTATATAAATTGGTTCTTAATTTTTACGCTGAGTAAGTTCGGTATATTTTAAAAGTGAAATGCTGCATATAATTGTGTAATTAACAATTTGTACAATTTGAACAATTTACGGATCGTTTGCGAACCCGAGGAGGTTTCTTTCCAACGAGGGATCATCCACTTGTTGTTCCAACAAGAACCAGTTGCATCCATTGCATTTGACAGGTCGGTATATAAATTGGTAGTATAATACGAAAGAGGAAATATATCATTTTTCTTAATTCTGTCATTATTAGAATTGGTTAACTTAGATTAATATAATCTTAGTTTCTACGTTTAGTTAGTTCAGTATATTTTAAATTGTTTGTGTTATTTACAATCTGTTACAGATCGTATGCGAACTCGAGGGGGTTTCTTTCGAACCAGGGATCATCGTCTTGTTGTTCCAAGAACCTGCTGCTTTGGTTCATTCGGCGACCTGGATCTGCTGTCTCGAGTACATGGACGTACGTCACTTTAAATGGATGAATATCCTTTAATATCATCCGAACCGTAGACTTGCTAACCTCTGATTCTAACCTTTCTTGCCATAGCCTGAATATTCTTTCGAGGGTTATTCCTTACTCTTTCTAGCAGAGCATCGATATTTTACTGCATCTATATTCTTCTGGAACTTCCTAAAATAATTATAAAAACCTTATATAATTCAGCCCGAACAAGTACAATCTTATCGGACTGTACCTTATCGGGGAGATTTTTCGACATAATGATTCCGAAACGTTTTTATCGAGAAGTATATATTTCTAACATACGGTAGTGTTCACGAATATTGTAAAATATCGCAGGAATGTTACAGAAAAGTTACTTGCAAGAACGTGCTTTGTGGGGTGCAAATGGTGATATTTGTACCGAAAGTCCTCTGGCAAACTCCTGATTTTGGATTTCCCTGACATTTGGCTGGAAGTGGTTGGCTCGGTGCTTTAAGAGTTGGCTTCGGGAGAGTGCGCTGCGGTCTTACGAGCTGAGCGAAAAGTGTCAAAAGTCTTATCTCCCGGTACCTGTCAATTCGGGAGATCGAAATCGTTAATTTGTAAATAATGATTACTAATATGTAGAAGTGGTAAGAAATAATCATTCGGGTTTCTTCGATGATATTCCCCAAGTGTTTAAAAACCGGTGTCCGATTTTTGCCAATAACTGTTGCTTCAACTTCCAGAGTGATATTATTTAGTATTACTGCAGAACGAGTAGGTTAGAAGATTTTCATGAAGACTCATGATTTTCTGATATGTCATCTCGTACAGGTACAACTGAAGCGGATCTAGCTCGTGTCCTGTCCGTAAAAAGATGACTCGATGGACATTGGAGAATGTCAGACTTGTCACAGAGCGCCTATTACCCACGGTACATTAATTGCAATACGCGCTTCTCGTTTCAACTATTCCAGCGTTAAATAACTTTTACTTCTTTCAAGCTAATAACCTTTTATGAACTGTTCGTGGTAGGAGGCAGCGATCAATAATAGCGACTCGTCATAGACAAGTGTGCCGAACTACTACTGCGATAATGTGCCCAAGCTCACGGTCTATTCTGCGATTAACGTTAACATAATCGTGATTATGCTCGGGTGATGGGTATTCCAAAAGAGATAAAGTTGATACTAAACATACTGACTTGCTAGTGTATGCTTCGCAACTGGAACATCGTCGCAGGAATAATTTGTCTACGATTAGTCACAATCATTGATTGCTGCCCCCTACGATCAACAATTCGTACAAGGTAAATACTTTGAAAGAAGTGAAAGTTATTTAAAGCAGGAATAGTGGAAATGAAAAGCGCATATTGCAATGAAAATACCGTGGGTGAAAGGCGCTCGGTGATAAGTTCGACAATGTCTGATGTCGATCGACTCATTTTCTTCAGGATAGGACAGAAGTTACATCCTCTTTGTTTGCACCTTATGAAAGGGGACATGCAAGAAAACCGTCAAAAACTTCATGAAAATCTTGTAACCTACTCGTTCTGCAGTAATTACTTACTTAATCGCTGGAAATTGAAGCCACAGTTATGGACACCGATTTTTAAACACTTGGGGAAACTCATCGAAGAAACCCGAATAATTATTTATCATGTGAGAAATGTTTCTTGAAAGAGTCGATGGAAATGCCGTCGACGTATTCCGGACACCCCTCGCTTGAAGGATGTTTAGACGAATCTCGAGGAGCTGGGATGCACGGGTAAGAGTCGATGGAAATGCCATCGACGTATTCCTGACACCCCTCGCTCGAAGGATGTTATATGATGGCGATAGCGAGACCAGGCCCTCCGGGCCCTGGATGACGCTGTGCGAGGATTCATTCTGGCTTTAGCAGTTATAAAGAGAGCATCTTCCTTATAGTCTCGCTGTACTAATTAAATAAAATAGTCTTTGAGCTAAGTCACGCTCACAGAATTCAGAAGTGGGATATCACGTGCCAAGTGTAGATCCGAACTAATTGTTTAAAAACCATAAGAGTAGTGCAGGACGGTATGTCGTCCCCGAGGCAGCGATCATCGATCGACGGAATGTCAAGAGATGGAGGCAGACGCGATCGATACAAGCGGACCAAGAGGTCCTACAGTGGTCACCGCAGTCGATCCAAGGAGGCTCGAGGTGGCAAGCAGGAGAAGTATACACGTCGTTCTAGAGACGATGATTCGCCTCGAGAACGCAGAAGACACCACCGATCGCGGTCTCCTTCGCGTGGACATCGTCACTCCAGCAGGGACCGACGTGATATATCAGAGAGACGAGGCAAAAGCGTAGAAAACAGTTCTACATCGAGGGGTGAGTCCGATTTTGCGAGATTGACAGAGGTGCTGTCACAGATTGTGCAGAAAAACTCACATAGATCAAATCTATATAATATATAAAAATGAATGTTTGTCTGTCTGTCTGTCTGTCTGTATGTCTCGTATGCCTTCCTAAACCGTTCATCCGATTGCGATGAAATTTTGGGAAATGGTTGGACGCATGCCTGCGATGGTTTCTGAGTTAGTAAATCTTATACAGGGTGTTCAAAAAGTCCCGATACGGCCGATTATCTCAGCGGGAAAACATTTTAGAGAAAAATGTTTAATACAAAACTTTAAGGATTTTCCCTTGGCTACCCAGTGGTCGTATTGGATTTGACCTTGACCGTGACCTTTAAGGTAATATCAAATGCCTTCCTAAACCGTTCATCCGATTGCGATGAAACTTTGGGGAATGGTTGGACGCATGCCCGCGAAGGTTTCTTATTGTTAGTAAATCTTATAAAAGGTGTTCAAAAAGTACCGGTACTGATGATTATTATGCCTTCCTAAACCGTTCATCCGATTGCGATGAAAATTTGGGGAACAGTTGGACGCATGTCCGCGAAGGTTTCTGAGTTAGTAAATCTTATAAAATGTGTTCAAAAAGTACTGGTACTGATGATTATTATGCCTTCCTAAACCGTTCATCCGATTGCGATGAAAAGTTGGGAAATGGTTGGACGCATGCCCGCAAAGGTTTTTGAGTTAGTAAATCTTATACAGGGTGTTCAAAAAGTACCGGTACGGATGATTATTATGCCTTCCTAAACCGTTCATCCGATTGCGATGAAAATTTGGGGAACAGTTGGACGCATATCCGCGAAGGTTTGAGTTAGTAAATCGTATACAGGGTGTTCAAAAAGTACAGGTACGGATGATTATTTGCCTTCCTAAACCGTTCATCCGATTGCGATGAAACTTTGGGGAATGGTTGGACGCATGCCCGCGAAGGTTTCTGAATTAGTAAATATTATAAAAGGTGTTCAAAAAGTACCGGTACTGATGATTATTATGCCTTCCTAAACTGTTCATCCGATTGCGATGAAAAGTTGGGAAATGGTTGGACGCATGCCCGCGAAGGTTTCTGAGTTAGTAAATCTTATACAGGGTGTTCAAAAAGTACCGGTACGGATGATTATTATGCCTTCCTAAACCGTTCATCCGATTGCGATGAAAATTTGGGGAACAGTTGGACGCATATCCGCGAAGGTTTCTGAGTTAGTAAATCTTATACAGGGTGTTCAAAAAGTCGAACTATACTTGACCTAAATTTGACCTCCGCTGACAATAAAGGTAACATGAAAAAAATGGTCAAGGACACATTTGAACGTGAAAAAAAATTAATTTGACCTCGATATAACTTTGAAGGTCATGGTCAAGGTCAAATCCAATATGACCATTGCATAGCCCGGGAAAAATACTAAAAGTTTTGTATTAAAAATGTATTTAAACAATGGTGGACGGACAAAATCAATCCACAATCTACCCGTGCGAAGCCGGGACGGGCTGCTAGTCGATTTATAAATGAAAAAATTTTACCGGAATTCGACCCCGGAAAGAAAGATTTATCGGCTGTGGAATGGATTGAAAAGATAAATAGATTGGGGGTGTTGTACGGGTGGGACGACATTTACAAATTATATTTGTCAACGCTTAAACTACAAGGAATCGCGAAAAAATGGTACGACGGTCTCAGAGATTCCCCTTTAACGTGGGAGGCGTTTGTCGTAGCTGTTACCAGACAATTCGCGGCGGAAGAGAATTTCGGGAAAATCTACGAGGACGCGGGATCGTATAAAAGTATACCGGGCCAAAATCTACAAGCATATTGCTTTGAAAAAATTAAAAGAATCAATCGACTAAATTTGGACATTCCGGAAGAAAAAATTATCGATTTCGTAGTTTTTGGAATCCACGATGATCAGATACGAATGAACTTAACGACATCAAAAAAAAAGAACTCTCGCGGAGTTAAACAGCTGTTTAGAGTCGCTTACAGTAGAGAAAAGTAAAGAAACAAAAAACGCGAAAGACGGGAATGATAGGTGTCACGTCATGGACAACTCGTTAAACCACTAACTATTAACTCGGGACTGGAATGGAGAGTTGGGATACACACGCAAGTTTCTATATCTTAAGAGAACAATCTGTTGCCACTTACCTTTGCCTGGACCTCCAACCTTGATCTCTCGCTCTCTCTCTTCCTCCTTCTGTCGGCCGTACGATCCTTCCTTCGAGGGGTGGATCGAGTGGGGTGCGGTCTCTCCTTGGTCACTCACTTTAGGTAGCACGGCAGGGATAGAGGTTGAGGTTTCCACAAATCACAGTTACTTTAGATCTCGGAACTTCTTTATTTAGATTTTTGAACGGAACACGCGTAACTCAAGGAAAAAGACAAAAAGCTCTTCTCGGTGTCCAGGATTCTCCTTATATAAGCCGTTAGACTTCGTTTCGGGTGGGGATCCTTCCTGATGTTGAAAAGGGGAAGGAGAAGGAATGCGTTGAATCATGGAGGTTTCTTCCTGTCAGCGGCTGCTTGGTAGCCACTTGGCGTCTTGTTTTTCGCTGGTGCATTTCCTTAAATGCTACCCGACCAGAAATTTCGATACTTGTCACATCAGGGCCGGGTCAGGCAGCCGGATCTTGGAAGTCAGGCCCTTATCAGGCAACCTTACCCGGTCCTGACGTGACAAGTATCGAAATTTCTAATCGGGCCCGGATCCGGCCCGGAGCCGGTTGCCGGACTCGGCCCTGATGTGACAACGCGTTACATGCTTGATCCGGTCCTGACGTGACAAGTATCGAAATTTCTGGTCGGGCCCGGATCCGGTTACCGGATTCGGCCCTGATGTGACAACGCGTTACATGCTTGACCAGGGCCGGATAAAGTTGCCTTATTCGGTCCTGACGTGACAAGTATCGACATTTCTGGTCGGGTCGGGTCGGGTCTAAATTTCCCATACGATAATTGTTTATTTTTATATATAAACAAAATCGCTTTCAAAAATCGCTGTGGCAGACGAGTGAGTTCGTCATTTCGACCCGGAGTCGGCCTGTGAACTCGTCAGTAAGACTAGGCCGACTCCTGCCTTAGATGCTCTGTGGTCCTCTTAGGTATATAGTACTGTACCGCCGTTTTACTACCGAGAGCCGAGAGGGTCGGCGCCATCTGGCGTCAGGCCGCTAGAGCGTGGATTGACTGACTGGACTAGGTTTACCGTGGATTAGCCTGATCAGGGCCGAGTACGGCGCAGCCACGGCAAACCGGATCCGGCATGCCGTGCGTATGCCTTACCCGGGCCGGGTCCGGCGCAGCCACGGTAAACCGGATCCGGCATGCCGGGTGTATGCCTGATCATGGCCGGGTCCGGCGCAGCTAAGGCAAACCGGATCCGGCATACCGGGCGTATGCCTGATCAGGGCCGGGTCCGGCGTAGCTAAGGCAAACCGGATCCGGCATGCCGGGCGTATGCCTGATCAGGGCCGGGTCCGGCGCAGCTAAGGCAAACCGGATCCGGCATGCCGGGCGTATGCCTGATCAGGGCCGGGTCCGGCGTAGCTAAGGCAAACCGGATCCGGCATGCCGGGCGTATGCCTGATCAGGGCCGGGTCCGGCGCAGCTAAGGCAAACCGGATCCGGCATGCCGGGCGTATGCCTGATCAGGGCCGGGTCCGGCGCAGCTAAGGCAAACCGGATCCGGCATGCCGGGCGTATGCCTGATCAGGGCCGGGTCCGGCGTAGCTAAGGCAAACCGGATCCGGCATGCCGGGCGTATGCCTGATCAGGGCCGGGTCCGGCGTAGCTAAGGCAAACCGGATCCGGCATGCCGGGCGTATGCCTGATCAGGGCCTGATGTGACAACCGGCATGTCAAGCCAAATTTCTGGTCGGGTACGCGGGTGGCACGTGGAGGTTTTCGCGCCTTCACCTTGCGCGAGGGTTCGTGTTACTCGCGGTGCAGTTTTGGCTCGATGCGGAGTCGGCGTTCCGGTCTTTGCAGCGGCCTTGCTCTCGTCGCTATTTAATTCCTCTTATCCTATCGCTTTATTCGCCGCTGCGTTTTATTCCATGAAAACGGCTACGTTAGGACGTTACACCTCCCCCCTTAAGTCTGAACGTTAGGTGAGCCTAACGTGAAGGTTGGGGTTCATATCCCTCTTTCGGAAAAAATTTAGTTAGTTAGAGCGCATATTATTATTGTAGCCGTGTTCGTAGATTATTTCCTTAAAATTATATCTTGAGTATTTGAAGAAGTTGACAAAAATTGCATATATCTATTTGTGAGTTTTAAATCGGATTACTAAATTATAGGTGATTTTACAAAAGTAAATAATTGTATTAAAAATGAAATTAAGTGTATTAAATCAGTCATTAAATATATAACGGATTAGCGTAATTAACGAAGAAAAGTGTGCAAAACGAGTTATTAAGGGAAGTAATTTGTGGAAGGAATTTACTTGTAGAAAGGAGAAAATAGGAAAGAAAAATTGTAGATCAGATAAATAGGATTACAGATCTTCCTCTTCACACGTTCAGTCCCAGACCAATTCGTCTCACTCTGGGAACTCCCAATCTTCCTCTTCATTCACGCTGTCCCAGTCTTCTGGGAAGCGCTGCCAGTAGATGGGCTTCTGTACTCGATCCTCGTACGTCCTAAGATCCGCCAGCTCCTGAGGCCAATTTAAGTGCTGCCATTCCTCTGGGGTGTAGGTGGCTACGTCCAGACGCTCGAGGTAGGAGCGATCTGGTGGAGGTGGCTCGATGCGGTTCCTCCATTCATGTTTCTCTTCTCTCTGGGCTTGCTGGTACTCGTATTCTTCGAGGGCTTCATTGTATTCACCCCATATTACCTCCTGGAATCCCTCCATGACGAACTCAGGTTCGTCCCAAGCTTCGTCATCCGGGTATTCCTGGGTGAATGGTTCTTGGAGATGGAAGACGTTCTCTTCGAAGTTCCATGTCCATTCCAGATATTGTTGTATGATGTGCTGGTGTACTTGTCTGGACGTTGGTTCGTATGGTAATTCCATTTCGGTTCCTTGCTATCTGATTGATCTCTTCAGAAGCGTTTCGGTTTTGTGACTGGCTTTCTTGCGCACTTCGTGAGGTTGTATACCTGGACGGGATTTGGAATTTGGATTCTGACTTTGGAAGGATTTATTTAGGATCGGTTCGTTGATGCTTGTTAGTACTTATTGTATAGCGTACATATTACTTTCTATTTGAAGTATAATGTGATATCGTGCGTAACGCATATCCGTGTACGATATTATCCGTTACTAATTTTATTATTCTAAGTATAAATATAATTCGTTAGAATCCTGCACTGGCTGTATCGAATGTTAAGAAATTAGACCACATTTTATTCCACGTATTTTCAGCTATTTTATGAATTGTATTTTCGTCTAATAAATCTATGTTTTGATACATCTTTTTTTTTCTGTAATGTCTCTACTGGTCATGCTTCTTACAATGTTATTAATAATTGTTGGTTTGTCTGCGGGGAACATAATGTGATCTCTTAGGTTTTGTAATCTATCTTTATTCTGATTTCTAATTTCTTATGAAATATTTTAATTGTTCTCTGGGGTTATGTGCGATATTCTTAATCTATTGACATGGACTATTTTTGTATTTTTCTTAATTCTAATTTTTACATTTGTTTTATTTATAATTTCTAAGACTTCATGTGGTCCTGTATATTGATCACCAAATTTTCCTGATTTAATTCCTTTTAATAAGAATACATAATCGCCTACTTTGAATGTTTGAGGAATGATTTTCTTATCGTAATATTTCTTTGATTTGAATTTTGAACTTATGAGTTTTTCTTTAGCTACCTCTTGAATTTCGTGTAGTCTTGTTACTAAATCAATTAGATATCCGTCATATGTTTCTACTTGTTCATTGTCGCAAATAGGATCATTAGATAGCAGTCTTGCTAACTGTCCAAAAACTAGTTCAAACGGTGTATGATCGGTCCCTTCATGTATGCTTGTGTTGTAGGCAAAAGTCGCGAGTTCCAGCCAATCATCCCATTCTGCGTCTTTATTAACGAAGTGTTTAAGATATTCTACTAAAACGTGGTGTGATCTTTCGAGTGATCCGTTTGATTGAGGATGGAATGCGGTGGTTTTAAATTGTTTAATTCGAAATCGCTTCGCTAATCTTTTTAACATTCCACTCAAGAAATTTGTACCTTGATCTGTTAGAACTGCTTTTGGAGCACCAAATGTACATATAAATCGTTTTACAAAGGCATCTGCTATTATAGGCGCTGTTGCGTTTGGTAATGGTATGGCAATACAATATTTTGTTAAATTATCTTGAATTGTTAGAATGTATTCATTATAATTTTTTGATTTTGGCATAGGGCCAACGATATCCATAGAAATTTTGTCAAAAGCTCGACCTGGTGTATCCGTAATAATCATGGGATTTTTTGTTTTGACTCTTCTTAACTTTTTTAATTGACAACTTAAACATTGTTGAATGAAGTTTTGAATATCTACTTTAAGGTTTTCCCAATAATATGTTTGTCTAATTCTTTTGTATGTTTTTGTTACACCTTTATGACCTCCTATTGCTGAGGCGTGGCCTTCTTCTATAATATTTGTCCTGTCTTTAAATGGTGGATTTTTAATTATTCCGTGACAAATTATTATCTTTGTTTGTAATCCTTGAAAAGCAATTTTGAATTGTGTTTTAATATCTACCCATGGAATTTTAAGGATTTCTTTTGTCTTTGCAATGCTTATTGATCGTAATTTTAATTGGTCGGCTTTTTCGCGTAAACTTTGAATTACATTGGTAATATTATTAAAAGTGGTTGTTAATGATTGCTTTTATTGGTAAATGGTTAATGGTTCCTTCTATTGGTAAAGCAATGTGAAAACAATGTCCTTTTTGTATTGAATTAGCAGATCCGACTTGAAGATTTTTAAATTTAGGTAACTGATTTCTTTCTGCGAGTGATTTTGAGCCTTCGTCTCGTGGGTCACCGTTGTTTGTTATAAAATATGCATAATTATCTTTTCTCATCCAAATTTGATCTTTATTTTCTGCAAGATTTGAGTTTAATTCATTTTCTTCTTCAACTTGGTGTAATTCTTTTGTATCGTAATTTTTATTTTCAGTTGTATCTTCGTCATTTGAAATCAATGAGTCTAAGCTATCTCCCGATGTGATTGATTCGTTATCAGAAATTATATTACCGTCCTCGTCTATGGGTTGTATAAGGTCTAAGTCGTCGTCAGTCGTTTTTTGTATATTGTCGGGTTCATATTTTGGAACAATTTCTTTTATTCTTTTACTCTTTCTGGGTTTTACCGTAATGGAATCTGTTTGTATATGAGATGATTTTTTTGCTTTAACTTGATTCTGAATTCTTTTGCTTCTTCGAGGGGTTGAATCTTTTTGAATTATATTAACATGTTTGGTTTCAATAGGATTGGTATGGATTTGAGCTTCTACTGTAAATGTTTCCGATGGTGATTCTAATAATTCTTCTTCTGTAAAGGGTATACTATCCCTATTTATTTTTTTTGAATTTTCTTTGTTAATTGAATTTTTCCGATTTATAGTTAAAATGGGATTTCTGGATAGAGCATCTGCGTTAACGTTTGTTTTTCCTGCTTTATGTACTACATCAAATTCATATTCAGCAAGTTTAACTCTCCAGTTAGAAACACGGGAGCAAGGGTCTTTGGATTTTTGAAACCAGACTAATGGTTTATGATCTGTGACTAATGTGAATTTTCGTCCGTATAAGTATGGTCGAAAGTGAGTGACGCTATAGATTATCGCAAGAGCCTCTTTTTCGTAGGTATCATATCTTTTCTCGCAATCTGTCAATACTCTAGAGGTGGATCTTTTCCTATCGGTCCTTGCGATAAAATTCCGCCTATTGCATACCCCGAAGCATCTGTTGTGACTATAAAAGGTTTCGTAAAATCAGGATATTTTGTAACACCGGTGCTTCACATAATTTATTTTTTAAAATATCAAATGCTATTTGTTGTTCGTTTGTCCATTCAAAGTTTCCTTCTTTCTTTAAGAGATTAGATAAAGGTTTGGCAAGTTTAGAAAAGTTTTCAATAAATCTTCTGTAATAACCGGCTAATCCTAAGAATTGTCTAACGTTTTTCTGGTTTTTAGGAATCGGAAATTTTTCAACTGCTTCTATTTTCTTTGGGTCTGGCTTTACTCCGTTTTCACTTATTATGTGGCCAAGATATGCAACTTCTTTTCGTAGAAATTCACATTTATCCGGTTGTAAACTTAATTTTGCTGTTCGCATTCGTTCTATGAGTTTAATAAATTTTTCCCGATGTTCTTCTAAGGAATTTGCATAAATTACAATGTCGTCAAGGTATACGAATAATTCAATTCCCTGTAAACCTGTTAGTACGCGATCCATTAATCTTTGAAACGTTGCTGGAGCATTTTTTAGTCCGAAAGGCATGCGATTAAATTCGTAATGGCCATATGGTGTGGAAAATGCGGGTTTATGGCGATCTTTTTCGCTCATTTTTATTTGATGAAAGCCTGAGGCTAAGTCAAATACTGAGAAATATTTCGCTCTACCTAACTGATCTAATATATCTACTATATTAGGCAGTGGATAAGAGTCTCCTATTGTTTTTTCATTTAACGATCTGAAATCTAATACCAGTCGGTAACGTGGTTCATCTGACTCAGCTTTTTTCTTTTTAGGGACTATCCAAAGTGGTGTATTATAAGGTGATTGAGAAGGTCTAACTATTCCTGCTTCTAATAGTTCTTTAATTGTTTATTGATTTCCTGTTTGTGAATTGGAGGAAATCTATATTGACGTTTATTAATTGGTAACTCATCTAATGTTGGAATTTCATGTTCTAATACGTTTGTTGCTTCTAAATAATCGTCTTGTACATGAAATCTATCCTCACTTAATTTGATCAAATATTCGACTTCTTTTCTTTCTTCTTCATTTAAATGATTTAGACGTAGTAATTCTTTTATTTGTTTTATTCTTTCTGTGTTTTTGTTACGGTTTGAATTATTAATAACATTTTCTGTTATTTTATTTACTTCTTCTATTCTATTAAGGTCTTTTAACGCGATAGTATGATCTGTCCGTTTATTTGCCCTAGAATAGGTTTTTATTTCGTTATTTATTTCTTCTATTCTATTGTCTTCTAACGCGATACTGTGATCTGTCCGTTTATTTGCCCTAGAATAGGTTTTTATTTCATTATAATCTGATTCATTTGATTTAATAATGTCTTTGACTTTATTATTTAATTTTTCCTCGTACGCGTATAGTTCTAACGTTGGGATTAGTACTTCAATTTCTTCTTCAGTAGTATTGAATATTGTTAAATATGCTTTGCCGTTATTATTTGATACTAGTGTTTCTCCGAGGTATATTCCGTCGATTATTTTTAATCGCGGTATGTATCCTTCTTTAAGTTCGTTGGTTTTAATCGAATGTAAATTGTTGAGATTGCCCTTGCCGGTACAACAATAGTTTCTCCAGTCTCGAAAGGGACATTGTGTCCTTTGATTTCCAAACAATTCCCTGCGTAGTTAATCTTAGCATCGTTATCTATAAAGAAATCTGAGCCTAGTATACCGTCTTGTTCGATCGGAAAATCATCCGGTACTAAATGAAAGAAGGTATTGCAACCTAAAACAATTTATCGAAATTCGGCCTAAGGTCGTCACCTTATGGGCCGTAATCCCGCACTATTAACTCTTTGCTTTTAAAGATTAGGACCGGCTCCTGTATCAAGCATTAGGGTTACCGGGATATATAGATTAGCAGGGGCCACGCGAACTGTTGGAACTCTACTTTCTTGACTTAGATTTACTGTTGATGATCGGATATTTGACTTTGATTTTGTTGGATTGTGTGTATGGGACGTGTTTGAGTATTTGAGTTCGTTCCCCATGCAGCTCCCTGTGATGGGGAACTGTAGGAGTTTCCCGTTTGAAATTGTTGCATATTATTTCTTTGTTTTTGAAAGCATTTTTCTGTCGTGTGATTAAATTTTCCGCAATAATCACATTTTATTTGAGGTCTATTCTCGTTATTAAAATTTCGATTTGAATTTTTGTTATTTATTATATTCCTGCAAACGGTTGCTTTATGGCCTGGTTTTCCGCAAAATTGACATATATCTACATTTGTGAAATTTTTAAAGCGTTGACGACAGTTATCTGTCGTATGATTATTTCTTTTACATATTTGACAAAACATTTGTACTTTATTTTGTTGAAATAGCGATCGGCAATTATTTGCTGTATGACCTCTTAGGTTACATATTTGGCAGATTTGAAATTCTGTTTGTACGATATTTATTTTTTGTGTTCGCGATCTACAAACGTCCGCGGTGTGATTATTTTTATTACATATTTGACATATTGTTCCTATTTTTCTGAAATTGTCTCTATTATTAATCGGGCATTGATTTGCTGTGTGACCTTCTATATTATAGATTTGACATTTAATAATTTGGCTGTTTGTTGTAGGAGTTAATTGGTCGTTAGAATTTTGTGGTCCTCTACCTCGCATTTGTTCCACGCGTGTTAACGTTCGTTCGAGTTCTACTGCTTTAATTCGTGCGCTTTTGAGATTATCTACTTTTCCCATATTGCATCTTATATCTGGATTTAAACATCGAATAAAATATTTCAGTAAATCTTTCTTTACTTCTTCTCAGAAATTTTCGTCGGTTATACGATTTTCTATTCTGTGACCGTCGGTAATTCTTTTGGCTAATTCTCTAGCTCGATTTAAGTATGTTATGACGTTTTCGTTGTGATACTGGCAAATGTCGCTCAATTCTCCGTAGTATTGATGAATAGTTTTTTCAGGGGCGTATATTTCTTCTAAAAATGTTGTTAATTGATCTACTGATGTTAATGTTTGCCCTACACTACAGCGTTTCGCTTCGCCGATTAATTTTGTGAGAATTAATTTAACTAAGTCGGATTCCGATTCGCGTGGTAGCATATTTTTCGCTTCCTCGCATGCTTCGAGAAAATCGCCTAAAGGTATATTTTGGCCATTAAAACGCGGTACAATTTCTATTGCTGTTTTAAGAGAAATCTTTTGATTGTTTGCCATGGTTGTATTCGAGTTATTTGAATTGTCGATACTTGGGCGACCTATGGTTGTTAGGGAGGTTTCTAGAAAACTGTCGCTAAAATCTGTGGAAGTTCGTGTAGGAGTTTGTGGTAATTGTATTACTGGGATTTTCCTTCTAGTTTGTCTTATGGGATTAGTCTCAGAATCTGACATAGTATTTGCTCATTTGTAATTGATAAGTAATATTGATCATTGATATAATTTGTAATAATGTTTGTTTGCTATTATTATTATTATTTTTTTTTTCAATTGAGCAATTAATAATTAGTGGTAATTAGATTCGACTGGTCAGTTCGGATAGCACCAAGCTAAATTTTAGGAATCGAACCTAATATCCGGCACTCTACGCGAGCAAATGATCGGGACCTTCCGTATAGCGGGAGTCGAACCCGCGATCTTTCTGACCAGACTCGGCCGATGCACCAAAAAGGGGTTCGTTGTCACGTCATGGACAACTCGTTAAACCACTAACTATTAACTCGGGACTGGAATGGAGAGTTGGGATACACACGCAAGTTTCTATATCTTAAGAGAACAATCTGTTGCCACTTACCTTTGCCTGGACCTCCAACCTTGATCTCTCGCTCTCTCTCTCTTCCTCCTTCTGTCGGCCGTACGATCCTTCCTTCGAGGGGTGGATCGAGTGGGGTGCGGTCTCTCCTTGGTCACTCACTTTAGGTAGCACGGCAGGGATAGAGGTTGAGGTTTCCACAAATCACAGTCACTTTAGATCTCGGAACTTCTTTATTCAGTTTTTTGAACGGAACACGCGTAACTCAAGGAAAAAGACAAAAAGCTCTTCTCGGTGTCCAGGATTCTCCTTATATAAGCCGTTAGACTTCGTTTCGGGTGGGGATCCTTCCTGATGTTGAAAAGGGGAAGGAGAAGGAATGCGTTGAATCATGGAGGTTTCTTCCTGTCAGCGGCTGCTTGGTGGCCACTTGGCGTCTTGTTTTTCGCTGGTGCATTTCCTTAAATGCTACGCGGGTGGCACGTGGAGGTTTTCGCGCCTTCACCTTGCGCGAGGGTTCGTGTTACTCGCGGTGCAGTTTTGGCTCGATGCGGAGTCGGCGTTCCGGTCTTTGCAGCGGCCTTGCTCTCGTCGCTATTTGATTCCTCTTATCCTATCGCTTTATTCGCCGCTGCGTTTTATTCCATGAAAACGGCTACGTTAGGACGTTACATAGGAAACGCTTTACGGGCCCCGATAGGTCTAAAATCAGACCCAAAAATTTCTCAGATCCTGATGCTTGCTATAACTGTGGGAAGAGGGGTCATATTAAAGCCAAATGTCCGGATTTAGAAAGTAAATGGATTAAGGAAAACAGGCAAGAGTTTCAGGCGGGTGGTTCTTGGGGGAAAGAGACAGCGGTAGCAGACAAAGGCGAGAAAAGTAAACTTAAATGTTCACACTGTAAATTCCCGGGTCATCTCGAAAAGGACTGTTACAAAAGAAAGAATAAGGAGAATACAGAGAGGACTGAAAGGGTCGCATGACTAACCGATGGCGTAGCAACCTCCCCTCAAGTGTTAGAAGTTGCATCAAAGTTAGTAAATAAACCACTTAAGAAATGCGTATTAGACACAGAAGAAAGGATGTGCACCATTGATTTAGGGAGTGACTGCTCCATTATAAGAGAGACCATTGCACGTCACCTCAAATTACAGTTTAAAGAAACAAACAAAACCTTGTCGGGATTCAATCATTCTATGGTCGTTCCACTTGCATATTCAAAGATTAAAATTCGTATCGATGAAATTCCGTTCAAAATTAAAGTTTTTATCGTGCCGGATGATCAGTTATCTAAAGAAATATTAATTGGTCGTAATGTGTTACGTAAAGCAGGCACTCGAGCAATATCAAATGCTTATGGGGTAACATTTACTTACAACGAACCAACAAAATTAACAGATAGTCTTGATGTTAACATGATAGATGCAGGTCAGGTAAAACCTATCGAAAAGGGAAATATTTATTGCGAAGGACTTAACCCTGAAGATACGGAACGACTGTTAAAATTACTAAATCGGTATCGCAAAGCTACGTCATTCAATACTAGAGAGTTAGGCCGAGTAATCTCGGCAGAAATGAGAATCGAAGTAGAATCCGATACACCAGTATTTCAACCACCTCGTCGCTTATCTCTTAAAGATCGAGGAGAAGTCGCAAAAATAGTAACCGATTTAGAAAATGGTATTATTCGAGAGAGCACATCACCATACAGTAGCCCAATTGTGCTTGTACGTAAGAAAAACGGTGAACTACGTATGGCCATAGATTATCGCGATCTTAATAGAATTACCAAGCGCATACAATACCCTCTACCGATCATTGATGACTTAATAGATCAACTTTGCGGAAAACGCGTCTTTACGGCACTAGATTTGAAGTCCGGGTTTTACCAAATTCCGATGCATCCTGATTCAATAGAGAAAACAGCCTTTAGCACGCCAGATGGTCACTGGGAATTCTTATGGATGCCGTTTGGTTTAGTAAACGCCCCGGCAATATTTCAAAAGACAATGAGTAAGGTTTTAAAGGGTTGTGCACAGGTATACCTTGATGATACCTTACTTCCAACCGAGAACAAAGAAGAAGGATTTGTGCTATTAGAGAGAGTCTTAGAAATTCTTATAACGGAAGGATTAACTCTAAATTTAGCTAAATGTAAATTTTTCCAAAGCAGCATTGACTATTTAGGTCGCGAAGTATCGGGCAAAGGCGTAAAGCCGGGTTCTCACAAAATAGAAGCGGTATTAAAAGCACCGGAACCGCGGAACGTTAAGCAAGTCAGACAGTTCTTAGGGTTGGCAGGTTACTTCCGAAGGTACATTCAAGATTTCCCGCGCAAAACCGCCCCCCTAACGAACCTCTTACGAAAAGATACCCCGTGGGTTTGGGGTTCAAAAGAATCGGAAGCCGTAAGAGATATTAAAACAATATTAGTCAATCGTCCAATCTTAGCAATCTACGATCCAGAATTAGAAACAGAGCTACACACGGACGCCAGTGCAATTGGCTTAGGTGCAATTTTAATTCAAAAATACGATAAACAGAATCGGGTAGTTGCTTATTACAGTCGCAAAACAACCCCTGAGGAGCAGAAATATCACTCCTATGATCTGGAAACTTTAGCGATATTTACAACGTTTAAGGCATTCAGAACTTATTTATTGGGAATTCAATTCACTGTAGTAACAGATTGCAATGCAGTTAGAGCCACAGTAGCAAAAAAAGATATTCTTTCTCGAGTAGCTCGTTGGTGGGTATACATGCAGAATTTTAAGTTCGATGTAATTTACCGGCCGGGGAGCAAAATGAATCACGTAGACTACCTAAGTAGGAACCCTGTGGAGTGTTGCGCGGTCAACATAACCGAAAAAGAATGGATCAAAGTAGCTCAATTGCAAGACCCCAAGCTAGAAGTAATTCGGAAAATTTTAGAGGCAGGAGAGAGGAACGCAAGAACGAAACAATATTTCGACAAATACGCTCTAAAAGGAGGGGTTATATTTCGGAAAACCGAAGCGGGTGAGAAATGGGTCGTACCACAAATGTCGAGATTCAATGTGGTGAAACTGTGTCATGACGAGCAAGGTCATTTTGCTTTAGAGAAAACGCTAGAGAAAATACAAGAGAATTACTGGTTTAAGAAAATGAGACAATGCGTTTCAAAATACATTAATGCTTGTTTAAATTGTTTGTATTACAAACAAAAGGCTGGGAAAAAACCCGGAGTGTTATATCCCATAGAAAAGGTCGCAAGTCCATTCCACACCATTCATCTTGACCACGTTGGGCCATTTATTCGTAGCAAAAATAAAAATACAGAAATACTAACCATTGTTGATGGATTTACCAAGTTTTGTATTCTTGAACCGGTTAAAAACACATCCGTGAGGGGAGTATTAAAAGCACTTTGTCAAGTAATCGCAATATTCGGAGCACCCGAACGCATAATAACCGACAGAGGGCCCACGTTTACTTTACACTCATTCAAAACATTCTGCGAGGAGTATGGAATCAAACACATACTCAATGCAGTAGCCACACCACGTGCCAATGGGCAGTGTGAGCGTCTCAACCGTACCGTTCTAAGTTCACTGGCAGCTACCTGCGGCGGGCAGAATGAAGAGGATTGGGACGAAAACGTGAAGAAGGTTCAAAGTGCAATAAACTCGTCGGCAAACAGAACAACCCGGAAAGCACCATCCGAACTTCTTTTTGGGTATAAGCCACGTAGTATGGCTGACGCGAAATTACTGTCAGGAATCCAAAATATGCTCGATCAGGTAGACTTGCAGGTCATGAGAGAAACGGCAAAGGCAGCTATAGATGCAGAACAAAAGGAGCAGAAACGAAGATTCGACGCACGGAGGTTCAAACCTCCTCGATACGTGGTCGGAGACGTAGTCATGGTCGCTGCCAATCCAGTAGCAACCGGGCAGAGCAGAAAACTGGCAGCCAAGGCAAAAGGACCCTTCAAGGTGATGGCGGTACTACCGAACGACAGATACGAGGTGCAGGATCTTCGGGATTTGAAAAAGTCGCCAAACAAACGTAGCGTCGTTGCGGTGGACAGCATGAAGAGATGGGTCACATTCGATGCCACGCAGTAGCTGAGTGAGTAATGACTATGCTTATCCTTGTGATAAGATAGTGGCCGCAGTCAGGGAACTCCGAGTTACAATCTCTGGTCAGGATTGTGAACTAGGACGAGTTACTGGCGAGGCTGGACTTGTAATGACTATGCTTACCCGCGGGTAAGATAGTGGCCGCAGTTAGTGAACTCTGAGTCACAATCTCTGGTCAGGATTGCGAACTAGGACGAGTTACTGGCGAGGCTGGACTAGGCCGAGTTCAGAGCTGCTACGCGTGGGGACTGGTCAACTCCATGCGAGATAGGGCTCTGAGCGGAGGCCAGGACAAGTAGTCGGAGTTAGGACAAGCTCTGGATCGAAGTGGCGGGTTGCCCACTCCGCTAGGGGGCCCCTGGCAAGGCTAGCGACCGTATTAAAATCCTAAAAGATTCCTTCTCTTATCCTAAATACGTACCCTCTCTGGTATTAGCATTGAGCTGAGTATGATTGCGGGCGGAACTGATCACTCTGTACCGACAATTATGCCTTGGGTCAATGAGATACCACTTGAATCATAAAGGTCGTACACCATTAACGGATCAATTTTTGGATCCCTGTTACAGAAAATAAAGGTTTAAAGGAACGTCGAGGACGACGTGGTCGTCAGTCTGGCCGAGTGTGAGAAATGTTTCTTGAAAGAGTCGATGGAAATGCCGTCGACGTATTCCGGACACCCCTCGCTTGAAGGATGTTTAGACGAATCTCGAGGAGCTGGGATGCACGGGTAAGAGTCGATGGGAATGCCATCGACGTATTCCTGACACCCCTCGCTCGAAGGATGTTATATGATGGCGATAGCGAGACCAGGCCCTCCGGGCCCTGGATGACGCTGTGCGAGGATTCATTCTGGCTTTAGCAGTTATAAAGAGAGCATCTTCCTTATAGTCTCGCTGTACTAATTAAATAAAATAGTCTTTGAGCTAAGTCACGCTCACAATCACTTCTACACATTATTCAGTATTATTTACAAATTAACAATTTCGAGGTTAGAGACTTCGATCTCCCGGCTACCGGCAGATCGACAGCTACCGGCGGATCAGAGGCCCCTTTCTCGAACTCGCTCGTATCTTTGCGTGCACACATCTTAGCGAATAGACCAATCAGGATCAAGTATTCCGTATCAGGGAACGTATACGCATCTTAGCGAGTAGATCAATCAGGACCCCCACCACAACGGAATACTTGATCCTGATTGGTCTATTCGCTTAGATGCGTATACGTAATTTTGCGAGTGACTTGAGAAATTTATTTACGAGTAAGGGGGCAAAATTTCAGCGGTGCATGCAAAAGGATTTCTTAAAACTATTCCAACGTCTCGAGTTAATATGTAATAACATATATATTGTCATAAGTAGTATCTTTACATGTGATGAAACAATTCGTCACGGTTATTGGAAGAGTATACTTATTGTTAGAGTTAAAGCTAAAATGTCTACATGTGGATTTCTGAAGACGACCAAGATATAAGAAAAATCCGATGGCCTGTAAATTCGAAAGCGGTATGTTTTATTTCTCCAAAATACTAAAGCAAAGTGAAAAATATAAGGGCACTCTAGTTTATAAATCCCTTTCAAAATATCACGAGAATAAATCAAAAGTAACGTGGTTATAATTAATTAGCTCGTATCGGTATAAAATGTGAGATTTTAATTTGGTGGTAATAAAAAGCTATTCTCCTACATGTAGGTACGTATTCTCCTCATGAATAAATTCCAAAAAGTAATGAAATCCCCCCACAAAAACAGATTCTCTGTAAAAAAAAGGCGGCATGTTCATTCAGTGCCAACAAAAATTGATACGTAAAATACTCTCCAAAAAAGATTTAAAATCAATTAAGGTCGCCATGTTTAAGATTTATGTATAAAAAGTAAAAGGCATCATTTGAAAGGAAAATTATTGTAACTCGTTACTAAAAAATTCGACAAAAAAAATTTAGGTATAAACAAATTTTCATAAAAAAGAACTTGCCGCGTTTTTTCCTTCAAAATAAAAAATTTACAGAGAATTACATTCGATGTTTATGCACTTATGAGAGATTTTAAATAAATTCATACACTCTTATATGATACCACCAATATACCGAACGTCGCACGAGAAACCGATCAGGCGGGGGCCTTCTGAATTTCTCTGAATTTGACTTCGGCAGTGCAATTTATGAATCACTCTAGCACCGTCCAAGCACTGCAAATTATTCGGTATAGTGGACAAAATATGAAAACTTAAACGCGGCAAGTTCTTTTTTATGAAAATTTGTTTATACCTAAACTTTTTTAGTCGAATTTTTTAGTAACGAGTTACAATAATTTTCCTTTCAAATGATGCCTTTTACTTTTTATACATAAATCTTGAACATGGCGACCTTAATTGATTTCAAATCTTTTTTGGAGAGTATTTTACGTATCAATTTTTGTTGGCACTGAATGAACATGCCGCCTTTTTTTACAGAGAATCTGTTTTTGTGGGGGGTCGAATATACACGCGGGGACACGAAATCTGTCGCTGGTGACTATTTAATTGTTATTTCTAAACGTACTAACCAATGATTAATAATCCTCATGCTTTCATTAACGAGAGTCGACGCCACCGTAGATAACGAGGGCATGAGGATTAATTGTTCATTAGTTAGTACGTTTAAAAATAACATTTAGAAAAGTCATCAGCGACAGATTCCGTGCCCCCGGGTGTAGCTTATGTGATTGTATTAATTATTGTTTTACTTAATTTCAAACAGGCAATTTTATTCCAGACAATCATTCACCGGTGACTCTATCAACGCCTTACGATGAACCTGCGCGAATAGGCAGCATGAACACGGCAGATCTCGAGGTAGCGAGCATCAAGATTTCCAATTGAAAGGAAGTTTTATAACAACGTCGATGGAAATACTCAATAATGGGAAATACCAAACACTCCATACTATTATGAATAAAACAGTTATATTTCAATAATAAAATATATTTTTTCTTCAAAGTTTTAAGCATTATTCATTCATATATGATGTACATAATGAATAGTATATTGATAATATATTAATTACTTAAATGCAATCATGTGTATATATTTTGTATATATATTTTACTATTATATCCCCACTATTCCCAATTCCCCTTCTCCGTCGGAAAAAAAATTATTTTAGTATACAGGGTGTTCGGAAAAAACACCGACACAGAAATAGGAGTGATAGGTTACGTCATTACAAGTATTTTGATATAAGGGACCTATACCTGCAAGCGCCCCCTTCTGGAGATATCAACTTTTCAAGTTTATAACGACCGAGGTTGATCAAAGTAGAATAATATTGAGTTTTTTGTCTACCTGTACAATTGAAAAACAAATGAAAACTCCTTGTATCCGCATCATCTTCGAAAAGTACAAGGACTTGAGCCAAGCGGTTATCCTTTCCGCAAGCAGTTTGCGCAGTGGTACATCTATCCAGAATCGTTTCCGATGTTGCATGGACATGGGTGGCCGTCATTTTGAGCATTTGCTGTAGTACATTGTTTTTGTATCTCGTAAAATTAAATATTCGTTACCATCTTGATACGTTTCTTATTATTCTACTTTGATCAACCTCGGTCGTTATAAACTTGAAAAGTTGATATCTCCAGAAGGGGGCGCTTGCGGGTATAGGTCCCTTATATCAAAATACCTGTAATGACGTAACCTATCACCCCTATTTCTGTGTCGGTGTTTTTTCTGAACACCCTGTATATAGTGCTCTAATATAGATTCAGAGGTATCACATGATAGCCGTACGGCTGTATCAGTGGTCTTTCAGTTCTGTCAAGGTTTTTTCAGTTCTCGCGAGAATCCGCGGATTTTGACTCCCCGAGTCGAAATCCGAGAACTGAAAAAGTCCTGACAGAACTGAAAGAGCACTGAAAAAGCCCTGAAAGTCCTGAAAATCGTTGAACTGAAAAAGTACTGAAAGTCCTGAATATGCATTTATGCAGGCCTGTCAGTCCTTCCGAATTCTATGGGCGGCCCATGGCCACGCGGCCACTTTGACGAAAATAATTCAGTTCTGTCAGGGCTTTTTCAGTACTCTTTCAGTTCTATCAGGACTTTTTCAGTTCTCGGATTTCGACTCGGGGGAATCCACCCGAGTCGAAATCCGAGAACTGAAAAAGTCCTGACAGAACTGAAAGAGTACTGAAAAAGCCCTGACAGAACTGAATTATTTTCGTCAAAGTGGCCGCGTGGCCATGGACCGCCCATAGAATTCGAAAGGACTAAAAAAGGACTGACAGGCCTGCATAAATGCATATTCATGACTTTCAGTACTTTTTCAGTTCAACGATTTTCAGGACTTTCAGGGCTTTTTCAGTGCTCTTTCAGTTCTGTCAGGACTTTTTCAGTTCTCGGATTTCGACTCAGGGTGTCAAAATCCGCGGATTCTCGCGAGAACTTAAAAAGCCTTGACAGAACTGAGAGACCACTGGTACAGCCGTACAGCTATCACATGATACCTCTGAATATATATTAGAGCACTATATATACTAAAATAATTTTCTTTCCGACGCAGAGGGGGAATTGGGAATAGTGGGGATATACCTAATAGTAAAATATATATACAAAATATATACACATGATTGCATTTAAGAAATTAGTATATTATCAATATACTATTCATTATGTACATCATATATGAATGAATAATGCTTAAAACTTTGAAGAAAAAATATATTTTATTATTGAAATATAACAGTTTTATTCATAATAGTATGGAGTGTTTGGTATTTCCCATTATTGAGCATTTCCATCGACGTTGTTATAAAACTTCCTTTCAATTGGAAGTCTTGATGCTCGCTACCTCGATCTGCCGTGTTCATGCTGCCTATTCGCGGAGGTTCATCGTAAGGCGTTGATAGAGTCACCGTGAATGATTGTCTGGAATAAAATTGCCTGTTTGAAATTAAGTAAAACAATAATAAACAATAATTAATACAATCACATAAGCTACACCCGGGGGCACGAAATCTGTCGCTGGTGACTTTTTTAAATGTTATTTTTAAAAGTACTAGCTGTAACGTCCTAACGTAGCCGTTTTCATGGAATAAAACGCAGCGGCGAATAAAACGATAGAATAAGAGGAATCAAATAGCGACGAGCAAGGCCGCTGCGAAGACCGGAACGCCGACTCCGCATCGAGCCAAAACTGCACCGCGAGTAACACGAACCCTCGCGCAAGGTGAAGGCGCGAAAACCACCACGTGCCACCCGCGTAGCATTAAAGGAAATGCACCAGCGAAAAACAAGACGCCAAGTGGCCACCGATCAGCCGCTGACAGGAAGAAACCTCCATGATTCAACGCATTCCTTCTCCTTCCCCTTTTCAACATCAGGAAGGATCCCCACCCGGAACGAAGTCTAACGGCTTATATATAAGGAGAATCCTGGACACCGAGAAGAGCTTTTTGTTTTTTCCCTTGAGTTACGCGTGTTCCGTTCAAAATCTAAATAAAGAAGTTCCGAGATCTAAAGTGACTGTGATTTGTTGAAACCTCAACCTCTATCCCTGTCGTGCTACCTTCTCAAGAAAGTGAGTGACCAAGGAGAGACCGCACCCCACTCGATCCACCCCTCGAAGGAAGGATCGTACGGCCGACAGAAGGAGAAAGAGAGAGAGAGAGAGAGAGAGAGAGAGAGAGAGAGAGAGAGAGAGAGAGAGAGAGAGAGAGAGAGAGAGCGAGAGATCAAGGTTGGAGCTCCAGGCAAAGGTAAGTGGCAACAGATTGTTCTCTTAAGGGGGAAAGCCACTGTGATATGTTCAAAAAATAGATTTTTTTATTTTTACATTTTCTTAATGTTCGAGGTTTCAAGAATCTGTTCCCTAAGTTTCAAACCGAAATTCGAAAATTTTATGGAGTTATGAAAGGTTTTGTGTGAGTAAGCGCATACGCTCGAACTTGACCGCGCGGTTTTAAAGGCTTTTATCTCGAAACTACATTTTTCCAACTGGGCGCCATCATAACTCAGTCAATTTTTATCCGATTACCTTGAAATTTTCACAGAATATTTTTAAAAGAATTATCTTCAGTTAAGCGTATGATTTTTTCGATTAAGCGATTACTTGTTGAGATATAATTAAAAAACTGAGCAATTTTTCTCTAAATTTCGAAGTTCTATCTTTAAACATGCGTTACTTTGTTAAAAATTAAAATTTTTATAAATCCGTACGATTAACTGAAGCTAGACTCGTGTAGTTTAAGAAAATAATTGATTTTTTTGGTTTGGATATACCATTCGGACACAGCAATGGCGCCCATGCGCCAAACATTTTTCAGAGAAGCTTTACGGCATCGCGTATTATTGTGTAGTTTATTGATATTATGTATTGCTTTTTTTTTCTAATATACTAAAATATATGTACCTTCATGTAGTTGTAAAAGTTTTTTCCCTCGTTTTTTATTTTAATCAGAAAAAATTCACAAAGTTATTCTACATTTCCCGGTCATCACAGTGGCTTTCCCCCTTAAGATATAGAAACTTGCGTGTGTATCCCAACTCTCCATTCCAGTCCCGAGTTAATAGTTAGTGGTTTAACGAGTTTTCCATGACGTGACAACGAACCCCTTTTTGGTGCATCAGCCGAGTCTGGTCAGAAAGATCGCGGGTTCGATTCCCGCTATACGGAAGGTTCCGATCGTTTGCTCGCGTAGAGTGCCGGATATTAGGTTCAATTCCTAAAATTTAGCTTGGTGCTATCCGAACTGACCAATCGAATCTAATTACCACTAATTATTAATTGCTCAATTGAAAACAAAAATAATAATAATAATAATAATAATAACAAACAAACATTATTACAAATTATATCAATGATCAATATTACTTATCAATTACAAATGAGCAAATACTATGTCAGATTCTGAGACTAATCCCATAAGACAAACTAGAAGGAAAATCCCAGTAATACAATTACCACAAACTCCTACACGAACTTCCACAGATTTTAAAGACAGCTCTCTAGAAACCTCCCTAACAACCATAGGTCGCCCAAGTATCGACAATTCAAATAACTCGAATACAACAATGGCAAACAATCAAAAGATTTCTCTTAAAACAGCAATAGAAATTGTACCGCGTTTTAATGGCCAAAATATACCTTTAGGCGATTTCCTCGAAGCATGCGAGGAAGCGAAAAATATGCTACCACGCGAATCGGAATCCAACTTAGTTAAATTAATTCTCACAAAATTAATCGGCGAAGCGAAACGCTGTAGTGTAGGGCAAACATTAACATCAGTCGATCAATTAACAACGTACAACCAATGAACAATTAATCCTCATGCCCTCGTTATCTACGGTGGCGTCTACTCTCGTTAATGAAAGCATGAGGAATCTTAATCATTGGTTAGTACGTTTAGAAATAACAATTAAATAGTCACCAGCGACAAATTTCGTGTCCCCACGTGTATATTCGATCTCATACTAGAGAAAAAGATTATACACATTTCTCATATTATGAGAAATGTGTGAATTACCTGGAGCAACTGCATGTGGTACTACCACTTTGTTGGTTGGTCTGCCTCTTTTTTCCTTATTCATACCGTATGTATCATCCCGAATTAAACAAGCAGATGTACCGACATTGCCGAAACTTTACCGACGGTCAAGAATTTTATAGTTAGAGTTGGCTTGAGAAGAGTGCGCTGTGTGTGCTGCATGAGAGCGAAAAGTGTCAAACGTCTGATTTCCCGATAGCTGTTAATTCAAAAGATCGAAGTGTTTCGTCTATTATTCAATACTTCGATTTTCCGAATTGACAGCTATCGAGAAATCAGACGTTTGACATTTTTCGCTCTCACGCAGCACACACAGCGCACTCTTCTCAAGCCAACTCTAACTATAAAATTCTTGACCGTCGGTAAAGTTTCGGCAATGTCGGTATATCTGCTTGTTTAATTTGGCATGATACATACGGTATTTATCTCCTACGTATTTCCCTTCCTTTTTCCGCCACCGGTCTAAAGCTTACCTGCCTTACCGACTCTGACTCTCGCTTATCTTCCTCCTCACCCCAGATAGCAAAGTGGCGCCACCGTGACTGCACACTGCTTTCACGCGGTGTCTTCGAGTGCATGCACTGGGGTGTCCATCTGTCTGTGCACCGTGAAGCCACGCTGCAGTCACGCAGTGTGAGCACCGAGTGGAAGCACTGTGGCATAACAGGGTGACTCCACAGTGCTTGTACTGTGAGATGATGGTGTAGACCCAGTGGCTTCGCTGTGAAGTTATCATATGGACTACAGGGATGTATTCTAATAAAATATTTATATTAAAAAACAACATTTCTTTTACTATTCCATTTATTAAATGAACATATTGTAGCTGGAGATCCCAATATTAACATATCAAAATGTATTATCCGTCAATTCCCGGGAAAATGTATAATTAATTAAAAACTCGAAGTTTTGGCCCTAAGCCACTTTATAGTATAGTCTTATTAGATTTTCGCGAAACAATTTATTAGTGTCAGGATAAAACCGGTACCAATCGATAGGAAAAAATCTCCTGAATGACATATAGAAATGGGTAATCTTCAAATTGACGAGAAATAATGTAATTAATTAAAAACTACCTGTCAAAATCACATGCCAACAAATCGCGAAGCTATATTTTTTCTGTAACCAATTTCATAAATAAAAATATCCCAATGTAGAGGAGAAAATTCTTTACAAATTTCAAGTCGGAACTTATAGTCTACGATGCACCGTTTTTGTGTAATAAATTATTATACATATCGATACCTTACTTTGAAAACCTCGTAAGTGCAATTTTGGACAAAAATGCCATTTATAGCTTACTGCGTTAAGATTTAAAATCTGAACACACAGTAAGCTATAAATGGCATTTTTGTCAAAAATTGCACTTACGAGGTTTTCAAAGTAAGGTATCGATATGTAATTCAAATTGGCTTAAATCGATCAGCTGATCGTTACGCGACGCTCCTTTATTACGCGTGCAACTAACGGAGGAAAGCGCGTTCCGCAATCTATTCAAATTTATACTCTTTTTCCTGGGCATCCTAGATTTACTCGATCAAAAAAATGAAGCTACCAATTTGTAGCGGGGAAAATTTACTATGAAATTGATGCAAGAACCTACTTGACAAAATGCACGGTTAATTTATAATAATTTTTTGAAAGTCCCGGTGTATGAAAGTACAATAAGCTGCGCATGGCGCGTTTTACGTGGTCGCCATGAGAACAGCTGATTGCTTGGCGAAATATGCTCAGGGGTGCTATTCTCGACGCGTGGGAAATGCTTTTCGTGGACGAAATATTTTTCGTTAACGGACGTAAAATTTCGTCGATCACTTTCGTTAACGATTCGAATATCCCTTCCAAGATAGATCTCGTCAACGAAATTAATTTTCTCACACGAAAAATGTGTTTACATCCCTTAGCGACGTCTTCTTTTTAGAATCTCGTTTAATCACTTAGCAACGACCCGTCGCATCGGCCCACCACCTCGTCATGCAACTCACCGGCATACAAATACCAAACAACATTCGTTGACGAAAACAGCGAGAACGACGAATGACAATTTCGTCAACGAAAAAAGTAATTTCGTTAACGAAGGAGTTTCGTATGGGAAAAAATTCCGTGTACAAAATTTCTCAAACGAAATAATAATTCCGTTCACGAAATCGTTTCTAACGTGTCGAGAATTGCCCCGCAGGGGCAATTGCGTTTTGGTTGAGAAATTTTGTACGCGAAATTTTTTCCCATACGCGCGAAACTCCTTTGTTAACGAAATTACTTTTTTCGTTGACGAAAGTGTCATTCGTCGTTCTCGCTGTTTTCGTCAATGAATGGGTTTGGTATTTGTCCGGGGCGGTGGGTCGATGCGACGGGTCGTTGCTAAGTGATTAAACGAGATTCTAAAAAGAAGACGTCGCTAAGGGATGTAAACACATTTTTCGTGTGAGAAAATTAATTTCATTGACGAGATCTATCTTGGAAAGGAATTTTCGAATCGTTAACGAAAGTGATCGACGAAACTTTAAATCCGTTAACGAAAAATATCTCGTCCACGAAAAGCATTTCCCACGCGTCGAGAATAGCTCCCCTGAAATTACTTTCGTACACCGTGTTCATTTCCCGCATGTCTCCCTTGAGCTTCTCCATCACCACGAATATCCTCTCCGGCGTCTCGAACATCCTCTCGAGATTGACGACTCCGCTGTGGGAGAGATTCTGCAGGATGGCTACTTCGTTCTTGAGCTGGGCCTTTTGCTCGGTGGGAAAACGCAGCTTGTCGATCACCTTTATCGCCATCGCGCGGCCGGTCTTGCGATGAACTCCGCCGTAGATGATACCAAATTAACCCGAGCCAAGAACTTCGTCCGGGAAGATGTGATAGAGCTGTGACATGTCGGTTACGCGTTCCTCTGGCTCGGTTGTCGACTGCTCCTACCGACCTGTGGAAAACGACGCGTGTTTTTCGGTATAGCGTCGGTACGCGTTCGCGCGCACACTCGCGAGCTCTGAACGTACTTGCCGATCCGGAGGTGACGGGCATCAATGCCTGCCTGATATTCGTTTTCCAGGTCCTCGCCAAGTGAGCGCCAACGCCACTTTCCGGCGGTGGAAGCTGACCACTAGCACCTCCGTAGAGGGGATCTTCGCCGACGTAGTAATCGACGTTGGCCGTTCTCAATTCGAAACAATGCATCGTGCCTGGAAGGAGAGAACGCGCGCGTTGTACATCGACTAAACGCACACAGACAATTTCTAACGATATACATATGTACTCACGAGAATGTTGTTCCCTGGCGGCGGCGACGACTAGAATTTCAGCCAACGGAATCTCTTTGAAGTACTTGGAACTGCTGTCGCTTTGGAACAGAATTATGGCCTTTGTGTCCAATCGCCAGTAGTGTCTCTTCCTCTGAAAACACGCGCGCCTTAATGATGGGGGAAGCGAAACCGAATCAGCGCCACGTCGTCAACCTACCATCGGATCGCGATTCGTCGAGTGCACCATCCATCCTTCCTTCAGGATCTTGGAGCCGCGTCGTTTCATGTGCTTGGCGCTTTGAACTATTCACATCAGCGGTATATTGTTACTCGGCGATGAGCTGCACCTGCGTTATCGCGTACGAGGTACCAAGTGTGACGGAGGGAGTGATGGAGAAGAAAAAAAGATAAAGTATCGCAAGTGTCGAGATACGACGTTGATTGAATAATTACCTCGATGGTCTGGAATTTTGAAATTCGTCGGAAGATGCGTCGTCATGGCACGGAACGAGGTCCTACGGAAATATCATACGCCTAAAACGATTCTTAGTGCGCTTTCCTCGTGTTTCCTTGTGTTTATGCGATTAGAGGGGGGATGATGACAGGTTGGCTTATTGTCACTTCGCTGTAGACTCCCAGCATAGCTCGGTCGTTCGCAAGGGCCTCTTCGGTGTCCCGGAGCTCCCGAGGCGGTTTCTCGCGAGGGTCACTCGTCTGGTGTTTCTCTGCTGGCCTTTGCGGTCTTTCGTCAACCGACGCTATGTAGCGGCGGCCATGATGGCGTTCGTGCCACGAGGGAACTCGATACGACAGACTTCGTAATAATCGTCAAATACTGCCTAAACGCCGGCCTCGCCGCACTTCCATTTCACTTATTCGCACTGCTCCGTGAACACCACCATGCACTTTTTATCGCACTCACTCGCGAAAAACCCGACTAAAGTTCCGAATTTCGTAGGAGCGATCCGCCACACGTCCGCACTGCTCGACCACCGAACCTTTAAATTTAATTACGAACACGCGTTCCCTGCGTATTAAAATGATTGAGTTAACCCCCGTACTAAAATCTTGAAATTTGCGTAAAACTATGTTGACGTGTCGCGGGAGCTGCGTGCTCCGCAGCGAATTCATTAATTCGTGAACAATTTTGTGAAGACAGTGAATTTACCGATATTCATGGTCGGTAAATTTACGAAGTGTGCACGTCGAAAAGGCACCGTGACTGCACTGAGTATAACCACTGTGTCTTTATCCTGTGAACCACTCCGTGTGCTCACTGTGTAGCCACGGTGCTTTTAGTTTGTGTACGCCACGCGATCACGCCACGGTGAGACCACAGTGGTGCCACTACGTGGCAGCACTGCGTGCGGCTAGCGTGTGAATCCACGCTTTGCTGTCGGGGACCGCTTTACTTAACCTCACTTTTGACTTTTCCTCGCTTTTCCTCATTTCCTATCGGTACCCTCCCTTTCCCAACAAACCCTTATAATCTACTCTTTCTCTCAGCTTTCTATCTATACCCTATACTACTCTTGCACTCTCTGTTGATCGCACTCTTATTACAATTTTTCGTCTCACAACTTCCAACACATGTTCTCACCATTCAACCTCCTACAACCAAGTCCTGATTTACTATAATAATCTGTGCTTCTTAATAAACAGTTATAGTTTATAACTCGCTCAACATACTCTGAAAACTCGAAATCAAATAATTTATTGATTTAATAATTGAACAAATTACAATTCTTGTGAATTTATTCACAAATAAAATTTCAAGTCTCTACCTATATGCAGGAGACCGAAATTTTTCTAATTGTAAGTCCCTAAATGTATTCCGTTGCTGCTTACAGAGCTTTTCCACGAGTACCACAAAATGTGCAACAGGCATTACTAGATAATGGGCTAGATGTTTAACAATATACAATGTGGAAATATTTGAGATTGCTAAAAAAAATAGGCTATTTGACTACTATTGAGAAACCACCAGAAATGGTTTATTATATAATTTTGTACAAGCTGTATGAATATTTCTAATGAAATAAGCAATATATTCATTACAAATCGAGGAATAAATTTAAATAGCTAAAAAGGCGCCAAAAACGACAAGCTAGCAGCCTCTCTAATCACGTGATCCCTCTGACGTCACATAATTGTAAACACAAATAAACGTCAAGCAGCAGCTGTCAGAATTAGTTGTTCTCTTTGAAAATAAACAAAATTGTTAAAAAACAATGAACTACAAGTGGTGTGCAGTGCCAATAATAATCTCAAAACAAAACGATTCTAAAGCAAACCTAACCTAAAAGTTGTTGTGAACTGTTTACAGTTATGTGACGTCACACTGACCGTTAGCCAATCACGTATCGTTTCTAATTAAATGGCCGCATTTTAAAAAGACAACTTTTGAAGTTAAGATTTTTAATATTAAACATTTATATATTTTCGTTATTTTACTGAAATAAGTTTAATTAGATAGCAATAAAGAGAGACGATAACAATTTGTAATGTACTTTCAAACTAGTCAAAATGCCTATTGTATGTGGCTGCACAGTATGGAAAAGTTTTACAGACATCTTCATCTGCAATACAATATATTGACATGGCTGATAATCAGATGAAATATGGAATCGTAGAACATTATTTAAAACTAATCAGTAATCGGTGTAGGTAGACATAATAATTGCAATTGTGAGTATTCACATTTGGTAATTATTCGAGAAATCATTTGCGATGGCATGTTTGAAGTTGACGGAAATCAGTATCGATTTATATCGACGGGATTTATGTACAAATGTCATACAATAAATAATATAAAAGTTATCCCGATAAATCTAATACAAGCTCCATGTCTTCAAATTACGATTAGTGGCCAGTCATATGTATCAATGCCAACTAATGATAAAGAATTAGAATAAATTGTAATTCATTGTAATCTTTTTCATTAAAAATATACAATTTTAGTTCATGTACATCTGTGGCTGTTTATTTTGTATTACCGTCTACCACAAATATTTCAGTAATTAATGTACCTATAGCTAATGAACGTACCAGTCGAAAATTTGTTAAGTCCATCGAGCGCGACAGTCGAAAATTTTCTAAGTCCATCGGGCGCGACAGTCGAACATTTTCTAAGTCCATCGAGCGCAACGGTCGAACATTTTCTAAGTCCTCTAGGTATAAGTGGAGGGGACAATTTCAGGACTTTAAGATCTTTTTCAACGCTAAGTCAGGCCTTTCAGTGCTATTTCATGGCTACGTTTTGAGAGAGGTGGGGATATTCAGAGGTAGCATGGCTATTTCAGTGGTCTTTTAGTTCTGTCAGGGCTTTTTCAGTGCTCTTTCAGTTCTGTCGGGATTTTTTCAGTGCTCTTTCAGTTCTGTCAGGACTTTTTCAGTTCTCGGATTTCGACTTGGGTAATCCCTGACAGTTGGTGATTTGTACGTAGTGCGCATGTGCGGACTTTGACTAGTCAGGGATTTCTGTTGGAACACCGAACGCACTGTACTCTAGTGGTGATGACAGTAATTAATTTTAGAAGAGAGCAAACCTAACCTTTTTAATTTTCGACTAAGGTTATTGTTATTTTGTTTTATACACTACTAGTAGTGTAACAAAAATACGGATGAAAACTCACTGTACAGGTAATGTACACCCGGGTTTACGGATTCTGAACATAGTGACTTTTCAAAATGTCATATTTCAATATACTAACCAATGAATAATTAATTATCATGCTTTCATTAGCCAGGGCAAAAGCCGCATTAGCTAATGAAAGTTTGACATTTAATTGCTAATTGGCTGTTACGTTTTAAAATTACATTTTGAAAAGTCATTATGTTCAGAATCCGTGAACCCGGGTGTACACCCGGGGCCACGGATTCTTCTTCTGGTTACTTTTGTAAAATGTTTCTATTATAGGTACCCTATATATTAATTACTCATTCAAATTTCTAACATGAGCATCAACATCTATAGCAGAAATAATGGATTCGGTTTTTGAACAGTAAAAATAACAATTAACAAATTAAGAGAGGGGGGGGGGGCAGTTTTACTTCGACCAGGGTGTACACAATATCCTACAACAAATTAGGACAGTTATTTTGGATTAATACATTTCTCCTATTCCAGCCTTATACCATACTTGTGTGTGTGTGTGTGTGTGTGTGTGTGTGTGTGTGTGTGTGTGTGTGTGTGTGTGTGTGTAAAACCCTTGCGTGCTGGTTATTCTCAGTATAGCGCTATACCGCGTTTATACTGTGTTTGTAAAACCCGCCCTCATTCATACGAGCAGCTAGTACGCCTGCGTCGGACTAAAAGTTTCCTGACAATCCGCAAACTTTTCTGACTGTCAGCAAACTCGTCTGACTCCTGCTGGAACAGCGGATTTGGAATTAGTGACTGTCACGTACTTCTTGCTGGAACGCATAGAATCTTAATGCGCATGCGCCTGACGTCCGCTGACAGTCTCTGACTCTCCTGCAGGAACAAACCTATTATACTCCCGTGACCGGCATGCTCAAGTGGCCGATACTCGTGTCGCCGAGACTGTTCCGTCGCACAATTATGTTTTCTTTTATTTTACAACGATCTATTTTGTTGTTTGGCAATATGTTTATGTGTACTCGAAAGAGCTCTTTCTGCTCTACAAGACTGTTATAATTGTTATTTCGAATAATTAAATTTTTTATTATTTTTCTGGCTTAGAAATGGAATATCCAGGGGGCAAAAATCAGCAGTTTTGACATCTGCTTTTCTTTGCTTTTCATCGAGGTCAAAAAACTGCCGTATACGGAGAAGGTGTTATAGGCGAGTCTTTGATAAAAAAGATGTCGAAAATTCTGATTTTTGTCTCCTGGATATTCCATTTCTAAGCCTGAAAAATAATAAAAAATTGTTATTCGAATAAACAATTATAACAGTTTTGTAAAGCAGAAAGAGCTCTTTCGAATGAATATAAACACTTTGCGGAACAGCAAACAAATCGTTGTAAAATGAAAGAAAATAAAAGAAAACGCTACGAACTTATTTTCCAACCCAATAGCATCGCGATCATAAATACTTCGTCAAACTAGGGTTCATCTCGCCATCAGCAAAGCAGTACATTTCGGCGAATCCAGGCTGCTAATGAGTTCGCAGTCCCGCACCTTTCCTGAAAGGGTTAATTACTGGACGAATCGGAATGAACCTTTGCCGAAATATTCGGTTATCTATTGAAATCGTCATTTCTCTCCTTTACAAAGTTGAATGCATTCGAAATATAGCGGTATCTGCGAGAAGTGGTTCATTACAATTCGTTCGGTAATTAGCCTTCCGGGAAAGGTGCAGGATTGCGAATACATAAGCAGTCCTCGTTTGTCGAAACGTACCACCCGACTGCGTGCACTATAATAGAATTTGTAATGTATGTGAAATTCTGAGAAACAGCGATTAATGTTTTATCACTGTCAAATTTGGAAGTAAAATTCCTTGATTCCGTTTATGATTTTCTAGAAATTTGTCAGTTTAGTGAATACTTCGTTCGTTCGATCAAAGTTACTTCGTATACTGAGAAAAGAGTTTATTTCCAATTAATAAGTGTATACTTGATTATGGCGGAAAAAATATTTTGTTAGACCAAGTAAGTAAATATACTAGGTAATTCTTTAATATTGCGACAAACTTCAAGGATGGGTTCCTTGGATGAAAATTTAAAAAAAAACAAACAAAACGTGTGGCCGCCACACGCGGAAGAAGTGAAACTTCGATACCAGTTTCTCTGAATTTGATTCCGATGGTATTAGTTTCAATTGGCTCTATACAAGTCTTTTACAATGCTTCTTCGTAGAGCCAATTGAAACTAATACCACCGGAATCAAATTCATAGAAACTGGTATCGAAGTTTCACTTCTTCCGCGTGTGGCGGTCACACGTTTTGTTTTTTTAATGTTGCTTTAGAAAAATATAAAATTATGATTCTAAAAAAACGGCATTTGGGGCAGTTTCGTCCACTTTGGAACGCCGAAATATTCCAATGTATTCCTAATATTACAAAAAAATATGCACGCGAATGGGATTAAATGTAAACAAAGAACATTGATATAATGATCTTAACATCTTGCAGAAACTTTTTCAATAACTTTAATTGGTGTTTGAATACAACGTAAAGAATACAAATAAAAGTTCTGAAATACATAGTATACTTCTTTACTGCTATGTGTTCGAAGTTTATTTTTTCCCTCTTTTCTCAGCTTTCTTCCTCGTTCCTGAAAACGCTTTCATTTCCTTTTCTTCTTTTGTTCGGGCTTTTCGGATCCATTTTTCACTTGTCTTGTTTTCTTAATATTATCCTTCTTCGTCGGTGAAGCCACTCCCAAAAGTTTTTTTACTGATTTTATTTGTTTCGCTCTTTCTTTGATTTCTTTTTCTTTTCTTTTCTTCTCTTTTTCATCGTGGAGCATTTGAACTTCATTTTTCTCTGGAGAATCGGTAAAGATTCGTGATTTTTCTTTGCTTCTTGCCTTGCGGGTAACTTTTATACAAAAAATGCAATAGCTTTGTTTTTCGAGGTAATTGGGACATTTACCTTATGCACAAGAAGGGATGAAAATGCTTTTAAACCGAATTTTTCATAATAAATTTGTAAAAAAACCGTTGTTTATTTGCCAGTGAAATTTCACGTGGGCGAAACTGCCCCGTACCCTGGTGGGCGAAACTGCCCCGTTCTGAATTTCATGGTAAAAATACGAACCACAAAAAATGGATGCAATATAACGTGAAATTGATAAGAGGAAACGTGATTAGATCGTATTCACTTACTTGAGCAGATGATAATATATATTTAAACCAGGGAACGTTGTTTCTAGCAAGCAAATCAGATGTCAATGATAATTTACTTTTGTGGTTATGAAAGATATCAAAATATATTCGACAGCACAATTCGTTCAAAATACATAGAAATGAAGCGACTTTTCATTTACGTTACTTTGGTTAGCAGTGCTAAGTAATGACGAGTTTGAAAATCAGATTTCAAATCTCGTTCTATGAATAAACAATGGTGGGCGAATGTGCCCCGTGGGCGAATCTGCCCCGGTCTCCCCTAACCGAGATACCACTGGAAAAGGCCGTACACGGGCCGTGCGCCGACGAGTGGCGCGAGGCAATAGCTCTTCGGAGATAAAATCCATTATCAAGAACAACACATGGATTATCACGGAGAGACCAAAGGATCAGGAAGTGATCGGCAGTCGAATCGTGCTACGTAACAAATATGGACACAACGGGAAGTTGGTTCGCCGGAAAGCCCGATTCGTTGCAAAAGGATTCGCGCAACGCCCTGGCATAGACTTTTGCGAAACGTTCGCACCTGTAGCGCGAATTGGATCGATCAGGACGATGGTGGCACTCGTCGCGGAAAAGGGAATTACGATAAATCAGTTCGACATTACCACTGCATATCTCCACGGAATACTCGAAGAAAATGTGTTTATGGAAATACCGAAATACACGGTGGAGGCTCTGGAAACAATAGTACTAACCGAACCTCGCAGCGATATCAGAGAAAAAGCCTCGAGAATGCTCGACGAACTCGATGGGGGCGATAAGGTCTGTGAGTTGAAGAAAGCTTTGTACGGTCTACGCCAAGCTGGACGCTGTTGGTACCCTGTGTCGAAAACCACTACAGAACACTACAGAATATTTTCAACCACTACTGAAAACCTGAGTAGTGGCACAATAGTGGTGAGCAGTGGTTCAATGATGGTCAGTAGTGGTTCAATGGTGGTGAGCAGTGATCCAAAAGTGATATTTAGGGCCGGTTTTGCCAACACGGTATAAACGCGGTATAGCGCTATACTGAGAATAACCAGTACGCAAAAGTTTTACAAGTATGATATAAGTCTGGAATAGGATAAACTTTGGAATAAATGCAGACATAACTTAAGTTATCCGGCAGTTTCATCGTGGGATAAGCTAGCTATCCTCAGTATAAACTAACTTTTTGTTTGCGTCTTTATTATTCCGTGACAGAATCAGAACCGTGACAGAATCATAATTATTGTTATTAGTTGTGAAATGGAGTTGATTGATGTGCCAGTTTTCGAATCATCATCTGATGATGAAATTGACGTCTTACAAAGAATGAGAAATCCTAGGAAAATACGTGCCCGGTAAGTAAATAAAGGATACCTATACCTACTAATTTATAACCAAATCTAATACAAAACTATTCCAGAGTTGACTATTTCGAAGAATACAATGATGTAAAATTCTTCACTTGATTTCGTCTGGAAAAACAAACCTGTCAGAGATTATTAGGACAAATACGACATCGCATTGCACCGAGGTCGCAAAGAAATGCAGCAATTCAGCCAGCAACGAAATTATTGCCAACTTTAAGATTTCTTGCTTTGGGATCAATGCTAATTACTGTAAGTAATCGTTTTGACCGTAATGTTAAAACTTTTAATTAGTTATTATTATATGCCGCCATCTCTGCCACCTCCGACGACTCCTCACATCGCAAGGAGAGCTAGTTTACAAGACTACAATTTCATCGATCGGCATAAACTGCCACTGATCTTCCAGAAATTAATGGGCGATATACTGAAAGACATCGACAAAGTCAAATTGAAACTCGTCGCAAGGTATGATTAAACATTTTTATCGCGGTAAACTTTTAATTCGCCAGGAACAAAGACGAGTTTCGCATTGCCAGAATGTCGTGGCTGCGAAGGATTGATTTTGTTCACAGTGGGCTTTTAAACGTGTTTTTCAGATCGCCGGGTGAGAGACCTTTGCGAGCCAAACGCGAAAGTAGCCCTTGCAACGACCTTCAACAGATCTTACGGAAACGATATATCGCAATGCAATCGCCGGACAGTAGAAATTCCACCGCGACGTTGACGCTCGATGATTCGTTCTAGATTAAGAACTCGATGATGCTCAATTTCTCTGGGTCGCAGCATTCGCGTCAGACGATGCTCCGAGGAACGGCTATTGTAGCCTTCCTTTCCACGCGTGAGATTGAATCATGATTATAATTTTATCTGAGTCAAAGCTCTGGAGAATCAAAATTAATAGATCTCTCTTCTTTTTTTATAAGTGAGTCTTTCCCTGCTAGATAATTTCGCGCGACACATTTTAGGTTATAGTTCTTTTTTAATAGGAGGATAGAAGCTCATAGAAACGTCGGGAAAATTTTGTTCTCTCTTCGCTCTTTTACTCAGAAAATGCAAGTTTAAATTTAAAATTTAAGCACACGGGTCTACAATCGCGAGAACCTCAACGGTATCCAATAATATCAACCAAAGAAGTCATCTACCAATTTATCTAGGTAGGTATTATACCTTTCTTCAATTCGCGTGATTGCAGAGTTTTCGGGAGCAGAAGTGATACATCCGTCGTATAATTTAAATTTTGTACCCTTTTTATATGATTCAATAAAAAAAATAGTACAACGATTACATGTACACTACTTAGCACTTCTTACCACTACGTACCACTGCATGCCACTATTCACCACTGTATACCACTACTGACCACTATTGTAGAAACCACTACTGACCACTGTAGTGTTCAGTCCGCTGTAGTGGTTTTCGACAAGGGACGGAAGAATCGACAAGGAGTCGGCAAAATACGGAGCGAAGAAAACTTCTGCGGATCCCTGTGTTTACTTCAAAGGAAAAGGAGAGAACCAGCTCTTAATTTGTAGCTACGTGGACGACATACTTGTCGCATCGCGAAACAGCGAAAGGATCGTCGATTTTGAGCGACATCTCTCGAACGCGTTCGAAGTAACGGATCTAGGCGTAGCAAAGTACTGCCTCGGAATGGAGTTCCTGCAACGCGAAAACGAGATTACAATCAGTCAAGCTGCATACACCAAGAACGTTCTTGAGCGTTTTAACATGCAGGACTCGAAGGCCGTCTCAACTCCACTGGATCCCGGAACGAAGCTCGGAATAAGTGCGGAAGAACCCAGACCGGAGGAAAAGAAACTCCCGTATCGTGAGTTAATTGGTGCGCTCATGTATCTAGCCGTATGTTCCCGTCCGGACATCGCCTATACAGTCAGTTATTTCAGTCAGTTTAATAGTTGCTTCAGGACTGAACACTGGGTAACAGCGAAACGGGTTCTAAGATATCTACGCGGAACCAAAAACGTCGGACTGCGATTTCATCGTACCGGAAAACCGTTCGAAGGATTCGTCGATGCGGATTGGGCGAATTGTCCGAATGACAGGAGGTCATACACTGGCTTCGCCTTCAATCTCGCAGGATGTCCAATCACGTAGGAGGCCAGAAAGCAGAGGACCGTGGCGCTCTCGTTGACAGAGGCCGAGTACATGGCCCTATCAGAAGCTGCGAAAGAGGCCACGCACTTAAGGCGTCTCCTCACCGAGCTCGGATTTGCTGAACTAGCAGAAGTCAAAATTTTCTGCGACAATAATGGTGCTCGGAAACTCGCCGAAAACCCCGTTTCTCATAACAGAAGCAAGCACATCGACGTACGCCACCATTACGTACGTGAAGTCCTGGAAAACGGCGAAATCAAGATCGTGTATACGCCTACCGCCGAGATAGCAGCAAACGTCTTGACCAAAGCAATACCAAAGCAGAAACACGCCAAGTGTTTGGATCTTCTCGGCATGGCAAAGATCGAAGTTCCGATTCCGTTAAGTCCTGAATCGAGGGGGAGTATTGAAGCACGACCAGGATCGAGCGTCGTACGCGAGGCGATTCAGTACGATCGGATGTAGTGCGCGGGGTCGCCACTACCTTACCATAGGGGCCGATTTCCCTATGCCGCCACGACGACGCAGCGCCCTCCCTCTAGTCGCGGCCGCTGCACCTACCAGTCAGTCGGTTCTATATTCCTACGCGTGTGCATCGCGTACCTTTGTTGTTCCCTATCGTTGTAGCCTTTTCAACAATATAATTAATTAACCATTATTAATTATATGTTACATTATTAACATATGTTTATTATATATACATATGTTAAATTTGACGCACGATTTTGTACTGTGTATTTTCATTACATTTACATTTAACTCGTAAAAATTATGTCATAGTTTAATCATGCTTCAATCTATATAAAAAACGGCGGTGGTGGTATTTTTAGTATGTAAAATAACAATTATTGAAAAATTCAACCTTGTTGTTTTACTTTATTTATGAGCGAATCAATCCGATACTTTTTTTTATAATATAGTTAATATGATGGTGCATAACATATTTTGCTGTGCGAAAGCGATCGAGGTTAGAGAAGTTTAAACGGAGGAAAGCGAGACCCAGGAGGGCCCGAGTCGAGCATCTATCATCCATGGGGGAAAAGAAAAAGCGGGAAGTGTGAATGGCGCAGCATAGACTATATGAGTAGCACCAACGGTTCTCCAGACGCACCGAGTAGTTGAAAAAGCAATTTCTGAAAACGGAGATATTTCAAAAATTACGCCAATTACAAAAAAATGATCCGAGTGTAGTATGTAGGGAATTTAACTAACAAAATTATGGAACACAAGGAAGAAAAATTAATTCAATATATCGAGAGATATCGTTTATTTACTTGACAGTTTTTACACAATTGCATGAAAAAAAAAGAATATCATTTTATTTAAAAAGTAGAGAACTTCTTAAGCAATTTAAAAAAGAAGCATTCGAAAATATTAAATTTTCTATGTTTTACGATTTTTTTTCACCCCTAACGTTCGCGCGGCTCTAGAGGGTAAACCGTGGGGAGTGGGGGTAAACTGTGTGAACCTTTCTTATAAAGAATTTTAAGCTCTACAATTTTGGATTTACATTTTTTTCGATATCTCGCTTAGTTTTCGAATTATTATCGAATAACCCATTTTTAGGGTGGACAGGTTTTTTATACATCAGGTTACAGGCTTCTTCAAAACAGGACTATCCGATATTATGGCACTTTACTCTACTCGATACATATTGGCTTCCGCCATTTCAGTTAATCTTTTTCGGTCTTGTATGTTGCTATAATTTATAAAATTTCTTAAACTAATTTATCCTCGCGTATAAAAAGTATTGTAAATATAAGAAAAAACCTACTTGAGCAAGAATTACAAGTCGTTTCTCTAATAACACTCGAAAAATTTTGGTTTCCGTTAATTCAGTTCTCTCTCTTAATCTCGTATACGTCCGTATTTTTTGATATCTAAAATTAGCTTTCCTTGTCTCTTTCTATTGTAAGAAACTGCCAAGAAAACTTGCGAAAACTTACTGATGCCGAAATAAGAGTTAATCTTCGCAGTGTTCAATAAAAGTTCGTATCCGTCGTTTTCATCAATTATTCTCGATGTTGAATGTTCCTATGCCGATTGAAGTGAAACATCCGAAAACAAATTTTCGTTCCACATACAGAATATCATACATTGTGGTTATACTGGAAGTTCAAACATGAGAGTGTGGTATTCTACGAATATTTAACATTCTTAACCCTTTCGGTCATTGCGTCCATTTGGATGGGCATTTCTAAATAAAACGTGTTCAGAAATGTATTTTCAAGTAGTATACCACATTTGAGATTTTTTTTAATAGAAATAAAATACTAAAATGCAAAGACAAGTGTGACGCCGACGCTCTTAGCATCGGAATTATCTCCCTTAGGGCCGGTTTTACCAACACGGTATAAACGCCGTATAGCGCTATACTGAGAATAAGCAGTACGCAAGCGTTTTACCACGATGGTATAAGTCTGGAATAGGATAAACTTTGGAATAAATGCAGGGATAGCTTATCCGGCAGTTTCAGCGCTGGATAAGCTAGCTATCCTCGGTATAACCTAACTTTTTGTTCGCGTCTTTATTCTTCCGTGACAGAATCAGAACCGTGACAGAATCATAATAATTGTTATTAGTTGTGAAATAGAGTTGATTGATGTGCCAGTTTTCGAATCATCATCTGATGATGAAATTGACGTCTTACAAAGAATGAGAAATCTTAGGAAAATACGTGCCCGGTAAGTAAATAAAGGATACCTATACCTACTAATTTATAACCAATATCTAATACAAAACTATTCCAGAGTTGACTATTTCGAAGAATACAGTGATTGTAGAATTCTTCACTTGATTTCGTTTGGAAAAACAAACCTGTGTAAGAGATTATTGAGACAAAGACGACATCGCATTGCTACGAGGTCGTAAAGAAATGCAGCAATTCAGCTAGCAACGAAATTATTGCCAACTTTAAGATCTCTTACTTCAGGATCAATGCTAATTACTGTAGGTAATCGTTTTTATCATAATGTTAAATCTTTTAATTAGTTATTATTATATGCCGCCACCTCTGCAACCTCCGGCGACTCCTAACATCGCGAGGAGAGCTAGTTCACAGGACTACAAGTTCGTCGATCGGCATAAACCGCCACTGATCTCCCAGAAATCAATGGGCGACATACTGAAAAACATCGACAAAGTCAAATTGAAACTCGTCACAAGGTACGATTAAACAATTTTATCGCGGTAAACTTTTAATTCGCCAGGAACAAAGAGGAGTTTCGCATTGTCAGAATGTCGTGGCTGCGAAGGATTGATTTTGTTCACAGTGGGCTTTTAAACGTGTTTTTCAGATCGCCGGGTGGGAGACCTTTGCGAGCCAAACGAGAAAATAGCTCTTGCAACGACCTTCAAGAGATCTTACGGAAACGATATATCGCAATGCAATCGCCGGACAGTAGAAATTCCACCGCGACATTGACGTTCGATTATTCGTTCTAGATTAAGAACTCGATGATGCTCAAGTTCTCTAGGTCGCAGCATTTTTTCGCGTCGGTCGATGCTCCGAGGAACGGCTATTGTAGCCTTCCTTTCCACGCATGCGATTGAATCATGATTATAATTTTATCCAAGTCAGAGCTCTGGAGGATCAAAATTAATAGATCTCTCTTCTTTTTTATAAATGAGTCTTTCCTTGCTAGGTAATTTCGCGCGACACATTTTAGATTATAGTTCTTTTTTAATAGGAGAATAGAAGCTCATAGAAACGTCGGGAAAATTTTGTTTTCTCTCTTCGCTCTTTTACTCAGAAAATGCAAGTTTAAATTTAAAATTTACGCACGCGGGTCTCTAATCGCGAGAATCTCAACGGTATCCAATAATATCAACCAAAGAAGTCATCTACCATTGCATGGTATTGTATAAGTAACATTTAAATTTATCTAGGTAGACATTATACCTTTCTTCAATTCGCGTGATTACAGAGTTTTCAGGAGCAGAAGTGATACATCCGTCGTACGATGTAGAATATGAAAAAATGTTAGATTTGCATTGATACACTTTTGTAAGATTCCTCGGCACTAGACATCAAATCATACAACGCTCTTTGTATACTTTTTAGATAGGGTCGCGTATACTTAAAAAAAAACGATGACATTGTACCGCTCTATGTAATCTCCGAGTAAAGTCACCGCGTGATAAATCTTAAGTTGTAGCGATTTAAAAGTTTATAGATTTTAGAATATATTTTGTCCGATACGAGATTTAGATCAAATGGTGCAATTTTACGTTGTAATTACTATTATTGACGACTCTCATAGTTTTTTTTGAGACTGAACACATTCTTCTTGGTGAGATATTGAATATTTGGACGTGTTTTGTACCTGATGCTCTTATCGACGACTCGAAAATAAAAGTTATTTTTACGAAAATATAAATATATTGTTATAGATATCTTTTATTTACCGGGCACGTATTTTCTTCGGATTTCTGATTCTTGGTAATACGTCAATGTCATCATCAGATGATGATTAAAAAATACACCAATCAACTCTATTTCAAAATTAATAACAATTTACCACAACGATCAGGTTATGATTATGTCATGAAAGAATAAAGACGTCAAACAAAAAGTTACGTTATACTGAGAATAACAACTCCGAATTTCGTTTATCCCGCCGGAACAGCTGTCAAAACGACCAAATGTCATGCGCAGTACGTACTTCTTACTACCAACCTAAAAATAATTTTAGATGGGCAACACTTATACCTGGAGTAGTTATCCCAGGCAAACTTGGAGCTGGTAAAACGCCTGCGCTTTATACCAGGTATAAAGAAGAGTATAAATTTATCCTTGGTATACTTATTCTAGGTATAACTTGGCTTTGGTAAAACTGGCCCTTATTGTTTTATCTAGCCGGCTGGCGTTTTGCACATGTAATCTAATTTTAAATTATAGAATAAGTCGCCCCCCCCCCCCCCCCCATTCTCGGCGAGCGACGCCACCGGCGCGAGGAGACGCGCCAGTGGCCAAGCAATTCACACCGATCATACGCATTTGTATCGTTCAGTTCTCGCCGAATAAAGAGTTCTTTCTTCGAGCTCGTTGTTCTTTCTTCGCCCCGCGTGGCTGCCTCACCACCCGTACCACTACATAGTACCATCACCCGTACCCGCTCTCAGGCTACTACATACACATGGTCGAGAGCGCTAGAGTGGGGGCTTTCCGGTGGCGCACGCACGAGAGCGCTAGAGTGGGGAGCGACATATCCGTCTTAAACTGAAACCCTAGAAACTGAAAACCTAGAAATGTCCCCCCATATACGGGAACATAAACATTTTCAATGCTAAAAATACAAGACTCCGGTATCATCATAGGAAATTCGAATTTCGTAAGAAATTTTAAGCATTGACGAAAATCAACGTTAATCGAGTACCTATTAAATTAAACTTTTTTTGGCCACTAGTAGACTTTCTGTTATATTTGCAGTATTTTCTATGAGCGAGGGAAAACCAATCGGAAGAAATTTAAGAGTCAGGAGACTCAGAAATCGGCATAGGAACATTCAACGTCGAGAAGAATTGACGAAAACAACGGAAACGAACTTTTATTGAACACTGCGAAGATTAACTCTTATTTCGGCATTAGTAAGTTTTCGCAAGCATTCTTGGCAGTTTCGTACAGTAGAAAGAGACAAGGAAAGCTAATTTTAGATATCAAAAAATACAGACGTATACGAGATTAAGAGAGAGAACTGAATTAACGGAAATCAAAATTTTTCGAGTGTTATTAGAATCGACTTGTAATTCTTGCTCAAGTAGGCTTTTTCTTATATTTACAATGCTTTTTATAAACGAGGATAAATTAGTTTAAGAAATTTTAAAAATTATAGCAACATACAAGACCGAGAAAGATTAACTGAAATGGCGGAAGCCAATATTTATCGAGTAGAGTAAAGTGCCATAATATCGGATAGTCCTGTTTTGAAGAAGCCTGTATAAAAAACCTGTCCACAGCTTAGGTTGGAGCTAAACCCAAGCCACGGAATAATATTTTAGTACCACTAGTAAAACATAGAAGGCTCTAAAGTCGCTTATCTCAACTGTGAAATTTCGAGTTTTTACACGTGCTAATCGGTAACGTGATTTTCAGACATTCGGGTAAGTTATTAAATTTGATTCTGTAATTGAAGTTATTCTATAACATCCCTTATTATTTTCAATTAATGAAGAAATTTTTAAAACTTTCCTGCCTTTTTTCTAAGCCACGACCTCGATATCATCAATAGCTCGTGGCCCAGAGTAGGGAAAACGAGATTTGAAATGCCCGCTTGACCCTACTCTACTGACGTGACGTTGCCGCATCTACTCAACACGCCATTTCCGAACACCGAGAAGTTGAAATTATTTATAACTAAAGTATCAAACGGTCATAATTTTCATCGATGATTGTAAATTTTTGTTTTTTCCCCCGTTTTTTGGTATTTTTTTAAAATTTTAATCTTGGATCTTACATAAAAACCTCAAAAAATGTGATTTGCCCATAAGACTCTGGGTTATTTCCTAATTGGTAATTAATTTTTATCAAACATTCTAAACGATCAATCTACCGCAAATTACACCAGGAGGTTTCTATTGATATTAATTTGCATACAAAAATTATTTCATATTTTAATCTTGGAAATCGATTCGTGACCATACTACTTTAAGTGCGTAGACGTCTTTGTTCTTGGCCGCAAGAATAGCTCGTTCACTCAGCCAATTGTGATTCTTATAATTGGTTTGAATATTGGGAAATACTTTTTCAACCAATTCCTCTTTTGATGTCACTAAATTGCAGAAGTTATGAGGCAATGAAATTCGTCCTGAGGTCAAATCAACCGGCACCTTTCCATTCCCAATTTCCAGTAATTGATGTGAGAATATCTCAGCTGATCGATCGTTCTGCAGCTGGACACGCATATTTGTAGTTAATTTTAACGTCTTTACGTGTCGCCACAAAGTAGAGTATTTCAGGCAAACATTTATTTCGTCCGCTGGTGCCGATCGAGGAACTACAGGTAATGTTTGCCTGAAATCTCTTGCAAGCAATATTAATGTGTTCCCAAATGGTCTGATGTTTCCACGCAAATCTTGCAATGATCGATCAAGAGCCTCGAGCGATTTTTTGTGCGCCATTGTGCATTCATCCCAAACAATAAGTTTGAATTTCTGCAATACTTTTCCCATGCCGGATCCTTTGGAAATGTTGCACGCGGGAGTTTCAATGAATTGCACATTCAGTGGCAATTTCGAAGCGGAATGAGCAGTTCCCGTTGCCCAATAAAACAAACAAATTTGACTTTTCTTCACTATCAACAATCAAAATCGTGGCAGAAAAATAAGGGATACAATGGAATTGGATTACAATAATGGAGTAACTACTTTATTATTATTTTTTCTTTATCGATATATTTCCTCTTTCGTATTATACTATCACACAAGTTCTAATTTATATACCCCGACCTGTCAAACGTGAAGTGTACATGTACCTCACTTCTATTTCATCTCTTCTTCGCCTCTGGTATAACGATGGAAATTACAAAATATCATCATTTACACCCCACAAAGCACGTTTTTGCAAGTAACTTTTCTGTAACATTTCTGTGATATTTTACCATATTCGTGAATACTACCGTATGTTAGAAATATATATTTCTCGATAAAAACGTTTCGGAATCATTACATCAAAAGATCTCCTCGATAAGGTACAGCTCGATAAGATTGTATTTGTCAGGGCTGAATTATATGGGGTTTTTATAATTATTTTAGGAAGTCCCAGAAGAATACAGGTGCAGCAAAATATCGATGCTGTGCTAGAAAGAATAAGGAATAACCCTCGAACGAGTATTCGAGCTGTGGCAACAGAGGTTAGAATCAGCAAGTCCACGGTTGGGAGGATATTGAAGGATGAAAATTTTCATCCATTTAAAGTGACGCACGTCCATGCACTCGAGGCAGCAGATCCAGCCTGCTGAATGAACTAATGCAACTGGTTCTTGGACCAACAAGTGGAGGATCCCTCGTTCGAAAGAAACCCCCTCGTTTCGCATACGACTTGGAGTCCTTCTTGTTGGACAATAACTTGAATCTTCCATTCCAAGATATATCAGATCTTACGGAATTCGATGACAAATTGGAGGATACCAAATTCCGCGAGAATTTTGTATGTTTTACGTTTCAATTAGTTACTCATATAATGTATTAAAAATATTACATACATTACAAATTTTAACTTTACTTGCAGATTTCTTCTCTCAACTCGCTCATGGATATAGAGGGAAATATCTCCAAAAGCGTGGTGAACATCATGAAGAAACATCTAGCAAAAGATCTGGCTATTAAATTCACAAATGTCCGCAGAGCGTCTAACAAGTTTCTCTTTAAAGAGTTCAGGCTCCATCAGTGTATAATAGGTGAGAGTGATTAATATTTTTTCATGTAAATTATTGTTTTTGAAATATATTTACGAAGTAAAAACCGTTCAAAGTAATGATTGCAATACATCATTTTGTAATGTTTTTTGTCAGATGCCGTAACTCGAAGGAGCAGCAAAGAAGCCCCTTCTTCAGAGAAGGCAGCCATCGAGGCAATTGGATCGGCTTTAGCTTACGCAAGGGACTGGGACGGAGGACGACGAGAGCGCAGGGAAGTCCAACGCAGAGCGTGGCATCCGTGAAGCAGAGGTGGCAAAGCAGAAGAAGCATGGCAAAGGTGGCAACGCCGGGGCGAGAATACGACAGAGGACGGCGTGAGAACGAGTAGCTGCAGCGAGTATTGTCAAGTAAAATTCGCTCATTTTGGTGCTGCCACGTGGTGGCAAAATTTTGAACCAAAGACGGTACATTTAGCCTTAAAATTTCTTTGTTATTATAGTCGAATCGCATGAAGTCGCAAGACGAGCTACTTTATTCGATTCGACTAATAACAAAGAAATTTTTTAATCTGTAAACGGATTCTTGACTCTTTTCAATGTAGAATTTAATTAAATTGGTTATTAAAATTTTAAGTTGAAAAATTGTACAATAAATGCTTAAAAGACGCCAAAACTGCACTTTTGTAAAAAAAAAATAGGGTTATAGAGACAAACAAGAAGTCTAACTGATAATTGCTGTGGATTCGAATTTTGATTCTACCCAAAAACGTGATCGTAATCAGTAATTTCTGTATTCAACCGAGTGCTGGCGTGGCGAGCGAAGATAGCGAGGCGGGGCGGGGCGAGCTTGCTTTCCACGCTCTCGCGGTCGGTCTCCTGGACGTGTTTCGGCAAGAGTGTATTAGGCCAGTCGATAAGGGCATTGATAACGGAAGCAATTCCGGACAAGCTGGAAATAATTTTAATTTGTTTAATTTGGTGTTAAAAAGCACGTATTAAATTTGCACCCCCCAGAAAGCCCGGATTTGGCCGCCATCTTAAGAAAAGCGGCAAAAAAAATGTTTTTTCTTCATTATTTGTCAACAACTCGATTTCTATAAACTTTAGAGCAAAATATGTAGTTATGAAAATGAAAGTAAATTAAATTATCTATAAAAAATGCTGTATGTGTTTTTCCGTGCGACCATCTGGTTTGAAGTTATATGGACATCAAAAGCTGGGTATATTATAGGCATTTATTATTTTCTTTATTCTCTATAGGCATATTTAAAAGCAAGCAACTGCTATTATGCTTTCATGATTGCATTTATATTTGTTTTCTATCGGCCAACCCTACTCCTGTTTTATACGAAATGTTTAATTCAAGGTCATTAACCCTGTAAGCACCTATACAAGGAATGTCGGGTGTAAACATCTGGACAGGGAAAGTCGGGCTTTCCCGATCGAGCCTCCCGTTCGGGTGTTACCAAGGACGGTCTACCACTTTTTCTCGGGCGTTTGTGCCATTTTGGATAAATACGTTGAGTATGTAAACAGACATTACTCAGGAAATGCAGTAATAGTTTTTGATGGATACCCCGAGGATGCTGCAGCAAAAAGCACTAAGACTGCTGAGCGACTTCGCCGATTAAAGATTGGTTCAACACCGGAAATTCATTTTGATGACAAAATGACGGCAACTGTGTCTCAGGGAAAATTCTTGTCAAATGAGAGGAATGAATGTCGAATAATCTCAATGATTTGTAAACGTTTGACGAACGAAGGTTTCAGAGTCAAGCAGGCTGATGAAGATGCTGATACATTAATTGTCAACATTGCAATTGAAAATTCAAATTACTATAAAACGGTAATTATAATTGGCGGCGACACCGATTTACTAGTAATTCTTACCGCCTTAAATGGGTCTCGCTCTAATATTTATTTTCTAAAGCCAGGCAGGGGAAAGTCGCAAAGTAGAATGTATGCACCTCATAATATGAATTTAGATGCTTCAATTATGGACAACATTTTATTTCTACACGCATTTAGTGGCTGCGATACTACATCCGCACTATACAGGCAGGGAAAAATGAAATTCGTTAAAGTTTTACAGAAAGAAAAAGAATTACAGAAAGCTGTACAAATATTTCAAGATCCAAACGCATCCCCAGCGGATATAGACAAAGTTGGAGAACAATTTTTTCTTTATCTGTGGATCAAAAAAAATGCGACTCATTAAATAAATACAGATATCAGTGTTTCGTACAATCTATTAGCAAAAGCTTACCAAACTTAGCGTCGTTACCGCCAACCAAAGATGCAGCTCGCTTGCACTCCTTCCGTACTTACCATCAGGTACAGCTATGGTATGGAAATGATAAATCAGCTTTAGATTGGGGATGGAAAAATTCAAAGAATGGGTTAATGCCCATTGCTATTTTACAAGACGCAGCTCCCCAAGAATTACTCAAACTTATTTCTTGTAAATGCGCTAAAGGTTGTAATGCAGTTTGTAGCTGCCGCAAAGCAGGTTTGTATTGCTCAGTACTCTGTGCATTTTGCCAGCGTAAATCTTGTTCGAATACTTTGGAAGTGGTCGAATTAGACGACGAAGACGACGAGGAGAATTTCCCTATCGATGTAGAAAGAGATCTAAACTAATCAATAGAATATTCTGCACATTATGAACCAGATCCGGAATATGAGATAGATGTTGAAGACATCCAGGATAATATTGAGGGTTATATTGAACAACTAGTAACATCAAAAAGGCGAAAAAACTCTGATGAGCCTACAACCTTAAAAGAAACTTAGCTATCTAAGTTGGTGGCATAGTGGATTAGGCCTATTGGGGAGACCACTTAAAAAAAACGCGCCGCGTACTTTACCTCTAGGTGGTGTGGAAGCAAGTACAAGTATGTGATATGATTTCTTAACCAAATAACATTAAGAAAAAATTCCTCTTTTTTGGCCCCTTTTTGGCCCCTTTTTCAGCACAGCAGCTAAATCCGGGCCATTAATATTTATATTGAGGATGCAAAATTAATAGGTATCTTGTTGGTCAAAGGAAAACGCATTAAAATTTATTCCAGCTTTTCCGGATTTGCCCCCGCTATTAATGCACTTATCGACTGGCCTAAAACTCGAAATTGCGGGCATTAAAAAACGCCCGAGAAAAAGTGGTAGACCGTCCTTGGTAACACCCGAACGAGAGGCTCGATCGGGAAAGCCCGACTTTCCCTGTCCAGATGTTTACACCCAACATTTCTTGTCTAGGTGCTTACAGGGTTAATGACCTTGAATTAAACATTTCGTATAAAACAGGAGTAGGGTTGGCCGATAGAAATCAAATATAAATGCAATCATGAAAGCATAATAGCAGTTGCTTGCTTTTAAATATGCCTATAGAATAAAGAAAATAATAAATGCCTATAATATACCCAGCTTTTGATGTCCATATAACTTCGAACCAGATGGTCGCATGGAAAAACACATACAACATTTTTTATAGATAATTTGATTTACTTTCATTTTGGTAACTACATGTTTTGCTCTAAAGTTTATAGAAATCGAGTTATTGACAAATAATGAAGAAAAAACATTTTTTAGCCGCTTTTCTTAAGATGGCGGCCAAATCCAGGCTTTCTGGGGGAGCAAATTTAATACGTGCTTTTTAACACCAAATCAAACAAATTAAAATTATTTCCAGCTTGTCCGGAATTGTTTCCGTTATCAGCTATTTTATACGACTTGGCGACTGGCCTATATGTAGTAGGTACCGGCTTGAGAAAGAGCGCGAAGCATGAGACAGAGCGTGGCTACAGAGTGGGGCAGGTTCAGGAGAAATAAAAAACGGTGTAGTCTCGCTTTACTAATAGTCCAGTCAAATTTCCGTTCAAATCGAAAATTGAGACATAATGGTGAAAACTTGGCAAAAGTTATGTTTTGATGTTATTAATAGAGGGAACATATTAAAAGAAGTATAAGTACAAAACGTATTTATTGTTGAAAAATCGGTTCTTCGCTAATATTTTGAAAAATACGTGACCCATTGAAAAACAGTTACGACAAAAGTTGTATATAATAAAATTATCTACAAAAAAGGTTATACACTTTTTAGCCTATCTTCAACCCCTAAGAAGCTAGGGCCTCCAGATGAGTTTGAATGTTCAAATATTCACAACAAATCCAAAAATGAAGATTTTTACAATCTTTTTTTTGTAACCCGTTTAGAAAGATCTCATCATTTTTCCTAGCGAAGCCAAATTTTGTTTTTCATTGTTGTTTACACATAATTGATTTTTAAAGTTTTCAATGCTTGAATTTACATAGAAATTTGCAATGAAAACATTTTTTCATTATACCATCATTTATTTTGGATTGTTTCTGAAAAAAAAAGATAGATAGCAATTCAATGTATCTTTCCTGGTTTGCAAGATATGCTAAATTGAATATGAAGGGTACAGGGGTAAGAGGGAATGTCAAAAAAAAAACAAATTTACAGGACAGCAAATTTGCGCGCGGACATTCCCTCTATTTACGTGTTATGCTAAAATTGTAAACGTCTGTATCTCTTGACTGTATCTTTATTGCCTGTAATCCTTTGCCAGCTGAAAGAATGCGAAATTTTCAACTAGATGGTGTAGAAATGACGAATTGGCTAAATTGTGACATTCCCCCTTTTACCCCTGTACCCTTCCTATACCAGGTCTCCACCAGCCCCCTGCAACTCACACGTATATTCCCATTAGATATCTTTGACCACGCTTTGTCGCCAGTCGTACTAATCCGCTACGTGGCGCCCTATTGCTAGCTCTGTGTTGGCTGCTGCTGGCTGCTGGCTGTTGGCTGCGCTGGCTCATATAAAATTCGTTCGAACATTTACTGGACTATTTCTATTACTTCATAAAATTCCTTATCCCTACATATTTATTACAAAATGGAATAATGCTTCATTGCACTCAAGCCCCTTCATTCACACCTCATTCGCCCGCTTTCAACCGGGCCTGCCGGACCAGCGACACTGCGCCACCACGCGGTTGGCGATAACGGTTTGGCCATGCGAAACGCAGAGTTGCAGGGGGCTGGGGGCCGATTTTGTATCTCTAGTGAGATTGCTCACTTTTCGCACTTTCATCTCACGCGAGATTATTCATTCGATTCTATATCCTTTGAGTGAAAATACGAGATCACTAGACTGGAACTAGGGGGGAAAGGTTTTGTGCATGACTGTACTATTTAGTAACCTACAATTCTGAGATTGAAAGATGAATGTAACAGAGAAGCAAACAAAAATTTTACTTTTATTTATGAAAGATAATCCGGATTTAGGCAGTGAGAGACTGCGATATAGCTCGCAAAATAAAAGAAAAATGATAAGTTCAACTCGTATTGAGGGTATTTTTGTAAATAAGGTTAGGCTATAATATTTGTAATTTGTCTATCCTATAAATATATATGTGCAAAATTCATAAATAAATTTAATACCTATTAAACCTGAAATAAGTGTTTTATTATTTACGGTATAACTGTTAAAATTATTTATATTTTAAAATTATTTCTTAAGTTAAGATTAGAACTTAACCTTGTTTAATAGCATCAAGTCTTGCAGCAGTTACGGGGAATTTAATCCAATTTCTCATCAAGTGATTCAGACCATTCACTGTCACATGAAGGGAATTGCTAATCATGGTTTGGGACATACATGTGAGAAAGTCTTGACCGACTCTTCTTTGATATGATCCTGCAGCCATAAAATGTAATGCAGCCCCAATATCTAACAATAGATTATTAATTTCCATTAGAAAATCAATGCTGTATAAAAAGAAAAAAAAAGAGTACTTGCAGCAATAAAATGGGATTGACCAGAGAGAGAGAGAGCATGGATTTTTCTGCATTCATCTGCAATTCATTTGAAATCGCCATAACTCTCCTTCTCATAGGCATAAAAGGCCTCAGTTCATTGACCAACGCCCGTACTGCATCTCTGGATAATCTTTAATACACAATTATACTATAATTATTCAATGAAAAATATAATCTACAAACTAGGCTTACTGTATTCTTACCTATATAGATTGCGGAATTAATTTTCTGGAATCTCAAATGGATCGCTAGCATCTCGAAGTCGTCTTCTAGCTATTCGCATAACAGGAGGTTCCCGATCATCATCAATCACCATTATTACAGCCATTAAAAGAGAGCCATTTTAATCATCCAGACGCAAAACACTCTTTCGAATGGCGTCGCGCCATTTGATTTTCTTTCTCTCTCTTTTTATCGTTGTGTCTCTCTCTAATCTCACCATTCGACACAAAATTTCTTGTCGAACTCTCTCACGTGAAACATCTCACATTTTCACCCGAGTGAAACCTACAAAATCGCGGGAGTTGCTCACTTTTAGCACTTTCACTAGATTCTCGATACAAAATCGACCCCCTGGGTCCTTATTCTCGAGCTCATGCGAGAAACTTTCGTATACGAATCTTTGAATCTCACCAATCTCGTTTCGGCTATTCCATTCGGTCCACTATTTCATTGGTTACAACTAAAGATTCGTATACGACAATTCTCGCACGACATTCGAGAATAGGGGCCCTGGGTCTACTAGTAACCAGTAAATAACGAGTACGCTTCGAAGTTGTATTAAATCTTCCAATCTTCCAGGAAATCGAACCCATCGATTCATAAATGCAGGTTGATTCATAATATTGACAACCTCATTTATGCTCCTGCTGACGGATGCTGGACTGATGGAAATACCAAGATTGTATCCAATACATGGTTGGTAACTTCCACTCGCGAAAAAATTTAATGCCGTTAGTACCTATTACAGTGTAGAATATCGTATATTTTAACACAGAAATATTTTTATGGCATGAAAACAAAGAAAACTGCATCATACACAATTAATACCTTTACAGTACAACTTAGTGCTGAGGTACGTCCCGGCTGCTCCATAAAACGGCATTCTAAGTCATGGATGAGATTTCGCACCAATGGCTTAGTCAGTCTAAATTGTTGCAAAAATTGCCTGTCGGTAAACTCATCAAATACGTCTACTCGTCTGTCGAAAACTCTTCTTGGCGGTTGTTGCGCAGCAGCTTCCACTTCTTCCAGACCATCCAATACAACCGCATGAATTATATCGTCTAATTCCGCCATACCTGTGATTAATAATACGTATTATTTATTATTATATTATTTATTATATATATATACATTATATATACAATTGACAGAGTAAGCAAGTATTATATTTTAGGTTATTTTAGGAAGCTATGCACAACAGCTTTGCTCAATCTAAATTGTTTGGCGAACCTTATCATTTAATAGTATGAATTATATCGTTCATCATCCATTACCTTTTATTTACCTTCGCCAATTTTTCTTTCCTTTCAATTAACACTTTTTCCAACTCACTTTAACAACTTCACTTTCCCGCCAAATAATACACAAGATACGTATACGTTTCGATGTTGCGAGTGGTCTAAACCACTCGCAGCATACCACTCGTAAAGATACGTATACGTTTCTCAAAGCGCTCGCAACGCGAACTCGAGAAAGCCACTTTCAGTTACGAGCGCTCGCAAGTCCGAAGTTACGTATACGTTTCTCTTGCGAGTGGTTCGAGAAAGGTCTCCACGTATGTTGTATACATAGGACGATATGGTACGTAGCGATTTGTAGACTCTAGGTTGTCCGCTATTGGTCGGAGACGCAAGGACGCCGAACGATTGGCTCTGTCGATCGCCGGCAGACGTCAATCGTCGCGACAGAAGTTCCCTAAGGCGCAGACACCTAGCAGACGAGAAAGTATGGCGGTTGACACATACGTTTGTTTACAAAGTGGAATATTTCAGAGTAATTGTATTTTTTTGAAATAAAACGTGGTTTTCAAAGTTAATAAAATATTTCCATTCGCGAAACGATTTCTTTCGCGTTTATTTCGACCCTCGGACGCGCTTATTAATAAAAAGTAAAAATACAGTTAAATCGGAGTAATGAAGGAAGAGCGATAAATCTTGGGAGAAATGTAAAATAATTAACGAGTGACGATAAGAGACAAGTGAACCGACGTGGAAAATTACAGTGACCAGGCAGTTCTCAGGATTTTTGAGTAGGGTAAGTGTAACGATAAATCGAGAGGAATAACAAAAATGAATTGTTTTGAAGTCATTCAATTTCTTTATACTTTACAAAGGCAATATAATACAAAAATTATTCGTAGAATTAAAGAAAATGCTGAAGTCTTCATGGAAATCACTTCGACTATATGGCCGAAGCAAGACGACCCTAAACGAATGGATGACGGAAGAGTTCGACAATGTGCGTCAGCCTCCATGGAGAAATGTGCCAAAGACAAAGGACGATTGGTGTGCCGCTCATGAGTTAGAAATAAATGAAACGTAAGATATTATTCATACAGAAATAGAATGTAGTGTATAGGTATTTATATTTACCAGTATGACTCACATTACCATCCGCTAACCAACGATATTGAATATTTCAGCAAGCCACCAGCAAGCAGAACTCACCATTGCTTCATCTTTACAGGAGACGTTCTAAATGATTTCCTTGTTCAGCCGAGCAATAATCCAAATGGTCGTGCAATGCTGAGATCGCGACAACGAGCATCAACTCCCCCGGAGGACACGAAAAGCTTTATCTCAGCATTGCATGACCATTTGGATTATTGCTCGGCTGAACAAGGAAATCATTTTGAACGTCTCCTGTAAAGATGAAGCAATGGTAAGTTCTGCTTGCTGGTGGCTTGCTGAAATATTCAATATCATTGGTTAGCGGATGGTAATGTGAGTCATACTGGTAAATAAATACCTATACACTACATTCTATTTCTGTATGAATAATATCTTACCTTTCATTTATTTCTAACTCATGAGCGGCACACCAATCGTCCTTCGTCTTTGGCACATTTCTCCATGGAGGCTGACGCACATTGTCGAACTCTTCCGTCATCCATTCGTTTAGGGTCGTCTTGCTTCAGCCATATAGTCGAAGTGATTTCCATGAAGACTTCAGCATTTTCTTTAATTCTACGAATAATTTTTGTATTATATTGCTTTTGTAAAGTATAAAGAAATTGAATGACTTCAAAACAATTCATTTTTGTTATTTCTCTCGATTTATCATTACACTTACCCTACTCAAAAATCCTGAGAACTGCCTGGTCACTGTAATTTTCCACGTCGGTTCACTTGTCTCTTATCGTCACTCGTTAATTATTTTACATTTCTCCCAAGATTTATCGCTCTTCCTTCATTACTCCGATTTAACTGTATTTTTACTTTTTATTAATAAGCGCGTCCGAGGGTCGAAATAAACGCGAAGGAAATCGTTTCGCGAATGGAAATATTTTATTAACTTTGAAAACCACGTTTTATTTCAAAAAAATACAATTACTCTGAAAAATTCCACTTTGTAAACAAACGTATGTGTCAACCGCCATACTTTCTCGTCTGCTAGGTGTCTGCGCCCTAGGGAACTTCTGTCGCGACGATTGACGTCTGCCGGCGATCGACAGAGCCAATCGTTCGGCGTCCTTGCGTCTCCGACCAATAGCGGACAACCTAGAGTCTACAAATCGCTACATACCATATCGTCCTATGTATACAACATACGTGGAGACCCGGTAGTGTCGCAACGTTTTCAGTCTCGTCGCTCTGACGTTTGTGTGCGCGCGCTGCTGCAGTTGCTGCGAGTGTCAGTGAGACAGGGGGGCCTTTCTCGAGTCACTCGCATTAGCTTCTTTCCAGCGCCTCCTAAGAAAACGGTTCTAATTGTCAAAAAATTATTCAGTAAAATTTTCATGTCAATAAATCAAAACAACAATTTAATACCGCATGTCCTATGGCCAACCGCGCAGGTGAGCTGCGACATGAATTCTTGACTTCGGCAGTATTTATGGTACAGTTAGAGTGGGCTTCAGGCGAGTGCGCTGCATAAGAACGAAAAGTGTCGACTGCTCTTCTAATAGCTGTCAATTCGGGAGATCGAAGCGTTTCGTGTAACCTCAAAATCGTAAAGTTTTGAAATAATTTGTAGAAGTGATGAGAAATAATCATAAATAATCTTCCGAATTGACACCTTAGGTATCGCTCACGCCACTTCGTAAAACTACTTCCTAGACACGCGCGGTGCTAGCGCGGAAATAATTTCTGAAACAAATAGGCATGAGGCGTGTAATTCGGTTGGACATCGAAAAAACCCGAATAATTGTTAACTCTCACTTCTGAACATTACTTACCATTTATTCAAAGATTCACGATTTCGAGCTTAGACTTCGATCTCCCGAATTGATAGCCATCGGGAGATCAGACGTTTCACACTTTTCGTAAGAACGCAGCGTAAGAGCGAGAAGCGTCGTCTGATTTCCCGATGGCTGTAAATTCGGAAGATTATTTATGATTATTTCTCATCACTTCTACAAATTATTCACTACTAATTCAAAAGTTTACGATTTTGAGGTTACACGAAACGCTTCGATCTCCCGAATTGACAGCTATTAGAAGAGCAGTCGACACTTTTCGTTCTTATGCAGCGCACTCGTCTGAAGCCCACTCTAACTGTACCATAAATACTGCCGAAGTCAAGAATTCAGGTCGCAGCTCACCTGCGCGGTTGGCCATAGGACATGCGGTATATTAATAGGTTTGGTCCTGCAGAGAATCCGTGACTAATCCCTGACAGTTGGTGATTTGTACGTAGTGCGCATGTGCGGACTTTGACTAGTCAGGGATTTCTGTTGGAACACCGAACGCACTGTACTTTAGTGGTGACGACAGTAATTAATTTTAGAAGAGAGCAAATCTAACCTTTTTAATTTTCGACTAAGGTTATTGTTATTTTGTTTTATACACTACTAGAGTAGTGTAACAAAAATATGGATGAAAACTCAGGTACAAACAATAGAAAGGTAATACGGTTTGGCGAACAAGGGTTGCAAACGTACAGTCAGTTAAGTAAGAGCGTGTGTATGGCATTATTCATGAAGAAATTATTCAACAATGTTTTTTTCCACGTACATACGTTTGACATGTTCCAAGGCAATGCGCAATTATGTTAATAATGAGTCCAATCACCACCATCGACAATCACTTGGCATCCCCGAGGCATAGTATCCATCCATTTTTCGACGTATTCGCGGGGAAGTGCCTTCCAAACGCGTCGAATTTCTCAGGATAGCTACTTCACAGTGAACATGTTTTCATAAACAAGCAGAAGCTTGGACGAAAACGTGTCTTCACTGTGAAGCAGCTATCCCAAGAAATTCGACACATTTGGAAGGCACTTCCCCATAAATACGCTGAAAATTTGATCGATAGTATGCCTCGGAGATGCCAAGCAATAATCGATGGTGGTAATTGAACTCATTATTAACCAAATTGTGCATTGCCTTCGACCATATCAAACGTATGTATATGTCGAAAGAAACATTGTTTAATAATGTCTTCATGAATAACGCCGCACACGCTCTTACTTAACAGACTTTACTTACAATCTCACGTCCTTCACAGAACGCTAATTGCCGGACGGATCGGAGTAAGCCATCCCCGCAGTGGCCAGCTTAATAAATACCGCTATACATGGAATATGTATTGTAAAGGGGAGAAATAACGGATTCCATAGATAACCGTGTAGATCTGATACCTGGCTTGCCATGTACACCCGGGTTCACGGATTTTGAACATAGTGACTTTTCAAAATGTCATATTTCAATATACTAACCAATGAATAATTAATTATCATGCTTTCATTAGCCAGGGCAAAAGCCGCATTAGCTAATGAAAGTATGACATTTAATTGCTAATTGGCTGTTACGTTTTAAAATTACATTTTCAAAAGTCATTATGTTCAGAATCCGTGAACCCGGGTGTACACCCGGGGCCACGGATTCTTCTTCTGGTTACTTTTGCAAAATGTTTCTATTATAGGTACTCTACATATTAATTACTCATTCAAATTTCTAACATTAGCATCAACATCTATAGCAGAAATAATGGATTCGGTTTTTCAACAGTACAAATAACAATTAACAAATTAATAGAGGGGGGGGGGCAGTTTTACTTCGACCAGGGTATACACAATATCCTACAACAAATTAGGACAGTTATTTTGAATTAATCTATTTCTCCAGCCTTATACCATACTTGTAAAACGCTTGCGTGCTGGTTATTCTCAGTATAGCGCTATACCGCGTTTATACCGTGTTTGTAAAACCCGCCCTCATTCATACGAGCAGCTAGTACGCATGCGTCGGACTGAAAGTTTCCTGACAATCCGCAAACTTTTCTGACTGTCAGCAAACTCGTCTGACTCCTGCTGGAACAGCGGATTTGGAATCAGTGACTGTCACGTACTTCTTGTTGGAACGCGAGAATCTTAATGCGCATGCGCCTGACGTCCGCTGACAGTCTCTGACTCCTGCAGGAACAAACCTATTAAGCTGGCCACTGCGGGGATGGCTTACTCCGATCCATCCGGCAATTAGCGTTCTGTGAAGGACGTGAGATTGTAAGTATAGTCTGTTAAGTAAGAGCGTGTGCGGCGTTATTCATGAAGACATTATTAAACAATGTTTCTTTCGACATATACATACGTTTGATATGGTCGAAGGCAATGCACAATTTGGTTAATAATGAGTTCAATTACCACCATCGATTATTGCTTGGCATCTCCGAGGCATACTATCCATCAAATTTTCAGCGTATTTATGGGGAAGTGCCTTCCAAATGTGTCGAATTTCTCGGGATAGCTGCTTCACAGTGAAGACACGTTTTCGTCCAAGCTTCTGCTTGTTTATGAAAACGTGTTCACTGTGAAGTAGCTATCCTGAGAAATTCGACGCGTTTGGAAAGCACTTCCCCGCGAATACGTCGAAAAATGGGTGGATACTATGCCTCGGGGATGCCAAGTGATTGTCGATGGTGGTGATTGGACTCATTATTAACATAATTGCGCATTGCCTTGGAACATGTCAAACGTATGTACGTGGAAAAAAACATTGTTGAATAATTTCTTTATGAATAATGCCATACACACTCTTACTTAACTGACTGTACGTTTGCAACCCTTATTCGCCAAACCGTATTACCTTTCTATTGTTTGTACCTGAGTTTTCATCCATAGTTTTGTTACACTACTAGTAGTGTATAAAACAAAATAACAATAACCTTAGTCGAAAATTAAAAAGGTTAGATTTGCTCTCTTTTAAAATTAATTACTGTCGTCACCACTAGAGTACAGTGCGTTCGGTGTTCTTTGGCGAAAAGAGCGATCGCCATGTTATCGGCGGAGCGTTTCGTCCCGGAGTCGGCCTGTGGATTCGTCAGTAAGGCTAGGCCGACTCCTGCCTTAGACGCTCTGTGTGCTCTGTCCTCCGTGGTTGTCGAACAGCTTCGGTCTTATGTAGAAACGTACTCGTGTTCGACCACTAGTGAGAAAGGCTGCGCCATCTGGTGGCGGGCCGCCACAGTACTCCCCCCAGTGACGGCTGCTGGAGGCAGGCGTAACGATGTGGAAGATGGTGGTGTGCGTGGCGATGGCTGTGTGAGCGTGGTTCTATGTGACTGGGACATCGTGAGTTGGAAATTCCGCCGGTGTTCGTCGCAGCGTGTGAGAGATCGATCCTGTGTGTGTGTGTGTGTGTGTGATGATGCGGCTGCTGCCTGCGTGGGTCCAGCATGGCCGTGTGTGTGCGTGCGCTGGTCTGGGGCTGCTGCCTGCGTGGGTCTAGCATGGCCTTGTGTGTGAGCGCTGGTGCTGTGGCTGCTGCCTGCGTGGGTCTAGCATGGCCGTGTGTGTGTGCGCTGGCATGGCTGGTGCTCTGGGGCGTCGTGGCCGTGTGTGTGTGGCTGGTGCTGTGAGCGTCGTGGCCGTGTGCGTGAGCGCTGGTGTGGCTGGTGCTGGCTGAGAGCGTCGTGGCCGTGTGCGTGTGGTTGGCTCTGCTTCCGGATGAAGGTGTCCTATCATGGGAGTCCCTTGGTCCAGAAGGTATGCTGCAGGAATGATGATCTTCTCCGCTGCATCACGTCGGGGTCACCACTTTGGCGAAAAGAGCGATCGCCATGTTATCGGCGGAGCGTTTCGTCCCGGAGTCGGCCTGTGGACTCGTCAGTAAGGCTAGGCCGACTCCTGCCTTAGACGCTCTGTGTGCTCTGTCCTCCGTGGTTGTCGAACAGCTTCGGTCTTATGTAGAAACGTGCTCGTGTTCGACCACTAGTGAGAAAGGCAGCGCCATCTGGTGGCGGGCCGCCACAGTTCCAACAGAAATCCCTGACTAGTCAAAGTCCGCACATGCGCACTACGTACAAATCACCAACTGTCAGGGATTAGTCACGGATTCTCTGCAGGAACAAACCTAATAAATACCGCTATACATGGAATATGTATTGTAAAGGGGAGAAATAACGGATTCCATAGATAACCGTGTAGATCTGATACCTGGCTTGCCATGTACACCCGGGTTCACGGATTTTGAACATAGTGACTTTTCAAAATGTCATATTTCAATATACTAACCAATGAATAATTAATTATCATGCTTTCATTAGCCAGGGCAAAAGCCGCATTAGCTAATGAAAGTTTGACATTTAATTGCTACTTGGATGTTACGTTTTAAAATTACATTTTCAAAAGTCATTATGTTCAGAATCCGTGAACCCGGGTGTACACCCGGGGCCACGGATTCTTCTTCTGGTTACTTTTGCAAAATGTTTCTATTATAGGTACTCTACATATTAATTACTCATTCAAATTTCTAACATTAGCATCAACATCTATAGCAGAAATAATGGATTCGATTTTTCAACAGTACAAATAACAATTAACAAATTAATAGAGGGGGGGGGGCAGTTTTACTTCGACCAGGGTGTACACAATATCCTACAACAAATTAGGACAGTTATTTTGAATTAATCTATTTCTCCAGCCTTATACCATACTTGTAAAACGCTTGCGTGCTGGTTATTCTCAGTATAGCGCTATACAGCGTTTATACTGTGTTTGTAAAACCCGCCCTCATTCATATGAGCAGCTAGTACGCATGCGTCGGACTGAAAGTTTCCTGTCAATCCGCAAACTTTTCTGACCGTCAGCAAACTCGTCTGACTCCTGCTGGAACAGCGGATTTGGAATCAGTGACTGTCACGTACTTCTTGTTGGAACGCGAGAATCTTAATGCGCATGCGCCTGACGTCCGCTGACAGTCTCTGACTCCTGCAGGAACAAACCTACTGACTGCCTAAGTCTGACGTCACAAATGGGCGGAGCTTCTAAACCTTTCCAAACAAATCGGTTTTGCGTGCAAATTGTCCATAAGAGAGTTTTCTTTTCAAGTGTATTGTTAATTTTGACGTAAATAAGGGTTATGAGCTATATATTTTGGTAAAGTTTGGTCAAACCTAGGTTATCCCCAAATATTTTAAAATAGGTAAGCTGTATAATATATTTTTTGCTCCTTTTAGATATGTTAGGTTATGAGGTTATGTCAATGTTTTGTTTTCATGAAAACTTTTATAATTTTTGAAAAGTACTACTTTCTCAGGAGCGTTTTTAAATGTTTTTTTTTAATTATTATTTTCTAGGTTGAGCGGTTTAATGGACATTTATAACCATGGTAATGTGTTTTGTGCCTGATTGTAAACACTATAGTGACTGAAATCTTTGTAAATTTTTCACGTTCCCTGCTGACTTACAAGAGCGAAGGAAATGGATTAACATGATAAAGTAATATTATTGAATACTCCCAGATAGAAAAGTCTGCCACAGGATTAGTGCAGTGCCGCTAATATACCGCCAAAGTTGATACAGACCTTGTCGAAGCACGTCTTGTCGGTAGAACGTGATATTCCAACCGTGGCATTGTACCGCAATTCTAGAGATTTTTAATTCTGGCATATTGGAGGTAAAATACATGTATACTGTCAGTACAGGAAGACGATATATAAGGGGTATAGTTTCAAAGTGTACGATCTCCATGCTTCGTAAGCTTATGAAGCATGGAGATCGTACGCTTTGAAACTATACCCCTTAGATATCGTTAGCTTACGAAGCATGGAGATCATACACTTTGAAACTATACCCCTTATATATCGTGTTCCTGTACTGAGAGTATACATGTATTTTACCTCCAATATGCCGGAATTAAAAATCTTTAGAATTGCGGTACAATGCCATGGTAGGAATATCACGTTCTACCGACAAGACGTGCATCGACAAGGTCTGCATCAACTTTGGCGGTATATTGGCGGCACTGCACTAATCCTGTGGCAGACTTTTCTATCTGGGAGTATTCAATAATATTACCTTATCATGTTAATCCATTTCCTTCCCTCTTGTAAGTCAGCAGGGAACGTGAAAAATTTACAAAGATTTCGGTCACTGTAGTGTTTACAATCAGGCATAAAACACATTACCATGGTTATAAATGACCATTAAACCGCTCAACCTAGAAAATAATAATAAAAAAACATTTAAAAACACTCCTGAGAAAATAGTATTTTTCAAAAATTATAAAAGTTCATGAAAACAAAACATTGATATAACCTCATAACCTAACATACCTAAAAGGAGCAAAAAATATATTATACAGCTTACCTATTTTAAAATATTTGGGGATATCCTAGGTTTGACCAAACTTTACCAAAATATATAGCTCATAACCCTTATTTACGTCAAAATTAACGATACACTTGAAAAGAAAACTCTCTTATGGACAATTTGCACGTAAAACCGATTTGTTTGGAAAGGTTTGTAAGCTCCGCCCCTTCGCGTGACGTCAAGACTTAGGCAGTCTATTGGGACCGTGCAACACCCGTACAGTGACACCTGGTGGCAGTAGTCGGCGAAAAATCGGCACTTTTATACAGTACCAAATACGATAAGAATATAGAAATCCTCGGCAAAACCAATTAGTGAACAACAATATGAATGTTTTTCATCAGGTGTATTTTATAGCAATTATTTATAAGTATAGAATTGCAATAAACAGTAAGTATAACATTTAGGGCCGGTTTATTCACCTTCAGACACGTTGACTGCCATATAATGTACTTTAACCCGGCAGCGGTGGTGGCTGGCAGTCAACGTGTTATAGGTGTGGAGAGACGTGCTGACTAACTTCAAGCCTTCACCACTAGTTGCGCACGATCGTTCGCCGTATCCCCTCCAAGCAGTTGCACGGTCCCAATACGAACACGTTCCCTGCGTATCAAAATGATTGAATTAACCCCCGTACTAAAATCTTGAAATTTACGTAAAACTATGTTGGCATGCCGTGTAAATCCACGCTTTGCTATCGGGGTTGGTGCTACTTGATTACAAAAAGCACTCAAGTCTCATCGCGTGCGCTCAAAACACACGCGTGACTTCATTTTGACTGCGTAGTAGAGCGCACGCGTGAGGCCGCACGTAGTGCGTCCTACGTGCGACGCACGATTGCTATCTGGGTAGGACCTCTTTCCATGCCACGACGACGCATCTTCCGACGCATTTCAAAGGTCCAGACCATCGAGGTAATTATTCAATCAATGTCGTATCTCGACACTTGCAATACTTTATCTTTTTTTCTTCTCCATCACACCCTCCGTCACACTTCCCAGATAGCAAAATGCAGTCACAATGCGCGCACCTGTGACTGCACGCGTGCGCTTCAAGTCGCACGCGTGCGACGCATTTGGCCTTACATATGCGCGTGCATATGCGTCGCATTTGAGGCGCACGAGTGCTACTTGACGCATGCGCGAACGGCGCGCATGCGTAGAAATTTCGCGGGAAATTCAACACCGTTAGAAAATTAATATGGATTCTACGTAAATGTTTACAATAAATGACACAATTTTTATGAGTAAATCCGTTATTCATTTATTATTATAATATAATACATAGTTATAAATGACAAATAGTTATACATGACAATACATTTTGAGAAGTACATTTTGAGAGTTACGTTGTTATCAGTCTGTTAAGTAAGAGCGCGTACGGCGTTATTCATAAAAAACTTATTCAACAATGTTTTTTCCACATACATACGTTTAACATGTTCCAAGGCAATACGCAATAATATTAATAATGAGTCCAATCACCACCGTCGATAATCGCTTGGGATCTCCGAGGCATACTATCCATCAAATTTTCGATGGTGGTGATTGTACTCATTATCAACTGTAATTGCGCAGTGCGTTGGAATATGTCAAACGTATGTATGTAGAAAAAACATTGTTGAATACATTTTTTATGAATAACGCCGTATACGTTCTTACTTAACAGACCTATCTTATAAGATACACTGTCAAATTAAGGGTTATTCTTAAGACGATACTTCTGTTGCCTGTAGTTTAAATTTAACTGAATTTTTATTCGGTAATAATCAGGCCTTTTAAATATCCACAAGAATAACTATGTGTAGTTATTCTTGTGGATATTTAAAAGGCCTGATTATTACCGAATAAAAGTTCAGTTAAAATTAATACATATACATAGTTATACATAAGCAATATTAATACATAGATAATTCATACATACAATACGATAAATACATACAATAGATTTGCAAAGAAGGCACTACTTAAAAATTTTGATAATTTTACAATTGTTTCGAAATAAGAACAGTTTTCGAATTATCAATAATTACTTAATGTTACGGAAACCGATTTCTGACTATTTATCGAAACGCAGCAGCAAATACTATAGGAATTTCTGCTCAGATTTTGTGCAAAATGGTAAATTGTCAAATAGCGCTCACATAGCGATTATTAACCCTTAATTTGACAGTGTTCTCAGTCTGTTAAGTAAGAGCGTGTACGGCGTTATTCATAAACAAATCATTCAACGATGTTTTTTCCACATACATACGTTTGATATGTTCCAAGGCAATACGCAATGATATTAATAATGAGTCCAATCACTACCATCGATAATTGCTTGGCTTCTCCGAGGCATAATATGCATCAAATTTTCGATGGTGGTGATTGGGCTCATTATCAACTGTAATTGTGCAATGCATTGGAATATGTCAAACGTATGTATGTAGAAAAAACATTGTTGAATACATTTTTTATGAATAACGCCGTACACGCTCTTACTTAACCCTTACTTGCCACACTTCTATAGAATCACGTACTTGCCACACTGGGGTTGATTTACACCCCAGCGAGAAAAATTGTTATAACAAACAAATTATTGCATATTTGGACTTGAAAATTTTATCAGCTCTTCTTAAGAGCGTGCTTTAAAAGGCAGTGGAACTTGTATAGCCAGAACTTCAAATTAAGTATGCGAAAAAAATCAAATATTAAAGTTACACGGTCTTTTAAAGTACGCTCTTAAGATGAGCTGGTAAAATTTTCAAGTACAAATATGCTATAATTTATTTATTATAACAATTCTTCTCGCTGAGGTGTAAATCAACCCCAGTGTGGCAAGTACGAATTTTACCATGGGGTGGTTTCGAACCCCAGTGTGGCAAGTAAGGGTTAACAGACCTATCTTATGAGATACACTGTCAAATTAAGGGTTAAACAATTGAAGGATTCCTTTCAAAAACAACACTTGCCAAAAACGACAATCCCTGTAGTATTGGTAATAATGCCTACTCTTTCGTTGTATCTAGCCGTGTTGTGGTGCCTACTCTTTCATTATAATATAATGACATGAAAGAAATTTTAAGGGCGACAAAACAGAGGCACAAAAATTTTGGGAGAAGAAATTCCGACAAGAAACGGAATAAGGCTTTGCCGGGATTGGAAACGGAGGACGAAACCGCTTAAATTTTGTTTCCCGTCAGTACACGCTAGCGGTGCGGTACAGAGTGCCGCTTAGCGTGCACATAAGGGTTAATATTACATATCGTCGGCTTACTTGTTAAACCTTCCAAGTCCGATTTTCGGACATAAGACTTAGTAGGTTTTACAAGTAAGCTGACGATATTAAAACGCGTGTACGGCGTTATTCATAAAAAATGTAAAATGAACATCCTCTCGAGATTGACGACTCTGCTATGGAAGAGATTCTGCAGGATGGCTACTTCGTTCTTGAGCTGGGCCTCTTGCTTGGTGGGAAAACATAGCTTGTCGATCACCTTTATCGCCACCGCGCGGCCGGTCTTGCGATGAACTCCGCCGTAGATGATACCAAATTGACCCGAGCCAAGAACTTCATCTGGGAAGATTTGATAGAGCTGCGACATGTCGGTTACGCGTTCCTCTGGCTCAGTTGTTGACTGCTCTTGCCGACCTGCGAAAACGACGCGTGTTTTTCAATATAGCATCGGTACGCGTTCGCGCGCACACTCGCGAGCTCTGAACGTACTTGCCGATTTGGAGGTGATGGGCATCAATGCCTGCCTGATACTCGTTTTCCAGGTCCTCGCCAAGTGAGCGCTAACGCCACTTTCCGGCGGTGGAAGCTAACCACTCGCACCTGCGTAGAGGGGATCTTCGCCGACGTAGTAATCGACGTTGGCCGTTCTCAATTCGAAACCATGCATCGTGCCTGGAAGGAGAGAACGCGTGCATTGTATATCGACTAAACGCGCGCAGACAATTTCTAACGATATAGATATGTACTCACGAGAATGTTGTTGAATCTCTTTGAAGTACTTGGAACTGCTGTCGCTTTGGAACAGAGTTATGGCCTTTGTGTCCAATCACCAGTAGTGTCTCTTCCTCTGAAAACACGAGAGTCTTAATGACGGAGGAAGCGAAACCGAATCAGCGCCACGTCGTCGACCTACCATTGGATCGCGATTCATCGAATGCACCATCCATCCTTCCTTCAGGATCTTGGAGCCGCGTCGTTTTGTGTGCTTGATGCTTTGAACTATTCGCATCTGCAACTGCGTTATCGCGTATGAGGTACCAAGTGTGACGGAGGGTGCGATGGAGAAGAAAAAAAAGATAAAGTATTGCAAGTGTCGAGATACGACATTGATTGAATAATTACCTCGATGGTCTGGACCTTTGAAATGCGTCGGAAGATGCGTCGTCGTGGCATGGAAAGAGGTCCGACGGAAATATCAGACGCGTAAAATGATTCGTAGTGCACTTTCCTCGTGTTTCCTTGTGTTTATGCGATGAGAGGGGGGAGGATGACAGGTTGGCTTATTGAATTAGTTAAGTTAGGTTAATTACTTGATTAGTGTGGTATTTGAATCAGCCCATCCGCGCACAGTACCTGTAACTGGAAATATTACGCCAACGTTGGAGAAACAGTAGATCATGCGGCGAGAGAGCCCTCGGTTAATCCGGAGCCTCGGTTAACCGAGAGTCTACTGCACAGTCGCGGGCGCGACTTGGCGACGGCGTCATGCCGGCCGCCATTCGCACGCGTCGCAACTTGTTGCACACCGTTGTCACTTCGTATACGAACACGTTCCCTGCGTATCAAAATGATTGAATTAACCCCCGTACTAAAATCTTGAAATTTACGTAAAACTATGTTGGCATGCCGTGTAAATCCACGCTTTGCTATCGGGGTTGGTGCTACTTGGTTACAAAAATCACTCAAGTCTCATCGCGTGCGCTCAAAACTCACGCGTGACTTCATTTTGACTGCGTAGTAGAGCGCACGCGTGAGACCGCACGTCGTGCGTCCTACGTGCGACGCACGATTGCTATCTGGGTTAGTACCTCATACGCGATAACGCAGTTGCAGATGCGAATAGTTCAAAGCGTCAAGCACACAAAACGACGCAGCTCCAAGATCCTGAAGGAAGGATGGATGGTGCATTCGATGAATCGCGATCCAATGGTAGGTCGACGACGTGGCGCTGATTCGGTTTCGCTTCCTCCGTCATTAAGACTCTCGTGTTTTCAGAGGAAGAGACACTACTGGTGATTGGACACAAAGGCCATAACTCTGTTCCAAAGCGACAGCAGTTCCAAGTACTTTAACGAGATTCAACAACATTCTCGTGAGTACATATCTATATCGTTAGAAATTGTCTGCGCGCGTTTAGTCGATGTACAATGCACGCGTTCTCTCCTTCCAGGCACGATGCATTGTTTCGAGTTGAGAACGGCCAACATCGATTACTACGTCGGCGAAGATCCCCTCTACGCAGGTGCGAGTGGTTAGCTTCCACCGCCGAAAAGTGGCGTTAGCGCTCACTTGGCGAGGACCTGGAAAACGAGTATCAGGCAGGCATTGATGCCCATCACCTCCAAATCGGCAAGTACGTTCAGAGCTCGCGAGTGTGCGCGCGAACGCGTACCGATGCTATATTGAAAAACACGCGTCGTTTTCGCAGGTCGGCAGGAACAGTCGACAACTGAGCCAAAGGAACGCGTAACCGACATGTCGCAGCTCTATCACATCTTCCCAGACGAAGTTCTTGGCTCGGGTCAATTTGGTATCATCTACGGCGGAGTTCATCGCTAGACCGGCCGCGTGATGGCGATAAAGGTGATCGACAAGCTGCGTTTTCCCACCAAGCAGGAGACCCAGCTCAAGAACGAAGTAGCCATCCTGCAGAATCTCTCCCACAGCAGAGTCGTCAATCTCGAGAGGATGTTCATTTTACATTTTTTATGAATAACGCCGTACACGCGTTTTAATATCGTCAGCTTACTTGTAAAACCTACTAAGTCCTATGTCCGAAAATCGGACTTGGAAGGTTTAACAAGTAAGCCGACGATATGTAATATTAACCCTTATGTGCACGCTAAGCGGTACTCCGTACCGCACCGCTAACGCGTACTGACGGGAAAAAAAATTTAAGCGTGCACGTAAGGGTTAAATACACAATATTTAACCATCGCTCCGAACGACCGAAAGTTCATCGACATTTTCTTCGGTGATGCCAAGTGTTTCTTTTAGTTCCTCAATTTTTGCAGCGGTTTCGTCCTCCGTTTCCAATCCCGGCAAAGCCTTATTCCATTTCTTGTCGGAATTTCTTCTCCCAAAATTTTTGTGCCTCTGTTTTGTCGCCCTTAAAATTTCTTTCATGTCATTATATTATAATGAAAGAGTAGGTACCACAACACGACTAGATACAACGAAAGAGTAGGCATTATTACCAATACTACAGGGATTGTCGTTTTTGATAAGTGTTGTTTTTAAAAGGAACCCTTCAATTGTTTAACCCTTAATTTGACAGTGTATCTCATAAGATAGGTCTGTTAACCCTTACTTGCCACACTGGGGTTCGAAACCACCCCATGGTAAAATTCGTACTTGCCACACTGGGGTTGATTTACACCTCAGCGAGAAGAATTGTTATAATAAATAAATTATAGCATATTTGTACTTGAAAATTTTACCAGCTCATCTTAAGAGCGTACTTTAAAAGACCGTGTAACTTTAATATTTGATTTTTTTCGCATACTTAATTTTAAGTTCTGGCTATACAAGTTCCACTGCCTTTTAAAGCACGCTCTTAAGAAGAGCTGATAAAATTTTCAAGTCCAAATATGCAATAATTTGTTTGTTATAACAATTTTGCAACCCCAGTGTGGCAAGTACGTGATTCTATAGAAGTGTGGCAAGTAAGAGTTAAGTAAGAGCGTGTACGGCGTTATTCATAAAAAATGTATTCAACAATGTTTTTTCCACATACATACGTTTTACATATTCCAACGCATTGCGCAATTACAGTTGATAATGAGTCCAATCACCACCAACGAAAATTTGATGGATAGTATGCCTCGGAGATGCCAAGCGATTATCGACGGTGGTGATTGGACTCATTATTAATATAATAGCGTATTGCCTTGGAACATGTCAAACGTATGTATGTGGAAAAAACATTGTCGAATAAGTCTTTTATGAATAACGCCGTACGCGCTCTTACTTAACAGACTGATAACAACGTAACTCTCAAAATGTACTTCTCAAAATGTATTGTCATGTATAACACTATGTATTATATTATAATAATAAATGAATAACGGATTTACTCATAAAAATTGTGTCATTTATTGTAAACATTTACGTAGAGAATCCATATTAATTTTCTAACGGTGTTGAATTTCCCGCGACATTTTTGCGCATGCGTCAAGTAGCACTCGTGCGCCTCAAATGCGACGCATATGCGCGCACATATGTAAGGCCAAATGCGTCGCACGCGTGCGACTTAAAGCGCACGCGTGCACTCACAGTGCGTGCATTGTGACTACATTTTGCTATCTGGGTATCTGCCTGCCTGGTACAGTTACAGCGGCTGCTGTTTGCCGATTTTACGCGCCACAGGCAGTAATTTTTTTAGATGAAATAAAAATTGACCTGTTAGAGGGTTAAGCGTTAATTTGTCTAATATACCTACTTTTCTTAACCTTTTTATGTGATTATACCTATAAGTAGTTATTTATATAATCATTTGTTATTTTTCATATGTTCAAAATAACTTATTGTCCCACATTGGAGAATACTTAATAGATGAAGCATATATTTAGGAATAAAAAACTCGTTTCATTTTCTTAAGAAGCCTAAAGTATTGTTCCAAAGTTAGGACCCAGTAAACACGGCATTGTTACAGCAATGTAACCGCAATGTAACCCAATGTAACAAGTAACATCACCGGTAACTTACATGTAACTTACATGTAATTTGTTATTTCCCACTCAGTAATGTTACCATGTTATGTAACATGTGTTGCATAACTGTTACAATTCAGTTATGTTGCCCGTACGTTATGTAACGTAACTGAAATGTAACAATAACATAAATAGGTTACATCACGTGTATTACATAACCGTTACATTATCGTAATGTTCCTTGAATGTTGCACAACACCCTCAGGAAGGTATCGTATTGGTAACCGTGGTGTAACTCTTATATACCGGTCTTGTAACGAGTATATATCCTTGTAATACAACAATGAAGTGAATAGTTATGCTGCTGTAACATTACGTTGACGTAATGATTACATAACAACTAATGTAACTGTTATTATTTGGGGTTACATAACGGCTGACGTAAGTGTAATGTTACAGTAACTTTGACGATTATATCACACTTAATATTACTGTAATATTCCTGTGATATGAACAATAATTGTTCATATCAATTATTGACAAACCTGTAATGTAACTTTTATGCAGAAAGTATTATATTTATGCGCATGTTTCAATGTTACATGCACGTATATAAATTGTTCTTTCATAGGTGATATACGTGTATGTTCCATTAACCTGTACATAAATATAAAACTTCTTGCATGAAAGTTACGTTACAGATTCGTCAATATCAAGATAATATATAACTATTATCTTCATATTTTGAATACAACTGGGTGCCTATTTCAGGTTGTAAAAGGTATAGATTAATATAAATTTAAATTGAAGCCATAATAAATTAAAGTTCTTTATTCAATCGTAACAAATTATTGCAATAGTATTTAATACATTATTCCTAATATGATATTTTAATAGGAACATCTTTGTGTTTTTTGCAAACTTTGCTGGTCGACTAGATACAATATATATGCACATTAACGTATTAACTAATCGACTAGATAACAGAGGTGACCAAACGTATTAAGAGTACTTTATATACTAGATGATAATAGAAAAATACTAACTGTGTATGAGGTACTGTAGCTCAATACATATTGCACCATGTGATACATGAAATAGTCTATACTTGTGCCCGTAGCTTTGCCGATATCGAAGTGACACTTAACTGCTTTAAAGACGCGTAGGTTAGCTTAAAGAATAAATAAGCTTTTAAACGGGAGAGTACTTTCAGTCCGTAAAAAAAATAGTTTTTTTTGTTAATACGCAATGTCCGTTCTCGATGAAATTTGATTAAAAATGTAAAAAAAATACATAAATTCGTCTAGAACGGACGTTTTGTGTATTGAACAATTTCAATAATTTAAATAAAAGTCGTCCAAAAAAGTGATATGAAGAAGTTACAGCGACGAGAGCAAGATTTGTTCTAAATTGTAAAAAATATTCTGAGGAATGGTGATTACTGTCGCGAACTGACATTTTCCGTGTTGCGCAGCTGCAGGGAGTGGTTCATGCGGCTTTGAAATCCTGGCTACGAGCTGCCGTACGCTTTTTCCCTGCTTCTCGGGTGGCCCGCTGTTTAGCAAATCGGAACCAATCCGAGACGGTTTCTTCGAAGTAAATTTCCTTTAATGCTGGATGTTGCTCCAAAATCGCTTCTGCAAACAAATAATAAAAATTCTTACCTGAATACGTCGTCCAAAACAAGACCACTTGGTTACCATCCTCTTCGCAGCGTTATTCCAGCACATTTCCAGACTGAGAGATTTCCTCACTCGATTATTCGTGTACACTTTACGGCGTCTCTGTCAAGATCTTCGATTGGCAATGAATGAGGCTTGTGATGCTTCGTGGTGGATACACACACGATACTTTCGACTGAAATAATAATACATATGTTGTTAAATTGTAATTAATATAACGTGAATAATTATGGGATGTAGTAACATCTCGATGCCAAGAAAAGTATTATAGTTTGCCTCCGGACGTTTCTTTGAATCGCTACTTGTTCCTGACAGCGACACTTTATCAGCCACTTACAAATTGTAACTCGAATTCTTATTACAAATGCTTGATAATAATTATATACACGTGTTGCAATTGTGTATGACGTAAAGATGAGCTCATAACAAGCATAACCTCGAATACAGTACCGTTAAACACAGTGCATGCCGTCAAATTTGAAGTTAGGTTAGGTTGAGCTCTTAAACCAAGGGTTTATTAGTTATAAGAAACTAAGTGAATATTAATTATACATTATCAAGAATATTATGCATGCATGCGAGGTAATATTTTCGTGCGATGATTAACAACGCGTGGCGTACTCGTCGCAAGTACCTACCAGTTGCGCGAGAACACGAGGAACAGCAAACTATCGCTCGGTATCATTTCTTTTCTCGTGTCACATGATGCTAAGTGTAATCTACATTAGATAAAGCTAATAATTCATTATTAAACAATATAATTACCTTGAAATCCGGAGCTCAAAACCACAGAATCGGGACCTTGTGTAACGAACGCGGGAAACACACCACGCTCCGGGGTCGACACACCTCACATCACCACATATGCCGTACGCTATTCACAGTGGCTCTCATCCGGTTGCGCACCCAATGCAACCGATTTGACAGATGAGTCAATCAACGTTCGAGGACGAGAGCACGCCGTTAAAAAAAACAAATAACCGCATGCGATACCTATCCTAATAATTTATTATCTTTGAATAAGTTATACTACCACCAAAGTTACATTACAATCGTTACAAGCAAGTTACGTTATAGTAACACACTTCTATTACATAACTCTGACGTAACCACGACATATAATAGTTACATAACGTGCATGTTAATCATGTTATATCACCACTGTAATACGCATGTTACGTAAACATTACATAGTCTTGCAACATTCTTGTAATGTATATCAAGTAACATCACTGTAACTTCACCGGACTATCTCCGAAGTTGCATTACTATTGTTACAAGCATGTAGCGTTACGGTTACGCACTTCTGTTACATAAATAGAACGTAACCACGCCATATAATAGTTACATAACGTGTATGTTAGTGATGATGCATCATCACTGTGATACGCATGTAACGTAAATGTTACATAGTCTTGCAACATTCTTGTAATATTTATAAGTTACGTTCGTGCCACATTACATATCTATCACGAAAGTTATACTTTAATTGTTACGAGCATGTTACATTGCCGTTAAATACTTTTTGTTATGCAACTGCAACGAAGATCCTTCATATAACAATTACATTACTTGCATATAACAAATGAAATATTGCATGTTACTCTTATGTTACATATCTTCAACATATCACAAGCGTTACATTGTAACATTACATGTAACTTCCAAGTTACATTGCTGTTCAATCACGTGTTTACTGGGGATACTCCTTTCCTAATTCCGAACGATACACGAATTATCGCTTAACACTATTAAAAACGTATCGTCCGAATTTAGGCAAGGATTACCCTAACTTCGGACATCACTATATTTTTTAATTTTATCCACATCCAGTGTAGTAAAATATTTTGGTGCATGTTAAAATATTGCCAGTATCAGACTTGCACAGGTTATATAGAACGGTACATAACTCAAGTGCCGTAAATTCGGTATCAAGATTTATCGTAAAACTTTCCGAAGTTGGGCGGTTTTACGGTAGGAACGTTTTACCAGTTCTTCCTGGCGCATCTAAGAAGAAGATGTATCCAACCCCGTTATTGACAGTTTGCATTATTTGGTCGTAAATACCTTTTTGCTGAAGAGTTAGCTTAGGAATATTTGATTCCACATACGACAAAAGATCACCCGTGTTGTAATTTTGTTCACGACGTAATTCTACATCGAACGAAGCAGCAGTAAATCGATTCGGTGATGGCATTCCCAATTGATTGAGAACTTTGTTTGCGATTTCTAAGCACAAATCTTCAATCATTATCAACGCTTCGTTGTACATTTCTGTTGTGAAATCCATCTTCGTATTTGAATTTTCCTTGCGTATTCGACGGAATACATTTATATTTCTCCTATAACTTGGAGATGAAGGAAAGCAGGCAGTCAATATGATTGCAAACAAAATGCACGAATTTGATTTGGATGTGACGTGCGGCACGCGTCATTAATGCATACATCCCAGTATCGGTCGTTTTCCAATAAATTCAGAGCTTGATGCTGGGTAATTCCTGAGTCCCGTACCTAATGGGTATGCGTAGCGGTTGCTCATCCCTGATCATGATGGATCAAGCTACCTCGGCTGATGGTTCGACCCTTTGTACCTGGATCAGCCAGGTGTCAAGTTTTTCGTATCGGTCATCTATTGGGGTTCGTTATTTCTCCTTCTTAGGGCCGGTTTTACCAAAGCCGTTATACCTAGAATAAGTATACCGAGAATAAATTTATACTCTCTCTCTTCTTTATACCTGGTATAAAGCGCAGGCGTTTTACCAGCTCCAAGTTTGCCTGGGATAACTATTCCAGGAATAAGCGTTGGCCATCTAAAATTATTTTTAGGTTGGTAGTAAGAAGTACGTACTGCGCATGACATTTGGTCGTTTTGACAGCTGTTCCAGCGCGAAAAACAAAATTCGGAGTTGTTATTCTCAGTATAACCTAACTTTTTGTTTGACGTCTTTATTCTTTCATGACATAATCATAACCTGATCGTTGTGGTAAATTCTGATTAATTTTGAAATAGAGTTGATTGATGTACCAGTTTTTTAATCATCATCTGATGATAACATTGACGTATTACCAAGAATCAGAAATCCGAAGAAAATACGTGCCCGGTAAATAAAAGATACCTATCTATAACAATATATTTATATTTTCGTAACAATAACTTTTATTTTCGAGTCGTCGATAAAAGCATCAGGTACAAAACACGTCCAAACATTCGATATCTCACCAACAAGAATGTGTTCAGTCTCAAAAACTATCAGGGTCGTCAATAACAGTAACTGCAACGTAAAATTGCACCATTTGATCAAAATCTCGTATCGGACAAAATATATTCTAAAATCTATAAACTTTTAAATCGCTACAACTTAAGATTTATCACGCGGTGACATTACTCGGAGATTACATAGAGCGGTACAATGTCATCGTTTTTTTTAAGTATACGCGACCCTATCTAAAAAGTATACAAAGAGCGTTGTACGACTTGATGTCTAGTGCCGAGGTATCTTACAAAAGTGTATCAATGCAAATCTAACATTTTTTCATATTCTACATCGTACGACGGATGTATCACTTCTGCTCCTGAAAACTCTGCAATCACGCGAATTGAAGAAAGGTATTGTCACATCATGGACAACTCGATTTACTACTAACTATCAATTCGGGGAAAACAATAGGGATCATCGATACAATCAAGACATTTTATATCGCAAAAGAATATTCTGTTGCTACTAACCTTTCTTTGACTTTCGATCTCTCTCTCTTTCTCTCTCGGGTTGCCGTGTGGTCCTTGCTAGGAGGACTGGATCTCTCTCTCTACTCTCTCCTTAGGGCTTTCCTTTCTCGATTACTTGCAAAGGACTGGGCGACACGAATCACAACACCGATTGCTTAACGGATTTTATTTTTAAGCAACTAATGAACTTGATACAAAGCCACAAACACTGATCTGATTACAATCAAATTCGCACTGGAAACTCAACCAAATTTCTGCACTAAGATTCTGCTTAAATTCTGCGCTAAGATTCTGCACTAAAAACTTGCACTGATCTAATTGATACTGGAAGCTGAGCTAAAATTCCCCACGCTCTGATTAGAGAGTTTCTTTTTATTCCACTTTCGCGGGGGTGGTTCCTATCCCTGTTCCGGTGGGGGCGACCAATGGTCAAGCTTGATTCTTCGTCCTAGGTGGGGTCCAGCCTGACGTTTTGCAAAGGGGGGGAGAAAGAAGATGCCCTGGTCTAGTTTTTAATGGCACGTGCATCGCTGAGGGCTTCGCGGAACTTCCAGCCTCTCCCGTCGATGACACGTCGTTATTGCGTCCCATAGAGTGTGATGAAGTTATGATCTGTTGAAGGCTCCTTGAAGGGTTTCGCTTTCTGCTTCGTTCGTCGCTGCGTAGGAGAGTGTTTGTTCCTGTTTGGGATTTGATCTGTCCGGGCTGTTACATGATTGCTTATCCTCTATCTTTCCACGAGAACTTATTTATCGCTCGCTCGCACGTACCTCTATTACTTCTATGAATACGGCTGCGTAGGAATTTTCAAGACGTAACACCTCCCCCCTTAAATCTGAACGTTAGGTGAGCCTAACGTGAAGGTTGGGATTCATATTCCTCTTTTAAAACTTTTGAATTTAATCAGGAGTATATATGATTATTAAGCCGTGTTCATGGATTTTTTTTTCTTAAAACTGTTTCTCGAATATTTAAAGAAGTTAATAAAAATTGTATATATTTATGAGTTATTAAATTTAATGATTAACTGATTACTAAATTATAGATGATTACAAAAATAAATGATTATTATATAGAAAATAAAATTAAGTTGTGATTATAAATGTTTTGTAAAATGTATAATGGATTAGCGTAATTAACAAAGAACAGTAAGTAAAACGAGTTGTTAAGGGAAATAATGTGTGGAATAAATTTACTTGTAGAAAGGAACAAAATAGGAAAGAAAAATTGTAGATAGGATAAATAGGATTACAGGTCTTCCTTTTCACACGTTCAGTTCCAAACCAATTCGTCGCTCTCTGTGAACTCCCAATCTTCCTCTTTATTCGCGCTGTCCCAGTCTTCTGGAAAGCGCTGCCAGTAGATGGGCTCCCGGACTCGATCCTCGTAAGTCCTAAAGGCGCGTCCTGACTGAGTCGACAGTGTCGATCGACACTGTCGACCAGAACATCGAAAACCGCGCCCTCACTGAGTCGACATTGTCGATCGACACTGTCGATCGACACTGTCGACTCAGTCAGGACGCGGCAGTCGACTTGGTCGATCGACAAATTTTGTCGATCGACATGTCGACTGGTTTTCCACGAGTTGTCGGTAAACATCAAAGGTAGTCGAGTCGAACGCAGAGGGTTCGGCAAGGCGAACGGTTGTTTCGGCAGCGGTGCGATGACGGTCGGCGTACGGCGTACGGTTTTTGGCGATGCTCAAAGGCCGCCCCAAACTGTTCGCTTCGTGTAGACACTAAATTACTTGGCTCATGCTTGAATGCTTATTTTTTTATTCGTGTTCCGTCGCACGATAGACGGAATTCAGAATATCGGTTCGTACCGTTCGATAGCACCGCGATCTGAATACCTCACTAGCAAACGATATATTTCGGCGAAAGCGGCAAATGCGCTTGCAGTCCCGCACATTCCCCGAAAATTTTAATCGATACCGCTATGCGTGGAATACTAAATCTATCTTGTAAAGGAGAGAATGACGAATTCAATAGATGACCGTCCGGAAAGACCAATCCAACCGGGGGCCCGTTTACGCCGAGGGTCGGAACATACCTCCGGAGGGTCGGGCCTTGTAGACCCGTCGACTGGACTACCCTTTGATGTTTACCGACAAACCAGTCGACATGCCGGTCGACAAAATCCAGTCGACAAAGTCTAGTCGAAAGTGTCGATCGACAGTGTCGATCGACACTGTCGACTCAGTCAGGACGCGCCTTTAGGTCCGCTGGCTGCCGAGGCCAGTCCAGCCGCTGCCATTCTTCTGGACTGTAGATGGAAATGTCCAAGCGCTCGAGGTAGAAGCAATCTGGTGGAGGTGGAAGACGTTCTCTTCGAAGTTCCATGTCCATTCCAGATATCGTTGTATGATATGCTGGTGTACTTGTCTGGACGTTGGTTCGTATGGTAATTCCATTTCGATTCCTTGCTGTCTGATTGATCTCTTCAGAAGCATTTTGGTTTTGTGACTGGCTTCCTTGCGCACTTAATGAGGATTAGTTGCAATTTGGGATTTGGATTTGGACTTTGAAGGACTTATTTAGGATCGGTTCGTTGATGTTTGTTAGTACTTATTATATAGCGTACGTATTACTTTCTATTTGAAGTATAATATGATATCGTGTGTAACGCATATCCGTGTACAATATTATCCGTTACTATTTTTATTATTCTAAGTATAAGTATAATTCGTAAGAATCCTGCATTGGCTGTGTGTATCGAATGTTAAGAAATTAGACCACATTTTTTATTCCACGTATTTTCAGCTATTTTATGAATTTGTATTTTCATCTAAAAACAAAATTTATGTATTGATATATTTATTTCTGTAATATCTCTACCAGTCATGCTTCTTGTAATGTTATTAATAATTGCTGATTTTTCTGTGGGGAACATAATGTGATCTTTTAAGTTTTGTAATCTATCTTTATTCTGATTTCTAAGTTCTTATGCAATTATAGAATATTCTAATTGTTTTCTGAGGTTATGTGTGATATTCTTAATCTATTTATATGGACTATTTTTGTATTTTTCTTAATTCTAATTTTTACATTTGATTTATTTATAATTTCTAAGCCTTCATGTGGTCCTGTATATTGATCATCAAATTTTCCCGATTTAATTCCTTTTAATAAGAATACATAATCGCCTACTTTGAATGTTTGCGGATTGATTTTTCTATCGTAATATTTTTTTGATTTGAATTTTGAACTTATAAGTTTTTCTTTAGCTACTTCTTGAATGTCATGTAATATTGTTACTAGATCAATTAGATATCCATCGTATGTTTCCACTTGTTCATTGTCGCAAATAGGATCATTAGATAGTAATCTTGCTAATTGTCCAAAAACTAATTCAAACGGTGTATGATCAGTATCTTCATGTATGCTTGTGTTGTAAGCAAAAGTCGCGAGTTCCAACCAATCATCCCATTCTGCGTCTTTATTGACGAAATGTTTAAGATATTCTACTAGGACGTGGTGCGATCTTTCAAGTGATCCATTTGATTGTGGATGAAATGCAGTAGTTTTAAATTGTTTAATTCGAAATCGTTTTGCTAATCTTTTTAACAATCCACTCAAGAAATTTGCACCTTGATCGGTTAGAACTGCTTTTGGAGCACCAAATATACATATAAATCGTTTTACAAAAGCATCTGCTATTATGGATGCTGTCGCGTTAGGTAATGGTATGGCAATACAATATTTTGTTAAATTATCTTGAATTGTTAAAATGTACTCGTTATTATTTTTTGATTTTGGCATAGGGCCAACTATATCCATTGAGATTTTATCAAAAGCTCGACCTGGCGTATCAGAAATAATCATGGGGTTTTTTGTTTTAACTCTTTTCAATTTTTTTAATTGGCAACTTAAATATTGTTGAATGAACTTTTGAATATCTACTTTAAGATTTTCCCAATAATATTTTTGTCTAATTCTTTTATATGTCTTTGTAACACCTTTGTGACCTCCTATTGCTGAGGCATGGCCTTCTTCTATAATATTTTTTCTGTCTTTAATATAGGTGGATATTTAATTATTCCATGGCAAATTATTATTTGTGTTTGTGATCCCTGAAAAGCAATTTTGAATTGTGTTTTAATATCTATCCATGGAATTTTAAGGATTTCTTTTGCTTTTGTAATACTTAGTGACCGTAGTTTTAATTGGTCAGCTTTTTCACGTAAACTTTGAATTACATTAGTAATATTACTAAAAGTAGTTGTTAATGATTGTTTTTCGGTTCCTTCTATTGGTAATGTAATGTGAAAACAATGTCCTTTTTGTATTGCATTAGCAGATCCGACTTGAAGATTTTTAAATTTAGGTAACTGATTTTTTTCTACGAGTGATCTTGAGCCTTTGTCTCGTGGATCACCGTTGCTTGTTATAAAATATGCATAATTATCTTTTCTCATCCAAATTTGATCTTTGCTTTCTGTAAAATTTGAATTTAATTGATTTTCTTTTTCAATTTGATGTAATTCTTTTGTATCGACATTTTTATTTTCAATAGTATCTTCATAATTTGAAATTAATGAGTCTAAGCTATCTTCCGATGTGATTGATTCGTTATCACAAATTATATTACCGTCCTCGTCTATGGGTTGTATAAGGTCTAAGTCGTCGTCAGTCATTTTTTGTATAATGTCGGGTTCATATTTTGGAATAATTTCTTTTATTCTTTGACTCCTTCTAGGTTTTATGGTAATGGAATCTGTTTGTATATTAGATGATTCAGTAATATTTGATTTTTTTGCTTTAACTTGATTTTGAATTCTTTTGCTTCTTCGAGGATTTAAATCTTTTTGGACTATATTGACATGTTTAGAATCAATAGGATTGGTATGGATTTGAGCTTCTATTACAAACGTTTCCGATGGAGATTCTAATAATTCTTCTTCTGTGTGTGTAAAGGGTATACTATCTCTATTTGTTCTTTCTAAATTTTCTTCATTAAATAATTTTTCCTGATTTACAGTTAAAATTGGATTTCTGGATAAAGCATCTGCGTTAACGTTTGTTTTTCCTGCTTTATGTACTACATCAAATTCATATTCAGCAAGTTTAACTCTCCAATTTGAAACACGAGAACAAGGGTCCTTAGATTTTTGAAACCGAACTAATGGTTTATGATCCGTGACTAATGTGAATTTTCGTCCGTATAAATATGGTCGAAAATGAGTGACGCTATAGATTATTGCAAGAGCTTCTTTCTCGTAGGTATCGTATCTTTTCTCACAATCTGTTAGTACCCTTGAAGTATATGCGATGGGTCGATCTTTTCCTATTGGACCTTGCGATAAAATTCCGCCTATTGCGTACCCTGAAGCATCCGTTGTAACTATAAAAGGTTTCGTAAAATCAGGATATTGTAATACTGGTGCTTCACATAATTTATTTTTTAAAATCTCAAATACCATTTGTTGTTCGTTTATCCATTCGAAGTTACCTTCTTTTTTAAATAGATTTGATAAAGGTTTGGCAACTTTAGAAAAATTTTCAATAAATCTTCTGTAATAACCGGCTAATCCAAAAAATTGTCTAATATTTTTTTGGGTTTTAGGAATCGGACAATTTTTAATTGCTTCTATTTTCTTTGGATCTGGTTTTACTCCGTCTTCACTTATTATGTGGCCAAGATAGGCAACTTCTTTTCGTAAAAATTCGCATTTATCCGGTTGTAAACTTAATTTTGCTGTTCGTAGTCGTTCTATGAGTTTAATGAATTTTTCCCGATGTTCCTCTAAGGAATTAGCATAAATTACAATATCGTCAAGGTATACGAATAATTCAATTCCTTGTAAACCTATTAGTACGCGATCCATTAGTCTTTGAAATGTTGCCGGAGCATTTTTTAGTCCAAAAGGCATGCGATTAAATTCATAATGGCCATATGGTGTGGAAAATGCTGTTTTATGGCGATCCTTTTCGCTCATTTTTATTTGGTGGAAGCCTGAAGCTAAATCGAACACCGAAAAATACTTTGCTCTGCCTAACTGATCTAATATATCCACGATATTAGGAAGTGGATAAGAATCTCCTATTGTTTTTTCGTTTAGGGATCTAAAATCTAATACTAGTCGATAACGCGGTTCATCTGAATCGACTTTTTTCTTTTTAGGAACTATCCAAATTGGTGTATTATAAGGTGATTGAGAAGGTTTTACTATTCCACCTTCTAATAATTCTTTGACTTGTTTATCGATTTCTTGTTTGTTAACTGGAGGAAATCTATATTGACGTTTATTAATTGGTAGCTCATCTAACGTTGGAATTTCATGTTTTAGTACGTCTGTTGCTTCTAAATAATCATCTTGTAAATGAAATCTATCCTCACTTATTTCGATTAAATATTCAATTTCTTTTCTTTCTTCTTCGTTTAAATGATCTAATCGTAATAATTCTTTTATTTCTTTTATTCTTTCCGTTTTTTATTATGATTTATTTGCTGAGTATCTTTTGAATTATTAATAACATTTTCTGTTATTTTATTTACTTCTATTCTATTAAGGTCTTTTAACGTGATACTGTGATCTGTCCGTTTATTTGCTCTAGAGAGAGAGAATAGGTATTTTTTTCATTATTTATTTCTTCTATTCTTTTAAGGTCTTCTAACGCGATACTGCGATCTGTCCGTTGATTTGCCTCAGAATAGGTATTATAATTTGATTCATTTGATTTAATATTATTACTTTTGATTTCATTATTTAATTTTTCCTCGTACGCGTGTAATTCTAACGTCGGGATTATTATTTCGATTTCTTCTCTTCAGTAGTATTAAATATTTTTAAATAAGCTTTACCGTTATTGTTTGATACCAACGTTTCACCGAGATATATTCCATCGCTTACTTTTAATCGCGGTATGTATCCTTCTTTTAAATTCGTAGGTTTTAATCGAATATAAATTGTTGAAATTGCCCTTGCCGGTACAACAACTGCTTCTGCAGTCTCGAAAGGGATATTATATCCTTTAATTTCCAAACAATTCCCTGCATAATTAATCTTAGCATCGTTATCTATAAAGAAATCTGAGCCTAGTATACCGTCTTGTTCGATCGGAAAATCATCCGGTACTAAATGAAAAAAGGTATTGCAACCTAAAACATTCATCGAAATTCAGCCTAAGGTCGTCACGCAATTGTGGGCTGTAATCCCGCTTAACTGGATGATTTCACTATGATCTACTAAATTTGAGGCACTATTAACTCTTTGCTTTAAAAGATTTGGGCCGGCTCCTGTGTCAAGCATTAGGATTACTGGGATACATAGATTAGCAGGGGCCACGCGAACTGTTGGAACGCGACTTCCTTGTCTGAGATTTATTGTTGATGAACGGACATTTAGGTCTTGATTTTGTTGGACTGAATGTATTGGACGCGTTTGAATATTTGATTTTGTTCCCCATGCCGCGCCCTGTGAGGGGGAACTGTTGGGGTTTCCCGATTTTTGGACTATCTTTTTGTCTTTGGAAACATTTTTCTATGGTATGATTAAATTTTCCGCAATAATCACATTTTATTTGAGGTCTATTCCCGTTATTAAAATTTTGGATTTGATTGTTGGTTACTTATTATATTTCTGCAAACGGTTGCTTTATGGCCTGTTTTTCCGCAATATTGACATATATCTACATTTGAGAAATTTTTAAAGCGTTGACGACAGTTATCTGTAGTATGATTATTTCTTTTACATATTTGACAGAACATTTGCGTATTGATATTTTGGGATAGCAATCGACAGTTGTTTGCTGTATGACCTTTTCGATTACATATTTGACAAGTTTGAATTTCAGTTTGAACGATATTTATTTTCTGTGATCGCGATCTACAAACGTCCGCGGTGTGATTTCTTTTGTTGCAAATTTGACATTTGATAGTAGTTTCGGTTTTTCCTAAATTTTCTTTCGTATATAATTGACACAGTGATCTGCTGAATGACCTGCTACATTGCATATTTGACATTTAATGCTTTGGTTATTTTGATCATTTGAATTTTGTGGTCCTTTACCTCGTATTTGCTCTACGCGTGTTAAAGTTCGTTCAAGTTCTACTGCTTTAATTCGGGCGCTTTTAAGATCTATTACTGGAGTGTTAAAATTTAATGTACGTGCAAATACTTCAGTTTGTTCTGTTAAATTTTCGTGTTCTTGGGGGAGAGTGGCTGTACTCTTTGGACTTTGTCCTTCTGATATGCTAATAATGCTCCCGCTGGAATCGCTGGGAATTCGAGGAGGAGTGTGGGTTACTTTAGGTTTACTTGTAATATTTAGAAATTGTACATTTGTTTTTTCTGTAATATTCTTTTTAGATCGAGTATTTTTGGAAGGATTGTCTTCAGAATCTGACATAGTACTTAATCATTTTATGAAGGATTTTTTTTTATTTTAATTTAAAAATAAAGCAATTGATAGTTAGCTGTATTTAGATTCGATAGGTCAGTTCGGATAGCACCAAGCTACTTTAGGAATTGAACCTAATATCCGGTACTCTTTGCGAGCAAATGATCGGAACCTTCCGTATAGTGGGAATCGAACCCACGATCTTTCTGACCAGACTCGGCCGATGCACCAAAAAGGCGTTGTCACGTCATGGACAACTAGATTTACTACTAACTATCAATTCGGGGAAAACAATAGGGATCATCGATACACTCAAGACATTTTATATCGCAAAAGAATATTCTGTTGCTACTAACCTTTCTTTGACTTTCGATCTCTCTCTCTTTCTCTCTCGGGTTGCCGTGTGGTCCTTGCTAGGAGGGCTGGATCTCTCTCTCTACTCTCTCCTTAGGGCTTTCCTTTCTCGATTACTTGTAAAGGACTGGGCGACACGAATCACAACACCGATTGGTTAACGGATTTTATTTTTAAGCAACTAATGAACTTGATACAAAGCCACAAACACTGATCTGATTACAATCAAATTCGCACTGGAAACTCAACTAAATTTCTGCACTAAGATTCTGCTTAAATTCTGCGCTAAGATTCTGCACTAAAAACTTGCACTGATCTAATTAGCTTGGCCGGTGGCAAGTGAACGAACTAATGGCGCCACGGCGCTCGGTTCCTTTCAATATGGTGGTACCCAGGATTGAAATACATAACCTATTGTGATCAACTAGCGTGAATACTTATAAAATTAATAAAAAATGGTGTTTATTTGCTTCTTTCCCGGTTGCAAACGTAAATCCAGGTTCAAACTACCTTGTGCAACAAAATTTTCGAGCACTCGTCAAAAGTGGTTAGAGTTTATCGGAATTTTATATGTGAAACCTACCTCACGAAAGGGTTTATGCGAGGGTCACTTTACTCCAGATCAATTTATATATGAAGGTGCACGTACAGGTAAAAAACTTTACTTCATTGATTTATAAAATATAGAATAGGTATAAATAATTGTTACATTGGTTTTTAGGAGAAAAATTATCTGTAGCGAGGTTGAAAAAAATGCTGTTCCCACGATTCCAGTTTTCGCAGTAGAGGAGCATATGAAAGGTTTGTTATTTGTTATTAAGAAAGAGAGAAAAATTAATTTCTATTACATTGTTATTGGATTGTATTTTATTTTTCTAGGTCACGAAACAATTTCGCCTAGACATTTGAATTCTGTCGAGTGTCTTTCTCTTCCTGCCAGTTCTGGAAAGCGCGAGCGACCAAAGTCCTTAGAATTGGAAGATATCACTAAGGAGAGAAAAAGAAGATGTGGACGTATTCTAGTCGAGGAATTTGAGAATACTGGCAGGGCAGCGGAGACTGGAGATAGAGAGTCTAATGACACACACGAGTATAAAGACTTGGAGGATATTAAGTGGCTAACGGAAGAAACTGAAAATGGACTTAAGTTGAAGAAGGATGCTGTACAAACAATTTTTAACCCTGGTAAAATAGAGTATTGCACAGGTTAGTACAGTAGTGGCAATGTCATTATTCTTGAAAATAGAACATGTAGTGCCTTACATATGGCGTCGCATTCATTTCTAAAAATGTCCTTTCTAAGAAAGAAGTAAAATTAACACATAATTATTCCTTTCGCTTTTATTCACAGATTCAGAGGTTTTGAAACACAGCTCAGATATTGAGCACTTGAACACGGTAATTCCTGCAAAACGTAGGAAATTAAATTCCGCAGAAGAACCTGAGGAAATATTTGTTGGTGCAAACGTCATAATAACTGACGAATATGTGAGCAGTATGGAAGGAACTAATACTGACGTATTGAATATCAAAACAGAAGAAGAAGTACTAAATACCGAAACAATGGAGGAGATGAATTCCTATCGTACAACTTTCACGCAAACAAAAATAGCCCTTGGCTATACAATTGAAAATTTTATACAAAATGATGAAGCGATTTTATATTTAACCGGTTTGGAAAATTATAAAAAATTTCGTTTCGTTTTAGAATCTCTGGGGCCAGAAGCGTATTGTTTACGATATAAACAGTGGCAAATCCAAAATGTAACAATAGAAGATCAACTTTTTATTACGTTATGGAAACTGCGACGTAACACTCCAGATTTTGAAATGAGCATCCATTTTCAAATAGGGAAATCGACAGTAAATAATATTTTTCTCACATGGATTCCCTTTATGGCTCGACAATGGCGGAAGTTGGATATTTGGCCAAGTAGAACACTAGTAAATTATTATATGCCAGAATCGTTTAAACAGAATTATCCTAAAACTCGACTCATCGTTGATGGTACTGAAATTCCAATTCATCGACCTGAAAAACCACGTTTACAACAGGCCACTTTCAGTAGTTACAAACATGGCTCCACTGTGAAAGTTGTTGCAGGTACCAGCCCTGGAGGATTACTCTCTTACTGGTCTTCAATTTTCGGCGGGAGTACCAGTGATCGCCAAGTAATGGAACGCAGCAATCTGAAGGACATTTGTCAGTCAGGTGACACCATAATGGCAGACAAAGGTTTTAAGGTCCAGGATATTTTTGCACCATACAATATAAAAATTGAAATGCCTACATTTTTAAAAGGAAAAAACCAATTCGATGAAACAACACTTTTAAAGGACAGGAAGTTAGCGCGTCATCGTGTACATATAGAACGACACATAGGTGCTCTAAAAACTTATCTGATTCTAGCAAACAGTTTGAATAACAAGTATCTAAATATCGTAGATGACATCGTTTGTATTTGTTGCATGTTGTGCAACCTTCGAGAGTGTATAATGAAGTGAAGTGAAGAAAAATATTTTTTATTCATTTAAAAAAAAATACAGTAATACGTATATATTACAAAACATTTCTTTCGTTGATAATGTTCTAAATACTTCAAATGTATATCACATTGCTCATCAAAGTTTTAAAATATCTTCTCTGTTTTCTTACTGTTCAAAATTATACTGATTATAATTACGATATAAATGTTTTTCTAAAAGACTTGGCTGAAAATATTTGGTGTAAAAATCTGTAAGTTTACTCAACATATTTTCAATAAACTCTTCATCCCTCGCAATCAAAATTTGTTTCATGTCTTTAAACGTATAAATTACGAAATTGCAAAATTGTCTCCCCGTTGCCAGTAACTGCCCTTAAACTTGGTAGTAATATTGGTGGTTTTTTCTTAAATATAAATTGCCATTCGGATCAAGTGACAAATACGGCAAATTATGTGCAGAAATAACGTCTTCTCTAATACTAAACGGACATTTGACTTCTAAGACGGTTAGTTCAGCTATCAATCCATCAGGACTCGCTGCTAAAAATGGATGAGACTCAACAATGCAAAGCCCGCAGTTTTGAACTGTCAAATGAGAATCAAATCGTTGCTCGTATTTCTTAATTGCAATCTTTTCATAAATAATACCATGAGAAATTGCATTTGAAGAAAACTGAATAGGATTTAATAAATCTTGAGCTACTTTCAAACCTCTCTCACTGGACGAAATTGTGCAGCATTGATAAAAATTACTGGCAGTTATTCTGATTTTTCTTTCTGAATGCCACATGTCAGATTCCCTTTGGTCTCTTGTGGCTTCTTCAATTCTTTTAATCCTTTCATTATTAATATCTAGCAAGCCCAAGCTCTTTAAGAACCGTGTTTCCATACTGTCTTTACAATAGTCATGATCTCTAGCAACTGCATATGGGTTCGCAGGTTCAACGAGTTGAAGCAACGGCATTTTACAATTAAAACTATAAGCAATGGAGAGATTGCGAAAATAATTCCTGTAGGAAAGTACTTCGTCATCAACAGTATCCTTGGATTCGTCAACTCTGTTGATTCCAAGTTTAACTGGAGAACCAGAATAACGTTTTTTTGGCTGATGAAATGTTTGCAATTGCTCAGTACACGTCTTTGTTACAATAATTTTTCCTTCCTGTGCCATTTGTTCAACAGCAAACAAAACGATAACAACATGCTTGCAGTGAGCCTCACTTGATTTTCCGGCCGCACACTCACAGCAAGCTCCACAAATGTTCCCATCCATCGTCATTTTGCAATAAACATTATATTTGACAGTTTTCTTCATTTGAGCCGAGCAGAGTCCTTTTACGAAGTAAAATTCATCTAATAATACAAAAGAAAACATTAATCAAGACAAACTAAATTCTCAATCAATTTATAAATTTTTATTTATTTTTTAGAATGTCACCATTATTTGACATTTTAATAGTTTTCAGATTATTTAATTACCTTCAAGACTAAAACGTACGTAATGAAGATATCCATCTTTATACATTCTTTCAGCTGGTCCAATAGGTTTTTTATATCTGCAGATGAAAGCAATATTCAGTTTATGTGTTTGTTATATATTTATATTTCAGCATACCTCTTTAAATATTCTCTGATGTGCTCCTTTGTCAATTTTGGGATAGGGCAATCAGCATTGATATCTTTAAAGGTTTTATCACAAGGTACTAAAAGAGATAAATACTCTTCATTCTCCCACGCAATCTCATTACCGAAATTTGCATTTCGATTGTAATCTTCTAAGCTGTAAAAATATAACATTGTTTTTTAATTAATTACAAATCATCAAATTTTGATGACTAGAAACAGAATTTCCCTTCGTCTGTAAAACGACGTTTCAAACCTTACTCCGCTCGGTTGAAGCGCATTTTAAACCCCTTAGCATGTAAAATCGGATACTCTTCACGGGTGTAATTTTGATATTTAACGAATGTAATTATAAATAAATTAGTACTCATATTCGCCAAATACTAAAATCACGCCCTTGAAGCGTAATATATGTACTATAACCAACTTACCGCGCAATAAGTTCAGCTTTTCGACCTGATGTTTTGGCACCGCGAGCAATTAACAATTTCTTCAAATCTCCTAAACACATCTTACCGTAATCCATAATTGCTGCTCTCTGCTCCGAGCTTTGCCCGGCCAAGCTAATTAATGCACTAATGGCGTCACGGCGCTCGGTTTCTGTTTGCACCAACCTCATTATGTATAATGGACGTTTTATAATTTCCCGCCAAAATGAGGGAACCTAACGCCCTGGCGCCATCTGCGCATAGTTTTGCCCGGCCAAGCTAATTGATACTGGAAGCTGAGCTAAAATTCCCCACGCTCTGATTAGAGAGTTTCTTTTTATTCCACTTTCGCGGGGGCGTTTCTTTTTATTCCACTTTTTATTCCACTTTCCTATCCCTGTTCCGGTGGGGGCGACCAATGGTCAAGCTTGATTCTTCGTCCTAGGTGGGGTCCAGCCTGACGTTTTGCAAAGGGGGGGAGAAAGAAGATGCCCTGGTCTAGTTTTTAATGGCACGTGCATCGCTGAGGGCTTCGCGGAACTTCCGGCCTCTCGCGTCGATAACACGTCGTTATTGCGTCCCATAGAGTGTGATGAAGTTATGATCTGTTGAAGGCTCCTTGAAGGGTTTCGCTTTCTGCTTCGTTCGTCGCTGCGTAGGAGAGTGTTTGTTCCTGTTTGGGATTTGATCTGTCCGGGCTGTTACATGATTGCTTATCCTCTATCTTTCCATGAGAACTTATTTATCACTCGCTCGCACGTACCTCTATTACTTCTATGAATACGGCTGCGTAGGAATTTTCAAGACGTAACAGTATAATGTCTACCTAGATAAATTTAAATGTTACTTATACAAGACCATGGAATGGTAGATGACTTCTTTGGTTGATATTATTGGATACCGTTGAGATTCTCGCGATTAGAGACCCGCGTGCGTAAATTTTAAATTTAAACTTGCATTTTCTGAGTAAAAGAGCGAAGAGAGAAAACAAAATTTTCCCGACGTTTCTGTGAGCTTCTATTCTCCTATTAAAAAAGAACTATAATCTAAAATGTGTCGCGCGAAATTACCTAGCAAGGAAAGACTCATTTATAAAAAAAGAAGAGAGATCTATTAATTTTGATTCTCCAGAGCTCTGACTTGGATAAAATTATAATCATGATTCAATCGCACGCGTGGAAAGGAAGGCTACAATAGCCGTTCCTCGGAGCACCGATCGACGCGAAAATGCTGCCTGCGACCTAGAGAACTTGAGCATCATCGAGTTCTTAATCTAGAACGAATAATCGAACGTCAATGTCGCGGTGGAATTTCTACTGTCCGGCGATTGCATTGCGATATATCGTTTCCGTAAGATCTCTTGAAGGTCGTTGCAAGAGCTATTTTCTCGTTTGGCTCGCAAAGGTCTCCCACCCGGCGATCTGAAAAACACGTTTAAAAGCCCATTGTGAACAAAATCAATCCTTCGCAGCCACGACATTCTGACAATGCGAAACTCCTCTTTGTTCCTGGCGAATTAAAAGTTTACCGCGATAAAATTGTTTAATCGTACCTTGTGACGAGTTTCAATTTGACTTTGTCGATGTTTTTCAGTATGTCGCCCATTGATTTCTGGGAGATCAGTGGCGGTTTATGCTGATCGACGAACTTGTAGTCCTGTGAACTAGCTCTCGTCGCGATGTTAGGAGTCGTCGGAGGTTGCAGAGGTGGCGGCATATAATAATAACTAATTCAAAGTTTTAACATTATGATAAAAACGATTACCTACAGTAATTAGCATTGATCCCAAAGCAAGAAATCTTAAAGTTGGCAATAATTTCGTTGCTGGCTGAATTGCTGCATTTCTTTGCGACCTCGGTGCAATGCGATGTCGTATTTGTCCCAATAATCCCTGACAGGTTTATTTTTCCAAACGAAATCAAGTGAAGAATTCAACAACCATTGTATTCTTCGAAATAGTCAACTCTGGAATAGTTTTGTATTAGATATTGGTTATAAATTAGTAGGTATAGGTATCCTTTATTTACTTACCGGGCACGTATTTTCCTAAGATTTCTCATTCTTTGTAAGACGTCAATTTCATCATCAGATGATGATTCGAAAACTGGCACATCAATCAACTCTATTTCACAACTAATAACAATTATTATGATTCTGTCACGGTTCTGATTCTGTCACGGAAGAATAAAGACGCGAACAAAAAGTTAGGTTATACCGAGGATAGCTAGCTTATCCAGCGCTGAAACAGCCGGATAACCTATCCCTGCATTTATTCCAAAGTTTATCCTATTCCAGACTTACCGTATGTCCGTCTCTGTACTGGCCAGTTTGAAAGTTACCTTCGGATAGGCTTGGTCGGTAATCGAGATATTTAAACCGTAATTATAATTATTTTCGTAATTTCCATTATTCGCAAATTCACAATTTCGAGAATTGACATCAACTCTAACTGCCAACTCGACTTCTACCGTATTAAATGACTCGAGTACCGACCAAGCCTATCCGAAGGTAACTTTCAAACGGGCCAGTACGGAGACGGACATACGGTATACCATCGTGGTAAAACGCTTGCGTACTGGTTATTCTCAGTATAGCGCTATACGGCGTTTATACTGTGTTGGTAAAACCGACCCTTACAAAGCTGATTCAGTATTCGAAGTATAGTGGTGTCTATTAGAGTGGGTGCTGTGGGAAATGGTTCATTCCAACCCGTCCAGTAATTAACCTTCCGGGAAAGGTGCGGGACTGCTAGCGCATTCGCAGTCTACGTTCGCCGAAACATACCGCCCACCTCGCCATTGCGACCGATGGACAGATTAGCTCTAGATTAGCGCGTTACTTAGATCGCGATGATAATGAACGGTAAGAAACAATATGTAGAAGTTCCCTTGCGGAGTCTGGTTAAATGGAAAAGAAAGAAAAGAAAAAGCGTACGTTTCTAATATGTTTAATTTCACAATGCTTGTGGGTATACAATATTGAAGTGAAACTTCTTTGCTGAGGGTAGTAAAATCGCGCGAGGTGGGACGGAAGTCGCGCGAGATGGGACGAAATAGCGTCACATCCCCACTCCAGTGCTACACTCATACACTGCGCAGCCGACCTGCGCAATTGAGAGACAGGAGTATTTGCACACTTTGTCGCTCCGAAATATTATGTTGCCTTTGCTCTACAGAGTTTTTTTTAGGTTAAGTTAATGTTTATATCATGATATTTACAAAGTGTATCAAGTGACTTAAGTTTGTGTTAATGTGTTCCGTCGCAAGGCGACTTCTACGTCATTTCTTACCGCTCAATATCATCGCAACCTAAGTAAAACGCACTAATCTAGATTTCATCTCTACATCGGTCGCAACGGCGAGGCGGGCGGTATGTTTTAGCGAACGTGGGTTGCGAATGCGTTCGCAGTCCCGCACCTTTCCCGGAAGGTTAATTACCGGATAGGTCAGAATGAGCCATTTCCTGCAGTGCCCACGCCAATAGATACCGCTATATTTCGAATTCTTACCGGCTTTGTAAAGAGGAGCAATGACGAATTCCAATAGATGATCGATCAGGAAATACGACAAAAAGCGAAAATTTAGCAGTACATGTAGCAGAAATTGGTGAAATGTGTACTGCTCGATGTGTTTTGGACAACGATCAAATGATTTTACTGATAGCTATACGCGATAATTTTTGTTGTTGTTCCATTGTCTGTGCAGATATAGAAATCGTTTAAAAACATGTTTTTACCTGTCACAGGTGTGACATCTAGCTTTCCCCTTGCGACTTCGTCCGCGTGAATCACGAAATAATCTCATTCTCTATTTTACCCCCTTAAGGGAGTAGACATAGAAATAGTAGGTATATAAAAACACGCGCGTATTCGAATGTAACGTTATGTCAAAATTTCAAAGCAATCGGTGAAGAACTTTAGGAGATTTAAGATTTCGGACAAACGAACATTTACATTTTTATTTATTTATTTACCCCCTTAAGGGAGTAGGTATTTAAATAGTAGGTATATAAAAACACGCTCGTATTCGACTGCAACCGTGTGTCAAAATTTCAAAGCAATCGGTAAAGAACTTTCGGAGATCTTAGTCCGTGAAAAAACGAACATTAGATTTTTATTTATATAGATTACAAATAGAATGACGTGTCTTTTTTACCTTCATGGGATTTTACTTGTTTTTATAGATACATGTAAGATTTGGTAAATCCCTATTTATTACTTCAAATACACATAAAATTCAATTAATTCCTATTCGTTCGTCTCAAACTTTTCTAGTGGATATCTGGAATTGCTGTGTCAAAAGTACATCAGATTCTCATAGAAATTGCCTATGAGAATCCATAAGATCTTTTCAATAGGACGGAACATATCTGATTTCCATGAGAAAAAAAAAGTCCAATGCTTATACAGGGTCTTCAAAAAGTCCCGGTACGGCTGATTATATCAGCGGGAAATCATTTTAGAGAAAAATGTTTAATGCAAAACTTTTAGGATTTTTCCCTGGCTACCCAATGGTCATATTGGATTTGACCTTGACCATGACTTTCAAGGTCATATCAAGATCAAATTGATCTTTTTAAATGCGAACCCCTATTTTTGATACCGGAAATGAAAAGAGCAGGAAATTTCACATTCAAATATGTCCTTGACCATTTTTTTCATGTGACCTTTATGGTCAGCGGAGCACAGTGGGAAATTTCCTTGAATTAGGACAACAGTCTTAATGGCTTATTCAACTTAAACCAAATTCGGTATAGGGGGTTTTTTGGATCGCTGATCACGAATCTGGAGTCAGGTTTCAAAAATTCAAGATGGCGGATCCAATATGGCGGACGAGATTTTCGAAAATTGACGGATTCGTGCCAATTTGGAAAATTTTGAATTTTTGAAATCTGATTTCAGATTCGTGATCAGCGACCCAAAAAAACCCCTATACCGAATTTGGTTTAAGTTGAATAAGCCATTAAGAATGTTGGCCTTCTAATTCCAGGAAATTTCCCACTGTGCTCCGCTGACCATAAAGGTCACACGAAAAAAATGGTCAAGGACATATTTGAATGTGAAATTTCCCGCTCTTTTCATTTCCGGTATCAAAAATAGGGGTTCGCATTTAAAAAGATCAATTTGACCTTGATATGACCTTGAAAGTCATGGTCAAGGTCAAATCCAATATGACCATTGGGTAGCCAGGGAAAAATGCTAAAAGTTTTTCATTAAAAATTTTTCTCTAAAATGATTTCCCGCTGAGATAATCAGCCGTACCGGGACTTCTTGAAGACCCTGTATATATATTTTGTTGTGTCGAAATATTTAATTGTATTATTACTCTTCCACTTTATGTACAGCCAAATATTACTTTGGTAAAGATGAAGGATTATGTTATAAACGATACATTAAAATAGAGACATTTATATTTCGTACATCGAACGAATATGCCGTAAAAAAAATGCATGCCAAAAGCAGTCTACTGAAAATAACAGCAATAGCGGTAACGTATTTAATCATAATTACTAGAAGTTTTACTATCGCCCAGTGACCCTTTTTCATTGAAAATACTGTCTAGATCTATCTTTATATTCTGCTTTTGCTCTTCCTTACTGTCGGTATTACTCGGGATATCTCTTTGTCTGGTTCTTGGTATCGATGAGTTTTCTAAATATGTTTCCATTGCCTTTGAGTACAGTTCGGAACTGGGAACGCCAATCTATAATAAAAAACGTTAAAGAAATTCAAATGGTAAAGTAATACAGTAAAATCTGGATTGATAATACAGACAGGACTAGAAATGCTATCATAAAAGTAGATTGAAATAAGATTAGGAACAAACCATTAGATAGTATTAGCACTTCTCAGATAATTAGGGCAGGAATATAAGTTTTACGGGTATCGATGCTGAGATAATTAACAACTTGCATGTATTTTGATTGTTGGCTTAAAAAATAGAGTAAAAACTTGCAATAGATGTGTAAACATCTGGCAGAACAATGTTGCGTGGAAGTGATGTGGGTGTATTCGGTTACAGACAATTATTAAACAAAATTATCGTCTTTTTGTTCTAATAACTTTATTTAACAGAAAATACCCACATCCCTTCCACGCAACATTGTTCTGCCAGATGTTAACACATCAATTATTTAGATATGTCTTCCTTGCAATCACATACTATTTCACATGCTTGGAAGGAAGAGATATCAAATTGATGTGTTAACATCTGGCAGAACAATGTTGCGTGGAAGTGATGTGGGTATATTCGGTTAAATAAAGTTATTAGAACAAAAAGACGATCAGTTTTTAAATAATTGTCTGTAACCGAATACAACCACATCACTTCCACGCAACATTGTTCTGCCAGATGTTTACACATCTATTGCAAGTTAGAATGACTAACTCGTTTTTAGTTTTTTCCCACCTACCGTACCTCCACTAGCATTTTTCGCGAGATTCCTGTATGAATTCCGCGTAAAGTACCTTGAGTTTGTGAGGGGAAATTTTTGACGTAAGTTGGGAAGAATGGGAATTAAATTTTAATTTTGGAATGCCGCGATGTTTGTATACGAAAATGTAGCGTGGAAGTGATGTGGGTATAATCGGCGAAAGGAAAATATGAAAACCAAAAATCGAAGTGTGTGAAAAGATTCTACAGGGTGAAGTGTAGTTGTTGTGTATTCATATTTCATTTGTACACGACAATCACTTATGTAGTAATTTGTAGTTTGAACTGGTGAAATGAAATAGTGATTAATAATGTACAGGAATTGAAAAGAAGAGTAAGGCAGAATACATGAGAAACTATGGACAAAAAGAAATGTGAGGAGGAACATAAGAATGCAGCACGACATGAGGCGGTTGTAATTGCGTGGTTGTTGTAACCAAATGGACAGACTATTCTGTCAATCGTTTGGTGATTTCAACGTAAAGTGTAATTGTCCTGCATATACACCAGTTATTAATACTTTGAAGGATAAGTTGAAACTTGATATAGGTTTATGTACCGTATTTTTTTTAGCTATCATAAACCAATTATATCCACTAAACTATGGAAGTCCCGAATTGGTATCTAGTTTGATTAGAAATCGTAGTGAAACCGTTGTTATACACTGAAAACAGTATAAAGATGTACGTTCTGGAGATAGAAGCGTCTAACATTGGAATGGTGATTTTGTGAAGAATGGAAAGCACTCACCGTTATTCTGAAATTCACGATTTCAAGGTTAGACGCTCTGATCTCTCGAATTGATACCGACTCTAGATAATTACCGACTCGACTTGTACCGGTGGTAAATACCGACCAAGCCCGGTCGAAGGTAAATGTCAAGATCCTGCACCGAGCTCACACGGACACACTCTAATGTCGTTAACATTTCCCCCACCACTTCCATAAAATCACTCCCAAGCGAGCCTAAAGATGTTTACACATCAAAAATTACAATTTCAACGGTACATAAACTTATGGTGGGGTTAAATGTTAGATACCTTCACAAATTTGAGTTAAACGTGTAGCGGTTGAAAGAGTCGCGCAACAGCGAGAAGCAGGCGGATCGTATGTCTGACGTCACGCAACAGTAAAAGCGTGTAGGCCAATCATACTGCGTTCTAGGTCGGGGCATAATATTAGCGTTTGAGGCACGATTAATTAATTCTTTTTCTCTAATACAGTTACATATTATTAAAAATACAGAGCTCCCTGGTTTTTATAACACGATAGCTTCATTCAGTAAAATTTTCAAGGACAAAGAAAAATCATGCAAGTTCCTAATTACTTTTAATATCAAATAAGAAGAATGTAAGTAGTATGCTATATTTATTAACATGCAATTATTACATAAGGTATAGTAAACATATTAGTACACGTAATACGTAAATACTTCTTATTTGCTGGCAAGCTTCCTACAAAACAATGGCAACATATTCATGCAATTTTCAAAACATTCCATGCTGTCCTCAAATTTCTGCAAAATTGTAAAGTATACTCGGATGCGCATCTGTGTATAACTCTGTCACCATTTTCCGGTCTGTAGAGTCATCATAATGCAGACAATATTATGCTGGCAGGTGCTTATCTGAATAGCTAAACACAGTACTGCGTCGTTTAATTTTAATAACGTTATACCGTGTGATTTCGAGGATGGTGATTATAAGCAATATGCGAGTGCGAGTGAGAACAAACGGGTGAACGCATAAGTTTCTCTGTCGCAAACTCGATCTGGACAAGTCTAGGGAAATGTGCAACAGAGAGATTCTTATGCACCCACCCACATGTTCTCTCTCACACTCGCATATGCCTATGATCACCATCTTCGAAATCACACGGTATTGGGACCGTGCAACTGCTTGGAGGGGATACGGCGAACGATTGTGCGCAACTAGTGGTGAAAAGGCTTGAAGTTAGGTGGCACGTCTCTCCATATAATATTAAGGTATTTCCTCGAGAAATTCAAGTCCAAAATTTTCGGTCATGAGGACTCAGGTAAGTAGAGGGCGGTATAGTGTTCTAGGAAAGAAATTTAGTAGAGACTGTACTCCCACACAGACTCACTGTATGCAGGGATGTATCTCTACATATACGCAAAATAGTGCGAGTGAATGTGGCAACACCGTAATCATAAGCCCAGTCTACACACACAGTCTTGTTGTCAGTTTTGCATGATCAGTCTAAAGGCACGGTGTGGAGTACTACCTGTATTGCGCATGTGTCACGTCAATATGTCGACATTGACGTGACACATGCACAATACTGGTAGTGCTCCACGACCGCGCCTTTAAGGAGGAACGTCAGTTCGATACGGGGTGAGGTAAGCGGGGCGAAACATCAAACGTTCCGACAGCTACCAACTGTATATAGATACATTTTTGCAATTGAATAAAGAGGTAAATGTGGTTCAAATTGATGAATACGTGCATTCTCAACATTACACTTTTTAATAATCACAAGAAAAATTTCAATCTTTTTGTTTAATGCCTGTAAACTAATTAATTTTATTTCAACTAAATGGACATAAAACGTGGCAACGTTGCATTGATGATGGACGAAGTTGGTAGCAAAGTCGGTTAGTACGATTCATCGATTATCGGCCGAGCGCTGTTTTGAGGAGCAGACATAACCTCTCTTTTCCTCGCCAAAAGTGTAAACAAAAGTTGCATGTGTCAAGTGAAAGTGAAATAAAAAATTTTTTTACTTCTCAAGAGCTCAAGAATTTCGATGGAGTGTCAAAGCAAACATACGAAAAGAAACTTCTGAATTGCGAAATTTCGCGCTCTTAGCTTTCCAGATCTCACCGTGACGTCACTACTCAGCGCTGCCACTTTTCTGCATATGGCCGCCGCATCAAGTGAAAGAATCCTTTTTTCTGTCAGTTTTTAGACAATATATATAATGCAAAATTGGCTGGATCAAATTTTCTGTTTTTTTTTTCTCAAAAATACTTGATATAAAATCCTGTGAAATTACCAAGTTTTTATCATAGTTTGTCTTTTTCAAAGTTTCTTTTTTCGCATTTAAAGGAGTATGTCCTACTATTAGTCTGCGTGACTAATACATTAATATTGAATGATAATTCTAAAGGCGCGTCCTCACTGAGTCGACAGAGTATCGACAATGTCGACTCAGTGAGGACGCGCCTTTAGAATTATCATTCAATATTAATATATTAGTCACGTAGACTAATATTGGGTTGGTGCATAATTATTGCGGCTTTTTTGGCAGTTTCTTTATCTTTAAAAATTGGCATTTTGTTTATTTTTTTTCATTAGAATAATATTCTCTATTTAGTTAATAAAATTCATGTCGAAAATCATATCCATATTCGTCATATTATGCTCTACCACTTCGAGAAAGATGGAAGGCGGCACAGTCATTTCGCGATCTCAACGAACTTTTCGGCGAGGGAACAATCAGCAAAAGCCAAGTTGAAAGATGGTTCAAAAAGTTCAAATCGGGCGATACAAACATTACAGATGAAGAAGGAAGAGGTCGACCATCTAGTTTCAACGACCAGACACTTTTGGCAGCCGTGGAAGAAGACAAAAGCTTGACAATACGAATGCTGGCCGACGACTTTGATGTGGACCATTCGATCATTGTTCGTCGTCTCAAAAAGCTCGGAAAAGTATGGAAATTGGCTGTATGGGTTCCCCACGAACTCTCCGACCACAACAAAGCCGAACGTGTACGAGTTTTCACTGATTTGCTGCAGCGAAACGAGCTAGCACCCTTCCTGAAGAATCTCGTCACTGGAGATGAATCATGGCTTCTTTTCAAAAACGTCGTCTTCTTCCACGGCTGCCAAAAGTGTCTGGTCGTCGAAATCAGATGGTTGACCTCTTCCTTCGTCATCTGTAAGGTTTGTATCGCCCGATTTGAACTTTTTGAACTATCTTTTAATTTGGCTTTTACTGATTGTTCCCTCGCCGAAAAGTTCGTTGAGATCGCGAAATGACTGTGCCGCTTTCCATTCTTTCTCGAAGTGGTAGAGCATAATGTGAGTGCACCGGTATCCGTCCATGTAAGATTTTTTTTTAGCGCGGGAAATGTAATATTTCATTACCATGGCCAAATATAGAAAGAAGAGTAAATATAATACAATGATGGACTCTTTTTCATCAATAAAAAAATTAAAAAATTTGAAAAGGGATTCATAATAATTAAATAATAACATTTTAAAGTGAAGGGTAAAAAGGGTCAGTATTCGACCGTCTGTTTTCGCTCTGAGCCGATACCGAATAACGTAATTTTACAATAATAAAATGTCTTTTTCAGCACTTCCAATAATTTTAATTTATATTACCATATATTATTCATCGATCCTAACATATTTTAATACGTTTGTTACTTACATTTTGTCGTATCCATCTGAACCTTTGTACCATTTCTTCCATTTTAAGAGCCAATATTATTACTATCAAATCATCGGCATATAAGGTTCCATGTTAATCAGTGACTTTTCAAACATGAATAAAAAAAACGGTTAAGTGAATTTCTTTCAAATTTTTACAGTAGCGTTCTGATGAAGTGAAGATTATAAGAAAAAAAAATCTTAGTAATTGGTCCATTTTCATTTCACTGATGTTTCTCCTTAAGGCGCGGTTTCACAGAGTCGCGAACTGGATAAGAGCTCTACCTGTATTGTGTGCATGTGTCACGTCAATGTGTCGTTACCCCGTGTATTTATTAGGTTTATTAATTAAAAATGTTGAAACGATTAAGATATAAAGGCAATACATTTGAAGAGTGGAAGTGCAAAACGGGCGATTTAAAGAAACGTATTAACGGAGTGGAAACGATGAATAATATGAATTAAAACCATGTTTTTCCGTGTTTAATATTTTCAAATTTTCATAATACAAGACGAACACATTAAAATAATTTCAAATTGTCCGCGAGTACAAGTTTGGTTAGTAACGTCCTCATCGTACAGTGTTGCCACATCGCTACTCCTAATCCCAACCTCAACTGAATTTCAAGAGTTTTTCGAATCTTTGAAAGCCCACCGTTCTTTAATTAAACCTGACTTTTTTGTTTGATTTTGTTTCGAAATTTCTAAATTTTTTCTTTACATCTCTCTAGTTTTTCAAAAATATTTACAGTACAGTTTTCTATAAAAAGGTGAAAATGTGTCATTTTTACGGCTTGGGTATAGGGAACGCGTATAAAAGTATCCTTCAACAAGCATGAATAACAATTAAACTACATCTGAAAAAAATCTGAAAAAATTAGAGGTGCAGAATATCTCAATCTCTATTTGACCAAAATTTCAAATAAATTTAGAGAAAGTGATTTTGGAGAGGAAATACCTTAAGTGTCTAATTGTTTAAACATGGGAGTACGAAAATGCTGTGTTATTAGTTGTCAAAATACATCAAGAAATAGCAAGTATAAATTCTATTTTTTCCCAAGAGCTCAGCATAAGTTGATCCAAAGAGAAAAGCGAATTGCCATCGTAAAAAAGCAAAAGTAATTATCATAACCTCAACTGTTCATTCGAAAAATATATACATGATAAATCATTTAAAATGATTATTAAGTTTTATTAAAATAAAGAGTAACAGTTAATTTTTTATTTTTTAATGGATATTAATCCAGTTGAAATCCCAAACCAACAGATTCAATCTGCAGTTCTCATTTTATCGGAGATAAAAAGAGAGAAGAAGAACTGAGTCCTAGTTATATACCTACGAAGTTTTCTTCAACTAATCTTGGACAAACCTTGAATGAAACTGCAGGTCTAAAAAGGTAATTATTACATTCTTATTATTAAACCCAAACTTATAGAGTTAAATGTAACAATTGACAAATAATTTCAGACACCAGCGTTTCCTAAAGCGTAGGCTACCGAAAGGATTGTCAGTGGTGACTGCAAGTAATATCAACTGCAAAAGTGATGTAAATACCGAGGTTACAATGGATTCCGCTTCAAAAAGAGAAGAAAATTCAACAAATGAAAATAATAGTGATGGGTGAGTTGATATTTGATTCGTGTGGTAAACGTGATCAAGCGTGTCAAGCTGATATTTTTGTTCCTTGCGATAAATTTGAAAAACTGTTTTGTTGTAATAGATTCAGCTTTGGATCTAACACTTGTGAAGGTGAAACTCAAACTGAAATAAATATGCCAACTGGTTTTATACAAGTAGAAGCTTCGAGGAAAACGTGCCTTCACTGTGAAGCAGCTATCCCGAGAAATTCGACGCATTTGGAAGGCACTTCCCCGCAAATACGCCGAAAATTTGATGGATAGTATGCCTCGGAGATGCCAAGCAATTATCGATGATGGTGATTGGGCTCATTATTAACATAATTGCGCATTGCCTTGGAACATGTCAAACGTATGTATGTGGAAGAAAGCATTGTTGAATAATTTGTTTATGAATAACGCCGTACACACTCTTACTTAACAAACTGTACATAACTGGACCGAGCGGTGGTTATTAGGGTTTCCTAGAAGGATGCCTTTTCCGATAGACCATCGCTCGGAATTCGTCGCTCCTTCTCATTACAAGTGGATTAAGTAGTCGACAGCTAGCGGTGTTTAGCAAAGTGATTTCGATGATGCGTCGTTATTAGGAGCCGTCCGGCAATTAGCCTTCCGGGAAAAGTACGGGACTGCGGGCGCATTCACAGCCCCTGCTTGGTCTTAATATTTGCATAACTTCAATTTTGAAAGTGAGAAACGATAAATTATACATTTAAGAACCGGTTTATTCACCTCCCGATAAATTTACTTGAAAAATAATTTCTGTTGAAGCAATTGTTAGCACAATTGTATCCAAGGTATTTGTTGGGTAAATGTAACACGTTGACTGCCAGCCACCACCGCTGCAGGGCTAAAGTACATTACTTATTGGTCCTATGGGACCCACATGGTAGTCAACGTGTCTGAAGGTGAATAAACCGGCCCTAAATGTTATACTTACTGTTTATTGCAATTCTATACATATAAATCTGTGGCTTGATTCTAAAAGGGCCAGTCATAAAATGCACATTTTGGCAAATCTATTTTAAAATAATGCTGTAAGTTTGAAGGCGTTTTTAAACTAGGGGAACGTCGTCAGGGTCGGCCTGTCGTCTAGGTCGGCCATTTGCGATATTTCAGTTTATAAAACTAGTTTCAACTATCTGCAAGCATGGTAAAACTTTAGTAACAGCAAACTTTTCGCGGCAACACCGAGTTTGAAGCGTGAAATTAAAACGTGCTGTGCACTCAGTGGCTTGGAAAAGACGAAAAAAGTTTTCCAGTATCAGTGAATACGGTATCAGAACTTGAAGCTAAAACATGCAATCGTCAAAGTAGGCATATAAGTGTGTCATATGGTTATCATTTAGGAATAAACCAAGAGGATAATTCAATTTGATAACCCGTTTGGTTGTGGTGTGATGCGACGTGGTCATGGTGTTTGTCGTCAAGGTTGGACCATTTGTGTAGTCAAGGTTGGCCACCGTGATTTTTTTCTTTTCAGGGTAATAGCAACACTTCGTCATTTTTTGATGCTACGAAACGTTAAAAGCGAGGTCGTCCACCCAAAAAAAGGGCAGAAAAAGCCCTCTTCGGATGAAGACGAGGACTTTTGCCTCATCTGTTTGGAAGCGATGTCTCATCGCTTGAATAGTAACAATTCCGTTACGTGCATTGAATGCAAAAGAGAAGTGCATTTGAGGTGCGCGAAAATGACGACCAACTACTTCATTTGTCAAAACTGCGATTTAAAATAATTGAGCGCCTATATTTCGTCGATTTTTAGCGGCTGGCCAACCTAGACAGCACTGGCCAACCTTGACAGTACCTATTTCTAATTTTTAAAAAATACCCATTACTTTTTAATTTTTCATCCAGTCAATTCGTAATATCTCGGAAAAGTTTTCTTTTAATTATAAGAATTCTTTTTTACATGGAAATTATGGGCAAAAGTCAAAACTATGGCCAACCCTGACGACATTCCCCTACTATTAAATCATTTCAAAAATTTTCCCGTGAAATGGTATTGACGTGGATTGTTCCTATATTGTGTGTAAATAGTTTATATTTCTCTTGAAATACAGTTTGATTATGCACTTTGGCCCAAATCTCGAAAAATTGACATTGGCCCTTTTAGAACCAAGCCACAAAAATAATTGTTATAAAACACACCTGATGACAAAAATTCATATTGTTGTTCACTAATTGGTTTTGCCGACGATTTCTATATTCTTATCGTATTTGGTACTGTATAAAAGTGCCACTAGTTCGCCGACTACTGACACCAGGGCCCTGTAACATAAGCCCTACAAGTGTAACAAGTGTACGGTACGAAATTTACCGTATTCTTACTGCGTCGAACCCACATCGACCCATGAGAGAGCGCGAAGACTTGTAGGAAATTCTACCCACCATGTCAGTTAGGTAGAAATGTTCTTACACTTGTAGAAAAATGAGTGCCACAGACTTGTAAGTGTTCACGTTGAGTTACAGAACAGCTCTACAAGTGTAGAGAATTCTCCATAAGATTCTCCTATAGGTTACGGTCTTACAAGTCCTACCAGTAATTTTCTACACTTGTAACACTTGTAGAGCTTGTGTTACAGGGCCCAGGTGTCACACTATGGATGTTGCACGATCCCAATACTGGGCACTCCCTTTTATACTGCTCGTCCCCTCCAACTATTACTACCCCCTCCTTGTATGGAGCATTGTCAGGATCCTTGTCTCAAAGTTTTTCACGAAGATATTGACTATTACTGGCGAAATTAGGGAGCCCATTGTGGCCCCTGATGTTTGCTCGTAATATTTATCCTGGCAATGACGTTATGGTGAGGGGAGGAACGAAAGGAACGCTAGATCGCACAATTTATAGAAAACCGTCTCACACCCACAGATATCTTAAGGAGGAACATCAGTACTATACGGGGTGAGGCGAGAGGAGGGAAAGAACAAAGCTTTCGACGCGTATTGCCAATATCAGATAATGAAATCTTAGTTCACTCAAAAATTATATATACGTTATTAATGTCACAAAATGTGGCTTATCATTGCACTATTATTGATTTAAAATCAATGTAATATTTATTTAAATTTCTTACTGGTAAATTTTACATTATTTAGTCGAGTAAGAAAATGAGAAAAACGTGGCAACACCGCAGTTTTTGACCACGAGGTTGGTATGAGATTTGTCGGTAAAAACAGTCACTTACCGACATAATTCTACGCGTGCCAGCTGCGAACATATTTTGATATTCATAACCTCAAAGCTATATTATGTTTACGTGGGTTCTATCAGTAGCCAAGTATTGCTTTCAAAATGTATAATATTACGGCACAATGTTATCGTTGGAAAAGAAATTACTCACCATAATTCACAAATTCACGATTTCGAGATTGGACGCTTCGATCTCCCGAATTGACACCAACTCTAACTACCGACTCGTCTTCTACAGGTATACAGGTAAATGAGAATACCGACTAAGCCCGGCCGATGGTAAATTTCAAAGTCCCTGCAATTGTGCGGTGCTGCGCGGGTCATGCTGTATTAGTCTCGGGTTTGAATCCTAGCGCACCGTCTGACCTCTCCTCTGACGTCACGCGCTATTGCCACATTTTCCCCTATTCGTTCAAAAATTCCGTTTTCTCGAAACCTTTTACTAAATTACACAAAAACTACTAAGTGAAATTGGTTTAAACTGTGCAGGATCGAAGTTTATAACTACATGCAAAATAAAACGTTTTATTTTTACCATTTCTTCCATTTTAAGAGCCAATATTATTATTACAAATACAAATTTCAAGTCATTCCGATCAGTACTGTGCTCATAGCACTTTTATAAAGTTGACAGGAGATGTTTTCTGTCGATAATAGAGAAAATCGAGTATCGCGCAGAGATCAAGTTCCTTTATTTGAAAGGGAAAAAACTCAGGAAATAAAAGACGAGTTAGACTCAGTATACGGTGAAGTGTCCCCTTCATACACAACCGTCAAACATTAGGTGGCTAAGTACAAACGTGGCCGTATCAGCATTTTTGATGATGAACGTTCTGGGCGCCCAAAAACTGTTTCAACTGACGAAATTGTGGACTTAATGCATGAAACCATGATGGAAGATCGTCGATAACCGTGAAGGAGATTGCTGAGGCTTGTAAGATATCAGATGAACGGGTGCACAAGATTTTACATGACGATTTGGGTATGAGAAAAGTATCCGCGCACTAGGGGCCGCGATTATTGACAATTGACCAAAAGCGCGTACGGCTTGACATGTCACGCGAGTGTCTTAAGCTGTATAAAAAAAATCCAGCTGAATTTTTGCGACGTTTGGTAACTGTCGATGAAACCTGGATCCAAAATTTCTTGAGGAAAAAATTTGCGACAAATGTCGAGGTGGAAAATGCTGTAGGCAGGTATTTTTCAGGTGGACAAAAATAATTTTTTTCTGATAGCTTGAAAGGTTGGGAGAAACGATAGATTAAATGTATCGAGTTACGAGGAAACTATGATGAAAAATAATTTTTTTTACCTTGAAATATGGGTTTTTCCTAAAAAGGCCGGAAACTTTTAAAATTACTCTCGTAGCTCACTGGTAAGCAGGGCTATTGCAATTACGGAACCAGAGAGCATAAAAAAAGAATTAATTTATCTAATAACAATATTGATATACAATGGCTTCAAAGGACGCAGCATAGAAAGAACTATCGCCAGGCTCATCATGAGGAAGAACTCCAATCACGAGCATGCCTGGAAAGATCAAGGAGACAACCAAGAGAAAAGCAATGACGAAGGCAACAACAGAAAAACGACCGTCACCCTTCCATACGAACAAAGAGTTACGGATAGGATTGATAGAGCACTGCGAAAATAAAATATATGGACCATCTTTAAACCCATAAGAAAGATTTCCCAGATCATGAAATCCCTTAAGGACAAGATCATATTGGCATCCTCAGGAATATACAGCATCCCCTGCACTTGCGGTAAAGTATGTATAGAAGAGACCGGGAGGAAAATCAGTACTAGAGAGAAAAAGCATAGTACACTAGAGCAGGTAGATAAACTGAAGCAGGTTTTTATACCGGCAATAACAGAACATAGGCTAGAGACTGGCCAGCAAATACTCTTCGAAAACACAAAAGTCCTTGCAAGCACGAAAGGATTCTTTGCCAGAAATAACCGCGAAACAATAGAAATTAATAAACATCTTAATAACTTAAACAGGGATAAAGGAGTACAGATAAACCTGATATAGAAGGCTGAACTTCCGGTTTTTTCTCAATCAGCTGGTAATTCTAGCTAATCTTGCCAGCTGATCGAGAATGCTGTCCGCCAGCCAGCTGCGCACCCACCGGCCATCCCGGTAGAGGGGGTAATGGTAGTTGGAGGGGACGAGCAGTATAAAAGGGAGCGCCCAGTATAGGACGTCTCAGCATCAAGGCTGATGACCTGCATAAACTGCAATATTTGCGAAACGTTGTAAAATAATATTTTTGGACGCGGATACTACCCGGAAGCCAAGAGTAGTAATACTCATAACTATAATGAAAATGGCCGCGAAAGCCTAAAATTTTTTATTATTTTTACAGTAGTTTGACAGTAGTAATACGGTACGGTAATATTACGGTAGTTCTGTCAGTAGCTTTTGCGGAAAGAAACTACCAGTACACACTACTGCATTACTCGTCTGCAGTAGCGTACACTACTGATACGAGAAATGCTCACTACTGACTCCAGAAGTACACACTACGATAGTAATAGTATACATTCTGGCATTAGTAATGTAAACTTTTAGTTAATACTTGTAGTGAATAGTACTATTAGTATACACTGCTATCACTGCTACATTACTTGCACCAATAGGTATTTTTCATTCCAACTGCTAGTGCGACAGTATCCACTGCTAGTGATCACTACTGTCATCATTACATACCGAAACTGTTCCACTACTCATATACACTAGTAATAGAAACTAATGCAGTATTAGCACTTCGAGTACACTGCTAATTTGGACTACTGGCACTCTTGAAACTATTGGCTCTTTTTTTAGCAAACTTTTTATATTATTGACTTAATTATTAGGCAAGCAGTCTAGTTAGAACTTGGATGGGTGACCGCTTAGGATGGAATAATATACACTCGGTTCTGAAGTGAAATCTCATTTTTTTTCGATAATATTAATTCACTACATTTACATAAAATATGTAATACGTTTAGATACTCTACTAGCAGTGGATTAATACAAACTAGCAAGTGCTAACAGATAGTACTAACTAGTAGTGACCATTACTGATGAAATTATGCTTGACGTGTAGTACGTAATATCAGTTATTTCTGTAAGAGAGTACGACGGCATTAATATTTGCTAGGATTACAAGGCTGTGTTCCAAGAGTATGACACAAGATTACTGTAATTATTTGATAGAAGTTGGCTGTAGATTTTCTCTGTAGTCAGGGAAGTAGTATTTTTCTTAAAAGCTCCAGCAGAAAGAACCAATGATTTGGTTTTGTGTCAACTCATGTCAGTTAAATGTAAAGCACCCAATATTTACGAAAACTCATGCGCATGCTTCGCAATAGGCTTAACCCTTTCGCTACCAATTTTTGTTCCTGTTTGGGACATATGTGTCCCGTTGGTAGCGAGAGGGTTCAGAGTTTTATACTGTTCAAAAATGTGTGCTATATATATGTAAGGCGTCTCCCCTATGGAAAGAAACTACTAGTGCATATTGCTGCACTACTAGCCAATCGTTATTTCGACGGTAGTGGTCACTACTAGTTAACACTTTTCGTTAGCACTTGCCAATTTACGCTAATCCACTGTTATTAGATTATCTAAACATATTATATATGTTATGAAATGTAGTAAATTAATGTTATAGAAACAAAAATAAGAAGTGAGATTCTACTTCAGAACTGAGCGTACATCTTTCCATCCTAAGCAGTTATCCATCCAAGTTTAAACCAAACTGCTTGCAGCTTAACTTTGTTGATCGGTTAGTGTCTGTTTCGTTAGGAAGGAGGAAATAAAGATCGGTCCGGTTTGGAAATCCGAGAGAATCGAATACTCCTAGAGCGCACGTGATTACAGAAAATCTTATAAACCTAGCTTAGAAATACGCGAGGGTTAGCCTATTCGAGGCGCACAGAATTTAATGGCTACACCGAAACGAAGAGAGCACACGCGGGAGCGCAACTACGCGATACTCGACTACCGCGAGCACGTGTCGGACGGCAGTAGTGAGTGTAATTGAAAGCGCAATTACGCGATGCACGGCGCTGAATCCGAAGTACGTAGCGAACACACAAGAATCCGTATATACGATGCACTGCGATTATTGTCGAGCACGTTGGTCGGAAATCGCGAGTACAAAAGGAAAAACGAGCACGCGTTACGCGATGACTGTTCCGTAGCACGGTCCGGACGCAAGAGAGGGAAATCTACGTGGCGCGAGACTTGCGAAGTGCCACGTAGGCCCCGTGAATCTAGCCAATTAGTCCGCCATCGGTCGCGCAGCTTTGGCGCGAACAGTATCCTTAAGACCTTATCTGCTACGCGCTCCTACATGAGATATGAAATACGTCATACGTTTTGTTCACACATGATGATCACTAGTCACTCTTGAAACTAGTAGTAACACAATCAATGAGCTTTTAAGACGTAATGAAGGTACCATTTGTAGTATTTCAGTTTAATAATTGGGTCAGCAAAATATCAAAAGTTTGCTAAAATAATGTTAATAGTTTCAAAGATGCCAGTAGTTTAAACTAGCAGTGCGTTCAAATTGCAAATAGTACATTAGGTTCCACTATTACTATACATGAGTAGTGCAATAGTTTCAATAATGACAGTAGCAATCTCTAGCAGTGAATATTATATATTATTGGCAGTTGAAATGAGAAATACACACTATTGGTGCAGGTAGAGCAAATATCTGGTAAACTTTAAATTTTAATTATTTCCAAACGATAATATTAATGTCTAGAAATTGAAACTCTTGTCTATTTAATTTTTTTTGTCTATTTAAATTTAGAAAATTTTTATAGTGAGGTGAATCAAAAAGTGTGAAATGGAATTTTAAAAAAATAATTAAAATTTAAAATTTACCAGATCTGCTGTAAATTTTTTTGAAAAAGTAGGCTGTGTGAGAATCGAACCCGAGTTATCCACGTGTGAGAACGAATACTAATGCAATACACTACCATACACCATAATAAACATACTAATACATCAGACATTTTTAGACACTTAAAAGGCCCATATTTATAGGATTACATTTTTAATAATTCGATCTGTCATATTAATAACAACTTTTATACAATTTTATAAAATCATGTATTGGAATTACATTTTAGCAGGGCAAAAAAATCCATTCTGAGCTAGCATAAATAGTCAATTCTGACATTTCAAATCACTAAAAAATTCATTAAAAAATTTCTATGGAAGGCCCCACTTTCTAAGTGCTCTCAAAATTACCGTAAAAGATGTAGAAATTTAGGGTAAAAAAGTCATGAAAATTAAAAATGTCGGTTTTGAGATACATTTTTTGTTTACATTTTCAATAAAAAACGCAATATCAAAATATTTTTTTTTCGAAATCTTCACAAAAAAATACAAATTTTTCATATGGGTCATTTTTTTCATATCTTGTTAATTTAAGCCGTAAATCGCAATAAAAAGAAAAAAATGAGAAATAAAAATTAATAACAGCTGAACGACTTATGGAATCGTTCTGAAAATTTTGGCTAGTTTTTATATTGATTAAGGGGTAAGGCCACCATGTGCGTCAAGAAAGAAGGACGATTTTGTGCATTTTTTTTTAGGAGTAGTGTAAAAGCTATAGAATTTTCTTATAAAGTACTTTATCAAGTATCTTCAAAGCTACTAAAAAATATTTTGTTTTTAATTTTTGGTTAAGAAATGGCCGTTCCAGGGTCCGGTTTCTACGATGAATTTTTTGTGGAGGTCCAAAACGGGCGAACCGGCTGTACCCACAAGCGTGAACCTAGAACAAAAATCCAAAGATTTTTCTTTAATATATATCATAAACTAATAGACCACGTAGGGGATTTTGAAAATATTGATTTTTCGAGAAATGGTGAGTATATAAAAGAAAAGTTCACGTTTTCGCATAAGAATTTCATACATAATCGTTTATAAAACAAAAAGTTTACAACTTATCGAAAAACCCCTACGTGGTCTATTAGATTATATAGGTATAAAGATACCCTCAAAATTGCAAGGCAATCGATAAAGATTTGTAGCCGCTATCGGTTCGCCCGATTTGAAATTTCGTGTTCTGAGAAAAACGCGTTTAAAGTTTTAAGTAACATTTTACGGTCGAAAATTATAGTATACCTTTAATCCGCGATGCCTGCACCGTATAGTTGGCCTTCTATGTTAATGTTGAGTTCTTCTTCTTCTTTTCTGGCTGATTTTGCGGCAATTCGAGCTGTTTTTGCAGCCTCAGTCAGCGATCGGTTCGAAAAATCGACGCGGAGTTCGTCCGCCTCAACGCAGAAATTGTAGCAATTCCTTCCAACTGTCATGTCCAACTGTCGTATAACTTGCATTATACTACAAATTCCATCGTTGAAAGTGCACACGGCAAGATTCCCAGCAATATCCAGTACGGTTTTTCCGCTTGACGTAGATTTTGGGGACATTGACCACACCGTTGCGTTGAAACTTTCATTGCTATTTTGCGTAAAACCACCTAAGCATCGATTTAGAAGGTCGTCGCTGCTCAACTCTTCGTAGATTGGTTTAATTGCGTCGAAAACTGTTTTCGATAGAGCCGGCTTGTGTAAAAAAGTACTAATTGATGTATTGGTGGCTTTTGCCTTTTGCCACGAACACCATGAATTTTCACCAGCTGGACACTTGCTGTGTTGAGGATTTTCATTCGTTGACAGCTTGTGATATAACGTCGCCCAAATTTCATTTCTCATTTTTTCCACAGAGTCGTGATTTCTGCGAATAGCCAAACCATAATAAATTGAGAGCTCGTCGACAAGTTTATTTGTTAATTTTCCTTTTCCGCCGAGACCGCGTACGTTCTTTTTTAAATTTCTTAGTCTAGTGCCCATTCTTTTCTGCACGTGATCGATGCATTCTTTTTTATGTATAACAAAGCTTTCATATGGTTCAGACTTCAAAAGACCTGTAAAGGTTTTACTATCGCCATCTCCAATGTAACTGCCGTATTTTACTTGATATAAAGTTTCAGAGCGCTGAAACATTTCGATAACTGCATCTACCTCCATTTTACCAGCCGACCCCGTGTGATTTATTTGACAATCATTTTGATGTATTTCAAGCCACTCATCATACTCTGCAGTATCACTTATTTTTCTCCAATATTCGCACGCCTTGCAGTAACTGGATTTTATAATTATATCGATTACTTTCCCAGTATTCCATCCGATCAAAGACACCAAACCGAACAATGATGAAAATCCCCGCTTTCTCCACGAACCGTCTCCTGATGCTATCAATTCATTTGGTAAACCTTTTCTTGCATTTTCTTCTTTTTCTATTTTTACTGCATTTTCCATGCTAGCCTTGGAAACGCGTTCAGTAGCATCACAAATAATGTTGACTACTTTATCATAAAATGAGTGAAATATTGGCCGAGGAAGTTCCATAAAAGCACAGAACTTCTTCATTCCGTGTAAACCTACTCCAAGCAGTCGCATGGCTATAATAATTCTTCTATTGATGTCATATGCTTTGTTATTGATGAGTGGACAATTTGGAATTTCAGTTTTCGCACACTTTTCACAAGATAGAACTATTTTAAAACCAAGTCCGCGTATACTACTTTCAGTAAATGTGACGCCTGAGTCGCATATTTTACACTTCACTACTGACGAAATTGTTGAAAAAACAGCCACAAAATTGATGAAACGATAACCGAACGATGCATCAACTTCGATATTACGAGCATCGCCACTTAGCTTCAATTTCCTAGCGGACGTGCCGACGCTTTCGGAGGAATCGAGTGCCTCCGCTTCATAACGGTTTGCAGGTCGCTTTCGTGACATAGACGGCTTTTTAAACAAACTTCTTCCACCTCGTTTAGCTTTATAGCCACCATATTTCGATTTATCACACATTTTATTCACTAATTTCAGTAACTCGTAGTAAAAAGATAAACTGATGAAACACGAAGCAAAATCACGCACGCGGCGTCCGTCTGACAGCTAGAATGACTTTACATAAAATAAATGACCGAATAGTACTGCTAATGACACGAGCCTCAACTCCGATAATACGTCTCAACATGCATTTAATTAACAGTTAGCCCACTAATCGGGGAGATCTCCCTATTCAATGTAGTTTGGCTCGCCCGAGCGCGGTGGAAACCGTATAGTTGGCTATGGCGCTAAGTGTTAATGCGCCGCGCGGCGTCTCTGTAAATTGACGTAAACGACCGATTCGAAATTTTTTTTGACTAGGAAACCTTTTTTTTCTTATTCTTGAGGGTTTAAGGAAGGTTTTAAGCTAATAAAAAAAAATCGATTTTTGAAAAGTTCCATGGTGGCCTTACCCCTTAAAGATACTTGAAAAAAAATCAACAACTAAATCGGAGACTCAAAAGTTTCTACTACTAAAAGTTTACATGGAATGCCCCATCTACAACATTGTACACATAATTTTCCTCTACTAGAATTTGTGAAAATGTAGGTAAGTACATGGAGTTATTTTTTAAAAATCAATAATACATTGGGTTCTGGTTTAAGGAGATTGTATAGAAATGCGCAGAATCAAAAACAAGAATCGGTGTATTCGGCGATTTTTACGAATAATCATAACTAAACGAATTAGTGCGTAACTTTTGTACCATACTGTACATAGATAGTTATAATAAAACGATATAATAATGCGGGAGAATGCGTTCTACCAGCAAACAAACTGGCAACACCGCTGAAACCTCTAAGAAGTACGTATACCGCATGTCCTATGGCCAACCGCGCAGGTGAGCTGCGACCTGAATTCTTGACTACGGCAGTATTTATGGTACAGTTAGAGTGGGCTTCAGACGAGTGCGCTGCATAAGAACGAAAAGTGTCGACTGCTCTTCGAATAGACACTTTTAGCACGTCCTAAATTTTAAACGTATCCGTATACGCATCTATCTGCGCATGCGCAGAATAGATACGGTGGTCTCGATGCGTTACGTTGCCCGTATCGTTACGGGCCTACCGTCGTATCCCTATCCGAACACGTATCCTGTCGCGTATGCAACTAGACTCGGTAACTTTCGAGAGTTACTAGATTTTATAGCGGTAAGATTCAAATATTAGTTCATCCTCTTAATTTCCGCCATTGGTCGCGACGGCGAGGCGGGCGTTATGTTAGGTAGGCGCAAGGCGCCTCGATGCCGCTCTTCAATTTCGAGTTAAACGTAATTGTGGAGGCTTCTACTACTACCTTACTACCCTAGTAGCAGAGGATATCTGTCAGATATCTACAAGATGTCTATATGTGTAGAAAATGATATCTATATTTGGTATAAATGTGGTCGAAATCTAGATATATAGACAGCGCGTAGATGTCTGACAGATATCCTAAGTTGACAAGAATCGATATTCTGTGGTAAATATAATGATTGTTTAAAATTAAGAGTTAATACTATTAAACAAACTTAATTATAAAGCTCTATATTAGTCTTCTCATTCTTTAATAAAAAACTTTAAAACGAATTAGCAGCTAGCATTTTATTAGAAAACGAGAAGGCCCTCTAGTGCTTTGTAATCCCTTTTTTAAATATTATTAATCTTATATTTTATGAAATTATTATATTTACCGCAGAATATCGATTCTTGTCAACTTAGGATATCTGTCAGACATCTACGCGCTGTCTATATCTAGATTTTGACCACATTTATACCAAATATAGATATCATTTTCTAGACATATAAACATCTTGTAGATGTCTGACAGATATCCTCTGCTACTAGGGTAAAACCCTCCTAAGAAATAGATCAATAGGACTATATATACTTGTTAAGGAAACTCGGGTTACAACAATCGGGTCAGGAATTTGTAGAGCCGTGGCTAGCCTCGGTATATCCCTTCTACTAAACCTAAACATGGCAAAGCTGAGGCTATCATTATAAAAGGCAAGATCAAAATTTCCATAGAGAGCTGCCCAGTTACTCAGGAGGTCCCCATCGTGTAAAATATGCCCTTAACTAGATCGTCCAAATTGTCGTCATCTTCATCGGCCTTATCAATTAGGATGGGGTGAAGTATATCGTCCATAACTATGTACAATAATTAGGGTAAACCACCCAGTTATTGGTCACCTTGAGAGAACGGAGTTAACGAGAGAGGAGATCTTAAGTGAGGGGGCGTCAAGCAAGAAGGTATCGTGGCTAAGAACGATAAACCAGAGGAAGAAAGAGAAGGAGAAAGAGAAAACGCGCACAAAATACATGATACAGAGGAATGATAACGGTTTACGTAAAGAGAAGTATGCATGGGAAGAATTGTGGAATGCTGGTATGGGAGGAACACTGTAGGGAATATGTTTGTTACTTGCCAAGTCCTTTTCTAGGCCAGTGGGCCGAAATAAACTATCTACCTATCTATTGGACACCTTGCAGTTATTAGACAGTCTAATTTAAATGAATAAAAACAAGATTTTTAGCTCTTACTTAAATAAATATTATCAATAAAAAAATAAGAACACTGTCCAATAACTAAGTTCTTTCACAGTTTTTTTGAGGTTATTGCTTTCGGTTTCGTATACGTATGGGTAGATCGATGCTTGCTTAAACGGTTATTTTGCGGCCAACGTAAGTCGATAAGTTTACGGATACGGATAGGGATACGGAGAAAATTGTAGGGTTTGCTAAAAGTGTCTAGTAGCTGTCAATTCGGGAGATCGAAGCGTTTCGTGTAACCTCAAAATTGTAAAGTTTTGAATTAGTAGTGAATAATTTGTAAAAGTGATGAGAAATAATCATAAATAATCTTCCGAATTTACAGCCATCGGGAAATCAGACGACGCTTTTCGCTCTTACGCTGCGTTCTTACGAAAAGTGTGAAACGTCTGATCTCCCGATGGCTATCAATTCGGGAGATCGAAGTCTAAGCTCGAAATCGTGAATCTTTGAATAAATGGTAAGTAATGTTCAGAAGTGAGAGTTAACAATCATTCGGGTTTTTTCGATGTCCAACCGAATTACACGCCTCATGCCTATTTGTTTCAGAAATTAATCCGCGCCAGCACCGCGCTTGTCTAGGAAGTAGTTTTACGAAGTGGCGTGAGCGATACCTAAGGTGTCACAATTCGGAAGATTATTTATGATTATTTTTCTCATCACTTCTACAAATTATTCACTACTAATTCAAAACTTTACGATTTTGAGGCTACACGAAACGCTTCGATCTCCCGAATTGACAGCTATTAGAAGAGCAGTCGACACTTTTCGTTCTTATGCAGCTCACTCGTCTGAAGCCCACTCTAACTGTACCATAAATACTGCCGAAGTCAAGAATTCAGGTCGCAGCTCACCTGCGCGGTTGGCCATAGGACATGCGGTATTTCGCTAACGTGTGGCAGCGGTTAAAATTCACAATGCAATCGTTTAGGCGAGCTATGATATTATCGTTTCTATTTCGTATTCTGAAAAATGTTTTCTATGAATTTTGTTCAGAAATGTTCACTTTATGTTCCTATTGTAACAAATGTAGTTTTATATGTTTGTACGGTCTTCAATTTAGATGCTGAAAGTGACAATATTGTAGGTGCCATGCAAATGTTTTTACACAAAAATATATAATTTGGTTATTATAGAAACCTTTAATGATATTTGGTCTGAAAGTGTGATAAGTTTCGTATGGACATTGTTTCCCATTACGAAATGAGCGTAGCCCTACTGCGACAAGTTTTGTATGCGTTTCGAGGAGGTATATCGGCCTCTTAAGAGTAGATCAACCAAATTCTGTTGAAAATAGGATTTATACGTATTCTCTCAATACGCTAGGCAAGCAACTCTAGTGGCGCCACGGGGTGATCGGAGTTCGTAACTAGGGTGACTGTCACTCCAATTCGTGTGTAATGGAGCCTGTGAAACAGTCAGGAATTAAACCCGTTAGTTATTATGAGACTCATAATTAATTTGTATTAATTTAAAACTATCAAAACTAAGCTGGTTCAACTGTCAACAAACCGGTGACCGTACACCCAGGGACTCGGAATCTGTCGCTAGTGACTTTTTTAAATGTTACTTTTAAACGTACTAACTAATGATTAATCAATCCTAATGCTTTGATTAACGAGGGTAAACGCCACCGTAGCTAATGAGGGCATGAGAATTAATTGTTCATTAGTCAGTATGTTTAAAAATGACATTTAAAAAAAGTTACCAAGTCCCCTTAGAGTTGCGTGGAATGTCCACGAAGTCGCGCGCGCGTCGGTAATTTGAGGTACTTGCCTAGCGTATATAAGGGAACATTTACGGCAAAATTTTTAATAGGAATATCTCCAAACGGATTTGTATCGTTTGTTTCAAAGTGCTATGGCGGCCGAACTAGTGACACATTTATAACCAATAACTCGGGTATTTTAAACTTGCTGGAAACAGGAGATGTAGTATTGGCAGATAAAGGTTTTCCCGGTTTGAAAATAGAAAACAATGCCATAATGGTCATGCCACCATTTGTTCATGATGGACGACTCTCTGAAGAGGAAGTCCGGGAAACTTATAGTGTTGTTAGCGTACGAATTCATATTGAACGCAGTATATTCAACGGATTAAAACGCACGAAATTCTACAGAAAATTAGCTACGACTTGTTGCCTTACATTGACGACATAGTTCGTATGTGTTGTATCTTAACAAATATGCAACCTCCTATAATTCAAAAATAATATGTGTATACATAAATTCGACGCTCGCAAATAAGACCATCGTATCTCAATTTTTGGCCAAAATGAGTTAACATCACTTTTCAATATAAGAAATTCTCCTCTTTTAATTAAAACCATGATTTCTAAATTATTTTTGCAAATATGTGGATTTTTTTAAAAAGTAGTTTAATCGTATCTAATAATAAAACCTACACGATTTTAAACCTACTTTCTGAGAAACTGTCATTATTGAGGTACGATGTTCTTATTTGCGAGCGTCGAATTATTTGATGTGTATTTAGATTTATATTCAACATTTTTGGAAGTAAGTATTATACTTGTACAGTAATTTTTATAACTCATCACCCATTCATTATGTTTGAAATGTACCTATCAATTTAACAACTTAATGCCAATTTTCTAATTTTGTTCTCAGAATTATTTGATTAGTATTTTCACAAAGTAACTGCACGATTTTTATATTATTAAATGAGGTCTTACACTCAAGTAATTCTTGATAAATGTGACTACTGTGTAAGTTATGTTTTACGTTTGTGACAATAAATTTTAAAAAAAACGTCAACCTGCACAATTATTTATTTTCATTTACACCCCCTTTACAACAAATAACATGCAACATTTTATTGAAATAAATATTTTCTAATTTTGTGAATAACTTTACAAAAATCTTCATCACGGTTTACTGAAATATTAATAAATATTTTATCAAATGGACAATACACTATAAAGTCACATTCCTTGAGATTTAAAAGTGCCAAATTGGTTTGAATCTGTGCGTAGTATTCATGTTTCCTTTTTAATGTTGAAAACATGTTTAGAAGAGACTAATTTTAGGCCATTTTTATACGAAGCATCATTATGATGCATAAATTTTACATCCTGAAAGCCGAAATAACTTATCCATTATACTATAAGCATCCATTGCCAGCAAGTTTACATTGACACATCAGGTCCCACGGTCACTTATAGTTAAAGTAGTATGGTCAGGAATCGATTTCCAAGATTTAAATATGAAATAATTACGTATGCAAGCTAATATCAATAGAAACCTCCTGTAGCAATTTGGGGTAGATTGACCGTTTAGTATGTCTGATAAAAATTAATTACCGAGTAGAAAATAACCCAGTCTTATGGGCATGACACATTTCTCGGGGTTTGTATGTAAAATCCAAGATTAAAATATAAAAAATATACCAAAAAACGGGGGAAAAAAAACAAAAATTTACAACCATTGATGAAAATTATTGACCGTTTGATACTATAGTTATAACTAATTTCTGCTTCTCGGTGTTCGGAAATAGCGTGTCGAGTAGATGCGGCAACGTCGCGTCAGTGGAGTGGGTTCAAGCGTGCATTTCAGATCTCGTTTTCCCCACGATACACTCAAACGTTTAAGTGTATCGTGGTTTTCTCTACTGGGCCACGAGCCCATTGATAATATGCGTTGCCACACATAAAAAAACGCTAATCAAAGGAGGCACATTATTTGAATAATAAGTGAAAAATAATCAAAATAATAGACTAATTCTTATGGTTATAAATTTTATAATTCACAAAGAGAATTTTCAATTATAAATCATAGTTTTTTGATGACTTTTTTTACGGACACTCAACGATCACTTTGGAGAGTGATCATAGGTTTGTTCCTGCAGAGAATCCGTGACTAATCCCTGACAGTTGGTGATTTGTACGTAGTGCGCATGTGCGGACTTTGACTAGTCAGAGATTTCTGTTGGAACACCGAACGCACTGTATTCTAGTGGTGACGACAGTAATTAATTTTAGAAGAGAGCAAACCTAACCTTTTTAACTTTCGACTAAGGTTATTGTTATTTTGTTTTATACACTACTAGTAGTGTAACAAAAATATGGATGAAAACTCAGGTACAAACAATAGAAAGGTAATACGGTTTGGCGAACAAGGGTTGCAAACGTACAGTCAGTTAAGTAAGAGCGTGTATGGCATTATTCATAAAGAAATTATTCAACAATGTTTTTTTCCACGTACATACGTTTGACATGTTCCAAGGCAATGCGCAATTATGTTAATAATGAGTCCAATCACCACCATCGACAATCACTTGGCATCCCCGAGGCATAGTATCCACCCATTTTTCGACGTATTCGCGGGGAAGTGCCTTCCAAACGCGTCGAATTTCTCAGGATAGCTACTTCACAGTGAACACGTTTTCATAAACAAGCAGAAGCTTGGACGAAAACGTGTCTTCACTGTGAAGCAGCTATCCCGATAAATTTGACACATTTGGAAGGCACTTCCCCATAAATACGCTGAAAATTTGATGGATAGTATGCCTCGGAGATGCCAAACAATAATCGATGGTGGTAATTGAACTCATTATTAACCAAATTGTGCATTGCCTTCGACCATATCAAACGTATGTATATGTCGAAAGAAACATTGTTTAATAATGTCTTCATGAATAACGCCGCACACGCTCTTACTTAACAGACTATACTTACAATCTCACGTCCTTCACAGAACGCTAATTGCCGGACGGATCGGAGTAAGCCATCCCCGCAGTGGCCAGCTTAAGGTATTTCCATGGTTTTGCGTTTTTCTTACGAATCTCATGAAATTTTGCCAATCGAAAGACTAAAATATTACCCATCGATTCCCAAAATTTCAAAAGGCTGAGCCATGTAGTTTAAAAGAAAATGTTAATTCAAAGTAGCATTTTCTACACTGACTTTCAATGGCTAATATGTAGAAAGACGGTACCTCAGTGACGTTTTGAGCTATAACTACAGAACCAATCTTACAATGTTAAAGAAAAACTAACGGCGAATAAAATGATATTGTAGGATTATGTTCACAAAAACTGGAAGTGCTGAGCCATATAGTTTCAGAGAAATTATAACTTAAAAACTGAGATTTTTCTTGAAACTGCAAAGTGGTGGGGACGAGTAACGGCGATGTGGCAACAGTGCGCACAGCTGATTTAGCCCTCTCCTGTGACTATGGGACTCAGTAGTACTTTTGCTACCGGAGAGGGGATAGCCAGTGGCATGTCGCGGCAGCCCCCACTACGGCACGTAGTGGCAGGCACATAGCGGTATTCTAAGGAGAGAGAAGCACTGTTGCCACGATTAACGGGCCAGGCAGTGTATATGTGTGAGGTACATTTGTACACAGGAGGTCTCTGTGTAGCAAGGAGCTCAGAGTACAGAGTTACTCAAAAGTTTCGTTCGTGCGTAATACAGTTTGTGATCAGTTGTACTAAGTCCTGAAGCAAAAAATTTGAATACGACTGTCACCATTGAAATACCTTAATAAATACCGCTATACATGGAATATGTATTGTAAAGGGGAGAAATAACGGATTCCATAGATAACCGTGTAGATCTGATACCTGGCTTGCCATGTACACCCGGGTTCACGGATTTTGAACATAGTGACTTTTCAAAATGTCATATTTCAATATACTAACCAATGAATAATTAATTATCATGCTTTCATTAGCCAGGGCAAAAGCCGCATTAGCTAATGAAAGTTTGACATTTAATTGCTAATTGGCTGTTACGTTTTAAAATTACATTTTCAAAAGTCATTATGTTCAGAATCCGTGAACCCGGGTGTACACCCGGGGTCTCTCAGTAAATGTTTCGGTTTGCCGCGGCGAGGCGTTGCTAAACATTATTCGCTTACCGCCTATAGCTGACAGTAGTGCTCATCAATTTAAAAAAATAGTAATTCTGAATTTTCACGGTGTTCTATTCAGAGAATTGTTGAATGAGCCTTGCAGTCAACTATAGGGACCGTGCACGAGCTGAAAAATAGCGACTCGTAGCGGCAACTTTTGCCAAAACGTTGGTGAAAAGTAACTATAGAGTGTTTGTGTCAGCGTTGACGTTTGTCATGGATGAATTTGAAATTTATTGTGGATTTCGGCATTTCTTATAAATTATTAACAATTAACTCAAAATAAACGTACAGCGCCCGTAACCAACACAAATACAGTCACCAACAAGTTGTAAATATGTTCCATCAGAGGACGCTGACGCTTGGATGCACGGTCTCTATAGGATCTACAGCAAGTGATACTGTACTAGTGGTACAGCATATGGACATTTTCGTAAATATCTGTCACAAGAGCCACCTGCTGATGAGTCTTGTGAAACCAAAACTGTGAGATTTACATTAGATTTTGAACAGAAATGTAATTGAATGAGCTCTTACACAAGTCATTACAATTTCTTGATAAGCAACCTTTTGTTAGTGGGGCTTGCAAGATGCTGATATCCATAATATGCTACTAGGGGTGTTATGTAATATTTGTTAGAAATTACGATGCAGCTCTATGTTACCAAACTTGCAGACATATACAAACTATATTTTTTAACATAAAATTGTGTAATGATACAAGCATTATTATAGCTTCAAAATACAATTTCACACCTATTGGATCGATTTTTAAAGGATTTCATAGGTCATATTCATAGCTGGAACTTATAAATAAGTATCAACTTAAGTTAGCTTCGAAGATTATTTATTGGTTGAGAGGGCGACTTAAATTGTACTTATTTATGAGTTTTGACTATGAATATATGCACCATGCTGTCTTTATATGCTAGTAAAATGCATATTATATGTAAATGCATTTGTACATAATTTTTCTATAAAAATTCACATTATCGCATGTCATTATAATACAAACAATATACCATTGCATGTCTATCTAGGCAGAATCTTAAATCAGACCACGGAAAACAGTGAGTTACTAGTTTGTTTCAAGTTTGAAAATTCAACAAAAGAAATAACTAACCTTTTCCATTTGTTGGTAAATCAAAAGGAATCGTTGACACTGAGATTTCTCTTTTGATTGAAAATTGTAGACTCCCAAACTCTTTTGATTTTTATGGAATTTTCTGGAAATATATGCATATATTTCAATTTTTCAACATCCCACAGAAAATTTCAATTTTTTAATACATCTGAAATTCTTTTACGCTCGAACGACGTCCTCTTTGTACAAAATCTCCCTGATTTGAGTTTTTGGAACTGGTCGATCATATCTAGGTTCATACTTTGGTGGGAAGACTTCATATAGGGCGTACCAAATAGGCTTGTCTTCTTCCTTCATAGCGCCACACTTCAGTAATGATGTTATCCTTCAAATAGCAACGTAAAACGAATTATTTAATCGAGCACCTTGTTCGATATGAGAGTATCGCTGCTAGTGAAGTATTGTAAATAAGCGATGCTTAAAATTTTCTTATTCTAGGCAAATAATATTTCATCGTACCTGGTATAAATAGTACCGATTTTTTCTAATCTGCTCTGTGCCATTTTGTATTTATTGTTGTTTCGCTAGTAATAAAAACCTTCCTTGCTAGACGTCGTTGCTTTGCAGCACTGCAGCAAATTTAATCCGAAAGAAATGATAACCTAACTTAATACGAAATATTTTCGAGAATGCTGGATTCACACTGGGTTCACTGCCCGTTGTACGACGTCCCGCAGCCAATCAGAAAGCGGAATTCTCCGTTGTCTCGTCGGACGTATGGCGTGTACCGTATCTCGCGATCAAAGCACCCATAGCAAAATTGCGAGTTTTGCATGAGCACTCCTGTAGGTCTCCTCGTCCCAAGAAGCATGAATGCGCATGCGTAGTCATCCGCGGGAGTTGGCGTCGTCAGCAAGTTCAAATTGGTTTCAATGAAAACCGGTCTGTTTGATCGCGGATCTCCAGTGATTCTATTGGACGAGGAGACCCACAAGGGTGCTCATGCAAAACTCGTAATTTTGCTATTCGCGAATAGCACGACCACAGGATGGCGCTGACAGTTGTCCATGATGGCGGTGTAGAGAGGATTGGCATTCAAACAGTAGTAAATGTGTGCTTATTTATTTCTTGAAAAAATAAACTATTGTGCGAGAAAATATGTTCGAAGCATTTGAAATCAATGAAAAGGGCATCGAGACTGTACTGGGCGACAGAAAACGCCCTTTAGTGGAAGGCGAATCAGTTTTAACCGTAAATTTTCTATTCCATTGCGGAATACTAAAACAAGAAAGAAACAAAATAATCATACGGGGATCATGCTTGCAAACATCCCATGTTCAAGAAAAGAACCATACAGTCATAGTGGAGATCTTTTTTGATGGTTGGAATAAAATTATTAAGTGCAAGTGCACTTGTCCTGCCGGGGCGGGAAATTGTTGTAAACACGCGGTTACAACGATTTGCACTTAAGCAGGTAATTTTTTTCCCGGTGCAAAACTTAAAAAACGAAGTTGTTATACTTTATTTTCTACACTATAATTGGATTTATTCGAACATCCTGTTATTATACGTAAATTTGATTTCACTAATTTATTTAAAACAGAATAAGACTGGACACCCTAGATCAATTAAGTTGCACTGATGTGACGCAAAAATGGGGGATATTAAAAAAACAAGTTGTCGACGCCATTACAGTGCCAAAACTGCTGGAGGAATCCTGTCATAGCATACATTTAGAGGAAATTTGTACTATGCGTACTGATTTAACAGAAGCCGACAAAAAAGTATTTCTACGCATTTTATTGGCAGGGGCGTCTGATAGCGAGGCGGCAATTCATAAATCTTGCTCGAGAAATACATCATTGGAAGTATTGCAAAAAGTTGAAAATGTACACGTGGGAACTGAAGTTGCAGCAGTTCCAGTGATAACAGATATTTTCATTTTTTTCTCATTGTATGCTGTCCTAACCATTAATGTTTTAAGGTTAATACTTAATACTTTACTTTTTCTACAGCAAGGGAAGTAATTTCTTACCACCATAATGAAAATTATCAAATTTAAAGTAGTCACTGCACACTTTCATGCACGTCGTGTACCGTATGTCCGCGATCATTTGAACCATAGGAAAATTGCGAGTTTTGCATGAGCACCCCTTTGGGTCTCCTCGTCCAATAGAATCACCGGAGAAGCGTGAATGCGCATGCGTAGTCATCCGCGAGTGTGGCGTCGTCAGCAAGTTCAGATCGGTTATCGAAATAATCGATCTGAACTTGCTGACGTCGCCACACTCGCGGATGACTACGCATGCGCATTCACGCTTCTCCGGTGATTCTATTGGACGAGGAGACCCAAAGGGGTGCTCATGCAAAACTCGCAATTTTCCTATGGTTCAAATGATCGCGGACATACGGTATATCTTCATTTTTAAATTATTCAACCATTCCTTTCTCAATTGTGCATTAGATGGAAACATATGAAAACTTAAACTGTCTGTTTTTATATTTCCACACTGAGGGACAACGCAATACTTTTTATTGCGTTTTTTTCCATTTTTTACAAATGCCTACAAGACTACCTCATAGAAACTAAAATCTCTTAGAGTGTTTCCGAGGCTGACCGCGGCGCGGCGCTACAATATTTGCTATTCGCGAATAGGGACCGCGCAAGAACTAGAGAGGGCACTACTGTTGCCGACAATTACGCTCTCGTCCGGACGGCATTTGTAACATTTGGGTGCAATTTATTATGGCAACAGTAGGGAAAAATAATAAAAAATGCTTAAAATTATTAAATATGGATTTTCTCCAGTAGTTAATACTCGTATACGAGGACAAAATGATTCGAAGGGGGACAAATTATTTCACGCGCACCATGTATTTGACGTAGTGGAGGTGCAAATCCAGAAAAACAAGAAGTGATTTTAAACCGGCTTTGATCCATCGTTGACGTTTCACGTTTTTCCAAGATTGATGTACCATATGTCCGCGATCAATTTTACCATAGGAAAATTGCGATTATTGCATGAGCACCTCTGCGGGTCTCCTCGTCCAATAGAATCACCGGCGAAGCGTGACTGCGCATGCGTAGTCATCCGCGAGTGCAGTTCGACTTCGCGCGAGAATCGAAATCGAAATCGAACTGCACTCGCAAACGTCACGCCAACACTCGCGGTGACTACGCATGCGCATTCACGCTTTTCCGATGATTCTATTGGACGAGGAGACCCAAGCGGTGCTCATGCAATAATCGCAATTTTCCTATGGTAAAATTGATCGCGGACATATGGTACTGTAGGTAGACTGAACTCAGGGAAATGATAAAATTTCACTTTTAGTTCGACATCTTGAGTATTGCAGGGTGTATTTGAGCAACCTCGAATACAGCAAGACTTTCTTGACGTAGACGTTATTAATATTTTATTATTATTTTATGTATTTTTATGTACCGTATGTCCGCGATCATTTGAACCATAGGAAAATTGCGAGTTTTGCATGAGCACCCCTTTGGGTCTCCTTGTCCAATAGAATCACCGGAGAAGCGTGAATGCGCATGCGTAGTCATCCGCGAGTGTGGCGTCGTCAGCAAGTTCAGATCGGTTATCGAAATAATCGATCTGAACTTGCTGACGACGCCACACTCGCGGATGACTACGCATGCGCATTCACGCTTCTCCGGTGATTCTATTGGACGAGGAGACCCAAAGGGGTGCTCATGCAAAACTCGCAATTTTCCTATGGTTCAAATGATCGCGGACATACGGTACAATAACAGACTGTCCTATGCACGTGTACTTATTTTCACCGAAATAATATGCCAATGGGCTACTGGCGTATGTGGAGGATTTCGATTTTCGTTATATTTTCAGATTCCTTAGATCTGTAATATTGTATTACGAAGAAAAAAAGTGCAATTATAGTGTGGAAGTACAAGAATTTTCACATTGAAAATGATGGTTATTATTTAAAACTGTACCGCATTGACGTCACGGGGCGCATGCGCTGTAAGATGAATCACAGCTGACCACTTATTGGGTGCTTTTCATTGGGTGCTTTCCTTTTACTGACACAAGTCAACACGATTGGGAATTCAAGAGAAGCGGTACTCACTCTGGTGGCTATAATGGTGAACTAGTTTCTGCCACATTATTTCCTAACCACACAATTGGGGACTGTAAAACACACCTTTTTATCGATTGTTTACCATTGATTTTTATTAATTTTGTGCCTCTCGTTTACTGTTGTTCTTTTCTAATTTGTTACTACTAATGACAGAGTGGCAGTGGTTAGACACAAGTGGACACAAAATTAAACCATTAGCTCTTTCTGCTGGAGCCTGCCAATCAGTCGGTGGTTCTAATAGAAGTGTGTCGACCATAGGACTTGTGTCATGAATGGAAAGCGCCCAATGTGGCAGAAACTGGTTCCAGTAATAGCCACCTGGCGCTGCAACTCTTAATTTGAATTCCCAATAGTCGACTCGTGTCGCCGAAATAAGTGCTTTCCATTTAGTTTGTGTCGCCGTGAGCCGGCGACACGAGTCACCTCAAACAGACTCCGCTAGAGAGCTGAGTTCACTCTGAGTTTGAGTGTAAAAGGAGCGAAAGTTTGAACGAACGGGGCAAACGAAAAATAGATAATGGAAAGTTAATGCAAAGTCTGATTGAAGAAAATGAAGGTAGGTGAAAAATATAATTATTTGCAGTAATCTGTAGATATTACAGATATTAGATCCGTAGATTTTAGTTATTCATTCGTAAATACCAGGTCGATTGTACATGTCCGTATAGGTTAGCATCATTTTGTACACACATTCATCTAAAATGCTGAATGCGTGAAATAAATAAATGAATAATCTTTCAAAAAGTGTAAGATTTTACATATAGGTATAATTTAAAAATGTGTACTTTTGTAAGCGAGTCACATTTGAGGTTAGCATTATTTTGTATACACATTCATCTGAAATGCTGAATGCGTGAAATAAATAAATTTTACACTATTTATACTTACATTAATAATCTTTCCAAAAATGTAAGATTTTACATATATACTTAAAAATGTATATTAATAATGAGTATTACTATTATGTTTGAAAACGTTTTATACTTACATTTTATACTGTAGCCAATTCAAAGATTTTATGAATATACTTATGCTATAAGTATATTCATAAAATTGCCATAAATGTGAATTGCTATAAATGTGACTTGGCGGGTTTTGCATCTAGGTATACCCCTCCAGTCCTAAATTAGTATAGAAAATATTCGAATTTACCGCTCTACTAGCTTAGCGAGCGTTCCATTACCCTTGTGGTGAGAGTCGACACTAGTCGACACTAGTCGACACGAGTCGACACAAAAGTCGCTGGGAGTCGTGTAAATGGAAAGCACCCATTTATGACACAAGTCGACACACTTCTCCTAGAACCACCAACTGATTGGCAGGCTCCAGCAGAAAGAACCAATGGTTTAATTTTGTGTCGACTCGTGTCAGTTTAATGGAAAGCACCCATTGTCACGCAGCTCGTGTTGTTTTCGTTTAGCGGAATACCTATATCCATTGCCTCAGACACATTTTTTTAGGCTAGCCGGGTGAGCCGTTTGAAGCGAGTTATTAATAGAGAACCACTGAAGTAGCAGTCGGAACGCATCGGTTCCCCACATTGGGAACCTCTGTTAGATACCGCACAGACGTCACAGGCAATATGGTCGCGGAAACGAAAACTCCACTTTCAATATTTTTTTTCGAGCGAATAGATGCACGGATCGCATTTTTTCAAAAACCGTTCTTTTAGTTTCGTTCTCTTCTATTTAAAACGATTTTTATCAAAAAATGCGTCAGTAGCCCATTGGCCAGCAGATGGCTACTTGTCGTTGTGCATGGTCCCTATGGGTGCTTTGATCGCGAACATAAAGCGGGATTCAGATGGGTGCGGAAAGCATGCGGAGTGCGGCATGCGGATCGGTGCGGATTGGCAGGCAGTACGCACGCGGAAGAGCTGATTGGCTGACGGTCTTTCCGCATTCCGCACTCCGCAAGCCTTCCGCACCCATTGAACCACGCTTAAGCCGCGTGCGCCTCCTGTCCGCACCCTTGGTTAGATATTGCGCGTTGCGCGCGTAGAGCGACAGTTTTCCACGGATCCGACATGTCGGATTGTCATATACGACAAATCATTCCGATTGGCTGTGACAGAAAGTGGTGGTGGGGGAAATCTGTCGGACCGACGGTGTCGAACTCGTCGAACTTCAAGCGACGGTTTCGTACGACAAAAAATAGGGTCGTGCATGGCTGGGTGGTGGCGCGACAGTATGTTACGTTCAATGCCACTGATGGCTATCTGAGAAATATTAACACATCCTGAACAGCGAAGCCGAGAAGCTCCCTTCGACTTGTCTTGTCTTGTTTTAGCTCGTATTCTTCAATGTGCGTGCGTTTTTTGATTTTTTTGTCACACGTATTTGTGAATTCATTTTACGTATTATAATGAGGAGCCGGACTGCCAAACTTCACCACTTGGTGGCACCACCATTCCCAGACTGTTGCAGCGACAAACAAAAGTGTCGTCAATCGACCATATTTCATGCATCCGACAAAATACCTGCGACGGTCCCCCCACCCGATTTTTGCACAACCAATCGGAGTGACTTGTCGTATACGACAATCCGACATGTCGGATCCGTGAAATATTAGCACGCCTGCGTGACTCAAAGAAAGGAGAACTATTCTCGCTAGCTAAACTAACTACGACCTATCGGTTCGCGAAAGGGGATATTATATTTATAAACGGAGATCGCAGCGGCTTGCGTCTCAGATCCCCTGTCCATCACGCAATAAAGGTGTTTATAATCTCGCGAATAGAAACCACGGTGGCCTACGACTTATTTAGCTTATCACGCAGTCTTAGACGTTCTCGTTCTTTCTTTCTACTACGTTTTATCTATACCTTACTTGCCTAATAAAACGACAATAATTAAAAATTAATACAAAGCGTTTGAAGCGCCGCCAGAAATCTAGTAACTTCCAAAAGTTATAGGGATTTTAGGTCAAGTCTGGATGCAGACGAGACATCTGTATCGACCAAGTGCCATCGTGCGGTAAACTTAGAAACCAAACCGTGGGACGTTAGACTCGAAATCTTTTCTACATCGAGGGTCCCTGGCTGAGTGCTCGAGTACAGTAGAGTGCGATTTCAAAATGGCGTTTGTCTGTACTTAGGAAAGTGTTATTTGCGCCGAGAAGTCCTACATTTGACGTGATTTTTTTGACAATTTCTATGCGCTTTCCAACAAGCATTTAACAAAAATGATTATAGAAAATCCTGATCAATTCAAGGCGTGGCTCACTGCTGTTTTGGAGCCACTGTAAGTAGGCCAGCTTGCCCGATCATAATTTTACATGTGTATGTGTGTGTGGTTGCATGTAACGCATTTGATCATGGAAATGCTTGCACCTTAGGAGTATCTGTAGTGTATTTTTTCGTCTACATGATCTGATATGTATATGCGTAGGTACTTTTGTTACCTCCACTTAATTTGAGAAAGCCCTAAAGTAACAGTATTCCATACGTTAGGTTCATTCTGCTTTGGGCTAAATTCCATTGACGAACCCATGCAGTGTTAACTTGTAAGCTTGCACTTCCCAAGGTGAAAGGTGTTTAATATTTTCTGCAATTACAAAATCTGCTCTAGAGAACTACTCTTTTCTTAATGTCATTATTAAGACATGTCAGAGTATTGTGAGGATTTCTTCACAGTAGGGAAGTTTGTGGTGATCATATGATTCCAAGTTTTCCTTTATAAAAACAAAAAACTATTTTATCAATATTTAGACTCATGAAAAGTATTTCTAAGTAATTTCATAATGATGCAAATTAAATTAAAGATTATGTAAATTTAAGGCTGTTCAGCTTGAACTGCCGTTCTTGGTATATTTCGTGTCACACATTATATACCAAGAACGGTGGTTCAAGCTGAACCAGCCTTGAACTTACATTGAACAAGTGAGCCTTAGTATGTGCAAAAACGTTTGTAGAATTCATTATTGTAGAAACAGATTCATTATCAGTAATACATAGTCAATGGTTAAAAAAGAGTCCAGAGTAGTCCAATGAGAGAAGTTATATCTATAGCTAGAGAAAAGTTCAAAGATGTGACATCAAGTTGTTTATTTCTAGCACCATTAGTTAATTTTACCATCACGAATTTAAGTTTTTGCATGAGTTGTACATACTCAATAATAAATCTTTTTTTCAAAACCAAATTATATATAAGAAGTAAAGTTTATGGCTCGTTTGCCAAACTAAACTAAGAACCTACTTCCCTGTTCTATTCTCAGGATTGTCAATTCATTTTCATTATTACACTTCTGAAGATACCTATTCATTTCACGATCTGAATTTATGATAGACAAATTCAGAGAAAAAATCATTCTCTCTAACATTCTAAATATTCTTTAGTTCAAGCAATGTGTTACGTAATATAGTATTGTACGAACTAGAAGTATATTAATTTACCTCATTTGTTGCACATTTTTCAAGAGAAGCAGTAACTCTCTTATTCATACTACCAATCTATTACCTAGAGGTTGATCCTTGAGATATAGACAAGTGATGCGTGTATTCGGGTCCAATTACACCGTCAATAGTTTTGTTAACGACTTTGAGAATGAAAAAGGATTCATTTTAGAAGCTACCCTGTCATTCAATAGTAATATAAGGCTGCCAAAGACTTAGAAAACTGGAAAAAGTTAGGGAATTTCAAAAAATTTTTAAAGAATATTTAATCAATGTTTTCTACATAACATAAATATTATACAACTTATGATGTTTTTGCAATATTACCAAAAATATAGTTTAAATTTTGTTAAATTATAATCCGTATTTAACATCTTCTTTTCACTGATTCATCTATGCAGGGAGTATGTTCTATTAGATTATTAGATTTTGTATAGCGTTTGTTATGCTTGTACTTCCTTTGAGCTTATGCTTCTTGATATTGTATTATTTTACAGACCATTAACACGTTGTCTGCTGGCCACGAACGCTGCCGGGTTAAACCCTGTTATCTGTTGGTCCCATGGGACCAACGTGGCAGTCAACGTGTTAATAAACGCTTCTTTCATTCTCTCAGTGTTCTAATGAGTCAATTATAATATATGGTATGGGAAAACGTGATTTTTGCTCTGGAAAACCTGGAAAAGTTAGGGAATTTTTAAAATAAAAATTCATGACAACCCTGAAGTAGCCGTTCAATAGTAAATGATCATTTTGTATCAACCTTTATTTTTTTTGGCTCTGGATGTAATACAATGGCTCTTAGTAAATGACATAAAGTGAATACAATTGGAGTACAACGAACTGTAGCATAAATTTAATAATCTATTGTAGTACATTCCTGTCTGTTGATTCAAGCCTCTTATCAGAATTATATTTTTCTTCGTAAAAAATGATTCATACTTTCATTTGATGTGTAGGTGCGATGCAGACCCTGCTGCTCTTGCCAAATATGTCTATGCTTTGGTGAAGAAAGACAAAACTTTGGAGGAATTGCGGGGTGGTATGGTTGAACAGCTCGATGTATTTTTACAACAAGGTACGTCTTTGTTTACGTGTCTATGTCGAGTATTTTAGCAGGGTGGCTACAAACTTGGGAAACCGAAAAATGTCAGGGAATTTAATCTGTCAAGGAAAAATCAGGGAACTTTAGATTTTTACTGGAAATTATAAACAAAGTAGAGTTTATTTCTCAAAATTTCACCATTGATACATTTCATGATGGAGTTTGAACTGCTGCTTTAGATATCTCCAGTTGTATTGCACGTGTCTCATCGATTAAAATTAAAGTTTGTCATCAACGTTACTTTCTTAGCATATAAACGTTTTTGTAACCTCGTGTTCTTGTATTACAATTATTTGTAGATTCCTTGATTTGATTATACAAAACTCCTAATACGAATAAAAATATCAGAATGTCTATAAAATTTGACCTGAAATAGTCTAGGAAAGATGAGGGTATAATCAAAGAATTCTATAATCAAGCTTTTACAGTCACCCTGTTTAGATACACGGGAATTGCCATATTAAAGTAGTATGGTCACTCTCCAAAGTGATCATTGAGTGTCCGTAAAAAAAGTCACCAAAAAACTATGATTTATAATTGAAAATTCTCTTTGTGAATTATAAAATTTATGACCATAAGAATTAGTCGATTATTTTGATTATTTTTCACTTATTATTCAAATAATGTGCCTCCTTTGACTAGCGTCTTTTTATGTGTGGCAACGCATATTATCAATGGGCTCTTGGATTTTACATACAAACCCAAAGAGAAATGTGTCTTGCCCATAAGACTGGTTATTTTCTACTCGGTAATTAATTTTTATCAGACATACTAAACGATCAATCTACCCCAAATTGCACCAGAAGGTTTCTATTGATATTAGCTTGCATACATAATTATTTCATATTTAAATCTTGGAAATCGATTCATGACCATACTACTTTAATATATCAATTAACCCTTAAACCGAGACACCAGTCTGTGAGCCCATTAGAAATACCGTTGCTAAAGGTCTCACAGACCGGTGTTTCGGTTTAAGGGTTAAATGTAGCGGATTCTGTACGATAATCAGTCTCACAATCCATATCTAATTAGTTTATATTCTAGGTTCTAGAGATAGGTAATCTCTCTCATTAAAAATGATCTTTCGAATGGATCTTTTTTAAATGTCCAAGCAAAAAAATGTATAAGTTGCGTGGGGCATTGGGTATCAAAATTTCTTTGATTGTGTGTAAAATTATGTTAAAACTAATTTTTGAGCGTCGAACATTTTATCAAAAGTTTTTTGGTTTGTAGTGTTGACACAAAATATTAAGAGCTTTTTGATTCGATATCATATCATTACGGTTGATGGTATATAGTGTATCTCACAATGACCATGATAGCGAGAAATGGGAGATTCCTTGTTAAAAACTAGGTGTATAAAGTGTAAGTTGTAATGTCGAGGGGGCAATAGTTAAGAAACTAAAAGAGTTTTAAGATGACTAATAGGATTGATTGATTGATAATATTGTTTATTGCCCAGTGATGAACAAAGACGCAGATGGTTCTGCTCGACAAGTAGAATTCGTAAGAGTATAACTTAATATAATAGTAGCATATAGTTACAGAGCACGTGTATAAGACAAATTGTTGAGGTAGTAAAACAGGTATAGTGGTATTGTATGCTCTCTCACTTAGTAGATAGTTGTGATAATAGTAAAATTAAAATTAAGAAAACAAAATTAAAAATTAAAAATAATAAACTATTAGAATTGAAAACGTAAACAATTTAACAAATATAGTTAAAATTAAAAAATTTTAATCAGTGCTAGCGCCTAAGAGATTATTTGCAGCGATTAGAACATAGAGAAACAGTAATGTCAGCAATGCTCAATACTGTGACCGAATTAACTAGTTAGTTATCTAGCCGGAGGCAGAGTTTAGTAATGGATTGGCCCCCAAGCAGGATAACAGTTTTGATGGGAAATGTCGTCACCCATAAATAGGTAAACATAAGGGATTCCGTCTAAGGCCTGCTTCGATATCGCACTCATAAATGACATCTGAATCAATTAACAGCAGTTCAACATTAGAAGTTTTTTTCTGCAAGTACGATCAAAGCAGGTCTTAGACGAAGCTCCTTACGCTTACTGTTTAAGGGTCAATGATGTTTGCCATCGGAACTGTCATCCTATTGGTCATCTTAAAACTCTTTAAGCTCTTTAATTATTGCCCCCTTGACATTATAACTTGCACTTTATATACCTAGTTTTTAACCTTTAGAGGACGGGGATTTTTTAAAAATAGTTTGTGTTCTCAGGGTGGTCCCTAAAGGGACCACCCCCGTCCTCTAATGGTTAACAGGGAGTCTCCTATTTCCCACTGTCACAATCATTATGGGTCATGCTGTATACGAGTTGTTAAAAATATGTGTAAGTGGTATGCTGGAGTTACTTTTCAATTATTCGTGCCGTTATATAAAACTGCACAGTTTGAAAGGTGACTCAAAGGAACGTCTCAAAGACTAGTTCTATAAAAGGAGAAAAAAATCGTTTTATATTTGCTTTCGTATCCTTAGTAGCCCATATATGGAAAGAATATAGTGTATTTAAATTTTGTCTAACATTTGCATTGATATATCCGATCTAAGTTTCGAAGAATACAATCAACTGGGGTCCATAGCGATGAGCGTAGGAATAAAATATACGATTTTTGTGTGTGTGTGTCTGACAGAAACGAAAAATTTTGTGGAGCTCCTCTTCAAAACGCTGGAAACTCAAGAATACGTATTACCGACGACAAAGACAGAACCCGAGGATGGTGGAACACCTCCGGGTGTAAATCCGCCGCCACCTCTGCCGCTGTCGCTGCCAGCTTCCTCGTCCGAAAAGCCGATTGAAGCCGCTGCCGTCGTTATTCCATTATCTCCCACGACCGCTGGTCCCGTGGTCTCAATCCAAGTAAATGGTACTGCTCCAATGACGATCAACAAACGGGAGACTAGAAAATCAGACTCGGAGAAGGAGGAGAAAGAAAAGGAGAAAGAGAAGGAGAAGCGTTCTCGAAGCAGGTAAGCTCGATCTATTCGATGGCCCGCTAAACAACGGTATGTTCGAGTAGCAGTAGTAGTAACGTATTATAGATATTGGTCCAATGTTCACCGATTTGTTTCTTTCTTTTCTTTAAACGATCCTGCACTTTTATATAGAAGCGGTCGAATGAGGTCAAGAACGAGATCGCGATCGCGTTCTTGGGAACGTGACAGGCGGAGATCCAGGAGCAGGGAACACGTACGTCGTGACAGAGAACGCGATAGGAGTCGTCCCTGGAGGAATAAATCTCCGCCACTTAACGCTAGGCGGCACGATAGAAGGTTAATTTCGCATTAAATTTCCCTGTAAGGCGTTGAGAATTCAAATACGAAAGTTTCCCGGGAAAACTATTTTTAGACGTACTAGGAGTCGCAGTACTTCACCGCTGCGATCGAGAGTTCGAGATGGACCTGATAATCGTGACCACAGAGCACGATTCCGGAACAGATCCCCTACGCCGCTTCGATCGCGATCCCGATCGAGGTCCGTGGATCGCAAAAAGCTAGATCGAACCGAAAGGATGGAGACGGGAAGAACGGAAAGAGCCGATGGAAGCCCGGGCGGAACTCCCACACAGGACAGTAATCACGGAGACGTAGACATGAGGCTGTCCACTACTAGTCAGTCGATTCAAAGTGTTGTGGCCGTCGCCTCGAATATTCCGAGCAATCAGAGTGGTGGTTCCTTCCAACCAAAAAGGCGCTGCAGAGACTTCGATGGTGAATATCACGGTTAAAATGAGACAATCAGATCTGATGCTCCTAACGCTCTTTAATCACTTTGCCAGAAAAGGGATACTGCATGAGAGGCGACCTTTGTCCGTACGATCACGGCACCGATCCAGTAGTATTAGAGGATGTGGCGTTAAGTCGCGTTTTAACATTCGGACCTCACGGACCACAAGCTCCGGGTACTGTGCCAGTTACGTCGGTGCCCGAACCGCCTCCTGGGCCGAATGGCAATGCTCCACCGCCTCATCTTCCACTCGCAAGTTTACCGCCCCCTCATCTCAGGAATCAACACCACTCCAATATAGGTAAGTGCAATATTTTTCAAATGAAATTATTTAGTAACTTGGTAAAAGGAACGCAGATAATATTTTGCCAGCAACTTCCTATTGAATTACTAAAAATTGTTGCTATCACGTTGCTAGCAAGTTATGTTCTCATCTATTTTAATATTGCCAGTGAAAGGATTGAAAACTGTTGACAGCAATATTACTGCAATGTTGCCAGCAAACTTTTTAGCGGTATTACAGCAATTTTATAACAACTGCTGTTATAAAATTGTTCAATTGTGGATCCTCAGAGCTAGAGAATATTGTCCTCCATATTACTATACTTATATTATGATAATGGAATGTAGATGAATCAACCAAATGTCTACTGAATTTTCTTTAGTTCATTCAAATGATATTTTAATCGAATCAGTCATTGCTTCATCAATTCAATCACAATAACATTCGAGTCAATTACAGGAAAGTCAGTTGAGAATATTTTGTTGGTTTAACTACATTTCTTTATCAGTGAAGTAGAGAAGTAATATAAAGAATAATAATCTTAGATTCTGAGGTTTTACAATTGAATAAACATGAATATTTTTGGAAAACCAGAGAGAATTTTTATCGATCAATAATTATAATACTGCTTCATCAAAAATATCGTTTGAGTTAACTAGAGGAGAGTCAGTTAACAATATTTGGTTGATTCAACTATATTTTCTATATGTAAGCAATTATTTCTCTCGATGTAATCTTTCGTTGCAGCGACACTACCCAGTCGACACAGTAGTGTTAGCTATATTACGTCTTTATATCTTTCTGAGACTGGATAACAATCTGCAAATTTCAAAGAAATAATTAAATAAGGTCAAGTTTTTTATACAATTTTGGTTTTTATAATATATATATTCAGGTTGTGTATCTGTGTTTGCAAGTGTATCGAATATATTGAACTACATACAGTCAGAGGCAAAGGTGAGTACACACCCCAGAAATTGAAAGAAAAATTTATTCAATAAAAACTACATAACGAGGAAGAGTTTATAAACATTAAATATAAGTACATATGTTGTTACCCAAAAACCTGCTAATAATCGTTTCTATATAAATGGACTACATATCGATTTATAAATTAATATCTTATAACAGAGCTATAAAGGAGAGGCAAAAGTCAGTACACGGTATTAGTAATTGGCACATTACAGTACATCGATAGTATCGATGATGTTAATTAATATTTTGTTGGCCCACCATTGGCCTTGAGGACAGCTCTTAATCGTCTGGGCATAGAATTAATTAGGTCTTGTATAACAGTAGGCGAAATTGTATCCCATGCATAAAGTAATGCGGTCTTGAGGGAAGTTTGCTCGTAATTCGTGTAGAACGTTGTACCTCTGTCCAAAACATCCCAAATATTCTTAATCGGATTGAGATCTGGGGACTGGGTGGGGTATACAGTTGTTTCGGTGTATTGTATAACAGCCATTGCTTGATCGCACGGACAGTATGTTTGCGGTTATTGTCTTGTTGAAATAGCCGTGACCCTTGTAAACCTGTTTTAACAATACTGGGCTGTAAATTGGCTTTTAGAATAACCAAATATTCTGTTTTGTCCATTATTCTGTCAATAAAAACCAACTGCCCCACCCCAGAGGCTGCCATTGCACCCCAAACCATTACGGAGCCACCTCGTGTTTGACGGTGCTCAGAAGATTTTTGGGATAAAACTCTGAATTTTTTGTTCGCCATATTTTTGACCTCTTTTTCTGTCCAAATATCTTAAAGAGAGTCAGAAAAAGGGGTCAAAAATATGGCGAATAAAAAATTCTGAGTTGCATCCCAAAAATCTTCTGAGCACCGTCAAACACGGGGTGGTTCCGTAATGGTTTGGGGTACAATGGCAGCCTCTGGGGTGGGGCAGTTGGTTTTTATTGACAGAATAATGGACAAAACAGAATATTTGGTTATTCTAAAGGCCAATTTACAGCCCAGTATTGTTAAAATAGGTTTACAGGGGTCATGGCTATTTCAACAAGATAATGACCGCAAACATACTGCCCGTGCGGTCAAGCAATGGCTGTTATACAATACACCGAAACAACTGTATACCCCACCCAGTCCCCAGATCTCAATCCGATTGAGAATATTTGGGATGTTTTGGACAGAAAGGTACAACGTTCTACACAAATTACAAGCAAACTTCCCTCAAGACCGCATTACTTTATGCATGGGATACAATTTCGCCTACTGTCACACAAGACCTAATTAATTCTATGCCCAGACGATTAAGAGCTGTCCTCAAGGCCAATGGTGGGCCAACAAAATATTAATTAACATCATCGATGCTATCGATGTACTGTAACATGCCAATTACTAAAACCGTGTACTGACTTTTGCCTCTACTTTATAGCTCTGTTATAAGATATTAATTTATAAATCGATATGTAGCCCATTTATGTAGAAACGATTATTAGCAGATTTTTGTGTAACAACATATGTACTTATATTTAATGTTTATAAACTCTTCCTCGTTATGTAGTTTTTATTAAATACATTTTTCTTTCGATTTCTGGGGTGTGTACTCACTTTTGCCTCTGACTGTACATGCACAAATACATAGCCATTAAATTACACTTTTTGAAACTCCTACAAATTTTGTGCAAAACTATATTTATCACTGCCAAAAAATCACGCTGATTTTCTCACGTTGTCACATTTTCAGGCCTGTAGCGGGTAACTTTTCTCACTTTTAGTCCCTTTTTCAAGCTACTGTCACTTTTAGTCACTTTTACAGGCGTCGAAAGTTTTATCACTTTTTCGCCTTTTCCTTTTCATTTTTACAATCTTACGATCCATTTTTTTTCCAAATTACTTAACAAACTGCATACATATTTACGTGATCACTGAACTATTATCGACGGTCATTCAATACTTATTATAAGAAATGTCGTGTAATAGCGATAGATAAAATTTACATTTTCTACTGAGACGGCAGTATAGGTGTGTACGCATTTTAATTTATGGCTATCGATCAGCTACTGGAGAGATAGAGAAAGAGAAAGAATCTATCTCTCTCTAACATATTTATTCAATATCTTACTATGCTCACTTCAATCCTCTTATACAAAAATAATGAATTAGGACGTAGTATAGTAGATAGAATTTCGATCGGTACCAGAAGAAAGCACGTATCTGTTCACTATCATTATAGAACATCGTAACTCGTTGCTATGCAAGGAGAAGTCGTAAGTCACATCGATGACAACAAGGACTTACGGTATTTTCTCGTATGGCAACGAGTTACGACGTTTCTCAATTACAGTGAAAAGATACGTGCTTTTTTTTGGTACCGGTCGATTTATACTTTCCCTGATAGAAAAATTTCTCTGGCAGATTTCTGAAAAGTCGGACTTTCTGACTTTCTGTAGTAATTGGAACATTTTCAAACATTTTCAGGGAAGTATCAGAGTTTGTCAGAGAAAGACAGAGAAATGTCCAAAATATCCACTTTTCTTTCATGCATAAAAATTTTTCTGAAATTTGTTTCAGGAAATATTTGGAAAAATCTGTAAAATAATCTGTAAAAATTCTCTGACCAACTCTGATACTTCCCTAAAAATGTCTAAAAAGTTTGCAGTTACTACAGAAAGTCAGAAAGAGTTCAAAGTATCTCAGAGTTTTTGAGAAATTTATTAGAGAAATTTTTCCATCAGGGTTATTAAATCATATAAGTACCTAGCCATATTACTCGTATAAACGTATTAGGTTCTAGGATACAGCTTGAATGTATACAGTACGTCCCATAGTAAATCGAATGGATTTCTCCTAAGAAGGTTGCTTCAATCTCGTTCGGACCGCGCTAGGATGCTCACCTGTGCTCACTTGCGTCTTGAAAGATAATAATACAAGCTCATCAACGGAATATAATGGGGTTGGGATATTTGGATAACATTTTTGATTAACCATATAAATGCGTTCTATGTTCATAAATATTCAGTAGACAATTGCTTTATCAATTTTCAATAACGTTATTTAACGTCAAAATGTAATTGAAAGTGCTGAATTTCAAACACGGCTATAAACGCATTACGATTGGTGAGTATTGGTCTAACACATGGTACGTAACATCTTTCCATCATACGGTTGTATCGTCCAATTGCGGTTTCGGTAGTCTGACCTAATATTGCTGTAGCGCCCTAATCGCATGCAGACAGCATACGCTCAAGCCATTTGCTGAATTCAGGCCCGTACCATTTAAAATGATGAACGGGCTTCCTCAGTCATGCAGACAACTTAAGGTTTCTCGAGCGTTATACTAAAAATAGTGAGAAATGCTTGAAAATGATTGCATTCGGTAGATTGAAGTAAAAAGAATTCAGTTAAATTTTCAAGTCTTTTAGGAAGCTCGTTGCAAAGATATTTGAATAATAAAATAACATGTGTTCTTATGGGTTATAGCTAACAAACCGCGATATTTCTGAGAAAAATAGTGAAAAATTCTGAAATTTTTTGAACAGCAAGTTTAATGAACTAAAATCATCTATACCAATTTTCACGTTCATTAGGAAGCCCGTTATTTTTTTTATTAATTGTTCTTTATAAATTTAACCTTTGATAAGTCAATGTGGCTACGTTGCATGCCGTACATACAGTAGCTGACAAAAGTTTTCGATATTTTTTGTTTTGATCATAACTTTGTTCAAAATCTACCAAATCACAAGCGGCGAAAAGTCCCATGTATGTAATAGATTGTAAAATCAGAAAAAATAATGATTTAGTGAAAATATGATTTTTGGGTAATAATATGGTAATTATTCTAAAATCTGCATGGCAAAAGTTTTCGATATTTATTTCAAATTGTTTAAACAGAGCAGATAACAGAGTCAACATAATCTACACACTAATGAAACATTTAATACTTTGTCGCAAACCCTTTTGCTGCAATGACAGCAGCACAACGACGCGGCATAGACTTAATGAGATTATCTACAACTGAAAGATCGATTCTCGCCCATTCTCGATCCAAATCGGCAAATAATTCATCTTTATTTGCGTGCGTTCTACTCCCGACTCGTCTTCCGAGTTCATTCCAAAGATGCTCGATCGGATTTAAGTCGGGGCTCTGGCTCGGCCATTTCAAAATATTCACTTTTTTCTCTTGAAACCAGGATTTGGCAACTTTGGACGTGTGTTTTGGGTCGTTGTCTTGCTGGAATATCCAGCGACGTGGCATATTTCTTCTAGCGTATGGCAGCATGACATCATTCAAGATCTGCACATACATAGGTCCATCCATAGAACCTTCGATTCGATGCAGCGGGCCAGGCCCGTATGCCGAACAACATCCCCACACCATCACATTGCCGCCACCATGCTTCATCGTCGGACATTGATATTTTGGATTGAATCTTTCGCCAGTTGGACGTCTAATATATCGTCTACCGTCACTTCCAAATAGTGTAAACTTCGATTCGTCGCTCCAAAGTACGTTTTTCCATTCATCGTCATTCCAGCTCAGATGCTCTCTCGCGAATAGCAGGTGTAGTTTCCGGTTCTTTGCATTAATATACGGTTTCCGAGCGGGAACACGTGCGGTCAATCCGACATCATCCAGACGACGTCCTACAGTCCTGGCACTAATATCCAGCCCGTATTCTTCGTTTATTTCACGCGAAATATCAACGGCATTTTTCTTGGGATCGACAATCGATTTCCTTTTGATCACTCTATTGATATAAACATCGGTTTTACGGGGCCTTCCGGTTCGTGGCTTATCCAGTAAACCTTCGCCTTCCTTCTCTTTCTTGATTAACGCCGAAACTGTCGACTGACTGCATGAAAATTGCGCCGCAACATCAGTTTGCTTCCTGCCTGACTTCACAGCCTTTACAATGATTGAGCGAACGTCGACAGTCAAATTTTTCCTCGATTTCACCATTTTAACCTAAAAAATAAATGTAATAAATCATATTTTAAATTTGATTTGAAATGATGATGAAATGTTAAAAAAAGAAGTAAAATTATGAAAATATCGAAAACTTTTGCTAACGTATGTTGCGGAACTTTGCTGTACTTTTCGCGCGAGACGATGAATCAGTTTTAAAAAATTTGTTCACGTTTCTTGGTTGATTTGACATATTTTCGCCTTTTGCCGCTTGTATTTTGGTGGATTTTGAACAAAGTTATGATCAAAACAAAAAATATCGAAAACTTTTGTCAGCTACTGTATGCATGACCAGATGTTTTGGGCTCCATTTTTGAACTCACAGATACGAGGGTAGTCCGATAAGTTTCTGGCCTCAACATGAAGATGGCAAAACTCGTCAACGACAGCTAGGGAATGTGTTCGTGCATCTTTTGACATGTACTCACCAAAATTTCAGCCATTTTGGACGCGCAGTTGTTGTTTGACAATCGTTTGAGTCAGTCGATGTGAGTGCTTTGGTGAAAATGGAAAAAAATCGAGTATCGAGCTGTGATTTTTCCATTTTCACCAAAGCACTCACATCGACTGACTCAAACGATTATCAAACAACAACTGCGCATCCAAAAGCGTCCAAAATGGCTGAAATTTTGGTGAGTACATGTCAAATGTTCGATGCTCGATTTTTTCCATTTTCACCAAAGCACTCACATCGACTGACTCAAACGATTGTCAAACAACAACTGCGCGTCCAAAATGGCTGAAATTTTGGTGAGTACATGTCAAAAGATGCACGAACACATTTCCTAGCTGTCGTTGACGAGTTTTGCCATCTTCATGTTGAGGCCAGAAACTTATCGGACTACCCTCGTACACACATACTACTGTACGTCAAACGTTGTCGCCACATCGCACGAAGAACATAGGTACTTTAGAGTGTTACTGTACTTCAGTGGACTAACTTTTAGCAGGGAAAAAGCCCCTGTACCGCTCGAGAACCTTAAAACCATATTTATTCATATCTGCACGATCCTTTGTCGATTAAAATACACTTTACACGCACAGTCATTTATCAATATACATACTACGTTCTATATAAAAATTGGGATTCTGATATAAGTAACAAAAATTTATATTATCTGAAAGTAAGAAAATATACATATTTTGTATACGGCACTGATGAGCCGACACATCCAACGTCATTTTCTTCTCATATTCCGTTTGGATTCCCTGTTCGTATTCGTTAATAATTATGGAAATAATGACCTTTAAGTAAAATCCTCTTACAGAAGAGTCAATCTAGACAAACTATTTTTTCATAAGAAAAAAAATTTCATATCCTAACTCCATTGAGCATCCCAGCGCGCTCGGAGCAAACTCGAAGTATAATAACTTTACAGAAACCTATGAGAAATCCGTTCGGTTAACCGTAGGACATTCAATACATGTATCCATCACTATTCAGATTCGGACGAATATATTCGAGTTACATAGAATCGTATTAATTTTCAATGCAGCAATTCTTAAGGCTGTTATTCGCCAATTGGTAATTCGTACCTTGGTAGCCACTCTAATCATATCTAATAAGGGTCTTCTTTGTAGTAAATTTTTAATTACTTTTTTGTTGTGACTACAGTCTTCACTTCTTTGAACAGGGTAAATCGCTACCAGCTCTGCATTTTCTCTAGAATACGTCTTACAAAGTGCGGCCGCTCTTCGCTTCGATCGATACTCTGCCATAAAAATCACGCGCGCAATTAGCAATTATGCGCTCCGTACAAATGGGTGGAGTCACATAGTTGCTGCCTACTGGTGCTCGCAGTGTTAAAATAAGGAACTATATTGACCCACGAAATTCTGATCTGACAACTGCTAATCGAGTGAATAACGTAATTTTCAATTAAAAACTGCAAATTTTAACTACAGTTTTCGACTGTATAGAAGTGCGAAAAATTTATGTTTTTGTTTATATGAAAATGTCAACACAGACATCTGGAGATAAACGTAGCGTTATTGGTTGTTGGAATAACAGTTTGAAATAATTAAATGTTTATTTAATAAATAAATAAGTATATATATTTCCACAAGGACCTCTGAACCAGAGAAAAAGATTGGCACGCGAAGTAGTAAGTGTTCAGGATTGAGCAAGTCGATTTCGTTCTCAAAGAATTCGATAGGTAGTCAATATCAAGAATATTTGAGAGCACTTTGGAGGATGAAGTTGCGGGCAAAAGCTACTCTTTAATATATGATTGAAAAACTTACCTCTAATTTAAGTTTATGAATGACTTTTGATATAGAAATTTGGCGAATACAATGTGAAGAAATCACAACTCTTCCATTTTTTACTTTTTCTTCGATCTCACGAATGTGATGAAATAATAATTATTGCTTACCCTTCTTTATTGTTTTAGTATGAAATGGTATAGAATGGATTATTTCCGAGAAGCCGTTTTAAAAAGAAAATTTCATCGCCAAAAATGAAGCTGTGCAGCTGTCAAATGAAATATACAGGGTTATTCACTGGACCTTCGACATAGCAAATATAACGTATAGAATTTGTAGAACTATAGACCAGCCCTCTGCAACTCTATGTTTCACATGGCCACAACGTTGACGCCAACCGCGTGGTGGCGCAAGTGTTGCTGGCCCGGCTGAAAGCGGGCGAATGAGGTGTGAATTAAGGGACTCAAGTGCAATGAAGTGTTATTCCATTTTGTAATAAATATTTAGGGATAAGGAGTTTTATGAAGTAATAAAAATAGTCCAGTAAATGTTCGAACGAATTTTATATGACAGGGCCAGCATGTAGGGCGCCGCGTAGCGGATTAGTACGACTGGCGTCAAACCGTAGTCAAAGATAGGTTTGTTCCTGCAGAGAATCCGTGACTAATCCCTGACAGTTGGTGATGTGTACGTAGTGCGCATGTGCGGACTTTGACTAGTCAGGGATTTCTGTTGGAACACCGAACGCACTGTACTCTAGTGGTGACGACAGTAATTAATTTTAGAAGAGAGCAAACCTAACCTTTTTAATTTTCGACTAAGGTTATTGTTATTTTGTTTTATACACTACTAGTAGTGTAACAAAAATATGGATGAAAACTCAGGTACAAACAATAGAAAGGTAATACGGTTTGGCGAACAAGGGTTGCAAACGTTCAGTCAGTTAAGTAAGAGCGTGTATGGCATTATTCATAAAGAAATTATTCAACAATGTTTTTTTCCACGTACATACGTTTGACATGTTCCAAGGCAATGCGCAATTATGTTAATAATGAGTCCAATCACCACCATCGACAATCACTTGGCATCCCCGAGGCATAGTATCCACCCATTTTTCGACGTATTCGCGGGGAAGTGCCTTCCAAACGCGTCGAATTTCTCAGGATAGCTACTTCACAGTGAACACGTTTTCATAAACAAGCAGAAGCTTCGACGAAAACGTGTCTTCACTGTGAAGCAGCTATCCCGAGAAATTCGACACATTTGGAAGGCACTTCCCCGTAAATACGCCGAAAATTTGATGGATAGTATGCCTCGGAGATGCCAAGCAATAATCGATGGTGGTGATTGAACTCATTATTAACCAAATTGTGCATTGCCTTGGACCATATCAAACGTATGTATGTTGAAAGAAACATTGTTGAATAATGTCTTCATGAATAATGCCGTACACGCTCTTACTTAACAGACTATACTTACAATCTCACGTCCTTCATGGAAGGCTAATTGCCGGACGGATCGGAGTAAGCCATCCCCGCAGTGGCCAGCTTAATAAATACAGCTATACATGGAATACTAAGTCAGATTGTAAAGGGGAGAAATAACGGATTCCATAGATAACCGTGTAAATCTGATACCTGGCTTGCCATGTACACCCGGGTTCACGGATTCTGAACATAGTGACTTTTCAAAATGTCATATTTCAATATACTAACCAATGAATAATTAATTATCATGCTTTCATTAGCCAGGACAAAGGCTGCATTAGCTAATGAAAGTTTGACATTTAATTGCTAATTGGCTGTTACGTTTTAAAATTACATTTTGAAAAGTCATTATGTTCAGAATCTCTCTCCGTGAACCCGGGTGTAAATCCGGGGCTACGGATTCTTCTTCTGGTTACTTTTGCAAAATGTTTCTATTATAGGTACCCTATATATTAATTACTCATTCAAATTTCTAACATTAGCATCAACATCTATAGCAGAAATAATGGATTCGGTTTTTGAACAGTAAAAATAACAATTAACAAATTAAGAGAGGGGGGGGGGGGCAGTTTTACTTCGACCAGGGTGTACACAATATCCTACAACAAATTAGGACAGTTATTTTGGATTAATCTATTTCTCCAGCCTTATACCATACTTGTAAAACGCTTGCGTGCTGGTTATTCTCAGTATAGCGCTATACCGCGTTTATACTGTGTTTGTAAAACCCGCCCTCATTCATACGAGCAGCTAGTACGCCTGCGTCGGACTAAAAGTTTCCTGATAATCCGCAAACTTTTCTGACTGTCAGCAAACTCGTCTGACCTGCTGGAACAGCGGATTTGGAATCAGTGACTGTCACGTACTTCTTGCTGGAACGCGAGAATCTTAATGCGCATGCGCCTGACGTCCGCTGACAGTCTCTGACTCCTGCAGGAACAAACCTGATATCTAAGGGGAATACGTGTAAGTTGCAGGGGGCTGCTATAGACGATGGCCGTCATCGTTAATAGACCTTTTCATTCTGGAAAAAAAATTGTGCGCATGAGCAAGTAAAAATGGCGGCTTCCGATTAACTTTCGGACAGTTTTTGGAAGTGTAGTGATGGAAACATTTTTTAATTAAATTATTAAAGTAATTACAAAGCTGATGACGCGAATTTGAATAATTTATAATGAATAATAAATCCAATATTCGAAAGTAAAAGTCATTTTAGCATGGAGAAACAACGTAAAGGTGCTACTAAACGATGCTCTTACGGTTTGTGTAAAAGTGACACATGCTCTAAAAAGTTAAAATATAAGTTTTCACTTCATTTCGTTCCCGAAACCTTGTCTTGAGTTTCGCAATGGATATGTAAAGGAATCAATCAAAAAACATATCATGAAATGTAATAAATGTGAAAAAAGTGACAAGTGGGTGAGGTTATGTGGACGTGCAGATGAAGGATTTAAATCTATACAGTGTATTACTAAAGATACATATATTTGCTCTCTGCATTTTGTTGGCGAAAAAGGTCCCAGTGAAGAATATCCAGATCCTGTTCCTTTAAAGTACAAGAAATTGACAAAAAAGGTAAGTGGTCTCATTTGGAGTGAATCATAAGAGTTAAGAATGGTGCAAATAATGTTTTATTGTTTTAGCCAGAACGTAAAATATGTACTTGTTTAGAACAGAAAGATGTGAAATTATACACAACCTCCACTTCAGCAAAAACAGAGGACACAAATGATGATTTTGGAACACTGGAGCATCAATCGCAACGAACGAAAGAAGAGGTAACCTCTTCTACAATCATACATACATCTATGGAAACCATTTACAATATATTAAATGTTTGATTGTTTTCAACTTTTAGGGTTGTGAGGTAATGGATTTCGTAACAAATGACGATTCAGGCGATCACTACGTTGAAGAGCATCAATCGCAACGAGCGAAGGAACAGGTAACCTCTTCTACAATCATACATACATCTATGCCAACAATTTACAATATATTAAATGTTGTTTTATTGTTTTCAATTTTTAGGGTTGTGGAGTGAGTCTCACAAAGGCCAACAAGAGGAATTGTGGAGTGCAAACACTAAAAAGGATGGAACGACGGAATGCTACGACTCAAACTATAAAAAAAACTGCAATGGACGAATTCGAAAGAGAGTTGCTAATAGATTTTAAGGCATATAGTAATGCTGTTACGTGGCTGCACCTACCTAGAGATGATGCTTTGCAATTACACTGTCCATCAATAATTTTTGTGGATTTGTACTCTAACATGACTTTCACTAAATACTTAATATTTTTGTTATAAGATGCTTGAACGTTTGCTTTCAGATAATAAAACTTTTTATCAGCAGTAACTGAGTCCGTGATATCCTGAACATGTTTACTCAGCAAATAAATTTTTCCTCGCGCGAGTGGTTTGGAAGTTCCACAATCAATTTTCTTCACATGAACATTTTGGGGATTACTGGTATCGATCATCTGAATATTCATAAAATATTCATACATACAACCAATGTTGAATGCATGTGGAATTGAACAAGATGGGAAAGTATTCCAATAGCTTGGATAGTCTGGTCCTTGTTGCAACTGTGATATGACATTAGACCTCAAATTTGTAGCTTTTATCTCTAACCATTTACCACGATCGACATGCGAATCAATAGGCGTTTTTCTTTGAAGACAAAATTTCACTCTGCAATAAGATAAATATTTTGAAAATGAATTTAAGAGACTATAAAAGTGCATCCTAGTCTCCTAACCTATCAATTAAATGTTGCTTTTTTCCCTCAGTCTTTTGGTTCCTACATTGAAGCCAACGTTTTAATTGAAGTACACTGTGTGCTTCAATTGTATTGTACATTAAAATCGCTCCCGGAACATCTTTCTCTGATAATTCCACGTTTACGAATGGTTGCGTGGAGACCATTGCGATTAAAAACTGTCCGAAACTTTTAACCTTTGCGCCAGGCTTTTTAGTTACACATGAGGCGCGCTAGTTACTTCCGCCCAGAATGAAAAGGTCTATTGGTCGTGGTGGGTAGGAGAGTTTAAGCAGGATCGGCAACTGCCAGTGATGAAATTTTTTAATCAGGTAGGTACGCCTGATTCTTACCAGATTTCACTCTAGTTCTGGTTAAAATCAGGAGTACACTCGGGGTCACGGATTTTGTCGCTGGTGACTTTTTAAAATGTTATTTTTAAACGTGCTAACCAATGATTAATCGATCTTCATGCTTTCATTAACGAGGGTAAACGCCACCGCAGCTAATGAGGGTATGAGAATTAATTGTTCATTAGCTGGTATGTTTAAAAATGACATTTTAGAAAGTCACCAGCGACAGAACCTGTGACCCCGGGTGTACCTACCTCAGTTTAAGAGTTCTATCATTACAATTGAGGAGCAACTTATCAAAACGCGTTTTGTCCATTCGCAGTTTGTCCTAAACTATTAGCGATTATAGGACAAACTGCGAATGGACAAAACGCATTTTGATAAGTTGTTCCTCAATTGCCGATCCTGCTTAACCTTTCCTACCCGCCACGACCAGCCCCCTATTACTCGCCTAAATTTGTGTCCCCGCTATTGTGTCCGCCGCAGCGCGGCGCCAGCAGTAACATGATGTTACCCCTTCCATGTCCTCCGCACATGGCACGGCATCGTTAACAATAAATTAAAAAAAAATTATTTTACATTTAAACATAAAAAAATATACCGAATATACACAATCCATGGAATTATGTTCGAAGTGTTCGAATAACACTACACAACCGTTATTATAATGATCTATTAACATCACGTGTGAGTGGCGCCACGCAGCGGAATTATTTCCAACGGCTTCAATAGCGGAGACAAAATTTATATAAGGCGTATTGGTGTAGTTTCATAGGGCTGGCCACGACCAATCAACGATGACGCTTATCGTCTATAGTTCCACAAATCGTATAACGTTATACCGGTTCCAGACTCGCGCGAGAAGTCTCGGCGAGCCTTCTTGCCGAGAAGACTCGAGAACATGAGAACCTGTCAAAATGTTCTCAGACGAGAAACTTCATATTCACGCTTCTCGGGGCTTCTCGGCGTGAGTCTATTTGCGCCTTTATATTTGCTGTCGAAGGTCCAGTGAATAACGCTGTAATAATGCAATGTCATGGATAAAACGGAACTATTTGTACAAGGCAATGTCTTACGGTGATTAAGAATAAACTCATCATTCAAGTAATGAACTTTTTACCTAATGCGAATATTTTCGTTTTATTTAAAAATTATTGATGTGTAAACATCTATGCTATGGCTCTACGGTGGGACCTTCCTGGGAAATCGAGCGTCAGACGTAAGCCGTGTACATGTGACTGCGTCAGTGTGTGTGTGGCGCTACTGCGCATACTATTCGCGCAAGTTGGATTATCTCAACGGGAAAACATTTTAGAGAAAAATGCTTAATACAAAACTAAGGATTTTCCCGTGGCTACCCAGTGGTCGTATTGGATTTGACCTTGACCGTGACCTTTAAGGTAATATCAAATCCCTTCCTAAACCGTTCATCCGATTGCGATGAAACTTTGGGGAATGGTTGGACGCATGCCCGCGAAGGTTTCTGAGTTAGTAAATCTTATACAGGGTGTTAAAAAAGTACCGGTACGGATGATTATTATGCTTTCCTAAACCGTTCATCCGATTGCGATGAAACTTTGGGGAATGGTTGGACGCATGCCCGCGAAGGTTTCTGAGTTAGTAAATCTTATAAAAGGTGTTCAAAAAGTACCGGTACTGATGATTATTATGCCTTCCTAAACAGTTCATCCGATTGCGATGAAAAGTTGGGAAATGGTTGGACGCATGCCCGCGAAGGTTTCTGAGTTAGTAAATCTTATACAGGGTGTTAAAAAAGTACCGGTACGGATGATTATTATGCTTTCCTAAACCGTTCATCCGATTGCGATGAAACTTTGGGGAATGGTTGGACGCATGCCCGCGAAGGTTTCTGAGTTAGTAAATCTTATACAGGGTGTTCAAAAAGTACTGGTACGGATGATTATTATGCCTTCCTAAACCGTTCATCCGATTGCGATGAAAATTTGGGGAACAGTTGGACGCATATCCGCGAAGGTTTCTGAGTTAGTAAATCTTATACAGGGCGTTCAAAAAGTCGAACTATACTTGACCTAAATTTGACCTCCGCTGACAATAAAGGTAACATGAAAAAAAATGGTCAAGGACATATTTGAACGTGAAAAAAAAATTAATTTGACCTTGATATAACCTTGAAGGTCATGGTCAAGGTCAAATCCAATATGACCATTGCGTATCCCGTGAAAAATACTAAAAGTTTTGTATTAAAAATGTATTTAAACAATGGTGGACGGACAAAATCAATCCACAATCTACCCGTGCGAAGCCGGGACGGGCTGCTAGTAAGTTATAAATCTAATACAATAATAATAAATATTTTATTATAGAAAAAAATTAAACTTCTTTATGTCGAACTACGACGTCATATTCCCCAATTAAACTCGGACCGCAGATAATTGTAAGATGTTTACACATCCTCCGTGAGCACAGCGGCACTCACACCTTTTTTTTTTGGCAGTTTCCCGTAGCGTTGCCACATATTTTCAGGGGTCAGTTTTACTATACGGCGACGCGCGCGCTAGGCGGCGCCAGTCAACGACTTGCACATGGCAGTAGCGTTATTGCAAAGATGCAGTAATATTACTTGGTAATTATACCGTATGTCCGCGATCAAATTTACCATAAGAAAATTGCGAGTTTTGCATGAGCATCGGTTATCGAAATAACTGATCTGAACTTGCTGACACGCCAACACTCGCGGATGACTACGCATGCGCATTCACGCTTCTCCGGTGATTCTATTGAACGAGGAGACCCACGGGGGTGCTCAAGCAAAACTCGCAATTTTCCTATGGTAAATTTGATCGCGGACATACGGTACACATACAGTGTGCATTCGAGGAAGCTTGACATAGGCGATACCCCGTAGTATACTCTAAACCGTATGCTATTGGTTGTCGACTTGAGGATGCTCTAATGATTGGTTTTAACCAGTTACCAGTAGGTACCCGGCAATCGTTTCAGTAGACAATCCCTATGCCCTGTCCCTCTAGGAGCCGTAAAAACATGGCGGAAGCTCACGTTCGGAAGCGATGTTGAATATCGTAGCACTTTAGTTGTGTTTAGTAGACTATTATTACGCGTCTCATTTTTGTGATTGTAACCGGTGGGTTAATTTGGAACGCAATACAGTGGAACCTCTCATACCGTACACTCTCATAGTGTACGAGGGCTGAGCGTTGGGACGCAGTAGGTTGGTTGGAGGGGGATTGATCAGGGCCGTCGCACATACACTTCAGAAGGGCGCTTAAGGGGGGAGCCTGCTTTAGAGGCTTCAAAAAATCGATATTTTCGAGGATTTTATTGGGAAGGAAAGAAATGTCTGATTAAAATGAAACTTTTAGGGTTTATTCTTATATATTTGAAGTCTTCTCAAATTTTTTTATTATCATACATAAGATATTCTTCATGTTTCAAGAAATTTACGGAGGCGCCTCGAGTGTGCACTTTCTGTGTGGCGGGCAAGATGCAGGTCGCAGTTTTCATCTGAAACAAAAAACCGAAAGAAATTTTTAATTTTCAATAGTGTAATTCCTAGGTGAACCAAGAAAATTCAACAAAAAGTGAAAAATTCAACAATTTTTCGCAGATTAAAAAAAATGCATTAAAAAAAAAATTCACTTTAGATCTCGTTTAAAAACCGGGTTAATGTTAACTTTCTTAAGGTATTTTAGGTTCACCTAGAAGAGAATTTAATCCCGAATACAACGCATTTTGACTCGTTTCGATAGAACGTTTACTTTTTTTCTTATCTTGCCCGCCAATTTGAAAAAATCATCAAAATGGAAATCCGAGAAATCGCGTGTCAAAGTTTTCGTTCACAAAAAATCGTAAATTTCTTGAACTTACCTTATTAATATGCTAATCAGCGATTCCTGCCCCATATAACTGCCCTTCAGACTCTTCAAAAAATTGGTTTTCGGCCAATTGCTCCATTCGACGGGCTGTTCTGGCCTCTTTGGTCGCCAATGAGGCGCGCCTGTTTTGACGCGTGATGCGCTCCTCGTTCGCTTTATCGCAAAAATTTTTGCACTCTGGAGCCCAATTTTGAAGTCTAATAAGTGCATAGTCTTTAATACTGCACTGTAGCCTTTATTAAACATCCCTCCAGCGATGAAAGCAGCAGTCTCAACTATTTTAATTCCCGAATGAAGGTGTTTGGGCGTCATGCGCCATACGGTTGAATTAAATGACTCGTTAGCATTCTGCGTGTGTCCACCCAAGCACCTTGTTAATAAATCGTCCTTTGATAATTCCTCGTATATAAGACGAATATTTTTTTCAATATCGTCGTCAATTAGGCGCGGTGGATGTTTAAAATCAGCCAAAGTATTTTTTGCTTCTGCTTTGCGCTATTCACACCAGCTTTCGGCGCCTTCGGGGCAGTTGTCGTGGCGAGGCAATTTATCTGTAGAGCAATAATGATCAAGTGTCGCCATTATTGCACTTCTCATACCTTCTACAGAGTTTAAATTTCTTCGAATCGCGAGACCGTAATACATTGTTAGTTTCTTTATTACAGTCTCTGTGAGCCGCTTTCTTCCACCGAGTTTCTGTTCTTTTCTCTTGTTGCGGAGACGAGTACCCATGCGCTTTTGTACGTGTCCTACGCACTCGTTTTTAGTCACTGTACACTTGTCGCCGTATGGATTATTCTTCACGATGCCAAGAAATGTTTTGGAGTCGCCGTCGCCAATATAATTGCTATACATTACTCCAAATTTCTCGATAGATTTTAAGAACATTTCGGTGATCGAATCAACTTCCATCTTTCCGGCGGAGCCTGCGTGATTCGAAGAACAACTTTCTTTATGGGTTTCATACCATTCTTCATACTCGTCGTCGTTCAACGTATTTTTCTTGAGAGTACAGGTATGACAATATCCGCTTTTAACATCGAGATCAATCACTTTGCCACTGTAGTAGCCAATAAGTGTAGTTACACCGTACAGAGAAGTGAATCCACGTTTCTTCCACGATCCATCGCCCGAAACTTTCAAATGGTCAGCTGGTCTTTCATTTTGCACATTTAGTTGTTTTTCCTCTTCGACAGCACTTTTGCACGCACTTTCAAACATCGTTTTCGATGCTGTATACAGATGTTCCACGATTTTGTCATACGTCGATTTTGCTAAGCCTATACCTTGAGATAAATCCAGAAGACCACACAAAATGTTTATGCCTTCTCGTGCGACACCCAAAAGCCTCATGACGAACACAATTCTTCTGTTGATTTCGTAGCCGGTGTGAATCAACGGTCCGGATTGGATTTCTCGTTTACCGCAGCGACACGACAAAATAATTTTAAATCCTAAACCTCGATGGTTGCTTTCGACGAACGTTATTCTTTGCTTACACAAATTGCAAATAACTAACTCCGAAATTGCTAAAAACACAGACACAAACTCGATTATGCGGTAACAATGAGACGGATAAACTATAACGCCGTCCGTAGTCGCCGATGCCAATTTCTGCTCATTGCGGCTGGTATTAGCTTCTCCATCGTCCGATGAAGAAACATTCAAAAATTGATTGCCGTGGAATTTGCGCTTCCGTGGCCTTCCACTACGCTCACTCGCAGATTTGCTCGTTTTCGGATAGGTCTCCATATTTTTAAGATGCTCACGTACTGAGAGACAAATTAAAACTGAACCGTAAAGCAAAATGTAGCTCTGTTCGAGCCGACGTTGCCAGCTCATATATACATAATAGATCGAGGGGCGGAGCACGCGCGCTCCGGGCGGTCCGGCCGCTCGGATACCTCCTCGACGCTTGCTCTCACTATTTCTTCTGTATCTCCGAAAATATTCCGAATTTTGTTCTGAAATTTTAGAGACACATTCTTGGATAGTTTAGGAAGAGATTTAGGCAAAAAAAAATTCGATTTTTTGAAGCCTCTAAAGCAGGCTCCCCCCTTAACACGTTCGCTGCCGCGTGTATCATTTAGGATACACCGGATAGTGCTTTCCACAGGCCGCGTGTATCTTAAATGATACACGGACTATTTTTCAGTCTAAGTAGCGGTGTATTTATTTTAACACACCGCCCCTAAGAAATACATTACGTTGGGGTTTCTGCGGCCTGGCACTATAGAAAGGAACTTAAAGTTTTGGCCTGGGATGTTGTTATGAGGACCAATAATAAAATACATAAAGACATTGAAGAAATGCATTCCCCTCACGCACTGATGGAATTTCTGTGTCGCTTGCAAATTTTCATACCGTCGCTAAAAAAGTTTCACTTCAAAAAGAACTGGTAAAATAATGGTGTATCATAACTAATACACTCGGCCTGAAGTAACAAAATTCTTATTGTTCGGCGAGTGTATCATTTATGATACACCAAAAAAATAAACAAAAACCACAAAATACCAAAAACTATTATATAAGGTGTTTAGCCATACCAAATATGGGAAATGCTTGCAAAATATATCTTATCGGTGAAAATTATTTTGGCCTGTGAGGTCAGATTTCCAAATTTTTACTCGGCAGCGAACGTGTTAAGAGGGGTGACCGTAATTTTTTTAAAACGTGTTTTGGGAGATGTTTCATTTGCGCTTCAATGTTGTCAAATTTTTCATATTAAAAAATATTTTATTTTGTCAATAAAATTTATTATAAAATGATAACATTTTATATGCACAACGCGTATTAAAAGCAACTATTTCGTTAAAAATAATACTCTTTAAGGAGGATCGTCAGTGCTCTTCGGGGTGAGGTAGAAGGGGAAAAAGAACAAAGAAATTGACGTGTGTTGCCAATTTCAAATAGTAAAATTTCAAGTTTTATAAAAACTGCAATAATAAGTATAGGTGCTGAATTCTTTTTTCTTTTTGTTACTTTCAACCTAAAAAAATAAGATAAATATTCGAAAACAATTTTATAACTTCAGACTTAATTTATTTTAAATATGTAAAATGTGTGCAAAACGTGGCAACATAGCATTTCAACATTCGTAAGTTGGTAGCAAATCAGTAGGTTAAACAGAATTCTTATCGACGGACAACGCGTTGAAGCGGTTCATGACGTCTGTTTATAACCTCAATCTCAAGTTAGCGAGTATATGAATAAACGTAAAAGAACTGCCAAGACATGTACAATTTTTCACGTGCTCAAACTTTCCGATGGAAAGGAAAACTTGTTAGTGAGAAAGTGTATTTGTAAGTCGGTAGCAAATCGGTAGGTTAAACAGAATTTTTATCGACGGCCAACGCGTTGAAGTGGTTCATGACGTCTGTTTATAACCTCAATCTCAAGTTGGAAGACTGGTAAGGTAGGCTTAACTCACACGGTGCGACTTCACTGCGACAGCAGTGCGGCAGAACTGACGCACGCTGTCGCAGGAATCGACGACTTTCCTGCGACAGTTTTGTCCCACCGCGTGAGCAGATGCGCGGCAAACTAACACAACGTCACCGCCACTGTAGATGTCATGACAAGCGCGAGGTGCGGGTCGCAGGGAAGTCGCACCGTGTGAGTGCTTCGCTGCGTCTCCATGCCGATTTGCCGCGTGCGACGTACTCTCGACCGAGTCCGACCGAGTGCGTCAGTTTTGTCGCACTGCTGTCGCAGTGAAGTCGCACCGTGTGAGTTAAGCCGTAGAAAGAGCACGCTTCGTGCCAATAGCTTGTGACGTCACGTAGTGAGGTGTTGCCACGTTTTTGCATACGGCGGACGAGTACATGAAAAATTTTGAATTTTTCGACAGTTTTTCCTTTATATTAAAAAAACTGTAGAGTGAAAATTCTTTATAATTTAGTAAAAACAAGTTCGTGTGGTGTTGAAACTTATTTCAGAATTTTCAGAATTTTTTTCGGTTGAAACTCGCAAGTTCTGTGCATTTGAAATATGCTCCCCATAAGACTCAATGCTAATCTCGTAATTTTTAAAAATTAATTACGAGAAAACTGTAGAGTGAAAGTGTTTCATTTTTTTTTCTCTTATTAAAATGAGTTCACAAGTATTTCAAAAAATTTTCAACTACGGTTTCTGAGAAGTCATTTCTCTGACGATCCTCCTTAAACACATAAGTTTTCTTTTTCTTAATGTAAATAAAGCTTTGATGCAGAGGAGTTTTTTTTACGGTTTCAAGAGTTTTTAAGGCTCATTTTTTATCGTTCTGCAACGCGACTCTAATTACAGCGCAAATTTTTCTTAGCTCGTGCAAACTCTTAGGATTACAATTTTTCTCTGATTCCAACCACCTTGAAATGATTTTAACTGAAGCAAGAGCATCTTTCGCTGTTGGCTTTTCCAATAGAGTTTCGTCGTCCTCATCTGCAGTATCTAAGACATCAGCTGTAGTACGATTCATTCTCGTTGGCAACCTGGAGTCTGGAATATAATTTCAAAAAACGTGCACGATATTAGAAAATGGTTATACCAATTATGTGTATACACACGTCGGGCGGATACAACTGTAAATTCAAAGAAAACAGCGCTATTTCATTAAACTTTGTCTCCAAATTCCCTAATTTGCAGAACGACCGAATTCGTGAAGATATGTAATAAAAACTATGTAACAAACTTCGAGTGCTGTAAGAGCTACAATCTCCTCGTCGGATAAAATTTGCCAGCCCGGGTCATTTCGATCATTATTCAGCCATGCCGCGGTATCATCTTCGTCGCATCCACCTCAACCGGGTATACAATGAGGTATTCGCAACGTTTTCGAAATATTCATAGCGTCCTCAGTAGGCTCTGAGACTTGTGCGTTCGAAGTGCCTATATTCAACGGCTTCCATGCTTTTCGGATATTTTCTGCTGTCACGGTATCCCATGCATCTGATACCATGTAACAACAATCTTTCAAAGTAAAGCTTTTCAGTAACTGCGTTACGCTTTCTTCACTATCTCCAAGAAGGAGTTCGCTGAGAACGTTTTTCTTGTACATTCGTTTTAATTTTTCAATCACCCCTTCATCCATTGGCTGCATTATCGCTGTGACATTTGGGGGAAAGAAATCATCGACGAAATCTCAGGTTAAGCAGCAATGCACTCTGGTGATAGCTTGTGCGAAGGCGCGTTGTCAACCAGCAAAACGACTTTTCCGCTTCTGCCCGTACGTCGCTGCTCCTCTTGAACTTCCGGTACAAAGCACTCTGTAAACCATTCTTCAAACAACTCCCGATCCATCCAACTACTTTTTTGATTTTTGTAAATTACGGGTAAAGGAGTCACATGTTTGAAGCAGGGGGGGTTTTTGGATTTCCCTATGACTAGGATTTTCAATTTACGGGTTCCCGTTGCATTAGCGCAGAGCATGATAGTGATGCGATCCTTCATCACTTTCCGACCTCGTGCAGTCTGCTCAGACTGACTTGCAAGTGTTTTGTTAGGCAGTGACTTCCACTGCAAGCCACTCTCATCGGCGTTATAAATATTTTCGGGATCGTATGCTTTTTCTTCCATTTCCGCAGTAAAACGACGAAGAAATTGTTGGCCAGCTTCGACATCACTTGAGAGGCTTTCTCCTTGAATACTTAATTGACGAATCCCATGTCGCTCTTTAAATCTGTAATGCAAAATATCAAAGTTGAATTTTTCACGGTTTTCTTGAATCTCATCAGTACAAAAATAATCATAATTCAAAGCCGAAATAGATCAGATACAATACATACAATAGTTTTTTTTTTATTGTTATTCAATCTAAGCAACCTATATTGATCAAAGAGAAGCTATAAGATATCATTCAAGTAACATTATTTCTAGTAGAAAGTTAAACGCAGACTGTTTTTTATAAACCAGGCTTCAAGTTTGTTTTAATTTTTTTTCATGCATACAATACGCAAAAGATTTGTCAGAGAGATAATGAAATAACTATTTCAAACTATCTTGTAAGGAATTTCATTATTCAAAGCTTTCGCTGTGTTTTGGACAAAGAAATTGAAAATTTTCATTGACAAATCTCTCATTGCTAGAGTTAAACATAACATTTAGCTACTGTGTCTCTAGTGTTTTCACAGCGAAACTACAGATCTTGAATTTTCAGATCAGCGAATAAGTTCTGCAGTCTTCATTTCACTATACGTATGGCATCAAATGAATAAAGAAAAACGTAGAGGTCTAGAAAAACATCTGTTTTAACTAAATTGCTTTGATTTTTTGATGTGAGATAGTTCTACACGGAAATATAGTGTCCACCGCAAATCATCTTTTCTAAAAGGCGTCCTCGAAAATGCTTCGTCACCGGCTTATTTCTCAAAATTTTTCTACAAAAAAATTACAAAATGTTCGAATAATGCTTTGTAATATGCGAAACATTAGGATATATCTGCTTCAACAATAGCTCTAAAAAAATTCGTAAAAATAGTTATTTTCCACGCGTTAGACCCCCCCTCTCTTAATAGGACGAACTCAGTCACATCAGCGACAAATTTTCGTAAAGAAAATTGGCAAGGGTACTACATCAATACGAATTTATTCATCTAAAAGTTTCGACAAATATCCTCTTTGCAAAAAACATATTTTGTTTTTGCATGCCTTCACTGAATGCGACACTACCTCTACACTATTCAATAAAGGAAAACTTCAGATTATGAAAATGTTTGAGAAACATCCCAATTTGAATCGCTCGGCTCAAATATTTCAAGAAGAAAACTGCCCGCCAGATACATTATTTGAAAACGGAAAGCGTTTTCTATTAGCCATGTATAGTGCTCCAAAATAAGAAGTAAACATTGACAACTTTAGGTATACCCATTTCATCAAATTAACACGATTTAATAAACTAGTTAATTTGTCATGTCTTCCACCTACCAGTGAAGCAGCTCAACAGCATATCTACCGGGTCTACTACCAAATACAGATTTGGCTAGGAAAAAATCTACAACCCGAAGAATGGGGGGTTGGGATTTTAAAAACGAGATGCTAGAGCCGAAAACAACACTATTGCCACCTGCCCCAGACGAACTATTAAACACAATCTTCTGCAATTGTAAAAAAGGATGTGGTGCGCAGTGTGGATGTAGAAAAGTAGGACTACCATGCTCTACAGTTTGTGGTCAGTGTCACGGACAGGCATGCCTGAATCCTTCCTCAGAATTGCAAGACATTGAAAACTTCAGGGGCCATGAGTCTGAAGAGATTTTGCAATTAGATACAGCGGAAGCGTGTGATGATGAAGACAATATTTTAGTAGAACTACTTGAGGAACCTGAAGAAAACGAGGACGAAGAAGAGGAAACATAAACCACGCCGGCAGCTGCGAAAGATGTGAATCGGTTACTGTTCAGAAACTTTTGTTAATATCGAAAACATGGATTAGGCCAGTAGGGTAAACATGGATTAGGGTAGTAGGTACATGTGGTTGTAGTAACATGTCTTAAAAAACGCGCCTTGCATTCTACTTCAAAAGTAGTGCGGAAAAGGATGCATTATTTGTTATGAATTATTTATTATATTTTTTTTTATAAATGAACAAACTTTTAATTGAAACAATAATAGGAATTCAATTTTTTAGTAACTACTAAGAAAAGTGCATTTATAGTTATAGCTAAGCAGTATATACAGTATTACCTATTCAAAAATGCACGCTCCCGCTTCTTCTCGCTATATCTCGAAAACGGTTGATCGTACAAAAAAATGTATAGAATCAAACTGGTAGAGAATACTGTTTTACGTAAATTTTGTTAAACCTTCTTAAAATATCAGACTAGCCGGAAGCGAGATTTTCGCAAAAAACTGATTTTCATGACCTTTGACCTTCGATATCTCGAGACGCACAAGGGTGAGCATATGAGACTTTTTGATGCTTCATTAGAACATCAAAACGAAGATCTCTGCAAAAATCCAGCTTGCTTTCTCTCATTCCGCACAGATGGGGTTTTTATATACCTTATTTCCCTGGACTACAACGTGAATGAAGTATGCTTTCCTTTACATAAATTGAAGACTCCCTGCGCTTGCAGCAATACCGTGGATTGGGGATACTTTGATCAAATTTCAATTTCAAGCCTGAATAACTTTTTTCCTTGCAAGAAAAAATTACCCCAAAAAACTGGAATATTGGTTTGTTTCTCACCTACAAATCAAACTAAAATACACGAAAAAAAAAATAAATAATTTTGGAGAAAAAAAATAAAAATCGGGTGATCAACTTTATACTGAGTTTGGAGATACTTTGATCACCATTGATTTTTTAACGAAACAACAAAGTAACCCCTTCAAAACAGCTTACAAACCAATCCCGAAATGTAACTCCGTCGAGCCAGGCACTAGTCGTTCTGTTATATCTTGTGCCAAGACTACAACATGGCAAGCTGCAACATGGATATCCTCGTGGGCCGCCCTCCTTCCATGTATCATAAAGCTCTTATATGAGCTGTTGAAAACCAGAATGGTGTAAGTCACATTTCATGTAAGCTGAGATTATTTGACTGCAAAGCTAAGTACAATTTGAAAAATCTGTCTAGCTGATACAAAACAGATATTTACGACTTAAAATATCTGTTTGTATCATCTAGACAGATTTTTCAAATTGTACTTAACTTTGCAGTCAAATAATCTCAGCTTACAGGAAATGTGACTTACACCTTTCTGGTTTCCAACGGCTCATATATGTCATATGGCGGCAACAACGTGCCATCGGCAGAACCACATACCATAATAATTGTTGTTGAGCTCTTCGAATGGTTCATTATTTTCTCGGAGTACTTGACACCTCTTCTGTAAATCCCTCGCATCTTTCCGGGGTCATCAGTAACATTTGATTCATCGTAATTAAAAATGTTACTGCTCGGTAAATCTGCAAGAGTGATTTCCAAATTATCGAAAAACTCCCTAATAGACTCCCTCGATACGGATTATCGGGCTTTCTTGATATTCGTTGCTATTCTCCTTCCAATAGAGTCGTTATGCCTTTTGATAAGGCTGTAAGTCCAATCCATGTCAGGCAAATTGTTGTTGACTGGGTAATAATTTTACCTTTGCGGTCTAAATAATATTTTGCAAACACTCTTATGTCGAAAAGACTAAGAGGAAATCCCCAGTTAGAACACTTTGCCGCGGCCTCCAATATCGCGACTTCTTCAGTATTTGTAAAAACTGTGGGGCGAACACGTGCTTTGCCATGCCGGCCTTTATATTTATTGTAGAAGGTGCCGTAAGAAATATTGTAGTTTCTAGAAGCCTCTCTGATGCTCATCGTTCCCTCCACCACCTTTTGCAAGGCATCTTCCAATTTTTCTGGAGGGTAATCGCCATAGGAGCGACAGCCTAACAGGCGTTGATGTTGACGTGACAATTGATCAAAGTTCCCCCACGCTCTGATCAAAGTTACCCCAAGACGTTTGAACTGTGCTCACAAATAAAGTTTACAAAACTTTTTAGTTCTTAACGGTTTGTATCATTGACAAATACATACCTCGTCAACTGACACAGCTATCAATATGTGATTGGTTAAATGCGTTGCTTAGGCCTTCCGCCCACGAGGCTACTGAGATGCGACGCGATTGGAACCCAAATCACCAACGAGTCGCGTGCAAGTTTCCGCCAATGCATTTAAATAGAAGTCCGCTCACGACGCAACTGCAAAGTGATTAGTTTGTGATGCGTTGGCAATTGGTTTCTAGCGACTCGTCCTGCTGGTCGCCAAGTGATTAGAGTTGCCGAGTTGCCGACGTTGTGCGTGGTAGATTCAGTAAAGCAAGCTCACGGATACGAAACGAAACTGTAGACATTGGTCATTGCGTACCGACCGGTCGAAAGCACGTCACTTTCGCGTTGCTTCGTGTGCGAAACCAAGGCGACTAGTTGCTAGTGATTCTAGTTACTTACCAGTTCTAGTTTCTTTTGAGTAGCCTCGTGGGCGGAGGGCCTTAGTCGGCTCTCACACCGGAGCAACTAGCAATGAGCAATTACACAGGCACACAAAAAAAAGGCCTTGTTCCCGGAACCAGACCAGTATATCTTTATGTTTTTGGGGTCGCTGAATCCGAATCCGGTGTCCGTTTGTCTCCATCACGTCACATTTTTTTTAATCTCAAAAAACCATCAATAGATCATGATTTTCAAAAAGTTAATGGACTTAAACCAAATTCGCTATAGGGGTTTTTTTGGGTCGCTGATCACGAATCTGAAATAGGATTTCAAAAATGCAAAATGGCGGATCCAATATGGCGGACGAGATTTTTGAAAATCGACGGATTCATGCCGAATTTAGTATAAGGGGGTTTTTTGGGTCGCTGATCATGAATCTGAAGTCAGATTTAAAAAATTCAAGATGGCGGATCCAATATGGAGGACGAGATTTTCGAAAATCGACGGATTCATGCCAAATTTGGTAGAGGGTTTTTTTTCGATCGCTAATGACGAATATGAAGTTATATTTACAAAAATTCAAAATTTTCGAAAATCTTGTCCTCCATATTGGATCCGCCATCTTGAATTTTTAAAATCTGACTTCAGATTCATGATCAGCGACCCAAAAAACCTCCTTATACCAAATTCGGCATGAATCCGTCGATTTTCAAAAATCTCGTCCGCCATATTGGATCCGCCATCTTGAATTTTTGAAATCCGATTTCAGATTCGTGATCAGCGACCCAAAAAACCCCTTATAGCGAATTTGGTTTAAGTCCATTAACTTTTTGAAAATCATGATCTATTGATGGTTTTTTGAGATTAAAAAAAAATGTGACGTGATGGAGACAAACGGACACCGGATTCGGATTCAGCGACCCCAAAAACATAAAGATATGCTGGTCTGGTTCTGGGAACAAGACCTTTTTTTTTTGTGTGCCTGTGTTATCAATAGGCTATAGAATTTTGATGTTCTCCCACACTGGAGTAACTATTAAATTGGTTTCTGTGCTTCTCAAAAGTGAATGGAAGTATTAAAAAATGTCTCCCTCTGATGAAGACGTTTTAGTTTTTGTGGCTATTAAGAAGAAAAAGAAAAGGAAGGAAATTTTCATAAATGCATGGGTACTTTTCGATAAGTTCCACAAACTTTATGTTGTTTATTACAGCGGGGTCCTCTCTGCTGCTACAGCTCGACATCATGTCTTTTCCGAGTGTACGTACCAAAATTTTGCACGTTTTATTATAATATTGACATGTGTATTATGTGTTCTCTGAATATAGAAATAACCGATATAGCGATAAATATCTCGGAGCGACCCGCACGTCGTGTCACTAACGATTGGCCTGTTGCTAGCAATATTTGTATACCGGCGATATCGCGTTGCTCTGGTGTGCGAGCATCGACGCAGCTACAAGCGCAATGCTTTCGACCGAAAATATCGCTTATTGCTCATTGCTAGTTGCTAGTTGCCAGTTGCTCCGGTGTGACTAGACTTGAAGTTTTGCAGCCGACAAATCTCGCATAAACCGGCCGCTGTAGAGCACGTGGTGAATTGACGAAAAATCGACGCAGCATCTCACTGCACAAGGCATACCGAAACCTTCCGATTGTCACGGTAATAATACGGCCAAGATCGCACGCCTAGCGCGCTTGGTTGCCTAGATATAGGCCATTGAAAATTATGTGAAGTTTCTATCAAAGTATCCCCAATCTACGGTACTGGTTTTATCTCCTGTAGTCATTGTCAATTGAATTTATGCTTTGTATACTTTTATGATGATTATCATCCAACAAATTGTAAGCCTGAGCTCACCGAAACGAATAAAGCGAATAAAAACTGATATTTTTCTGCAATTTTAATTTTATTCAACACAGCTCCAAGGATTAAAATAAAATTTAAATTAAAAAAAGATTGATTGATAACGAAAATTTTATTTGAAAAAATTTTTTAAAAAAGTTCAAAAAAAGAGCCTTGAACTTGCGACCGCCGAGTCAGTAGACTAGCGCTTTAACCGCTCGGTCACGCAGACCTTCGAAAAATTCACTGTTGGGACTTGTACAAATACTACAGGCTCAACTTTAGGGATGATTTTCTCCCTTAATTTTGAGTGTTGCACCCTAGGGTTGTGGTGGTGTATCCCACTAGTGGTGCTCTATAAATAAGAACAGACTCGGTCAAATCGGTGACCCGCAGACCTAAACCTCCCCTTGTGAGTCCGGACCCCGTATAATATATGAAGGGTCCGCGGTCAAAACCTGTTAACTGACATTTTAGAAATTTTACGCAGTAAAGGAAAATCGTTATTATTTATGGAATTTTCAATATTTTTTTAAACCGTCAAATCTTTTTTGTTCATTAACTAAAGGAAAGTAATAAACGTTAGTTTCATAATATTTAAATCAAAATTGGATGATATATGAGGAGTTGAACCTATACATATGTTATCTACAGGGGGTCTCGCGGTCAAAACCTGTTATCTGCAGTATTTTACCGCTTTCCGTTCTTCAAAGTGGCTTGATAGAGAATATCTGTCACTTTATATGGAGTAAAATCATGGCATTTTGTAGAAATAAACATGCTAAAGTATTTTTTAATTCATTTCTTAATTTTCAATCTATTTTATTATTGCTGAAAATGACTTTATAGTAATTCTTCGAAAAATTCTTGTTTTTCTTGAGGGATTACTGTCATCATTTTCCTGAGATCTTTTTGCTTTTCCGCTGACAATTCTTTGGCGTTTATTTTGTCGAATTCGAATCGGTTCAAATCGTCTGAGTTCCTCCCTGCAACAAATTAATACTTATTATTTTACATATTTCATTTATGATTATATTTTTTTTTTATTTTTTGCTATACTAACCGCGTTTACAAATGGTGAATTTTTCAAAATTGTTCTGATTGAAATTTCTTTTTATTTCAATTTTTCCTACGCTTGTGATTCGAAACCAACAAACGCTGCTCAGCGCTATCTTTGTCGTATTCAGAAACCAATCTGCTGCGTTTTTAAAATCGTAGAACTTCGTCATTTTGATTACTTCGAATGGATTGTTTCTCGAGCCTCTTATCAATTGATCAACATCGTTAAGATCGTAGAGATTTCTTTTCCTTTTCTTCTTTTCAATAAGTGCGAAATCCCTGTCACAGCTCAGAAAGCTGTGACCTGATACGAGAAATTTGTGCTCGACACTTTCGATCAATCCAAAATGGATCATAAACATGTATGCCATAATCAAAATTTTATTTTTGTTCTGTCCTGGGCAATTATCGCTCCACACGATGAGATTTTTCTTTAATGGGAGTCGTTGTTCCTGATTATAAAGGTAGAATAAGCAGCTGGCTATTTCCGATGCCCCTCGAGAAGCGATTACCTCGGGCCAAATGCACATAAATGTGCGGTCATCGTTGTTTACATGAATTCCAAGATTAAAACAGGATAATTGGCGAAGATAATACATCTCCCCGTGCGTTAAAGTCGGTAGAGGAATGACCTGTTGAAAATCGATGGAAAGGCAAGTGAAGTTTGGGTCTGGCAAAAGACTATCGACTTTCATTGCTGATCTCGCCACATCGGCTTCTCCGTGATGAGCCATCAGGTTTTTTTGTGCCAGCAATTCGTCTTTGCTCCCAGTCTTAGATCCTTTTAATTTCGCGGCCAATTTGTCACACGTGCTACATGTATCCACTCGAGGCTTGTGGAAACTTAAGTTAGGAAACTGAGATTTGAAAATACGAATGAAAAAATCGATTGTTACGGACACTCTGGGATTCTGTCGAGAGAATTTCTGATGCAATTTTTGATAATTAAGATCGCAGCTTAAATATTCCTTGTCCGAGTCTTTCCGGCCGTAATGACTTATGTCTCTTGGCAACAATTCGGTGAATTTTATGATCAGGTCACGTTGAGCGCTCGTGTACTTAATGTTACGTCCACCACCACGTCTATCCTTTGTACTATCGAACCCGTGTTTCGATTTTTCTCGTAACACGTCCAATTCTCCTCTGCCGAGTCCAAAAGTGTCCTGAAACGTCGATTTGCACACCGGAACTGACAGCCCCTCTTCATCGCGAAGTCGATAAATAGTGGTGACTTGGCGACGGCTTGGCTGCGACGTTGTTACCCTTTGAACAGGAATAATATTGACGAGATTGGCAAGATAGGCTCGCTGTGCATTTCTGTCGAGTGATCGGTACTGATTGAAGAGTATTGAACGATGGCGGTGCGAAAGAATCGAGCATTTCAATTTACATTTGCATATCAACTAAAAAAGAAAATCGAATTAGAAGATAAATATATCAACGTCGATTTATTCTGTACATTTTTAAATATATTTCTGAGAAGAATAAATTATGAGAATTTTATTTCATTTACATGAAAATTATTTTTTCAAATATATCAACCCGATCGATAATTTGTATGAAAAATTATTCATACACATTTCATGTATTATTAATATTTAAAAAGAAGAAAATACAAAGATTTTGAGGTTAAATAGCCAAAATGATTTGAATATTTTCGTTTCTTGCCGTAAGAAAATGCAAACATCTTGAGGTTAAGTTGTCAAAAACGATTCGGATATATCAGTCACATTATCAGAAAAAGCTCTAATTGAAAAACTTACCCTAAAGGAAGGCTGTTTTACTGCGAGCTTTTTTTTGCCCTTTGTCGTCATGTATTCCTCGCCTTTCGAACGACGCTGCCGATTTTTTTTCTCGGGCTCGCATTTTTCTCCTATGATTTTGAAGCTACGGACAAGTTTTATATATCAAAATATTTGGAATGACATGCCGAAAATTGACGTGTTTGTAAAAATTTAAAATTGATTATTGTAAAAGTTTCCTGAGTATTAATAACTAAGACACGTCACTCACCTTCGTCCTTTTCGCGATCTGTAGGTAACAATCTGGAGGAATCTGTGAAATTAACCTCAAAAAACTTCTGACACACAGATACACTTTACTGCAGAGACACTGACACGTGTCTCCCTCTCTTATTTTACGAGTGAACTGAGCCGATTTGAAAAAAAGCGCGAATTTCTCATAAAACGCCATAAGTAGTTAACAGGTTTTGACCGCGGACTAGGCTGTAGATACCGAAATGTGATTTTCAAAAATCAATTAAAAAAAAACTAAAAGGAATTTCGCAGTTTCGTTGGTGGCATATTGACTGCATAAAAAAAATGTTCCAGAAAATACAAAAAAGTCAATTTCGAAAAAAATGTCAGTTAACAGGTTTTGACCGCGGACCCTTCATATATTTCTCTCAGTATGAATAGTCTCGCTGCAGTGAGAAGTCAAATCGAAAGAAATAATTGCTCACATGGAAAAAATATTTTCTCGAACTAAATCAATATAATTAAATAATAAAATTATATATTAAACGATGTCCACCTCATAAAGTAATGTCCCGAAAATCTTTTCAAACATTACAAAAGTAAAGCTACAATGGGACTTTTCTGGTACATGTCGATTACATGCTATTGTAATGTGTGAATTCGTCATGGTCCTGAAACCTTTCGGAAAGGCAATGTGCTGTGAGGGACAGCTGTAATATAATTCTAACAAAATGATTATCAGATCGAAAGAGCAGGTAATAATAAGTGTTAATGCAATTTTACCGTGATTATGCGGACGTTTGCAATCAACAAGGCAAGAAAACTGTTGCTGGACATTTGCTACCATGTTATGCTAACAGTTTGCTAACATTTGAAGCTAGCAATTGTGGCTGTCATTTTGCTGCCAATAAACTAAGATGATAATTTGATTTCCGCATATTACTGACAGGATGATTGCAACAGTTGCTGATACATGATTGCTTCGTGTTGCTTTTGCACGTTTTGTTATCTGGGAAGATAATGTTCTCATTAGTTGCGATCAATACCGATTTCATAATATAGGATATTGGTAATGTACAGCGTGTCAAATTAGCCAGAACGTTTTAGTGTGTAGCTTGTACTGTTGATTTAATCCTGGCTAGTTTCTTTCACTTTAGCATGATATTATATACAGGGTGGTATTCTTAAGACGGGACATAGAATGATATGTAGTAAAGGGATAGGCTATACGATTGGCTACATACCGGAAAGTATCTATCGACGGAACTAATCATACGGCACCCTCCGTATGATTGGTTCCATCAGTAGTTTTTTTCGGAATGCAGCTAATCGTACAGCTTATCCCTTTAATGCATATCATCCTATGTCCGGCCTCAAGGATAACACCCCATATGTACAAAAGCTTCAACCGAGTTGATCGCTCGCTAATGACTGACAACGAAGCCAGTCGGGGTGAAATGAACGGTGCAGGCTGCATACTGTAACTCTAGCTAATTTGGCATTCTATGTAGATAAAAGGGGGTTTAAATTGAGTCGCTTTAGAAGTGAATATATTGCCAACTTACATTGGAGTGAATTTTTCTGATGGTCATTTCGTCCCTTTGTGTCGTTTTTGCTTCGAAGTATCGAGTGTAACCAATAATGGAATAATGTTTTTAGAAATTTGAATTATTAGTTTTTTGATTGTAGACCCTGCTTTGGTTTCAAAATCGTGATTTCGAATTCCGATTCGAAAACGAAAAACTGAATATTTCAACCTCAGCCTGGGATTGAAATTAAAGTTTTTCGAATTATGAACAAAGTATGATTTCCGATAGTTTTAAATCAGCTTGGCGCGTATAACGGAGAAGTCGTCTATTGCACTGAATGTTTAATTTAATAAATTAAGGGTCAAAAGGGCTTAAATGACGAAGTTCTGACTAATCTGTCAAAAGATTGTAACACAGAATTTTTTAAATCTGTATTTTCCTTATCATTAGTAAATCAGTTATGAAAAATCGGGTTAAATTTTAGACTGGGTAAAGGAGAGGTTAAGCAGGGTCGACAACTGCCAGTGATGAAACTCATGAATCTGATAGTTACGCCTGATTCTAACCAGAACTAGAGTGAAATCTGGTAAGAATCAGACGTATCTATCTGATTACAGAGTTCCATTACTGGCAGTTGCCGATCTTGCTTAACCTCTCCTACCCACCACGACCAATCAACGATAACGCTCATCGTCTATACTGCCGTGTTAGGTTGAAAGGGCGTATCTGACATTTGTACAGTTTTGAGATATTAGGGTTCTTCTAATTCTTTTCGTGCCACACTGATAATGAAATTCGAAATAAATCATAAAATATTTTATTCTTTCTGGGCCAGATACGGCTTTTTTAACTTAACATGGTGATAGATCTCGTGTTAGGTTTGTATACAATTTAATAAGCTAAAAAATGATTTTTGTTTGTAGGTACGTCCTTTTAACTTAACACGGTAGTATACTTCGCCAAAATCGCCTACGTTACATTTCCTATGTCGCAGGTCCAATTCTTCACCCTGTAGAGAATGTGTGAGCGCGAGTGAGAACGTATGACGTGAACGCATAAGAGCTGAACAAGTTCGAGAAGAATAGAGAATTATGTGCAACACAAAGAGGCTCTTATGGAGTCATCGTGTATTCTCATTCACACTCACACGTCCTCTATGTATACCTAGCGTCAATGATTCTGATCGACCCACTTAGGGTGACGGTACTCTTATCGAGTCGACCATAGCTAAAAGATTCGAGTGAATCATAGTGTTTTGGCATGAAGGCTAAGTTTAATTCGCACTTCATGGCAAAACAAGAAGATCTGCGCACTGTTTAACTATGGTCGACTCAATTGAAGTACCGCCACCTAAAGCGGGTCGATCAGAATCATTGACGCTACGAGTATTACGAGTATGAACTTTATAATGGGGTTGGGACATTTTTTCTTATGGATAAATTTAGGTTTAGATTAACACTTCTATAAGAGGATTTCGGTTAAAAATAATTATTTCCATAGTTATTAACGAATGAAGAACATTGAATTCAAACAGAACACGAAAATGAAATGACGTAGAATGTACTCATTAGTGCTATATACAAATATCTTCTTACTTTTATGTAATGAAAATTTTTGTTACGTATATTAGAGCTTTTTTTTCATGAAACGTAATATGTAGAGTGCAGGGGCTAATTGATCTAACAATAAGTGCCAACATTCCATGATTTCGGATTTTTTCTACAAAATGACCTATGCGCCAAGGCCAATGCAGAGCTATATGGTGCCAATGCGCTTTCCTTTTCGCTGTATAAGCTGTCAAAAGGTGGTCAAATGTCAGTTTGGTTTCACTGATAGGCAGTTTTTCTTATTTTCCTGGGAAAAATGTTTTTGGCACTTAGATCAATTGAATCGCTTATTTGAGAAGCCCAATATGTCCAAATTATGTGATTTTTACATTTTGTTAAAAATCGTGCTTTAAAACCATTTCCCGTCGTTTGCTTTAGAAACCTAACAAGAGTCAGCCCCCATCTCTGCACAGTGAACATTCAATCTTTCAGTAGCAAGCCAAAAAACTGTTTTCTTTGATTTTCTCAAAACGTGTTTTTTGGGCATATAAGGTTTGTTCCAACCGAGCTGAAAACCGTACATGAACGGTACACGTCATGCGCAGTAGAGAAACGGTCATGCGCAGTAGTGAAAATCCGTTCCATCTTCCTACTGCGCATGACGTGTACCGTTCTGTGTACGGTTTTCGGCTTGGTTGGAACAAACCTATAGTATTTCTCAAATAAGCGATTCAATTAGCCCCGCCACTCTACATATATTAAAAAATTACTATGTATGAAAGTGCATTTTAATTGATAAAATATCGTGTAGGTATGAAGAAATGTGATTTTAAGCTGTTTATATGACCGAGGGAGCCTGTTAATTATTGTAAACAATACAGGCCTAAATTCAGCAAATGGGTAGAGCACTTGCGGTTTACTTGTGATTACGGTGCTATGGCAAGACTAGGTTAGACTACCAAAACAGCGATTGGACGATACAACCGTACAACGGAAAGCTGTGACGTACCATGTGTTCGACCAATCTATACACATATAGCTGCGTTTAAAATTCAGCACTTTTAATTGCATTTGGACGTTAAATAACGTTACTAAAAATTGAAAAACAATTTTCTATCGATTGTTTAACAGAACGTATTTATATGGTTAGTAAAAGAATTTTTTCCAAATGCCCTAAGCCGATTATAAATCAGTGACCTTCCAAAAAACACTTTTTTCCCTTAGTGCTCAACGTGGAACCTACGTATGTATAGTGACCAAGCAATAGGTTATGTGCAATTGAGACGAGAAGGTAATTACTGTACGTGTAAAGATAGGTTTGCCCTGAGCATAAAGTAAATAGCAAAACTGTGTCAATGACGGTTGGGGAAGAGATTGAGGGAGTGAAGAATTCTTTGTAAAGATTGTGTAGCTCTTGCAGGTAAGCTGTAATTAATTAACAGAAAGAAGATCATCAATAAATTCTTCTTTGTCAGAAAGTGATCGTCGGGGGTTCGATTGGCGAAAGCGCACGAGGAAGGACGGCAATCGGCGTGCGATCAACACTTGCTATTTGGTGTCGTTTCAAGTTAGTGAAAGGACTATTGAGGGAGCCTCTTGGCTTTCCCCTAGAGGGCTGGAACTGTATTTAATCTGATTCTGGCCGAATCCCAATCTAGTTTCACTGGTGAAAATAGACATGTTTGGTGCCTGGTGGCGAGTAGAGGATCCCTTCACTATCCCTTCCTGGCAATATTTTCTTCTTTTCCCCTGTATCTCCGCTTTGAGAAAGACCAATTTTGGTTGCTGTAGGGTATCTTTTGGGAAAGGCCCTTAGGGCCTATAAACTATCATGCCCTACTCAGGTCGTGAATCTCGATTTAGACGTGGCAACGAGGAGCGAATCTCCACTCACCTTCCTCACTCATATAACAATTCACACTTTTCTTTCCCACACTAAACCCGGAAGAGAATAGGCAGGTGATTAGGGGAAACTTTCCCACAAACAAGCGTCCTAGATGACCCTAATTTTAAAAGGGTATCAGCCTCTGATCCTGAACTCTCAGAACGTCTCAGATTCATCAATGGACTGGAATACTTTCCCTGATTTGAATGCTAATCCACTAGGAGCGAACAGCGTGCAGCTAGGCACTCAAAGACTAAGATCAAAATATTAGCCCACTCCTCTCAAATCTAATAAGATGGGTCCAAAACGTATTGGAGATACATCGTCGCCCCCTTCTGGCAATAAGAGACCGACGCAGGCCTCATCCATAACTCCTATACTTTCGAACAATAAACCGTTCAACAGATACTCAAAAAGTAGTTAAGGTCCCTTCTTGATGTACGTTCAGTCGGAGGATAGGTAACTCCGAGACAGTGAATCTTCATCCGATTTATGCAGTTGTAATGAGATGCCAATGGGACTAACAGTTAACTCAACAGCAGGCTCTACTGCTACAACACAGACAGCAATCATCATCGGCTTCAGACTCCGTACCCCATTCTGACGGAAACTCGACTGAATATGATCCCACTCTCACCACTTCTCATTTAGGCTTGTTCCAATTGAACTATGGAGAAGACACCTTGAAGTGAAGAGAAATTCTTAAGCGTGCTAAGGAGTTTGACATACTAATGCTGTGCGAAACATGGCTGGATCCTATGACCAGATCCGACGTCCCTTACAAACTTCATGAGAACGTGCTCTACGCTGAAAACATCTTAGAAACATCGGCAGTTTCGACAAGGCTTGGTAACAAGGATTTATTAGTTGCAAATATTTACAGACTCCCGAGAGCGGCTTCATCCACTATACTTTGAAGAAGACTCCTGAACTCTCTATCGGCTATTCCTTATACCCTTATTTGTGGGGACTTCAATGCTCACCATCTTACAATTAGTCGGGGCAGCTTTAAAACATGAACACATGGTACTACTCTGGAAGGTGCATTAGAGAAGTCAGTTTTGATAGTCATGAATTATGGTTCTTTCATTTTTCTCAATCGCCCGGGCGAGTCCACCTCGGTCTTAGACTTTACCCTGGTCTCATTTAGCCTGTCAATAACTATGGAGGGGAGAGTAGAGGAGGATACCATGGGAAGCGATCACTTACCGATACATAGAACCATCGGTATTCCCCTTAACAGGTTGACTGCCATGGAGGACACCGGTGTCCGCCCGGTGTATTTTCCATATTTTATCTGGGCCGAACGGACACGCTTTTACGAGTATAAGCGTTGAGGCGCGTCCGCTATGGCCCTGGACTAGTGGAAAATGACCCCAGTCTTTTAGTAGCTATTTCAGGAATTAGAAAAATTACGAAAAAATTTATTTATGTGGCACAGGAGAAAGGTTTATATGAAACTAGCTTGGCAGCGAACCTGTTAAGGTACATTTGCCAGCTTTGCATAAATACCGTTTGAAAAACTTCGAGCGATCGCAATTTTGTATGCAACTGAATGATTACGACTATTCCTTTTTAAATGACATCACTAATTCGATTGGTAGATATCAGCTCATTCTTACATCAGTGGATGAAGTGAACCTTACTGCTTGCCCAGACACCAACAAAACTCTCGCGGGCGGTACCCCCGCCTACACCCTGGTTGAATGACGTATGTTCGAAGGCTACCCTAACCAGAAAGGAAGCCTACTCTAGACTTATAAGGAACCCAAACTATGAAAACTATCAGTTTCAACAAGACACAGGCTCTTGCAAAGAAGACGCTTAATAGTCTAAGAGCCAGCGACGTTTTTTTGTGGTACCGTAATTTCCCACAACTATGGTCCTGACCACAAGTATGGTCCAAAATGATTGTTCTTTATATTCGAGGTACGTAAGTACCTACCTACAGCGGTCTGTCCCATCACTTTACTTTCATTCAGTACTCCCAAGTTTTCGCTAGATGACAAGTACTGAAATACAGATTTATTCGTAACAATGTGCATTTGGACCATACTTGTGGTCCAGGACCATAGTTGTGGGAAATTACGGTAGTGATTTTGTAAAGAAAAAATCTATTATAAATCGTGAGGCGAACTTATTTTCTTTTCATATCGCTGAGTCTGGCACCCTGCATCCCTGGCGCCAGGGCGTACTGAGCATTTTTAGGGGTGTCGAAAATTTATATTTTGAAGTGATTTTGTAAAACAAAAAAACATTGAAAATCATTGTCATGACCTCAATATACTGAAACGGAAATTGCTAGATCATTTTATTATGCCTGACAGCTCGCCAGACGCCTCAATTTGTAATTTAAAAAATTGTTTTTTGAAGTTATAGTTTAATGTCTGGCTTTTTTTTTTAAATAAATAGATTATTTAATTCTAAGCCCCTTTCTAAAATGCGGATATTTCACTATGACTGCAAAAAAACAATTTTTTTAATTACAAATTGAGGCGTCTGTCGAGCTGTTAGGCATAATAAAATGATCTAGCAATTTCCGTTTCAGTATATTGAGGTCATGACAATGATTTTCAATATGTTTTTTTATTTTACAAAATCACTTTTAAACATGAATCTTTGACCCCCCTAAAAATGCTCATTACGCCCTGGCGCCAGGGATGCAAGGTGCCAGACTCAGCGATATGAAAAGAAAATAAGTTCGCCTTACGATTTATAATAGATGTTTTTTTTACAAAATCACTACCACAAAAAAGTCGCTGGCTCTCCGTCTATATAAGAAGGAAAAAAGACTAGGCTTGAATCTCTTCTGTGAGTCGCTAAATCGACTCTCTCTTGTAGCCACTACCTGGAAAAAGATCAAAGCCTGTAAAAATAGACTTCTGAGTAACACCCCGCCCCCCCCTCCCCCCGGGAATAGCTGACTTAGCCGTCGCGAAATAAATGATGGACTCCATTAACTCTATCTGCCCCCCTACATGTTCTGCCCCCTGCACAGATGAAATGTTCTCAGCCTCTGCTCATTCGGATTCTTTGGAAGTTCCCTTTACCTGGCCTTTTCGCAATCAGAAAAGAATTCATCGCCAGGTCTTGATAAAATTAATTACTCCATTATCTATGAGATGCTCTTCAAATTTTGAAAGGTACTGTTCGCAACACACAATGACATTTTTTAGGTCGAGGTTTTTCCGACTGCTTCAGAGAACTTAATAATTATCTCATCCCTAACGGTCCTGGTAAATTCAGACCAATTTTTTTAGCATCATGCATCCTCTAGATTCTGAAGAGGGTAATCCACAATAAGTTGGGTTGGTTCGAGAGCAGATCCTTGCTGTCATCAACACAATACGGCTTTAGAAAAGAACGATCTTGTACAGATAACCTAACCTAACTATATGTTGACACCTTTGTGCAAATTAATCTGAACATGGTATATTTTCTCATATTGGTAAGATAAATTGTCTATTCCATTACAGCAGCACTGTTTGAAGCTGTCAGTATAACTTATACGTGAGTGTATTCTTGACAAAGAAATTTACTTATTATATTTTAGAATATTTCAACAATCTAGTGTTCATTTGTAATTTTTACTTATGCCCAATCTCGTTGGTATAGTTTGAAGGTGTTATAATAATGGATATGTCGATAGAAATTTGTACTAAGATTATTGCTCTATTAGAGCATAATTCTAAGAATCAAAGACAGATAGCAGAGAATGTGATACATCTTTAAGTTCGGTGAATAATATTAAAAAGCGCCATAAGGAATCTGGCTCCATTTTACCACAGCGAAAAGGAAAATGTGGTCGGAGAAGAAAAACCACCGTGAGAGAATATGCTATATTAATCAGAAGTAGTAAAATAAACCTGACTAAAACCAGTGACGACTTACAGAAGGAACTTTCGACTGCTGGAACAATTGTAAATGCCTCTACAGTGCTGCGACGTCTTTTAGAAGCTAGACGGAAAGCGCGGAGGCCTTTAAAAACGCAACTTCTGACTGTTTCTATGAAAAAGAAATGAGTAGCATGGGTTACAAAATATAAAGGATGGACAGAAGATGATTGGAAAAAGGTGTTATTTTTGGATGAGAGTCACTTTTTTGTTCAGGGCATGCGACATCAGTTCGTCTGTACATCCAATGGTGAGCCGCTGTTATTAGCTCATGTTCAGCAGTTAGTCAAGCAACCTAAAGAAACAATTTTTTGGGGGCTGTTTCTCATTTTATGGCACGGAAACATTAGTATCGATAACGGGGATGATGAACAACCCAAAATATATCGAGGTATAAAAGGCTCAGGTGGTTCCTGAGATCTCAAAAATAAATGCAGAAAACCCAATTTTTCAATAAGATCTAGCGCCTTGCCATACGTCCAATGTGGTGAAAAAATTCTTTGCTGATAAGAGTATAGCCTATTTAGATTGGCCTGGAAATTCACCGGATTTTAATCCAATTGAACATTTGTGGTCTATTTGTAAGACTAGACTGAGAAAAATGGACTGTATAACCAAGGAAAAGTTAACAGAGGTAGTTATTGGAGCATGGCACGGAGATAAAAAAATCAATGAAGATTGTAAAAAATTAGTAGAATCTATGCCAAAGCGTCTAAAAATGGCGTTAAAATTCAAGGATTGCCACATCAAATATTAATTTTGGCCATATAATAACTGTTTGTACTTTTTATATTAATAAAACAGATTATTGTGAAAAATATATCTTATTCAGATTAATTTGCACAAGGGTATACTTCAGAAATTTGTATATAGGCTTCGCTGATAACTAATTCACGGCCTGTGCCTTCCTAGATATTGAAGGCGCGTTTGATAACGACAATCTGCACATCTTGATCCAAGACCTGATAGACTTAGAAACACTTAACAGAAATTGTAAATTCATAACTAGTTTGATTTCTTGTAGAAACCTCTATTTTAGGGTTAACAATCACATTTGTGGCCCATGGATTTCCAATATTGGCCTTCCTCAAGGCTCAATACTCAGCCCTCTTCTTTATGAAGTCTATACCAGGAACTTGGATGCGCATCTGCACCAGGGTATCTCGGACCTCCAGTTTGCAGATGATGTTGCTTTATTCTCGCGATCCTCTAATAACAATCAATGCATATTTTCATTGTAAGCTTCCCTTGATCTAATAGAAAACTTTCTAAAATCTAGAGGATTAACGCTGTCTCCTAACAAAACGACCTGTATCATATTCACCAAAAACATCTCTTCCACCGCATTCGGTTCTCTCTAAAAGTAAGGGTCATCGAGGTCTTGGAATAAGCCAGTTATCTTGACCTCACTTTAGATTACAAACTTTCTATGAACGAGCACCTGAAGAATCTAATTGCATAGATCGCGAGAGTCAACAAGATCATTAATACACTGAGGGGCACTTGGTGGGGCTCAGACCCAATTATCCCCTTATCAATCTATAGAGCCATGATCAGAAGCTTTTGGGAATATGGCTCCCAGGCGTTCTTTTTGGGTAACCTCACATTGTTCAATAAGTTAAAGAAAATCCGATTTAAAGCAATCCATCTAGCGTTAGGGTTCCGCACATTCAATCCGACTAACATCCTATTAGCTGAGGCGAAAAAACCCCACTTGGAATCCGGCTCAGGTTTCTATCAAACAGATACCTCTTAAGGTATTCCTAGCGCTTAGGAGCGTATTTTTAAGGTGTCACAGGCCGGCCCCTCATAAATCAATAATTCTACGTCATATAATATACCCATATTCCCAACAAAATTGTGCCGTATAGATGCACACACATTACTGTCACCACGTGTATGATGCAACGTCGCGACAATTCTATTTAACCTTATGTTTTATCGTCAAAAAACTACGTTTTCCTGTTTACGAACATCAATATTTTTGTTAAACAGTCGGTGACCTTATCTTTTTATGGACTCAACAAATTCTATGCAGTTTTGTGAAGATATGGAAATGGCTTTATTTAATGCGTATAATTTTTAAACATGTGGATGTCCACATTAAAACGTGGAAGAGTAGATTCTTCCATAAGGTTACATGTTAAATTTTCTAATTTAAAAGTTAAAATTCTTTCTGAAATGCCCGGTGACCGGACCTGATACTTTTCAAAAATAATCTTATGATATTAATTTCCATTCTACAAAAAATTAGCATTCTCTGACATTTTTCATCTCGCGCTAGGAATACTTTAAGAAACGCTTGCTGATACTCGGGATTTTTAAAAATATTTTAAAAGGTCTCTGCTTTCCTCTCTTGAAGAAAGCACGATTGTGTAATCACATCCTGTGGTAGCATGAAATCCTAGCAAGTTTCTACACAAAGTCGGTCCCAAGTGCTCATAGGTCTGGATTAAATCAACATATCTTTGCTTGTTTCCCGTGCCTGTACGTATCTGAACGTGTGAATTATCATCTTTCAATAATGCATATTACCCAGCATTATCGCTGCAACATCAGTATCAGAACATCTGATTGCAATGTTTGCAATGTTTGCTTGAGCATCGATATTGCATACGTGGTAAATAATTTTTGTGTCAGCTTCTTCATACTCTGGACACGATAAATTTTCATCAATATTAGACACAACTGTATTATTATTGACGATAAAAGAATGACATTGCCTGAAATTAATTATAACTAGTTTATTGCCAATGAATAGTGCCATCTTATCAGTGGCCCAGTATAGAATAAAAAAATCAACGAGTGCCTGTTTAAAGTGTGAATTTTTTAACTCTTTCCCAAAATAACCAGGTCGAACTTCATCGGGTCCAGTAATAATAAAATCGAGTTGTGTGCATTCATGTAGTCGAGATCTTTTATAATCCTTGATGGAAGGAGTGAAATATTGATAAAAAATAACGTCAACTCTTGTCGCATTTAATTGGGTTACCATTTGTAACATTTTCTTTGAAATATTTCCAAACGTTTTAGGAACATCTTTCATTGTGTGGAGTACAAAAAAGCCGTCAATTATTAAAACATCTATGTGCGGTGGAGGATGGTGTTCAATGTTTTTTTTTTATAGAATTCATCAAAGCAGATTTTTCGGTCTTGCAAATAGCACAATCAAAATGGTACATTGATAAAGGCACTGAAGTTATAGGATAAGATAAGATTTTTGCAATATCGACTTTATCATCAATAGATACCAAGCATACGGCCGAATAAATCTCTTTGAATACGTACTTCCTGCACTTTACCACCTACTTTTATTTTATTTTTATTTTTGAATAATCTTGATAAAAGTTTTCTAGTGGTGTCTTTTTTATACTCTTCTCAAATCTACTAATATCTGCTTTAAACTTTGCAATGAACGTTTTACGCTTAATATTTCCATTTTTTCAATATTAAGGAGACATTTTTCAAACGGATCTGACGCTGCTTTACCAGATGAAATATTTATTAAGGTAGTTCCTCCGCGACGACCTCAACCAAAAGTTACATACCATGTTCATGTTTAAAATATTGATAATTGGTTTAATTAGTAGTAAATAAAATTAAAAACTACGCAATATTAACTCGGTACTAATAGATAATACGATGGATATCATTTATTGCCGTAAAATATATTCTTTATTGTGTTTTTGATCTACCATTGCCAGTAAACTTTTTGCCGGGACTGTCCGGGCTTTGCCCCAATACACGAAATAGCTTGAATACCGCATGTCCTATGGCCAACCGCGCAGGTGAGCTGCGACCTGAATTCTTGACTTCGGCAGTATTTATGGTACAGTTAGAGTGGGCTTCAGACGAGTGAGCTGCATAAGAACGAAAAGTGTCGACTGCTCTTCTAATAGCTGTCAATTCGGGAGATCGAAGCGTTTCGTGTAACCTCAAAATCGTAAAGTTTTGAATTAGTAGTGAATAATTTGTAGAAGTGATGGGAAATAATCATAAATAATCTTCGGATGTGTGCACCGGGCCTTATCACTGCATGCTGGTGAGATATCCCTTCATCATTCGTTAAAAATCTTATGTAAGTACGTTTTATGATTATTATATTTATAATATACATACATATAGCTTATCCGCAGTTACATTAATCAAATGATGACATATAAATAAACGAATTCATTCATTCATTCATTCAATGAATCCTGATAAACAAAATATTTGTATCTATTGTACATATTTTATTAATGGATTCTACATTAAAACAGTTGTAATGGTAGAAAACGGCAAATACACTAAAATTACGGATTATAATTTGTACAGTAGTGATATTGTTCATAGAAATGTTCAAAACAGAAATACTCGGCACACCATGCACAGCGTATGAAAGCAACTTCTCCACAAATATTACATCTGGGTATGTGCTTTACACTCCTAAAGTAACAAAAATCTACAGGGTTTTGAAATTCACCGGGATTCGTTTCTAGATATCCGCTTTAAAACCAAGCATATCGGAAAAGATTTTTAAATCTAGGCGACGAAAGCTGGTTATGTGTTAATGATTGCAATTTAATAATTTCATTGCGCGAGTGCAAACTAATATCTTTCTCTTGAAGAAGTACATTATCAGAAAATGTTCGAACGAAATTCTTCCAAATCCGGAATCCAGATACATCTAAAGGTTGAATAATGCCAGTCGTTTTTTTTCGGAATCATTAAAAACTGTACTTCTTTGTCTTGTGGGATCAACGTCTCTAGCTGACTCGAACAATGTCCCGTCCATGAGTCGAGTAGTAGCATGCTTTTATGGCCAGTATTCGGTAAATACACCTGGATGAACCAAGTTTTAAAATGTTCAGACGTAAGTTTACCTGATTTTGAAGCTTGAATGTAAATGTTAGCTGGACGAAATAGAGATTCTTCCACCCTTGGGCCAAATGTTCCTGTAGACTCCTTCAAAACTATGTACAGTGGTGAAACATGACCTCCACTTGCCGAAATGATAGGCATTATAGTATAGCTGTGTGTCGTAGATGATACCGATTGGACCATTGCTTCTACCGTTTTTACTCCTAATTTTGCCAATGTTCGCCCTGAATGTACTTCGAGGTTGAAGCCACTCTCGTCTGCGTTATATATTTCTTCAAATCCAATAGTTGGTATATTTAATTTTACGTTTGATACAAACGTCTTCGTAATATTTTGCAGGTTGTCAATATCTTAGAACGTAGATTGCGTCCTGAATGTTGTTATTTTACGAGACACGATTCTATGCACTCTTTTAAATTTCCAAATCCACCATTTACTTGCCTTGAATTCGGAAAGGTCCACCAAGTCCTTCGCCCTCAGAGCCCATAATCTTAAATCCATATGGTGAATAATAGATCTTCTGTCACAAGCTTCTTCAAATCTTTGCAGAACGTATTCCGTAATAAATGCAATTTTATCTGCATTCATTCCACCTTTTTGTACATTTTCTTCCCATCTATATAGCTGTGGCAAAGATTTAACTTTGCGAAATTTTGTCTGCACACTAGTGAGTGATCGTCGGGCTTTTTTCCCGCTTTTCCAAAATTCAACAGCTTTTCTCTTATAATTTAAGTCGACTTTTCCACCTTCATTATCAACAATGCATTCTGCAGGTTCAAAATTATCTTCCTCTTCTGCTGAAACTGTAGGGTACTCCACAACCTGTGCTCTATGGGGTTCAGATGGATTAGCAAAATCCAATACGCAATCGTATTCAATTAATGGTACGAAATCTACGTTTCTAAAAGTGTTTATAATGTCACGAATTTGATTATGAACTTCAATTTCATCTGATGTTATAGGGGTCTGTACTAACTCCGTAATTTGAAACGTAGTCGTTAACATGTTTATTATGTTTCAAACGTTAATCGGCGCCATTTTATAATGAAAAGCCTTTGGAGCAATGATTAATAACTGTTTCTAATAGAATGGTAACTAATTGCAGTCGTAAATGTAACTGGAAATAAGCTACATCTTTCAGCCATATTTATATTATACAAATAAGAAAACATGTTTACATAAGATTTTTTACGAACGGAAGAGGGATACCTTATCAACATGTAACGATAATAGTCACGAGCCAAACATGTTTGCAATACGCAAACCGGGATGTTTGCTAAAACGTTATCGGTGTCAGTGTCGACATAGATCCTGCGTCACTCAACGTTATCATTGAGGTTCATACGATATCTTATTTGTGTAGTTTGAAAAATACATATCACTGATTGATTTCAATAAGTTTCATTCTTCATGTAATTGTAAGTACGTGTTTTGCTAAAATAATTAAAAACTGTATGAAATGTATGTATATAAAAATGTAGATATCTCGTTTCATAAGACCGTTTCACTGTTTAAGTCAAAACGGCCTTAAAGTTCGAGATTTTCTAAATTAAAAAAAAAGGATACATAATAGACTGCGGATGTATGGAAAGAGGTTATTAAGAGGTATTTTTACATAGACTTAAGAAATCCAAAAATCCATTTTTATGGGTCGGTGGTGGGGGTAACTTAAAAAAAAATTTTTCCAGAATTTTTTTGCCCCATTTTTATAGATCGGAAAAAACCATAAAACTTTTATTTCAACTTTTTTCCCTTATCTTTCACCGTTCGGGAGTTATTCCGTGAAGAAGAAAAATCTGCATTTTTTTCAAGGGATGATTTCACCCCTTAAAACTGGAATTCCGCACCAATGAATTGTATTTTTGTATTACGCTTGAACTACTCTACTTGCACAAGGAATGGAGGAATTTTCTGAATTTTCGGGTTCCTTAACCCGCCATCGCACGCGCCCTTTATTGTAACGCGGTTACACGCGTATGAGCGTCGTGCTCACTTACGTTATTTTTACCAATAACATTTACAAGTACTATAATTATGCATAAAAATGTTATATCTTTGATAATGGAGTCACATAAAAATACTTTTAATAATTAAGGAATACAATATTTTTAATAATGGAGTCTGATACATACAAATACTTTTAATTAAGGAATACAACTACTCTGTCGTCCTAAAAACAGATACCGTATCTACTGAGAGCGTACGATCTATGTACGTACGTTATTGTTCCTGAGTATGGTGTACCATATATGAAATAAATTTTTTTTTTAATTAAATGTTTATTTTTTCATGAATATTTTTTAAATTATTTTTTATGAATAATATGGGCAAAGCTATCATATTTTTTTCATGGGATTTACAAAAATCATACAGGAAGGGGTTAAAATGTCAGAAACGTGACTGCACGCGCAGTGAGGAAAACGCTCACATCTGGTACACTGTCACTTTGTTTAGGCACTACACCATACTAACTACATTTTAATGCGGCGCAACTTTGTTAGCCCCTCCCAAAAATGATGCTAAAGGCATTCCTAGACGTTCGAGGTTGAAATTTTAGCATTGACCGTTTTGTTGTCCGAAAAGAAATATGGTGAGGGATTCCCTCATAGCGCGTGCGATGGCGGGCTAACTTCCCTTGTCAGTAGCACAAATATAATAAAATTCCTTCATCGCTCTCTGGCTGTATACACTGTGGATATCGCACCCCTGGTTGATCCCGAACTCGGCAGGATTCCCATGATTCTTAGTGGGGATTTCAATACGAATTTCTCATCACCTCAGTCCCAGCCATTAATTGATTACACAGGCACACAAACAAAACAAAAGGTCTTGTTCCCAGAACCAGACCAGCATATCTTTGTTTTTGGGGTCGCTGAATCCGAATCCGGTGTCCGTTTGTCTTCATCACGTCACATTTTTTTTAATCTCAAAAAACCATCAATAGATCATGATTTTCAAAAAGTTAATGGACTTAAACCAAATTCGCTATAAGGGTTTTTTTGGGTCGCTGATCACGAATCTGAAATCGGATTTCAAAAATTCAAGATGGCGGATCCAATATGGCGGACGAGATTTTTGAAAATCGACGGATTCATGCCGAATTTGGTATAAGGAGGTTTTTTGGGTCGCTGATCATGAATCTGAAGTCAGATTTTAAAAATTCAAGATGGCGGATCCAATATGGAGGACAAGATTTTCGAAAATTTTGAATTTTTGTAAATATAACTTCATATTCGTCATTAGCGATCGAAAAAAAACCCTATACCAAATTTGGCATGAATCCGTCGATTTTCGAAAATCTCGTCCTCCATATTGGATCCGCCATCTTGAATTTTTTAAATCTGACTTCTGATTCATGATCAGCGACCCAAAAAACCCCCTTATACCAAATTCGGCATGAATTCGTCGATTTTCAAAAATCTCGTCCGCCATATTGGATCCGCCATTTTGCATTTTTGAAATCCTATTTCAGATTCGTGATCAGCGACCCAAAAAAACCCCTATAGCGAATTTGGTTTAAGTCTATTAACTTTTTGAAAATCATGATCTATTGATGGTTTTTTGAGATTAAAAAAAAATGTGACGTGATGGAGACAAACGGACACCGGATTCGGATTCAGCGACCCCAAAAACATAAAGATATATTGTTCTGGTTCCGGGAACAAGGCCTTTTTTTTTGTGTGCCTGTGTTATCTGCACGATAAACTTCAGTTACGCATGACAAACAACCGTACGGAACGTTCAACAAGAGCAGGAACGACTATCGACGTAGTGTTTGCTATATTTTTAGACCGTCTACAATCAAGAGTTTTCGTTTCCTATTTCAGTTACCACAAACCAATTATTACTTTTCTAGACGATGGGGAAATGGAGATAGAATAAATGATTTCTTATATTAACGGGGCTACGTTGTTTAATATTATTACCCTACAATTCCAATGCATTACCCAAACATCGATCATCCCTCTTTACTCGATTCTCACTTGCTGGTACTCACGAAGTTTCACTTCTACTGCGCAGCTCTCTACGCACTCGTTTTTTATAATTATTTTAGGAAGTCCCAGAAGAATACAGGTGCAGCAAAATATCGATGCTGTGCTAGCAAGAATAAGGAATAACCTTCGAACGAGTATTCGGGCTGTGGCAACAGAGGTTAGAATCAGCAAGTCCACGGTAGGGAGGATATTGAAGGATGAACATTTTCATCCATTTAAAGTGACCGACGTCCATGCACTCGAGGCAGCAGATCCAGCCCACCGAATGAACTAATGCAACTGGTTCTTGGAACAAGTGGATGATCCCTCGTTCGAAAGAAACCCCCTCGGATTCGCATACGATTTGGAGTCCTTCTGGATAGAATTGAACAGCAGCACGTTATTTCCGTAACAAATTGTAAATAACACCAACAAAAA